>CM038051.1:182326553-182998308 GCA_021397845.1 Areca catechu
AATAGTGTTATACCATAGCATACGAAAAACTTATCCTCTCAATTATCATTTTATTCCTATCCGCTTTTAGTCTAATCAAAAAGTGAAAGAATAATTACTTTTGTGGTAGAATGCAAATACATCATTCTTGTACCTTCTCCTCTCAAATAAAATAACAAAAAGATTCCAATATGGGTATTATTACCGTCAAGATCGCCGTAGCCCGTTAGCTATTGTCGGTGCCAGAGTGCGCTCCCTCCGTTAGACGGCGGTCCTCGGGTCCCGGGCCTCCATGCTGAATGCGCTCCCTTTGCCCCCGGCTGTCCTCTGCTCCCGGACCTGCGAGACAGGGGTTAGAGACCCGGGCCGGGGATTCCAGCGAGGGCACTACGACGATCAAGTTAGTGACGATTCAGGGGAACAGATCCTCCTGGTCGAGCCCCTCTTGATGGACTCTACACAAGGAGGAGTGAGTTATGTGTATGTGTGTAGCGAGTACGTCGGGGGAGTATGGCCAGCTTGGGGGGAGTCCCCGTGCGGCCTTCCTTCCCGACCCCGCTCTGGAGTGCCGGCGATGCCGTGCCCCTCTTGCTGGTGGGGGTTGCACTCCTCTTTTTTTTCTCTAGCTTGTATTTTTTGCCTGTGTGTTGGAGTTGTTGTGTTACCTCCGAGTTTGTTGCAAACTAGGTTACCGTTGGGTGCTTGTCTAAGGATCCCCACTGGGCTGTCAGGCGCATGCGGCGGTGTCCCGAGGGGTCTTTCCTGATTCATGATAAGGAGAGTTGTCAGGCGCTCCGACACTCGTCTTGGTCGCCTCATTCCGGGAAACTTAGCAGCGCCTCGAATGGTGGGCTGCCGTCCGTGGGATTCGAATCTCCTGGTTGGCTTCCTTTCTTGGGCGATATGAGTGGTTGGTGAGAAGTGTGGCATCTCGATCAACGTGCTGCTTGCCTTTCTAGTGTAACTGGTGATCGCAAGTGGTCAGTACGGTTTGAAAGGCGCTCCAGTATGGTCCTCGGGGAGCTCGCCGGCGTTTTGGGCTGGCGATGACCTTGTCCGAGCTGGGGCTGAGCTGGAATGGCAGGGCTCGCTCCGACCTAGAGGCTCCGAGCTTGCGGGGGTGTCTCGGTGGAGGGGGCAGAGTGTGAGTCGGGTCCGGAGGGCGCGTGCTCGGAGAGGCTCCATATTGGCGGGTGAGCGCTGAGCTCGACCTCGATCACAGGGCACTAACCTCCGAGGGTCTCACTCCGGAGGCAGAAGGCAGACCCGGTCCAGAGGCACGCGCTCGGAGAGGCTCCACATTGGCGGGTGAGCACTGAGCTCGACCTCGACCACAGGGCACTAACCTCCGAGGGTCTCGCTCCAGAGGGCAGAAGGCGGACCCGGTCCAGAGGGTGCGCGCTCAAGAGGCTCCACATTGGCGGGTGAGCACTGAGCTCGACCTCGACCACAGGGCACTAACCTCCGAGGGTCTCGCTCTGGAGGGCAGAAGGCGAATTCGGTCCGGAGGGTGCGCGCTCGGAGAGGCTCCACATTGGCGAGTGAGCGCTGAGCTCGACCTCGACCACAGGGCACTAACCTCCGAGGATCTCGCTTCGGAGGGCAGAAGGCAGACCCGGTCTAGAGGGCGCGCACTTGGAGAGGCTCCACATTGGCGGGTGAACGCTGAGCTCGACCTCGACCACAGGGCACTAACCTTCGAGGGTCTCGCACTGGAGGGTAGGAGGCGGATCCAGTCCAAAGGGCACGCACTCGAAGAGGTTCCACATTGGTGGGTGAGCGCTGAGCTCGACCTCGACCACAGGGCACTAACCTCCGAGGGTCTCGCTCTAGAGGGCGGAAGGTGGCTCCGACCTAGGCATCTCGAGCTCGTGGGCACGACCTGGCGGAGGACGGAGTTCGGCTCGTTGTCTTGAGGGAGCTCAGCTCAGCTCGGTAGTGGGATCCGGGCTGGAGAATTGATGTGGCATCTTTTCTTGACATGGCACCTGCCGGTTTCTCCACGTCAGCGATCCCACCACATCATTTGCCCCTCACTCCCGAGGCCCGTTAGTGCGCAGCGCTCGGGTCGAAGGGAGTAATTGCGGTGCTGACGTGGAAAGGCGAAGATATGGCATGATGATGACCATGATTGCTGGCATTTCGGGTGCCGGTCCTACGGACCAATGCGAGGGTGCCATGTAGCCATGTCCGAGGAGCAGTTAATATTGGCACAGAATTCAGAGCGGCCGGGATGCCATTCTCGCCGATGAGCAGCACATGGTGTGGATCCATTGGCGGAGGGATTGAATCGGTACGAATCCCTCGGGTCATTTCAAAATGAAGGAGGGCCTTACTCGAATCATCTATTCTTTTTGAATTCTCTGTGCTTGCTACTACCCGCGCCCAAGCTTCTTCCTCCTTCCTCCTAGTTGCCCAGAGTTTCTAAGGCACCAGGTCAGTTCTTCTTCCCCCTTCCCTGCTAGAATAGGGTTTTTCCTTCGGGTCTGGGGTCCTCTTCAAGTTGAGTCCCCTCTTTGGTCCTCTACTTTGAGTCCTTCCTTCCCTTTGTCTTCGAGGATATCCCGTTTTGGTTTGGGCTTCCGCCCCTCCACTGATCAGGACGAAGCCGATCCTTCCGAGCGAAGGCTGGTGTCTTCCTCTTCTTCCTCTGGTGGGGAGGAAGATGTAGCTCGCTTTGAGCTCAGTAGGAGGCGTCCTCCCGTCCAGTTCTCATCAAGGAACCAGGATCCGGTCCTTCTCTCCTCCCCCTTCTTCTGCTCTTGCTTCCGAGTCTATCCGCCTGCAGGTCCTGGTGGGTCGCCTCGACGATCATTGCCGAGGAGCTCAGGACTATCCGGGATGTCTATGGCATCCCATCTTCTATCTGGCTTATAATCCCTCGTCCGGGGGAATGGGTCACTTCGAGTGGCCCGGGCCATCTTGCCTTCTATGAGGGACCTTCTCTGGAGGTCTCCGGTTTCCTTTCCATCCTTTCTTCCTGTCCATCTTGGATAATTACCGTCTGGTCCCCACGTAGTTAGTGCCAACGCTATTAGGGTTATTTTTCCTTCATTGTGCTTTGTCATCTCCACGGGTTTGTTGCTCGGTTTTCCTTATTCAGGGCTTTCTTCGCCCTGAAAAAACCACCCAACCGAGGATGGGTGGTGGTCCTTGTCCTCCCACCCGAAGGGCATCAAGTTTGAACTTCCCTCTTCCATCAGGGGATGGAAGAGCAAGTTTTCTTTGTTGAGGTCGAGGGGGTCGACTAGGTTTGGAGCGATCCAGACAAGTCCCCCAACCGAAACTCTGTAGTCGATGTGGCTGACCAGGATGATTACGAGCAGCTCCGCACCGCCCAGATTTCTCCTTTCGAGGTCCTGTTGTCTGAGCAAAACCTCACCGACTCCGGGGTCGACCCACAAATGGGTTGGGTGAGTTTGACCTGAACTTTTTTCTTTTCCTTTTCTCTTGTACTCTTTGCATTATTTCCCACATACTCTAACTGTTGTGTAATTTGCATGCAGGAATGATCTTCTCCGAGAATGACCTTCTGGCCATCACCAAGAAGAGGCCGCCGACCGGGCTGGTTGGGGAGCCTGCCTCAAGGCGGGTCCGGAGTGAGAGCGCTTCTGCAGCTGCCCCCACGGTGTGGTCGGTCTGAGTTCGACTGCTCTAGCTGGTCCGAGTTCGGACGCAGCTCGGGTTGCTCCTGCACTGGTGGAGAGAGTGGCTCCTATGGCCCCGAGGCCAGTCCAGCAGGTCCCGGTGGCAGAGTCCGAAGTGGTGGTCCGGGAGAGGGCTGCTGCTGCTGCGCCCTGCCCTCCTCC
The DNA here is from genome assembly GCA_021397845.1 of Areca catechu. Taxonomy (NCBI): domain Eukaryota; kingdom Viridiplantae; phylum Streptophyta; class Magnoliopsida; order Arecales; family Arecaceae; genus Areca; species Areca catechu. The sequence continues at coordinate 182,330,342 of CM038051.1, forward strand.
AAGCTCGCCCGTCGTCTGCGTTGGGGATGAAGAGGTCCGAGCCGCGACCAGAGCGGCGACGGAGGTGCCGCCTGCATCGGCACTAGCTTCTTAACCTGCCCCCGAGGTCCTCCAGCCAACGGGGCGAGGCCGCCCACTCCCGGAGAGGGCATGAGGGAGGAGGCACGACGCCGCCTCCCCTTCAGGATGGGGCCGGAGAGCTCCTTCCTCTGGAGCCCCGAGCTGGCCGAGCGTATGATGGATTTCTCAATCCAGCTATGCGACTGGCAGGAGATGGCCGGGATGCAGTTGGGTGATGTCATTAGCGCCATCTTCTCCCAGTTGTACTCAGTGAGCTATCCCCTTCCTTCTTTTCTTCTTCTTCTCTTTTTTCTTTTTTTTTCTTTTTTTTTCTTTCTTTTTTTTAGGCTGACCTCATTTCATGGTGCAGATCGTGCCGAGGCCCTCTTCATCAAGGGCTGCTACCAGAGCTGGGAAAGTCTCGAGCGGCAACAGGCTACCGAGATCGAGTCTTTGAAGGCCGACCTGAAGGAGAAGGTCGGGGCAAATGGGGTCCTTGAATTGAGGGTCAAGGACCTTGAGAATAGCTCGCCGACTCTGAGGTGTGAGCGAAAAAGCTTTTGGAGGCCCGCGACATGGAGCGGAGCCATTCAAAGAAGGTCGTTGAAGACCTCTCCTCCATGGAGAAAAAGCTAAACTGGTACAGTGCCGAAGCCGATCGGCACAAGGAGGGCGCTAGGGCTGCCCAGGTAGAGCTGGCAGCAAGGAGAGATCGATTGACCGCAGCTGAGAAGGCGATGGAAGTGGCGGCCAACTCGACGGAGGCAGCCAGGCTGAAGGCCGCCGAGTCGAGGAGGGTGGCGGCTGAGGCCACGAAGGGTGCTGAGGACGCCATTGCTAGATTCAAGGCTTCAGAGGAGTTCATCATCGAAATTCAACAAATGGCGTCAAACTCCTTCTATAAGGGTTTCATGTACCTGCACGACCGGGTCGAGGTGCTTAATCCTGACAAGAATCGTAGCTACCTCAGTTATCCTTCGGCCTCAGGGGCGGAGGCTGACGAGGAGGTCGTTGTGGAAGTCGTGGGCTCAGAGCCTTCGATGCCAGCCGAGGGTGATCCTTCCAAGGTTAGGGCAGCTCAGCCGGAGACTTCTGAAGGCGGGAGCTGCCGGCCTGAGGGCTCAGCAAGGAGACCGGCAGGCATGGAGTGACCCTTTTCTTCCTTGCTTTGTTTTGTACTTTTGTTTCTTGCACTTTGTCAGGGTCACCCAGCATGTCAGGGGCCCAGAAGATACTTGTAACTTATGTTTAATCAATGAAACTTGAGCTTCTTTGTCATCTGTTCTCTTTGCCTGGTTCTTCCCTTCTTTCTCTCTTTCTTTCACTCCCTTTCTTTCTCTCTTCCCTCTTTTTTTGTACGGGAGATCAGAGAGAAGGGCTGCACCTTACTCGGGGTTAAGTTATGACACTTGAGAGCTGTTGGGCTCGAAGGTGTTGTTGATTGAGAGCCATGTGGCTCGGAGGTTCCTTGGCCGGAGATCTGAGCTCTGGTCTTGGGTTGGCATCCTGGAGCTGGGCTCGGGGACGTTGATGACTGAGAGCTGCGTGGCTCGAGGTTCTCTTGGCCGAAGGTCTGAGCTCCGATCTTGAGCAGGCATTCTGGAGCTAGGCTCGGGGACGTTGATGACTGAGAGCTGCGTGGCTCGAAGTTCTCTTGGCCGGAGATCCGAGCTCCGGTCTTAAGTGTGCATCCTGGAGCTGGGCTTGGGGACGTTGGTGACTAAGAGCTGCGTGGCTCGAAGTTCTCTTGGCCGAGGATCTGAGCTCCGGTCTTGATCAGGCATCCTGGAGCTGGGCTCGAGGACGTTGATGACTGAGAGCTGTGTGGCTCGAAGTTCTCTTGGCTGGAGATCTGAGCTCCGATCTTGAGTGTGGAAATTGGTAGCTTCGATGCTGTATTCCCCTCTCATCCTCTTTCTTTCCTTCCCCTCCCACCTTTTGGATGAGCGGGGAGATCATAGATGAGGGTGCTTGCCGTGTTCCTCTCTTGTTCTCTTTCTTTTCTTCCCCTCTCTTTTTTCCTTTTTTTTTAGAGTAGGGAGATCAGAGAAGAGGATGCTTGCCGTGCTCCCCACTTGTTCTCTTTCTTTCCTTCCCTTCTCATCTTATTTTTGAGTGGGGAGATCAGAGAAGGGGGTTACCAAACTTGATTGCCTTGGAGCTAGGCTCAAGGCCTTCCTGGACGTGGAGCTAGGCTCGGGCCCAGGGGTTGCCTGAGGTCTTGGCTCAGGTCTTTGGCACCTTGGAGCTAGGCTCGAGGCGTTGATGGGAGCTACGTGGCCCCATGATCTCTTGGTATCTCGGAGCTGGGCTCAGAGACGTTTGAGATGGAGAGCAGCTTGGCTCGAAGTTTTCTTGACTGGAGATCCGAGCTGCGGTCTTGAGTAGGCATCATGGAGCTAGGCTCGGGGACGTTGATGATTGAAAACTGCGTGGCTCGAAGGTCCTGCGACGTCCTGGAGCTGGGCTCGGGGATGCTTGGAATTGGGAGCTACGTGGCTCGAAGATCCTGCGACGTCCTGGAGCTGGACTCCGGGATGCTCGGAATTGGGAGCTACGTGGCTCGAAGATCCTGCGACATCCTGGAGCTGGGCTCGGGGATGCTCGGAATTGGGAGCTACGTGACTCGAAGATCCTGCGACGTCCTAGAGCTGGGCTCAGGGATGCTTGAAATTAGGAGCTACGTGGCTCGAAGATCCTCTGACGTCCTGGAGCTGGGCTCGGGGATGCTGTCGATTCTTTCCTGCAAGACATGTGGATACCCATGCAAGGGAGAAATCGTTATCACGATTGTTGGTAAGGGAACTTACCTTGTTTGGGGCGTCTTCGTAGGCCGTAGGCTCTCCTCCTTTTGGGGAGCCTGATGCCATCGAGATCATCGAGGCAACGGACCCCTCGTGATGGGGCTTCGGCCGCCTCGTGGGAGCCTTCTCATGGTGGTTCGCGATCGTCATCCCGACGACCATGGCATCTTTGTTTACCTTTCTCCGTGGCTTTCTCCTCCTCGCACGGCGGGGAGATTACTCTTGGGGCCCCCTTCCCCCCGAGCCTTCTTAGACACATGCACAATTCTCCAGGCGATCAAACCCATCGGTTTTGTGGTGGGGTAACTGTCGATGGTTGAAGCTGATGGGAGAGCGGCGAGCGCTTGGGGCCCCGCTTGAGGTCTACCCCCCGCAAGCCTTTGGAGGTAGGCCTTCTTGATGAGCTTCTCGATCTCCTACTTACGGTTGCGACATTTTCTAATGTCATGGTCATGATCGCAGTGGAGGCGATGATACTCCACCTCGCTGCGACTGGTGAAGGGCTTCACCGGTGGCGGGCATTGTAGTCCTGTGGCTCGTCAGCTGAGCCTCGCATACTGATGAACCAGCGGGAGAACTTCGCTAGCTTATGCTCATGCTTCTCCAGGAGCGTTTTCGCTGTGTGCCTGAGGGCACCCACGTCGCCAATCTGTTGACCTTTCTAGCTTGTGTCGTCACTGTTCTTCCATGGTATGTTGACCTACGAAGAGGTGGAGGGCTTAGCCATGCCTGTCCTAGCCTCGCCCTCTACCTGGCCTGCCAATCAGTTGCCGCCAAGATTGCCGTGGCCTGTAGCTGTTGTCGGCACCGGAGTGCGGTCCCTTCGCTGGACGGCGGTCCTCAAGTCCCGGGCCTCCATGCTGGATGCGCTTTCTTTGCCGCCCAGCTGTCCTCTGCTCCCGGACCTGTGAGATAGGGGTTAGAGACCTGGGCCGGGAATTCCAGCGGGGGCACTCCAACGATCAAGTCAGTGACGATCCAAGGGAACAGATCCTCCTGGTCGAGCCCCTCTTGATGAACTCCATACTAGGAGGAGTGAGTTATGTGTATGTGTGTAGCGAGTACATCAGGAGAGTATGGCCTGCTTGGGGGAGTCCCCGTGCAGCCTTCCTTCTCGACCCCGCTTTGGAGTGCCGGTGATGCCGTGCCCCTCTTGCTGGTGGGGGTTGTACTCCTCTTTTTTTTTTTTTTTTTCTGGCTTGTGTTTTTTGCCTGTGTTGGAGTTGTTGTGTTATCTCCGAGTTTGTTGCAAACTAGGTTACCATTTGGTGCTTGTCTCGGGATCCCCACTGGGTTGTTAGGCGCATGCGGTGGTGTCCCGAGGGGTCTTTCCTAATTCATGATAAGGCGAGTTGTCAGGCGCTCCGACACTCCTCTTGGTCGCCTCATTCCGGGAAACTTGGCAGCGCCTCGAAGGTGGGCCACCGCCCGCGGGATTCGAATCTCCTGGTTGGCTCCCTTTCTTGGGCGATCTGAGTGGTTGGTGAGGAGTGTGGCATCTTGATCAACGTGCTGCTTGCCTTTCTGGTATAACTGACGGTCGCAGGTGGTCAGTACGGTCTGGAAGGCGCTCCAGTACGGTCCTTAGGTAGCTCGCCGGTGTTTTGGGTTGGCGATGACCTCGTCCGAGCTGGGGCTGAGCTGGAATGGCAGGGCTCGCTCCGACCTAGGCGCTCCGAGCTTGCAAGGGCGTCTCGGTAGAGGAGGGCAGAGTGTGGGCCCGGTCCGGAGGGCGCACGCTCGGAGAGGCTCCACATTGGTGGGTGAGCGTTGAGCTCGACCTCGACCACATGACACTAACCTCCGAGGGTCTCGCTCTGGAGGGCAGAAGGCGAACCCGGTCCAGAGGGCCGCGCTTGAAGAGGCTCCACATTGGCGGGTGAGCGCTGAGCTCGACCTCGACCACAGGGCACTAACCTCCGAGGGTCTCCCTCCGGAGGGCAGAAGGCAGACCCGGTCCAGAGGGCGCGCGCTCAAAGAGGCTCCACATTGGCGGGTGAGCACTGAGCTCGACCTCGACCACAGGGCACTAACCTCCGAGAGTCTCACTCTGGAGGGCAGAAGGCGGACCCGGTTCGGAGGGCGCGCGCTCAAAGAGGCTCCACATTAGTGGGTGAGCGCTGAGCTCGACCTCAACCACAGGGCACTAACCTCCGAGGATCTCGCTCCGGAGGGCAGAAGGCGGACCCGATCCAGAAGGCGCGCGCTCGGAGAGGCTCCATATTGGGGGGTGAGCGCTGAGCTCGACCTCGACCACAAGGCACTAACCTCCGAGGGTCTCGCTCTGGAGGGCAGGAGGCGGATTTGATCCAGAGGGCGCGCGCTCGGAGAGGCTCCACATTGGTGGGTGAGCACTGAGCTCGACCTCGACCACAGGGCACTAACCTCCGAGGGATTCACTCTGGAGGGTGGAAGGCGGCCCTGATCTAGGCGTTCCGAGCTCGTGGGCACGACTTGGCGGAGGACGGAGCTCGGCTCGTTGTCCTGAGGGAGCTCAACTCAGCTCGGTAGTGGGATCCATGCTGGAGAATTGATGTGGCGTCTTTTCTTGATGTGGTGCCTGTCGGTTCCTCCACGTCAACGATCCCACCACATCAGGTATATATATATATTTTTCTTTTTTCTTGAGTGAATATTTTTTTTGGATATGCAACTTCCTTTCTTTCCTAACACGAGATGTAAGCCTTAAGAATTTATTGTCTACCGAATATTATCCAAGTATTAAGCAGTTGTTGCCATTTTTATTTATATAAATTATTAAAATTCAATGATATATTAAGGTGGAAGAGAGCATCCATCATAATTCCTCATTATTTTTTTTCTATTTATTCATTTATTTTGAAAGCACTATATCTTTTCCTTGAAATATTTTTTAATAAAAAATCAAAAATTTATTATAAAGATATTATAAATATAATAATAATATTATTATTATTTTAAAAGTCTTGGAAGATTTTCTTGGCTCTCATGACAAACGCCCAATAAGATATTATGCCGGCCGCTTTTTATTTTAATTTTTTTTTTTTATAAACAAGAGGGAAGGGAAGGAAAAAATCTTTACTGTAGTTATTTTTACTTCCTGTCAAATTATGTTCAATTCAAATAATTATTTATTTATAATATCTTTTTATTCGAAGATGGATACACCAGTCTAATTCTATTAAATTATTAAAATAAAATATTTTTATTTTTAATTATATATTTTAAATTTATTTAAAATTTAATCAAGAGTCATGACCTGATGATCGGAAGGACGTAAGCATGAATCAGCCGATTTTATTTAGTTGCCCGGCATTCTTTTCACCTTTGATAGCGATAGAGCACCGATAAAATCTTTCTCAATGGCTATTCAAAGATTCTTCTTCTTTTTTTTTTTTTTTAATTTTATTTTATTTTAATTTTAAGGCTTGTTTTGGTTTACCGGATCCACCGTCAAGTGTGCTTCCTACCCACTGTGCAAGACCAATGACATTAAATTATGGCCCCACCACTGTAATATTATCTGCCATCGAGTTGACACAGCATAAATTCGATATTAAAATATCAACATACGTCATCACTGACGATTGTAACCAAGATCAGGTGAGCCGTCTGTATTACCATTCATCGAAAGTGACCAATATTTCTGATCCTCGCGATGCATTGAAATCTTTTTTAAAAATAAGAAGATAAATCCCGAGTAGCTATTTCCGTAGATCCCTAACACACCCCGCTTCATTTGTTACGGGGCAAAATTTCAGCAAGCTAAAATATCCTCCCGACGGTAAAGATATATCCTTAAATCACTACGGTAATAGTGTAGTTGGTAGGGATTTTATTTTCTATTTTTTTGGTCATGCAGGTTACTCGATTAAATCTAAATTTTTTTTCTGAAGCACATGACTGGATACGAAAGAATCTAAATTCTGATGTTTTAGTAAAATTAGATTGACGTACTCATCTTTGGATGGGGATGACGAACGTAAAATACAGAAATTTTTTCTGGAATACATAACTGGATACGAGAAAAGCATTCTATCCTGATGCTTTAGTGAGATCAGACTGACGTACTCATCTTTGGATGGGAAGGACGAATAAAAAATATAATTCGTATCGAACATGATGACGGAGAGAAAATCCAATAAAAATAGCTATGAAAATTTATTCATCCTTTTTCTTTTTTTCAACAATATATATATATATCTTTAAACTGCAAGTCATGGTTTCACGAGAGTCATGGAACTTTTTAAAAAAAATTATGATTAAATTTTTATAAAATATATGATATTACTTTTTTATTATATTTATAGTTATATATATAATATTAGAGATTCTAAATTTCTATCGTGTTTCCCGGCAATTTCCTCGTCTCCTTTGTGTCCGTTAGTGTTTCGTGTGGCCCCACCAGGAAGAATCCGAGGAGGTCCAAGTCTACGGCATCTTGCGATAACAAAAGACTAAGGATTGCGGTCAGGTGGAACCAACGCGACGGGGATGGATGTTTCTCGCGAAGGTGCGCGAAAGGAAAATTCGCCAGATCTTTCGTGCGAATCCAGCATTGGATTTCGAGGGGCGCGCTCCGGCCTTCCGCGAAGGAAGCAAAATTGCCTCAGATCTATAAAATGCCTACCTTGCACGCTGGTGTTGCCCGCGCGCGGAACTGCAATATTTCCGCGGTCGGAGGCCTCCGCCATACGTCGGAAACCATAGCCGCAGGGCCCGTTATGCAACGTCCTCTGGTCAGAGCGCACGAATGTTCTTGGTTATCGTATATTGGCTTCGCTTGCGTAACCTATAACTCAGTACTGGCCGTTTACCGATCCATCCATAACCCATGGATGGTGGCCTTCGTGGTGGGGGCTTATCTCGTTCTCATGTCCCTCCTCCATTTCCTTCGGGTGCTCGAGAGGACACCGGAAAACTCGTCCGAAAGGAGACGGCTGAAGGTGGTGGTGTGGTCCCTTGCAACGGTGCTCACGGCCATGTTTTCATACAGGGTGGCTGCCATCATGCCATGGGCCGTTAAGTTGATAGTTTGGGGCATGGCAGCCACCACGACGCTCGGCGGATTTTATGCCCTATTTATCTACAGCGATAAGAGCTCCGAACTCTAGGGATACGGAATTAGTACTTCCCCCACTCTAAATATTTTTTCTGGGCCTAAATATATGATGCCTGGAAATATAAATTCTATATATTGTATATTTAAGTATGTAGCCATGTATGTCGCCATCTACCTTCTTTTGAAAAGCACGGTTTAAGTATGTAGCCCAAGTATATTTAAGTATGTAACTCTGTATTGTCAGATTTTGTTTTGCTATTTTTATTAATGACACTCCTTCGAATTTTTTCTATTCAAATATCGACTTTCAACAAGGTTATCCATTTCTTTATATTTATTTATTTTTTGTGCTGGTTCCTTATTACGAACGTTGCAGGAGTCAGCCCTCCAGTCATACATCCTCGTTTCTAGTACTCTTCCAATTTTGCATCTGTTGTTTGTAAATGATTGCTTGTTATTGGGCCGGGCCTCAATGGCCTTTATGTAGGGCTTCAGGAGGGTTCTCAAGCGCTAATATTTGTTTTTGGAGCAGGGAGTTGACCTTCTTAAATCGGATGTTTACTTTAATCCGAAGTCTCATGTCCACTTTTGGTGCTTGATCCGGAATATTCTTGGGATTGCTGTGTATGAGGGTGTACTTCGATATCTGGGAGTTCCCATTTCAGGAAGAAGACTCCGTAAGGTAGACTATGCTAGGGTGGTGCAGGCGATTCAGGAGAGGATGGATGGTTGGCAGAGTAGAGCCTTATCATCTATGGGCAGGATTATCTTGATCAGGTCAGTCCTCACTTCTCTTTTGGCGTATTTGCTTTCTAATATTATTATTTTCAAGTCTATGATTCTCAAGGTGGAGCAAACCATTCGGGCTATCTTGTAGGGTTTTGCCAATATTGGTCGAGGAGTTCACCTTTTGGGATAGCATGTCGTCTGTCAATTGATTCGGGAGGGAGGCTAGTGCGGGCACCAGGATACGAAAGAAGCTCTAAGCAAATCAAGTTAACCCAAGCTCCATATGGATTACAAGTGAATAAACCAAACTCCAATTTTGTCTTTAACTTTATTTTAATTTCAGCATGAATCATATAATTAGAGTCGAGTCTATTCCAATTTCAATTTTAATTTAGTTTTGTTAGGCTCAATTTAGTCATGTTGGGATCAATTTGATCTTGTAAATAGTTGGGTCTTGTAATTAGACAAGTTGGATTCAAGTTGGGTTCAAATTGGATAAGATCAAGACCATGAAACATCAATATGGGATGGAGCAAACCACCCCAACCCCTTGCCAAGTTGGAATGCCACCTCACCATGCCAAGATAGGAAGCCACCTCACCTCCCATGCCACATCATGATGCCACCTCACCGCCATTTGGGCGCCCAAGAGTTTTGAACTTGAATTCAAGTTGTAACTCCCCCACTTATCTTTCCACTCTTCATGCATAAATCCCACTTATCCCTCCACTCTTCACTCCACTCTTTAAGCTTGTAATTTGAATTTGAAAGGGTTAGGGAAGTCTATAAATATACCTAATCCTCTTGTAATCAAGCATGTTATGTTATGAATGAAATTTGAAGTTCTTTTTCCTCCATTGCAATCTTTTTGCTTTGCCACTCCGTGAGGGAGAAGGACGTGAGACCCAACCATTGTTAAAGCTCCAAGAAGTCTCCACCAACCTGCTTTGTTTATTCCCAACCCTTCCACGCCCACTTATGTTCTTTGTTTTGTAGGATTCCTCAAGTGCTTCCAGTTAAGGATGGTATCCTCTTTGCCTCTAAACTAGTAGCAAGAAATTTCTACATTAGAGGAAGATATAGCCTTTTCATCCGGTCATCAATTTTCGAGTGTTGAAGAATGATCCCATTACAAGGAATTCTTGAGTTCAAAGTTGGTACAAAATCCCTTCCTTCCCTCTAAGGTCTGAAATATTGAATAGAGTTTTGTCCTAAATAGATGATTTCTCAATCACGAAGTGATGAGGGTCTAATTAGCATGCAAGGAGATTTTCATTGATTTAGCATTAAGTTAAGATTTTAATTCCCAAATTTTAAGTTAAAAGGATGTAAGGGTGATCCTATAAAAATTCTAGAGCGTAAGCATGCAAAAAAACTCTCAAAAGAGATAAAAAAACAGGATTGCCAGGATTAAGAAATCCCGGTAGGGCAAGCTCTTCTACAATAACTCGATCTAGAGGGCTAGGGGATGTGTACCTGGCAATGTTTACTGCTGCTTCCATGAAGAGATCACTCCACACTCCCGGACGTGGCCTGGAAGATCAAGTTGAAGACTCGCGAATCTGTCGGCTTTCTATCCGCTGGTCCAAAAGCTAGGCAAATGGACTCCGATTCAAGTGAAACTCGAGAGATCTGTAAAACACCTAAAGAGGGTTAGAAAATGATAGAAAAGATGGCTAGATGGCTGAAGGAAATGTGGAAGAGAGAGGAAGCAGGTGGCGACAAGGATGGGTTGATGATGGGCATCTTTAGGCCAGAAGAAACAGGGTGGCTAGGGTTTGATAACTAGGGCCTTACACCCCTCGATGCTTAAAGAGCAAAGGCAGTTTACTCTCTCATGGAGCTCGATGCACAAAGGCAAAGGACAATTGAGAAGAGACTCAAGAACTTTTTTCGTTAATCATAACATCATCCTCAAAGTACATGAGAGGGGTCCTTTATATAGATGTTCATTACATAGGACCCAAGTAATGGAATACATGAAAAAACCTCATGATAAGGGGCACCCAACACTTTCTTATTGTGCCTCTAGAATACATGGTAGAATTCAAACATATTCCAAAACAAAATCCCTCCAAATATGGTATTGTTACGGCCGTAATGATGATGTGGCCGGGCTCAGATTCCGTCAGGTATGATCGAGCCACGTGGAGGTTTCTTCGGTCGAGTCAGCCTCGGCTCCCACGCTACCGAGGTCGAGCTCGGCCCTTGCCCCCCCAGGCTACCTCGCCAGGTGATATCCCGAGACGTTACCGCCCTCGCCGAAGTCGAGTTCGGTCCAGGGCTCCTCCTGCCACCTCACCAGGTGTCCACCCAGGAGGGGTCCACATCGGCCGAGGTCGGCTGCTCCCCCGCTCCCTCGCCAGGTGGCGCCCATAGACGGTCCCACCAAGGCCGAGGTCGAGCCGGGCTCCCTCTCTCCTTCACCAGGTGGCCCCCGGAGACGGGTCCACCTCGGCCGAAGCCGAGCGCCCTCCTGCCACCTCGCCAGGTGTCCACCCAGGAGGGGTCCACCTCGGCCGAGGTCGGCTGCTTCCCCGCTCCCTCGCCAGGTGGCGCCCATAGACGGTCCCACCAAGGCTGAGGTCGAGCCGGGCTCCCTCGCTCCTTTGCCAAGCGACCCCCGGAGACGGGTCCACCTCGGTCGAAGCCGAGCGCCCTCCTGCCACCTCGCCAGGTGTCCACCCAGGAGGGGTCCACCTCGGTCGAGGTCGGCTGCTCCCCCGCTCCCTCGCCAGGTGGCGCCCATAGACGGTCCCACCAAGGTCGAGGTCGAGCCGAGCTCCCTCGCTCCTTCGCTAGGTGGCCCCCGGAGACGGGTCCACCTCGGCCGAAGACGGGCGCCCCTCTGCCACCTCGCTAGGTATCCGCCTGGGAGGGGTCCACCTCGGTCGAGGTCAGGCTGCCCGTACAGGGAAGGTTCCAAAGAGCGGAGGCGCAGGTTCCGAGGTTGGCTCTCGAGCCGTGCGCACCACAGACGGCACCCCGTACAGATGGCGGCGGCACGCGAAACACCACTTACGTCGGCCCGACAGGTCCTGCAGTCGAGAGGCGCGATTCTGACAAAACAGGGCCCGTCAACGGACAGCGCCGGCACTAAGGAAGGAGAGCGCCCTCGCTGGGCCCGAGGTCTGACCGGTCGCCCTGCCGGCGCCACCCCCCTTTTCTTTATCCTTTCCCCGCTGGGCTCGGCGAACGAGGTCGGAAAGCCGCCTGGCCCTCAAAACCAAAAGGGAAAAGAGAAAAGGATGGAGAGGGGAGCCTTCCAAGAGCGGAAGACAGGCAGACAGCGGGAGGAGATAAAAGGAAGGAAATTGGAGGCGGCCAGGTAAGCTGGGACGAGTAAGAAACAGTAGCCAAAAGCCCCGCTCCGAGAGTAAGATCGAGGGTCCCGAGAGGGGATCGCTTGGCGTGAGCTCGGCAAGGAGGCCCGGCCGGGTTTCTGGTCCCTACAGCACCTTTCTTGCTAGTAAATTCTCTGAGTCTGGGACTCCTTCGGGGGCCCGTCTTGGAGAATCTGTTCCTTCTCGCCGTCTACTAACTTGATCGTCGGAGCTCCCTCGCCGGGATCCCCGGCCAGGGTCTTCTGACCCTCTCTTGCATGTTCCCTCCAGCTAGGAGGCCCCCAGGAGCAAGGCGGTCTAGTAGGATCGGCGGATCCGAGGCACGGGCGTGGCGGCGAGATCGGCAACAGGTATATATGGGACTGCCAAAAGAGGGGGATCATGGGGCGCCAAACATATTCCATCTTGGGCTTGGGGAGGCCCACATCATTCCAAGACAAGCCTCCATGATTTGATGGATTGAAGTATATCCGTTTGACCTTCCTTCCTAGCTTGATGGTGTGTGGAGTTGGCATGCCTGGAGGGAGGAAGGGTGTGCTAGCATGTGGACACCAAATCTTTATGCATGTGATCCTCCATGTAATCCTAGTATGGCGCAATCCAAGATGTGGCTGGGACTCCACGCAACTGCTGAAGTGGCACACTGGCTGGGATCCTTCATTGGCTTGAGTCTTCTCTTACTGAACTGGTCTTGACTCAAAAAAAATAAAAGTACAGGACTCAACTGACTTAAAGCTCAAAATGAGCTGACTTGACCAACTAGTCTCATTGAGCCCAACATGTCCCAAACACTAATCCAAAACCCTAATGGCATGAATCGAACTCTGAATACAAGACTCAATGATATCAAGGGCTAAAGCAGGACTCAAAAGAACTAACTTGGGCCTAAATAGGCTAAGCCCTCATTACAAGATTCAAAGTGAATGAAAACCCTAATCACAGGACACAACCGAGTTTTCATGACTTAACCCTTATTATAGTACTCCAGATGACTTCAATGACTCAAGCCCTACTTACAGTACTCAAAGGACTAACATGACTTGATTATTAGACTCAAAGATAAAATTTGAAAAATAGCTAAGGGACTCAAAATTCAGGGACCCATGTGAATTAGGGTTAACCTGATGTCCCCATCAATTCTCCCGGGATGGGAGAAGCTCGACCCTATTGAGTAAGGGTCAATCTGGTGTGGGTAAGAGGGTTGGGTTGTGGTGCTGCGGATCCTCTTGGGTGCCCCACAAACTCTCAGAGTCTGGTCGGCCTAGCCATCGGACCAAATGATATGGATAGCCTAGGTCCCGGGTTGTAACAGCTTGGCCATCCAGGTCACGCTCGATCCGTATTCCTTTTTCAGAACAATTTTGTGGACACTCAGGTAAGGTTTCTCTCTCAAGAATAGGGTGAGGTCCAAAAATCTCACTAGGTGTCATTGCTAGTGCCCTAGACACAACTAAGCTCAAGATATTGAAAGTCAAGCTAATGCCAAAATCCGGTAGTGACTTAAACACATAGGAACTAGGGTCAACTATCCTTATCACTTTTAAGGGTCTAGCTTCACAAGCATATAGCTTCTTAATGGCTCCCAGAGGAAACCACTCAGGTGTAGACCTAATCTCTACATGATCTCTCTCAGCATACTCTTTGACTTGATATCGGGAATAGCCATGTTATTATTAGTGTTCAAGTAAATGCTAATATCCTGATGCAGATGCTGTGCAGAGATCTGTGCAGGTATGAACAGTGGGATTAAGCCTAAGAGTCTTTTAGGATCGAAACCACATAGCACTTCAGTATCTATATTCACTTCATTCCCTATGCTTAGGATGTAGACCCAAAACTCAATCCACCTTTCAGGTTTCAAACTTAAAATTTTTTGGAAATCATAAAACCTGAACGTCCTAAGGTATGGGTACAGTAAGTTTCCTAGGGGCAGTAAATATCCTCTCCATAATTGTAGGACATTAATTGCAGCATGGAAGTCTTTAGGATAGACATGGTTCAACAGGCTCCTGTGCTTAAGAGAAATTAATGGCTTGTCTGTCCTAACCACATGTTTGGCACTAGGATGGTTTACAGGCACTAGTTCTAGAGTAGGCTGGAAATCCATTACTGGTGAAAGGTCATCAGGAAGGTCTTTTGGAAGCTTATCTTGAAAGTATTATAAAATAATGTCTATTTCCTGGGATTGTTTCTTAGGGACTTGTTCCTGGACCTCCTCTATGGACAACTCTTATGAACCCTTACTTTCATCTACTATGTTTGATCCTGGCTCAATCACTCCTTCAAATTCTATAATGGGTTCAGGATCTTTTTCTATTAGGTCCTCAGTGATTTCAACCTTTGGATTCTTCAATGGGCCTAGGAGTTTCTTTCCTTAGATTTTCAATGATTTCAACCTCTTCATACTCCTCGATTAGGCTTGAGTCAGCCTTATACACCTCTTCTTCAGGTTCCTCACTCCTATCATTCATATGAACTAATGGGGTAGTAGGAGTTGGTTGGTCTAAAGGAAGTCGACCAGGGTTGGGTTTGGGTCAGAGGTACTAATCTTGCTGGGCTCAACTCGATAGTTCATGGGTTCCCTCTGAAATGACTCGAATTCCCTAGCAAGTCGATAGGCATCATCCAGGTCATAAATTCTCCAATGGAATAGTTCCCACCGGATGTCCCTACGTAGGCCATCTCGAAGTCTAGCTATGATCTTAGACTCAGGTTCAACAGTGTTACATCTCCTAATAAACTCATTAAATTAGTCAACGTACTCAGATACAGTTTTATTACCCTGTCTCAATTTGTACCATTGGTCTAAAAGTTTGTGCTAAAAAATCTACCTAGGTACTTTTCTCTCAATCTACTTCTCATGGATCTCCAAGTAAGTATTTCATCTCCTCTTTGATAACATTGGTCCTCAATACCTTTCCAGTGCCACCTAGCATGTCGGGTTAACCTACGTGTGGCCAATCTAACTTTTTCTAACTCCGACATCTTAGTGTACTCAAAATACTAATCCATTCTCTCCTCCCAATCAATATTACCTCAGGATTTAGGCTTCCATCAAAAATGAGTGCATAGGGTTGGGTGCTCCTAATGGGTCTTCCCTCTAAGTCAACCAAGTATAGGTATGGACATCTAGGATTAGACTCAGGGGCAAGATCATGATCATAGGCTCTTGGATCAAGGGAATTGGGCCTAGATGATTTATGTTTAGCATGGGCCATACGGGCTTCTACTTGGTCAAACCTCTGGTTCATCTGGGTAAATGATTGGGCCATCTGTTCAGTGAGGGCTCTTATTGGGCTTCTAGATTGGGATTATCCATGGGTTCAGCCAACTGTGGGTGTAGTGGATGATATGAAACTCCTGACCTAGTGCACATGCAAGACTTAAGGACAAATCGACTATGGTCTCCTAGACCTAGAGTCCAAATAGAATGGGTCGACTCAACTTACACACAACACAACACCTAATCCTTCCACGGGCCAGGTAAGAGGTGGGATGTTAGGAGGCCCCCCTACTTTCGCAAGGACCCAATTAAGTAATCACTAGTCTGCTTAAGGCATTTGCCTCTAGACCTCTAACCTTAAACACCCACTTCCAGTAATTCGTGAGGTATTGGGTGCACTAGTCTTCCCACAAGGTTCGAACCCGACCTGTTGGTGTCCCTAAATTGCTTTAGGTTGCTACTGGATTCTAAATTGGGCTTGGGTTCGAATGCAATGGGAGTTGTTTTGGGGTAAAGAGAGGTGATCAAATCCTCCCCCCATCTAACATAGTAGAATTGCCCTTAAAATCTTTTATGCATATGATGGCACACATGAAAACTCAATTAGGGTTTCTAATTTTTTTGTATTTTACTGTATTTTTTAAATATTTTTAGCAGAAATATAATATAAAATAAATTATATAATATGCAGGAAATATGTAGAAAAAAAATAAAATATGCAGAGATTATGCAATCAAAACCCTAAACATGCTGAAATTACTACTTGCTGAAATTCTAGGTGCAGAAACTTTTTAGGAAGAAAATCAGACGTATAGAAGACCTAGAAATCGAATTAAATCATGAAAAAACTTTGATAAATTGCAGAAAATATGACAAATCCAGCAAAATAAGAATCTGAATTTTCTGAGCTACCTATATGCAGAAACAATTAAATTAACAGACCATATATAGGAATTACGGGATGCATAAATTAATATGCAAAAGAAACTAAAATATGTCCAAATAAATCATGGGACCTTTCTCTAAAGAATTCATGTCCAGCCTTGGCTCATTACTCCCATGGACAAACAACATACGTGGTTTTCATGCGTATACCCCGCTTAGGAGGCATAAGCTTTCTAAAGAAAGGATTTTAGAAGATGAAAACTAAGCCCTAAACTTACTATGATACCAGATGATGGGGGACTAATTAGCATGCAAGGAAATTTTCATGGATTCAGCATTAAGTTGATATTTTAATTTATGAATTTCAAGTCAAAAGGATGTAAGGGTGATTCTATAAAAATTCTAGAGCGTAAGCATGCAAAAGACCCTCAAAAGAGATAAAAAGCAGGACTGCCAGGGCTAAGAAACCCTGGTAGGGCAAGCTCTTCTGCAATAACTCGATCTAGAGGTTTAAGGGGTGTGTTCCTGGCAATGTTTGCAGCTGCTTCCGTGAAGAGATCACTCCACACTCCTGGACATGGCCTGGAAGATCAAGTTGAAGACCCGTGAATCCGTCGGCTTTTTATCCGCTGGCCCGAAAGCTAGGCAAACAGACTTCGATTCATGTGAAATTGGAGGGATCTACAAAATACCTAAAGAGGGTTAGAAAATGATAGAAAAGATAGCTAGATGGCTGAAGGAAACATGGAAGAGAGAGGAAGCAGGTGGTGGCAAGAATGGGTTGATGATGGGCATCTTTGGGTTGGAAGAAACAGGGCGGCTAGGGTTTAATAACTTGGGCCTCACACCCCTCGATTCTCAAAGAGCAAAGGTAGTTTACTCCCTCACGGAGCTCGATGCACAAAGGCAAAGGACAATTGAGAAGAGACTCAAGAACTTTTTCCATTAATCATAACACCATCCTCAAAGTACATAAGAGGGGTCCTTTATATAGATGTTCATTACTTAGGACCCAAGTAATGGAATGCATGGAAAAACCTCATGATAATGGGTGCCCAACACCTTCCTATTGTGCCTCTAGAATATATGGTAGAATTCAAACATATTCCAAAACAAAATCCCTCCAATTATGGTATATATGGGGCAGCCAAAAGGGGGGATCATGGGGCGCCAAACATATTCCATCTTGGGCTTGGGAAGCTCCACATCATTCCAAGACAAGCCTCCATGATTTGCAGGATTGAAGTATATCCGTTTGACCTTCCTTCGTAGCTCGATGGCATATGGAGTTGGCATGCCTAAAGAGTGGAAGGGTGTGCTGGCATGTGGACACCAAATCTTTATGCATGTGATCCTCCATGTAATCCTAGTGTGGCGCAATCCAAGGTGTGGCTAGGACTCCATGCAGCTGCTGAAGTGGCACACTAGCTGGGGTCCTTCACTGGCTTGAGTCTTCTCTTGCTGAACTAGACTTGACTCAAAAAAAAAAAGTACATGACTCAACTGACTTAAGGCTCAAAATGAGCTGACTTGACCAACTAGGCTCACTGATCCCAACATGTCCCAAAAACTGATCCAAAATCCTAATGGCATGAATCAAACTCTGAATATAAGACTCGATGATATCAAGGGCTAAAGCAGGACTCAAAAGAACTAACTTGGACCTAAATGGGCCAAGCCTTCATTACAGGACTCAAAGTGAATGAAAATCCTAATCACAGGACACAACCAGGTTTTCATGACTTAACCCTTATTACAGGACTCCAAATGACTTCAATGACTCAAGCCTTACTTACAGGACTCAAAGGGCTAACAGGACTTGATTATTGGACTCAAAGATAAAATTTAAAAAATGGCTAAGGGACTCAAAATTCAGGGACCCATATTGAACTAGGGTTAACCTGATGTCCCCATCAATTCTCCCAGGATAGGAGAAGCTCAACCTTGTCGAGTAATGGTCAATCTGGTGTGGGTAAGAGGGTCGGGTCATGGTGCTACGATCCTCTTGGGTGTCCCACAAACCCTCAGAGTTTGTTTGGCCTAGCCATCGGACCAAATGATATGGATAGCCTAGGTCCCGGGTCTTAATTGCTTGGTCGTCCAGGTCATGCTCGATTTGTATTCCTTTCCTCGGGTAATTTTGTGGACACTCAGGTAAGGTTTCTCTCTCAAGAATAGGGTGAGGTCTAAAAATCTCACTGGGTGTCATTGTTGGTGCCCTAGACATAACTAGGCTAAAGATATTGGAAGTCGAGCTAATACTAAAATCCGGTGGTGACTTAAACACATAGGCACTAGGGTCAACTATCCTTATCACTTTTAAGGGTCCAGCTTCACAAGCATGTGTCTTCTTAATGGCTCCAGAGGAAACCACTCAGATCTAGACCTAATCTCTACATGATCTCCCTCAGCATACTCTTTGACTTGATATCGGGAATTAGCCATGTTATTATTAGTGTTCAAGTAAATGCTAATGTCCTAATGCAGATGCTGTGCAGAGATCTGTGCAGGTATGAACAATGGGATTAGGCCTAAGGGTCTTTTAGGATCGAAACCACATAGCACTTCAGTATCTATATTCACTTCGTCCCCTATGCTACGGATGTAGACCCAAAACTCAATCCACCTTTTAGGTTTCAAACTTAAAATTTTTTGGGAATCATAAAACCTGAAAGTCCTAAGGTATGGGTACAATAAGTTTCCTAGGGGCAGTAAATATCCTCTCCAAAATTGTAGGACATGAATTGCAGCATGGAAGTCTTTAGGATAGACATGGTTCAACAGGCTCCTGTGCTTAAGAGAAATTAATGGCTTGTCTGTCCTAACCACATGTTTGGCACTAGGGTGGTCTACATGCACTAGTTCTAGAGTAGGCTGGGAATCCTTTACTAGTGGAAGGTCATCAAGAAGGTCTTTGGGAAGCTTATCTTGAAAGTCTTCTAAAATATTGTCTACTTCCTGGGTTGTTCCTTAGGGACTTGTTCCTGGACCTCTTCTATGGACAACTCTTGTGAACCCTTACTTTCATCTACTATGTTTGATCCTAGCTCAGTCACTCCTTCAAATTCTGTAGTGGATTCAGGATCTTTTTCTATTAGGTCCTCAGTTATTTCAACCTTGGATCCATCTTGATCATACTCCTCTGCTAGACTTGATTCATAGATGTCTTCTTCGGATTCTTCAATGGGCTCAGGAGTTTCTTTCCCTAGATTTTTAATGATTTCAACCTCTTCATACTCCTTGATCAGACTTGAGTCTGCCTTTTTCTTCAGGTTCCTCACTCCTATCATTCATATGAACTAATGGGGTAGTAGGAGTTGGTTGGTCTAAAGGAAGTCGACCAGGGTTGGGTTTGGGTTCAGAGGTACTAATCTTGCTAGGCTCAACTCGATAGTTCATGGGTTCCCTCTGACATGACTCGAATTCCTAGCAAGTCGATAGGCATCATCCAGGTCATAAATTCTCCAATGGAATAGTTCCCACCGGATGTCCCTACGTAGGCCATCTCGAAGTCTAGCTATGATCTTAGACTCAGGTTCAACTGTATTTTATCTCCTAATAAACTCATTAAATTAGTCAATTTACTCAGATACAGTTTTATTACCCTGTCTCAATTTGTACCATTGGTCTAAAAGTTTGTGCTAAAAAATCTACCTAGGTACTTTTCTCTAAATCTACTTCTGATGGATCTCCAAGTAAGTATTTCATCTCCTCTTTGATAACATTGGTCCTCAATACCTTTCCAGTGCCACCTAGCATGTCGGGTTAACCTACATGTGGCCAATCTAACTTTTCCTAACTCCGACATCTTAATGTACTCAAAATACTGATCCATTCTCTCCTCCCAATCAATATTACCTCAGGATCTAGGCTTCCATCAAAAGTGAGTGCATAGGGTTGGGTGCTCCTAATGGGTCTTCTCTCTGAGTCAACCAAGAATAGGTATGAACATCTAGGATTAGACTCAGGGGCAAGATCATGATCATAGGCTCTTGGATCAAGGAAATTGGGCCTAGATGATTTATGTTTAGCATGGGCCATACGGGCTTCTACCTGATCAAACCTCTGGTTCATCTGGGTAAATGATTGGGCCATATGTTCAGTGAGGGCTCTTATTAGGCTTCTAGATTGGGATTATTCATGGGTTCAGCCGACTGTGGGTGTGGTGGATGATATGAAACTCCTGACCTAGTGCACATGCAAGACTTAAGGACAAATTGACTATGGTCTCCTAGACCTAGAGTCCAAACATAATGGGTCGACTCAACTTACACACAACACAACACCTAATCCTTCCACAGGCCAGGTAAGAGGTGGGGTTTTAGGAGGCCCCTCTACTTTTGCAGGGATCCAATTAAGTAATCACTAGTCCGCTTAAGGCATTTGCCTTTAGACCTCTAACCTTAAACACCCACTTCCAGTAATTCGTGAGGTATTGGGTGCACTAGTCTTCCCACAAGGTTCGAACCCGACCTGTTGGTGTCCCTAAATTGCTTTAGGTTGCTACTGGATTTTAAATTGGGCTTGGGTTCGAATGCAATGGGAGTTGTTTTGGGGTAAGGAGAGGTGATCAAATCCTCCCCCCATTTGACATAGTAGAATCGCCCTTAAAATATTTTATGCATATGATGGCACATATATGAAAACTCAATTAGGATTTCTAATTTTTTTTTGTGTTTTTTTGTATTTTTTTTGTATTTTTAGAAAAAATATAATATGCAAAAAATTACCTAATATGCAGGAAATATGCAGAAAAAAATTTAAAATATACAGATTATGCAATCAAAATCCTAAACATGCTTAAATTACTACTTGTTGAAATTCTAGGTGCAGAAACTTCTAGGTAGAAAATCAGATGTGTAGAAGACTTAGAAGCTGAATTAAATCATGAAAAACTTTTGATAAATAGTACCAGATATGATGAATCCAGCAAAACAAGAATATGCATTTTCTGAGCTACCTATATGTAGAAACAATTAAATGAACAGACCATATACAGGAATTACGGGATGCAGAAATTATTGTGCAAAATAAACTAAAATATGCTCAAATAAATCATGCGACCTTGCTCTAAAGAATTCATGTCTGGCATTGGCTCATTACTCCCATGAACAGACAGCATACGTAGTTTTCACCATATACCCCGCTCAGGAGGCGTGAACTTTCTAAAGAAAGGATTTTAGAAGATGAAAACTAAGCCCTAAACTTACTCTGATACCAGATGATGGAGGACTAATTAGCATGCAAGGGAATTTTCATGGATTCAGCATTAATTTAAGATTTTAATTCCTGAATCTCAAGTCAAAAGGATGTAAGGGTGATCCTATAAAAATCCTAGAGTGTAAGCATGCATAAAGACCCTCAAAAGAGATTAAAAATAGGACTGCTAGGACTAAGAAACCCCGATAGGGCAAGATCTTCTGTAATAACTTGATCTAGAGAGCTAGGGGTGTGTACCTAGCAATATTTGTTGCTGCTTCTATGAAGAGATCACTTCACACTCCCGGACGCGGCCTGGAAGATCAAGTTGAAGACCCGCAGATCTGTCGGCTTTCTATTCGCTAGCTCGAAAGCTAGGCAAACGGACTTTGATTCACATGAAACTTGAGGGATTTGGAAAATACCTAAAGAGGGCTAGAAAATAATAGAAAAGATGGCTAGATGGCTAAAGGAAACATGGAAGAGAGAGGAAGCAGATGGCGGAAAGGATGGGTTGATGATGGGCATCTTTGGGTTGGAAGAAATAGGGCGGCTAGGGTTTGATAACTAGGGCCTCACACCCCTCGATGCTCCAAGAGCAAAGGCAGTTTACTCCCTTATGGAGCTCGATGCACAAAGGCAAAGGACAATTGAGAAGAGGCTCAAGAACTTTTTTCATTAATTATAACATCATCCTCAAAGTACATGAGAGGGGTCCTTTATATAAATGTTAATTACTTAGGACCCAAGTAATGGAATACATAGAAAAACCTCATAATAAGGGGCGCCCAACACTTTTCAATTGTGCCTCTAGAATACATGGTAGGATTCAAATATATTCGAAAACAAAGTCCCTCCAATTATGGTATATATGGGGTGGCCAAAAGGGGGGATCATGGGGTGCCAAACATATTCCATCTTGGGCTTGGGGAGGCCCACATCATTCCAAGACAAGCCTCCATGATTTGTGGGATTGAAGTATATTCGTTTGACCTTGCTTCCTAGCTTGATGGCATGTGGAGTTGGCATGCATGGAGGGTGGAAGGGTGTGCTGGCATGTGGACACCAAATCTTTATGCATGTGATCCTCTATGTAATCTTAGTGTGGTGCAATCCAAGGTATGGCTGGGACTCTATGCAGTTGCTGAAGTGGCACACTGGCTAGGGTCCTTCACTGGCTTGAGTCTTCTCTTACTGAACTGGACTTGACTCAAAAAAAATTAAAAGTACAGGACTCAACTAACTTAAGGCTCAAAATGAGCTGACTTGACCAACTAGGCTCACTGAGCCCAACATGTCCCAAAATTGATCCAAAACCCTAATGGCATGAATCAAACTCTAAATACAATACTCAATGATATTAAGGGCTAAAGCAGGACTCAAAAGAACTAACTTGGGCCTAAATAGGCCAAGTCCTCATTACAGGACTCAAAGTGAATGAAAACCCTAATCACAGGACACAACTGGGTTTTCATTTCTTAACCCTTATTACAGGACTCCATATGATTTCAATGACTTAAGCCCTACTTATAGGACTTAAAGGGCTAACAGGACTTGATTATTAGACTCAAAGACAAAATTTGAAAAATGGCTAAGGGACTCAAAATTCAGGGACCCATAGTGAACTACGATTAACCTGATGTCCCCATCATGAAGGTTCATTTTCTTTACTTGAATATGATTTGCACTACGGGATACCAACTATCTCTTTGTTAGTATTCTTTAGTACATTTAATCACTCTTTTATGGCTAAATCTTGCTATTATGTGTATGATTATTGCTTAACTTTAATTACTCAATCTCTTTATGTAAAATTTTCTATCACTATCCCGCACCAATCTTGGTATCAGAGCATGATAGATTAGGACATGCATGTATAAGTGCTGAAATTTCTACATATATTAAAATTTCTGCATAATAGGATATAGATATGAAATTGATTCAAAAATTATTCAGATCTTAGTTTAATTTAGCATCCAACATCAATATTTACCAGTTCAAACCAGGTATGAAATCTTTTTCATAGATTTCAGATATGAAATTTTGAAAAATTATTATATCATTTTTGTTCTTTGATCTAAGGTTTCACGCCTCCTGAGTGGGTATACTGTCACTACCCATAAGAGTAATGAGCTACGGCTGGACGTGAGATCCTTAGATTAAAGATTTGATGTATTAATTGCTTGCTTGATGTGTGACTGAATGAATTTGCCAAAGTGATTGCTTGAATTGTATGATTTTTCTTGTTATCACATTGAACACCCCATAATTTCTGGCACATTTCAAATTTAAATATTCCCACCAGGAATTTTGAAATTTAGAATTTAAAATTTAAAATTTTGAATTTTGAATTTTGAAATATAAAATTTGAAAATTTAAATTTAAAAATTTAAATTTGAAATTTTAAATTAGAAATTTAAATTTTGAATAATTAGTTTTAAATTCTGTTGATTTGTTAAGATTATTGTGATGTTGCATTCATTCTAAATCACTTAAGGCCAATGCTATCATAAGATAAGGGAAGGATTTCATCACCTTTTTTTGGTCCAAAAATAACTTACCTCATCTTGCATGAACCTAAGCCTTAAATAAAATTCAGTAAAAAACCTAATTAGAACTAGGGACACCAACAGGTCTAGCTCAAGTAGTGTGTTGGGGGTAGTGGGAATCAATTCTTCACTTACTTCCAGAGATTGGTGTCTAAGGCTAGGGGTTAAATGGCAAACACCTTAAGCGGACTTGTGGTTATTTAATTAGGACCCTGCGAGAGCAAGGGAAGCCTCTCATAATCCTACCTCTTACCTGGCCAGTTGAAAGGGTAATTGTAGTCTTGATCTATACTTAGTCAATTCATGCTACATTGAACTTTTAGGTCTAGCAAACCCTAGAACGAGTCTTTTGTTTTGCATGACCACTACATTAGGAACTCCATACCAACCCTCTCACGCCCAACCCAGTGTCACCATGGACCCAAATCTAGAAATCGTCATCATGGACCCAATCTAGAAACCCTATTGAGAACTATGATGAGTAGTTCAAACAATTGAACAATAGGTTTGATCAAGTAGAGAAAAGAATAGGGATCCTTGAAGAGACCCGCATGATCCTTACTGAACCATAAGCATCTAGATTGACACCCCTCCATCCTAGAGTCCAATGCCATGAACCTGCTCCTGATCCTTCCTAAAGAAGACACACCATGACCATATTGACCAGGATGAAAGAGCTCTTAGGAACATTCATCTAGATGCACCCACTTTTGATGGAACTTAGATCCTAAGGTGTATATAGATAGGAAGGAAGACATGGACTAGTATTTTGAGTGGTATGAGATGTCGAAAGAGAGAAAATTTAAGTTTGCCATACTTAGGTTAGTCTGATAGGCTAGGTTATACTGGGAGAATGTTGAGCATTAATGTCACCAAAGAGGAGACATACCCATAGTGACATGGAGAGCCATGAAGATTAAACTCAGAAAGAAATATCTGTCCACATCCTATGAACAAAGACTTTTAGATCAATGGCAGAGATTGAGTCAAGGAAATAAGACCATGTTTGAGTACATTGCCAAATTTAATAAGTTTGTTATGAGATGTAGTGTGGTTGAGTTTGAAGCAGTAACCTTGTTTAGGTTTCGAGTTGGCCTACGTGAGAAAATTCAAAGAGAATTATTTTTGAGAGAAGTCTATGATCTAGACCAAGCCTACCAAATTGCTAGAGACCGTGAGAGATTTTAGAGGGGACCCATTATTCGTCGACCTGAACCAAATAGGATTAGCACCCCTGGAAATAAGCCAAGTTCGAGTCAAATTCCATCCAACCGACCCAGTCCCGCTACCCCACTAGCTTGCAAGGATGACAAAGGTAAAAGCCCTGAAATTCAAAGAGAGAGTAATGTTCATTATTTTAAGTGCCATAAAGTTGGCCACTATGCTAGTCAGTGCCCTACCCGGGCTTTACACATAGGGGAATTGGAAGAGGAAGCCCTTGAACCCATAGAAGATTGTGACGAAGAGGTATATGAAGCAGGAGTAAACTTAGTTGATAAGTATGAAGGAGATGAAGAAATCATTGACTCATCTAAATTTTTGGGAGTTGTTAGATGCATCTTGGTCCAGACCAAGGAGTAAGAAGATTGGCGTAGGACCAACATCCTACAAACTTTTATTAAATTAGGAAAAAAAGTTTGCAAGATCATCATAGATAGTGGGAGCTGTGTCAATGCCATTTCAACTAGTACTGTCAAAAACTTAGATTACCCACTGTTCCCCATCCCAACCCATATAAGGTATCTTGGATAGATTCAACCTCAATTCCCATCAAGTTTAGATGCCAAGTTATAATCCAGGTCCAGTCATACCAAGAGAAGGTTTGGTGTATTGTTCTTCCTATGGAGATTAGCAGTATCATCTTAGGCTGACCATGGTTGTATGATCATGATGCTATATTATATGGTCGTTCTAATTTTTGTTCCTTTACCCATAATGGAAAGAAAATTGTGATCAATTCTTCACCACCTAAGGACAACGTTAGGAGAGGGTCTAGTAATCTGAAGGACAAGAAACAAGAGATGAATTTGATCAGTGCTAAGGAATTAGAATAAGACCTTAATGAGGGTTGACCTATTTGGATTTTATTTACTAAGGAAGTCCATGATCAACCCCATAAGGAACAACCCCAGGAAGTAATAAGATTTTTGAAAGAATTTCAAGATGTGTTTCCAGAGGACCTCCCTAATCACCTTCCACCTTTAAGGAACATTTAGCATGCCATAGATTTGGTCCCATGAGCCACATTACCAAACCTTTCACATTATAGGATGAATCCCACTAAACATTCTGAGTTACAACGACAAGTTGGAGATCTTCTCCAAAAGGAATTCATTAAAGAAAGCCTGAGCCTATGTACAGTACGTACCCTTTTGACCCCCAAGAAAGATGGCACATGGATAATGTGTGTAGATACCGAGCCATTAATAAGATAACAGTCAAGTATCATTTTTTTATTCCCCGTTTGGATGATATGTTTGACATGATGGCCGGAGCCACTATTTTCTCCAAGATGGTTAAGAGTGGCTATCATTAAGTGAGAATTAGACCTGGGGATGAATGAAAAATAACTTTCAAGACTAAGGATGGCCTGTATGAGTGGGTAGTGATGCCTTTTGGTCTTTCCAATGCACCAAGTACCTTCATGATGATCATGACCCAAGTCTTAAGAACATTCATTGAAAAATTTATTGTGGTCTATTTCGATGACATTTTATTTACAGTAGGACAAGGAAGACCACCTGAACCATCTTCGACAAGTTTGCCAAGCCCTTAGACAAGATAGTCTTTATGCCAATCTGAAAAAATGTGAATTCTTGACCCATAGAGTTACTTTCTAGGATTTGTTATCACCCCTGAAGGAGTGTCTGTCGACCCAGAGAAAGTCAAGTCCATAGTTGAGTGGCCTATACCTACTAGTATATATGAAGTACGTAGCTTCCATGGCCTTGCCACCTTTTATAGAAGATTTATTTGAGGATTCAGTTCAATTGTTGCACCCATTATCGACTGCATTAGGAAGGGAACCTTTGAATGGACCAAAGTTACCGATAGAGCCTTCCTAGAAATCAAAGAGAAAATGATCCAAGCATCCATTTTGAGATTACCTGACTTTTCAAATGTATTTGAGGTTGCTTGTGATGCTTCTAGAGTAGGAATTGGAGGAGTCTTGAGTCAGGAAAATCACCTAGTGATATTTTTCAGTGAAAAGTTAAATGAGGCAAAACTTAGGTATTCAACTTATGATAAGGATTTATATATGGTAGTTCAAGCCTTAAGATATTGGAGACATTACCTATTATCGCAGGAGTTCATCTTATATTCAAATCACGAAGCACTCCGATTCCTTAACTCTCAAAAGAAGTTGAAGCCTGGGCATGGAAAGTGGGTAGAATATATCCAAGCTTATTCCTTTGTCTTGAAACATTGTGCTGGTACTGAAAATCGGGTCGCTGATGCCCTTAGTCGACGATCCATGAATTTGACCTCGGTTAGCACTGAAGTTGTAGGGTTTGACAGGCTGAAAGAGGAATATCCTAAGTGTCTGGACTTTAGTGATATTTATCAATCTCTTCACTAAGGACCATCTTGCTTGTGTAGTGACTATACCCTTCACGATGGATTCCTTTTCAAGAAAAATAAGTTATGTATCCCTCGATCATCCATTAGAGAATTCTTAGTGTGGGAAATTCATTCTGGAGGTTTTGCTAGACATTTTGATTGAAACAAGACCATTTTAGCTGTAGAAGACCAATTCTTTTGGCCTGACCTCAAAAGGAATGTAGCCTAAGTTGTGGCTCGATGTCGAACATGTGCTGTTGCCAAATAGCAAAAGTAGAACACTGGCCTATACACCCCTCTATCAGTCCCTAATTGCTCATGGCTGGATCTTAGTATGGACTTTGTATTAGGGTTACCAAAGATCATAAGAAAACATGATTCTATCTATGTTGTGGTTGATCGATTCTCTAAGATGGCACACTTCATACCTTGTTCCCAGACTTACGATGCTTCAAGAGTGGCTAGGCTTTTTCTAGATGAAGTGGTCAGGCTGCATGGGTTACCCAAAACCATTGTGTCAGATAGAGATATTAGATTCATTAGCTATTTCTGGAAGACCCTTTGGCATATGCTAGGAACCAAACTCAAATTTTCTACTGCCTACCATCCTCAAACTGATGGCCAGACTGAAGTTGTCAATCGAAGTCTAGGAAACCTGTTAAGATGCCTAGTCGGCGATAGTATGAAAAATTGGGATCTATTATTACCTCGTATCGAATTTGCTTATAACAGCTCAGTTAATAGGATCACTGAAAAAAGTCCATTTGAGATTGTCCATGGTTACAAGCCCAACAAGCCCAAAAACCTCATTCCTTTATCCATGCATGCATGAATTTCTGAGTTTGCAGAGTCATATGCCTAGTATATTAGAGATTTACATAAGGAAATCAGTAAAAAAACTCAATTGAGCAATGAAACTTATAGGCATATGGAAAATTCACATAAGATAGTCAAAGAGTTCACTTAGAGAGACTATGTCATGATAAGGCTTAGACCTGAACGGTTCCCACCAGGAACCATGAGAAAGCTGCATGTCTGCGGTGCAGGTCTATTTAAAATAATAAAGAAAATTGGACCTAATGCGTATGTGCTTGAGTTACCATCTGATTTAGGCATCAGCTTAACCTTCAACATTTCGGACCTAGTAGAGTATAAGGAGCCAATAATGATACATAGTGATCCTTTTGGGCCTAAGCCTAATTTTGAGAGTGAGCTTACCCCTGAGTGTCCACCAGCCATTTTACCAGAATAGCGAGATAGGATTGAGCGTATTCCAGATGAACAGGCTATTACTATCCGGAATAAAGGTTATCAACGCTACTTGGTTCATTGGCAAGGTCGACCGAAATCCGAAGACTTGTAGATCACTTGAGAGGATCTACAAAGAATCAACCCAGATCTACTAGAACATTACCAAAGTCAAGTTAACCCATACTTGACAGTGTTGAGTTCTTCCCACCTTAGGAGAGTTGGCGTGGGCACCAGGATATGAAAGAGGCTCTAAGCAAATTAGGTTAACCCAAGCTTCATATGGATTACAAGATAAACCAGACTCCAATTTTGTCTTCAACTTTATTTTAATTTCAGCATGAGTCTTGTAATTAGAGTCGAGTCCATTCCAATTTCAATTTCAATTTAGCTTTGTTAGGCTCAATTTAGTCTTGTTGGGATCAATTTGATCTTGTAAATAGTTGGATCTTGTAATTAGACAAGTTGGGTTAAAGTTGGGTTCAAATTAGATAAGATCAAGATCATGAAGAATCAAGATGGGATGGAGCAAACCATCCCAACCACCTTGCCAAGTTGGAGCACCACCTCACCACACCAAGAGGGAAGCCACCTCACCTCCCACGCCATATCAGATGCCACCTCACCTGCCACGCCATATCATGATGCCACCTCACCTCTATTTAGATGCCCAAGAGTTTTGAACTTGAATTCAAGTTATAACTCCCCTACTTATCTTTCCACTCTTTATGCATAAATCCCACTTATCCCTCCATTCTTCACTCCACTCTTTAAGCTTGTAATTTGAATTTGAAAGGGCTAGGGAAGTCTATAAATATCCCTAATCCTTTTGTAATCAAGCATGTTATGTTATGAATGAAATTTGAAGTTCTTTTTCCTCCATTATAATCTTTTTGCTTTGCCACTTCGTGAGGGATCGGAGAAGGGCGTGAGGCCCAACCATTGTTCTAGCTCCAAGAAATCTCCACCAACCGGCTCTTCCAACATCCAAGAAATCACCATCAAGCATTTTCCTTCCCTTTCCTATCTTCATTGTTCTTGCTTTGTTTATTCCCAACCCTTCCACGCCCACTCATGTTCTTTGTTTTGCAGGATCCCTCAAGTGCTTCCAGTCAAGGATGGTGTCCTCTTTGTCTCTAAACCAGTAGCAAGAAATTTCTATATTCGAGGAAGAGATAGCCTTTTTATCTGATCGTCAATCTTCGAGTGTTGAAAAGTGATCCCATTACAAGGAATTCTTGAGTTCATTGTTGGTACAAAATCCCTTCCTTCCCTCTAAGGTCTGAAATATTGAATAGAGTTTTGTCCTAATCAGATGATTTCTCAATCATGAAGGTCCATTTTCTTTACTTGAATGTGATTTGCACTGCGGGATACCAACTATCTCTTTATTAGTCTTCTTTAGTGTACTTAATCACTCCTTTATGGCTAAATCTTGATATTATATTTAGGGTTATTGCTTAACTTTAATTACTCAATCTCTTTACGTAAAATTTCTCATCACCATCCCGCACCAGGGGCCTTGGTATTCAATCGTTTGTGGTGAGGCGGGAGGTTCTGTTGGTGAGACATGTCGCTAAACTCTTGTTGGGCCCTGATAGCATGTGGACTTCTATGATGAAGGTTAGATATGACCCTCTTTTTGCTCTATCTGAGGGGGGAGATCATGCTGGATAGAATTGCTCTACTATCTGGAGGGAGATGTTGGCTAGGGGCCTCAAAGATTATTTATCAAATGAGATGGGTTGTGGGTGATGGCAAGTTGATCAATTTTATGAACGACTCATGGATTTCTAATGTTTCTTTAGCTTGGTATCCAACTTTCATTTTTATGGATATTCTCGATACCATGTCCATTGCCAATCTCTTAATTCTGGATGGTACTCAATGGAATCCATGGATGGTCACTTGGACTTTTAGGGATTTTCTAGGGTAGAGGGTCTTATCAATTATGTTGCCTGTTCATCCTTGCATCGATGTTAGGATTTGGAGGTCCTCTATTTTGTCTAGAGTCCCTTTGTTTGAGTTGTACCCTATTTTTTGCCCGGAGTCACATATGAGACTTGATATTGGATGGATCTGGTTGCTTAGGGTACACCCTAGGGTGTGGTCGTTCTTATAAAAAGTAGCCTAGCATCGTCTTTCGACAAGATCTTTTCTCATTACGAGAGATCTTCATTTGCCTCTCTACTGTCCAATCTGTGGGGCAGATGCTGAGTCTCTTAAGCATGTTCTGTTCTTTTGCCCGAGGGTATGGCAGTTCTGGAGGATGGCTAGTTTTGATTGGATTTTCATACATGCTGTTGATTTGGTGGACACCTTCTTAAAGCTGCTCCGGTCGAGTACTGTTCATCTTCTACTATCTTCCTAGCCTATATTACTTACCATATCTAGCTTACCCGAAATACTATTATCTTAAGTTCCTCGAGATGCTCCACCAGGGTTATTGTTAAAAGAGCTCGAGCCCATATAGAGGAGTATCAGATGTTGACCGGGTGACTACGGAGACTTGGAGTTCCGATTCTGCTCTTCGAGCATCCCATCGAGTTTTCATTTCTTGGGAACCCCCTCCTTTGAGGTTCTTCACAGTCAATTTTGATGGGAGTGTTAGGAAAAGGGAGGGGTGTACTAGATTTGTTATCCATAGTTTTGGATTCGATATTATTGCTGCTGGGGGTTGCTATCTCCTAAACCGCCCCGGTGGTAGAGCTTTAGGGTGCTTGGACCGGTATTCTGTACGTCCATCATATTTTACAGTCAGATCAACTCATCATTGAGGGTGATTCGGCTACTATCATTTTCTGGATTCGAGAGGCTATGAGGTCCACACCCTCTCACCCCCTTATTCATGATATTATTCTTTTTTTACAGGGTTGCTCGGTAATTGTTATCAGCCATGTGTATCGGGAGGCTAATTTTGCAGCCGATTGGATGTCCTCCTATGTGGCTAATTATTTTGGTGAAGTGTTTTGGACTTAGTTGGGAGAGGCCCTTACATCTTTTCGTGATATTATTATTTCTGATTTTCTTGGATGTATTCACTCCAGAATTATAGGATGAAAAAAGAGATTATATTAAATATTTATTATATTTTTAATAAAAGAAAAAAATCTATCTATAAGTTTAATGATTGCTTTTGAAAAAATATATATTCTTAGATAGCAGAACAGTGGCCTTTTCATGTTAACTTTTTTTTCATGAAATACATGTTTAATTTGTAAAAAAAATGACATGGAAATAATATGATCAACAAAAAAATTGAGAAAGTTTTTATTTTTGATTTGAGCTTTTAAAAAAAAATATTGAAAAGTAACATTCATGTAAAAATAACATTTCTACATTTTCAAAAAAAAACTATCCATATGGAACATAAAAATCTTGTTCCACATGCTGGAAATTGGGATAATCTATATGTTCCTAAGCTTTCCAAAGAAAATTTGGCAAGATCTTTTTCTTTATTAAAGGTGTTGCCGATCTCACCGCCGTGCCCGTGCCTCGGAATCGCCGATCCTACCAGACCGCCTTACTCCCGGGGCCCCCTGGCTGAAGCGAACCTGCAAGGCAAGGTCAGAAGACCCTGGCCGGGGATCCCGGCGAGGGAGCTCCGACGATCAAGTTAGTAGACGGCGAGAGGGAACTGATTCTCCAAGACGGACCCCCGAAGGAGTCCCAGACTCAGAGAATTTACTAGCAAGAAAGGTGCTGGAGGGACCAGAAACCCGGCTGGGTCCCCTTGCCGAGCTCACGCCGAGCGATCCCCTCTCGGGACCCCGGATCTTACTCTCAGAGCGGGGCCTTCAGCCTCTGTTTCTTACTCGTCCCACCTTACCTGGTCGCCTCCTCTTTCCTTCCTTTTATCTCCTCCCGCTGCCTGCCTGTTTTCCGCTCTTGGGAGGCTCCCCTTGTTGCTCTCGTTGTCCCCTCTCCATCCTTTTCTCTTTCCCCTTTTGGTTTCGAGGGCCAGGCGGCTTTTTGACCTCGTTTGCCGAGCCCAGCGGGGAAAGGGTAAAGGAAGGGGGTGGCGCCGGCAGGGCGGCCGGTCAGACCTCGAGCCCGGTGTGGGCGCTCCCCTTCCCAGGTGCCGGCGTTGTCCGTTGACGGGCCCTGTTTTGCCAGAACCGTGCCTCTCGACTGCAGAACTTGTCGGGCCGACATAAGTGATGTTTCGCGTGCCGCCACCATCTGTACGGGGCACCGCCTGTGGTGCGTACGGCTCGAGGGCCAACCTCGGAACCTGTGCCTCCGCTCTTTGGGTCCTTCTCCGTACGGGCGGCCTGACCTCGGCCGAGGTGGACCCCTCCCGGGTGGACACCTGGCGGAGCGGCAGAAGGGCGCTCGGCTTCGGTCGAGGTGGTCCCGTCTCCGGGGGCCACCTGGCGAAGGAGCGAAGGGGCCCGGCTCGACCTCGGCCACGGTGGGACCGTCTCTGGGCGCCACCTGGCGAGGGAGCGGGGGAGCAGCCGACCTCGGCCGAGGTGGAACCCTCCTAGGTGGACACCTGGCGAGGCGGCAGAAGGGCGCTCGGCTTCGGTCGAGGTGGTCCCATCTCCGGGGGCCACCTGGCGAAGGAGCGAAGGGGCCCGGCTCGACCTCGGCCTCGGTGGGATCGTCTCTGGGCGCCACCTGGCAAGGTAGCGGGGGAGCAGCCGACCTCGGTCGAGGTGGACCCCTCCTGGGTGGACACCTGACGAGGCAGCAGAAGGGCGCTCGGCTTCGGTCGAGGTGGTCCCGTCTCCGGGGGCCACCTGGCGAAGGAGCGAGGGAGCAGCCGACCTTGGCCAAGGTGGACCCCTCCTGGGTGGACACCTGGCGAGGCGGCAGAAGGGGCCCTGGACCGAACTCGACTTCAGCCTGGGCGGTAATCACCTGGCGAGGTAACCGGGGAGGGCAAGGGCCGAGCTCGACCTCGGTGGCATCGGACCCGCAGCTGACTCGGTCGAGGAAACCTCCACATGGCTCAATCATGCCCGACGGAATCTGAGACCGGCCACATCATCATTATGGCCGTAACAAAAGGTATAAAGATTTTTACATAACTTTTTTTAAAAAATAGATGTCCAATCAAATATAAACTATTTTAAAGTATATCATTTCTTTATGATCAGTTAAACATATAAAAATCTATCTAGTATAACAAAACTAGCCTTCAGCCATGAAATTTTATTAGCATTCAGAAAAAAGATATTACTATAAATGTTATTTAATATACAATGGTATTAAAAAATATCATAAAAGGTACATAATATTATTGTACTTCATCAAGAGTATTACTAAAATTATTATATAATAAAATTATTTTATAACCACTACAGAAATTACATTCTATGCTAACATAAAATTATGATAGAAAAGCTATAATATTATAATATTTATTTATAACATTACTAAAATTTTTTATTTCATGATAGTATATTATGTTGGGAATTGTGTTCCAAAGCCAATCGCCTGGGTTGTAGGCAGTTGAGCTAAGTATTGTACTCTTTCTTTGAATTAATAAAATATTTTTTATGGCAGCTCATCACATATTGTATTTCCCTGAAATGAACTCTTTCCATGTGATAAAGTCCTTAGGACTACACTGACTTCGATACAGAGAGGATGTATCGAGTGGTCCTTAAATCCTGTTCACAACCAAATGATATATTGTACTGGACGGCAATATATCAAGTATAGGTTGTTGCAGTTCACATCGTTTGGTTGTCCTCTTGACCAAATGAGTGTGGTGACACTGATGTGATCTACAAGTGGGATATGTGGTATCTCATTGAATGTGACTCCGTGCAGCCCCTTTCTGCTAAAGGGATACTCACGATTGGATATGGGTATATGTGTCCCTCCGACCTGAGGTCATCACGGTAGCTTGCAAGCAACTCCCTGTGCTTTGGTGCCGGACTACCCGGATTTTTAATCCGGTGATGGAAGGTTTCTGGGTACAGGCAAGTACTTGTGGAGCAGTGATGGACCAAGATGGAATTGACCTGTCCAAACAGTTTGGATTGAATGTCTCGCAGTATCTCAATTTAGCAAATCCTCGGCCGGGGTAGTCCTAGTGAAGAGTCACTGGGCTTGCAAGGTTGAGACACGTAGTCGACTGACTCAGTCTGGGTTGGCAGCCCAATCTCAGTCATCCTGAGCATTGGAGGTCAAAGGGATAAATTATATGGTAACCATATGCGAGAGGTTCGATTGATTGCTCTCGCATCTTCGACCTATCCGGATGCCGGGATCCATTGCTAGATGGTATCTTGTGCTGGTACTGGAATTGTTCCAGTGCTACCGCCTAGGTTCGAACCTATGAGGTCACACACCATAGAGGATAACTCCCTGATCCAGGTATCGGTATTTGATTAGGAATCTTATCGGTGACGGTTTGATTGAGCACATTGGATTAACCTGGGTTTGGGTCTATCAGAATTTGTTCTGATTTATCAGGAATTTTTTTCTGGTTAACCAGGACTAGACCAAGCCTTATGATAATTAGATTTTGATCTAATTATATGGATGAACCTTTTTTGAACCATTGGGTTTTTTATTAAAACCTTTTGAACTAGTTTTTGACCCTTTGAACCGGTCATCACGGTAAATTGCCAGCTTTGGGCGAACAGGGCTTTTGGGCATCCCTTCTTCTCCCCTTTTGCTTTCGTTTTGGCTGGATATTAACTCCCTTTTATTACTTCATTGAAACGAATTGGATTCATTTTTAATCGGTGCTGCCTTTTGGTTTTCCCAGCAAGACCTTTCACCTCCCATAAACATCGGTTGAATTGGTTCATCGCTGCTTATAAAACTCTGCTAGGCGCTGATCTTTTTGGAAGTGCAGAAAATCGTGAGGCTGAAACATCTCTAGGTTCTTATTTTTTTTTGAGAGATTTCTTCACCCTTTCCACCGCAAACTCTGGGGCTGGTCTCTTATTGAGTGATTGGGAGAGAACCAACCTTTAGTCCCTATTCCTTGTGCTCAGTTGGAAGAAGAAGGACAAGCTCTCTTTTGAGAAAGATTGCTGCAAACAACTGTCCTTATTCCCACCGTCCAAAGGTTATCCGGCGACTAGCATCGCCTGTGAACCAGATCTGAGGAGCCCCATGCGTGTCTCCCCTCAAGAGAGTGCTCATTTGAGCACTTGGGAGCCGAATCAACCTCCCTTTGCTGCTATTCTTGCTGTTTGTTTTGAGTTGCAGGTTTTAACCTTTTGTTGCTTTTTGGAGAAGAACAAGAGTGATTCAACGTTGAAAATCCACGCCTATCCCTTCTCCATTTGAAGCAAGAGAAGTCCTTGCTGTTGGTGATAGAGAGGAGACCAAAGATTGGTCATTTGGATTGGCCTTTTTCTACTATTTAGAAGAAGGAAAAACATAGCATTCCAACGGTTGAAGAGGAAGACAACAGTAATAAAATTATTCCTGTTATCCCAGTTATTCTAGAACTATACCAAATTTATTCCCAGCAAGAATAAGGTATGGGTTTTGATTTTTAAATTCATGCATGCGTAGATCAGAGTTTATAAAATATTTTATAAACATTACATGCCTATATTATGACATGTTTTAGTCTATACATGCTTCCGGATCATGTTAGATCCTGCACGGAGCAGGTTTTTCTGCTATTTATTTTAAAATTATTTTAAAATACTTACCTGCTCCCTGCTCTTGCATGCTTAGTGTAGGCATCTGCAAAAGCCCTATTTTAAACTTTCAGTTGTATCAGTCCCAGGTTACAGGTGTAACATAATCCTGATGCATGTTTTAGATTAAAAATAGTTTAATCTACTTTTTGTATCCTGATAGTACTTTTAGGAACCTAGTTGAGACCTTCATCATGACCGTGTGTCTTTGACACGATGCGGATCGTCTGTGTTGGCCTCTTCAGAAGGATCCTTTAAGGAAATCTTGGAATTAAAATTGTTTTAGTTCAGATACAGTTTTGACATGTCTGTTAATTATTGGGCCATGAAATATTTATAAAATAAAAATCTAGATATGATGTATGATTTTGTTATGTAAAAAATATTTTACATTGACACTTAATTAAAAATGTTTTGATTAAATATATAGCTTATTAAAATTAAATTATTAGGTTTATGAAATCTAATTTGATATGAATAACCCATTTTTGGGTTAAATTGGATTAGTTTTCTAATTGGGTCTTTAACTGGGTTAGACCTAGGTTTAGTTGAACCGGATAACAAGAAGATTAAACAAAAGTTGTTTAAGGCCCTTCTTTAGAACTATCTAATAGTTAGATTAGTTGATTCGTTCATCTAAAATGGATCCAATTAGTGGCTCAGTGGAAGCCCGAGTCTTTAGGCTAGTATGATCGAGTCTGGTAAACCGACTAGTGTCAAGGTAGGTTTGGCATGTTGATCATGGTTGCATGAGGCTACCTCTTTCCTGGCCAACTTGGTTGGTGTCTAGGAAAGATGGTTAATGGCGGTTACCCACCCATGATCTCACCTACCTGGCTAGTCGCGTCGACCAGAACTGATTGGAAAAGCTCAATGACTCGAGTTAACCCATGTCACCCAAGTTGATCGGTCTGACTGATCTATGGTGCCCATGGATTGTTTGTTGATTCTTATCAACCCTCCTAGAATCTGATTGATTCAGTGGGAGGATGATCCATGTCCTTGTCTTTTTCCTCTGTCACAACTAAAAATCCTCTATAATTATTAGGTCCTTAAAAAGACTAAGTCAAGGTGTTGACAATGTCTTAGCCTCCTATTAAGTCAGTTAGAAATGCGTCCACTAGCTTGGTGTGCATCGGCAGTTCCAAAGAACGGGTGTACATCCGGCGACTGGAATTTCTATCTGATCGATGATGGTTCAGTGCAACCTCCTTAACGGGACCAGGTGGGCCAACCAAAGTCGGGCTTGGTCTTTAGTTAGTTGGAAGCATTGGATTTGTCATTTTAATGGTTGGACCTAACCAGAGACCCACAATAGGAGGCCCCAAGGCCGATTGGGGTATTCTATAGGGCAAAATTAATTACTGAAAATTGTTTAGGGAAGCAATTGGTTTACGAACCTACCTTTAGGCTCGTATGGGTGAGCCGGCCTAAGTCGGGCTCATGCGAGGCCTATTGGATTTCAGTACCCACTTGGAAAAGTGTTTTCATGGATTGGAGTTAGAGGCTACAAATCTTAAAAAATTAGTGGGAGAAACCTTTAGGCTAAAGTCCAAGTCTTTTGGTTAAGTTATTAATTCATAAACTAATGTGGTCTTGTTTTCTTTTCAGATGTCTTCTAACTTATCGCTCCGGTCACTTCTCGACAACGAGAAGTTAAAGGGTCACAACTTCGATAGTTGGTATCGAAGATTAAGAATCATTCTAGAGCATGAACGGATCCTCTATGTAATAGTGGATTCGGCACCTAAAATCCCTCCCACTAATGCACGGAGTGCGGTCAGAGATGCTTATCTGAAGTGGGTCTCTGATCGGACTACTATCCGTTGCATTATGTTAGCGGCGATGAACGACGAGTTCAGTCGCAAATTCGAGGAGGCCCAACCTGATGAAATCCTTCAAAAGTTGAAGGAATCCTTCGGCACCCCGGATGATGTAGAACGGTACAAAGTGTCTTGTGCCATCTACAACTCCAAGATGCCGAATGGTGGTTTAGTCACTGATCATGTATTATACATGATCGAGCTGATTAAAAAACTGGGCAAACTCGGATGCCCCTTGCACGAGCAGCTCGGCAAGGATGCGATCCTGAATTCTCTTCCCTCCTCCTATCTTGACTTTCTTGATCATTACAGAATGAACAAGCATGCAGTAAACTATCATGGTCTTTTAGGATTGCTGCAGACTTTCGAGAAAGACCACCAACTGAATAAGGGGGTGGTGAATTTAGTGGGAGGAAGTAGAGGTCGTCGTCCCTTTAAGAAAGGGAAGAAGAAAATAAATAAGAAGGGAAAGAAGGTGCAGAATGCTACTGGCGGTCGGAGTCCTGCATCTTGTCTTTGAGTCTTGTACTGTCGAACTAGTTGACTGTCACTATTGTCCTAGTTTCATTATGAGCATAATCTCTGTAGACCTTTTGGCCAATTATGGTTTTGAACTATCAATAAAGGGAGATTTTTGCAATGTTATTTTGAATAACTCTGTGATAATGAAAGCTAGATTAAATAATGGCATATATGTACTATCAAGGCCTGTTAGTATAATGTACACTTCTAGCAAACGCCCAAGGTTAGATAATGTCAACGATTTGTATCTTTGGCACTGTAGGCTAGGTCATATTAACTAAAATAGGATAAACAAGATGCGAGAAGATGGACTCCTCGAGGTCAGTGATTCTGAATCACTGCCCACTTGTGAATCCTGTTTACTTGGTAAAATGACCAAATTACCTTTTACTGGAAAAGGTAAACGAGCTACAGAACTTCTAAGTCTAATACATACTGATGTATGTGGATCGATGACAGTTAGTGCCAGAGGAGGATACAAATATTTTATTACTTTTACAGATGACTTTTTGAGGTTCGGTTATGTTTTTCTAATGAGACATAAGTCTGAGTCGTTTGAAATGTTCAAACGATACCGTAATGAAGTAGAAAAGCAAACTGGAAAAAGTATTAAAACTCTTCGATCTGATCGAGGTGGTGAATACTTATCTGGTACTTTTTTGACATATCTTGAGGAGAATGGAATTCTCTCACAATGGACTCCTCCAGGAATACCACAGTTGAATGGTGTGTCCGAAAGGAGGAATCGAACCTTGTTGGACATGGTTCGATCCATGATGGGCTTTGCAACTCTGCCGCTATCCTTTTGGGGATATGCGCTTCAGATAGCCTATTATTTATTAAATGATGTTCCAAGTAAGTCTGTTGTCTCCACTCCGTATGAGATGTGGACTGGACGTAAACCCTCAATCTCACACCTTCGGGTCTGGGGTTGTCCAGCTTACGTAAAACGTTTAGACTCAGACAAGCTTGATCCTAGGTCTGATCGGTGTTTATTCATTGGTTATCCTAAGGAAACCAAAGGGTATTTCTTCTATTGGAAAAATGAACAAAAGGTGTTCGTTGCTCTTAGAGCTATCTTTTTGGAAAAGGAGTTCCTTGGAGAAGGAACTATAGCTTCTAAGATTGAACTTGATGAAGTTCAGCCAATAGAAGAACCTGCACTCTCTAAGGACATCGTAGAACCGGCTGTGATTGAATCACACCCAGAACCCATTAAGAGATCCGGTAGAATACCGTGTCAGCCGGACAGATACTACGATTTCTTGGTCCGGGACGGCGATCCCATTGAGCTCGATGAGAATAATGAGGATCCGATCACCTATATGGATGCACTTCAGAGATCTGACTCTGAGGCATGGCTTGGAGCCATGCGATCCGAAATGGAGTCCATGGAAATCAACAATGTTTGGACATTGGTTGATCCGCCTGAAGGAATAAAACCCATCGGGTGTAAATGGATCTTCAAGGGAAAAATGGGCGCAGATGAGAAGGTAGAGACCTATAAAGCCCGTCTGGTTGCCAAGGGATATCGTCAGCGATATGGTATCGATTATGACGAGACTTTCTCCCCTGTGGCAATGCTCAAGTCCATTCGGATCATGCTTGCTTTGGCAGCATATTTTGATTTTGAAATCTGGCAGATGGATGTCCGAACCGCTTTCCTAAATGGGGAGCTATAAGAGGAGGTGTATATGATACAGCCTGAAGGGTTCACATCCACAGATGAATCAAAAGTATGCAAGTTGCAGAGGTCCATCTATGGACTCAAGCAAGCATCTCGAAGTTGGAACTTACGGTTTGATAGGTGTATCAAATTGTATGGCTTCGTTAGGAACGGAGAAGAACCGTGCATCTATAAATGGGTTAATGGTTTTGTGATTGTATTCCTAGTATTGTATGTTGACGACATTCTCTTAATCGGGAATGATGTTGCAGCATTACAAGGAATATAGGTCTGGTTATCTTCTCAGTTATCCATGAAGGACTTGGGTGAAGCTTCTTACATACTAGGTATGAAGATCTATAGAGATAGATCTAAGAAGCTTTTGGGACTGTCCTAGTCTATGTACATTGACACCGTGCTGAAACGGTTCAGCATGAAAAATTTCAAGAAAGGCTATCTCTCGATAGGTTCTGGAATTACTCTTTCCAAGAAGGATTGTGCGACAACTCCTAAGGAAAGACAGTGCATGAGTAGAGTACCTTATGCTTCTGTAGTAGGCTCTATCATGTATGCTATGACTTGTACTAGACCAGACATGGCATACTCACTAGGAGTAGTGAGCAGATACCAGTCAGACCCAGGTGAGGCGCATTGGAAGGTGGTTAAGTCCATCCTTAAGTATTTAAGAAATACTAAAGATCAATGGCTGATTTATGGAGAACCTGACTTGAAACTTATGGGGTACTCTGACTCTAGTTTACAGTCAGATAGAGATGATAGCAAGAGTGTGTCATGGTTTGTATTTATCCTGAATGGAGGAGCGATCTGCTGGAAAAGTTCCAAGCAGGCAACTATTGCAGACTCGGTATGCGAAGCAGAATACATTGCAGCATCAGATGCAGCAATGGAAGCTGTGTGGTTGCGGAAGTTCCTTGAAGAGCTAGGGGTGGCACCTTCCCTAGATGGTCCTGTTCCGGTGTTCTGTGACAGCACTGGAGCCATTGCTCAAGCTAAGGAGCCTAAAGCACATCATCGCACCAAGCACATTCTGCGGTGCTACCACCTCGTACAAGAAATCGTGGAACGAGGCGACATCAATCTTCTGAAGATCGACATAAAAGAAAATCTGGCCGACCCCTTCACTAAAGCCCTCGGAATAAAATAGTTTGACTATTGTAAATGGGAAATGGGTATTAGATACTCTTCTGATTGGATTTAGTACAAGTGGGAGTTGTTGGGAATTGTGTCCCAAAACCAATCGCCTGGGTTGTAGGCGGTTGAGCTAAGTATTGTACTCTTTCTTTGAATTAATAAAATATTTTTTATGGCAGCTCATCACATATTGTATTTCCCTGAAATGAACTCTTTCCATGTGATGAAGTCCTTAGGACTACACTGACTTCGATACAGAGAGGATGTATCGAGTGGTCCTTAAACCCTGTTCACAACCAAAGGATATATTGTACTGGACAGCAATATATCAAGTATAGGTTGTTGCAGTTCACATCGTTTGGTTGTCCTCTTGACCAAATGAGTGTGGTGACACTGATGTGATCTACAAGTGGGATATGTGGTATCTCATTGAAAGTGACTTCGTCCAGCCCCTTTCTGCCAAAGGGATACTCACGATTGGATATGGGTATATGTGTCCCTCCGACCTGAGGTCATCACGGTAGCTTGCAAGCAACTCCCTGTGCTTTGGTGCCGGACTACCCGGATTTTTAATCCGGTGATGGAAGGTTTCTGGGTACAGGCAAGTACTTGTGGAGCAGTGATGGACCAAGATGGAATTGACCTGTCCAAACAGTTTGGATTGAATGTCTTGCAGTATCTCAATTTAGCAAATCCTCGGCCAGGGTAGTCCTAGTGAAGAGTCACTGGGCTTGCAAGGTTGAGACACGTAGTCGACTGACTCAGTCTGGGTTGGCAGCCCAATCTCAGTCGTCCTGAGCATTGGAGGTCAAAGGGATGAATTATACGGTAACCATATACCAGAGGTTCGATTGATTGCTCTCGCATCTTCAACCTATCCGGACGCCAGGACCCATTGCTAGATGGTATCTTGTGCTGGTACTGGAATTGTTCTAGTGCTACCGTCTAGGTTCGAACCTATGAGG
This sequence comes from Areca catechu, assembly GCA_021397845.1. Lineage (NCBI taxonomy): Eukaryota > Viridiplantae > Streptophyta > Magnoliopsida > Arecales > Arecaceae > Areca > Areca catechu. The sequence goes on from CM038051.1 coordinate 182,372,735, forward strand.
TCACACGCCATAGAGGATAACTCCCTGATCCAGGTACCGGTATTTGATTAGGAATCTTATCGGTGACGGTTTGATTGAGCACATTGGATTGACCTGGGTTTGGGTCTATCCGAATTTGTTCTGATTTATCAAGAATTTTTTTCTGGTTAACCAGGACTAGACCAAGCCTTATGATAATTAGATTTTGATCTAATTATATGGATGAACCTTTTTTGAACCATTGGGTTTTTTATTAAAACCTTTTGAACTGGTTTTTGACCCTTTGAACCGGTCATCACGGTAAATTGCCAGCTTTGGGCGAACAGGGCTTTTGGGCATCCCTTCTTCTCCCCTTTTGCTTTCATTTTGGCTGGATATTAACTCCCTTTTATTGCTTCATTGAAATGAATTGGATTCGTTTTTAATCGGTGCTGCCTTTTGGTTTTCCCAGCAAGACCTTTCACCTCCCATAAACACCGGTTGAATTGGTTCATCAATGCTTATAAAACTCTGCTCGGTGCTGATCTTTTCGGAAGTGTAGAAAATCGTGAGGCTGAAACATCTCTGGGTTCTTTTTTTTTTTTGAGAGATTTCTTCACCCTTTCCACCGCAAACTCTGGGGCTGGGCTCTTATTGAGTGATTGGGAGAGAACCAACCTTTAGTCCCTGTTCCTTGTGCTCAGTTGGAAAAAGAAGGACAAGCTCTGTTTTGAGAAAGATTACTGCAAAACAACTATCCTTATTCCCACCGTCCAAAGGTTATCCGGTGACTAGCATCGCCTGTGAACCAGATCTGAGGAGCCCCACGCGTGTCTCCCCTCAAGAGAGTGCTCATTTGAGCACTTGGGAGCCGAATCAACCTCCCTTTGCTGCTATTCTTGCTGTTTGTTTTTAGTTGCAGGTTTTAACCTTTTGTTGCTTTTTGGAGAAGAACAAGAGTGATTCAACGTTGAAAATCCATGCCTATCCCTTCTCCATTTGAAGCAAGAGAAGTCCTTGCTGTTGGTGATAGAGAGGAGACCAAAGATTGGTCATTTGGATTGGCCTTTTGCTACTGTTTAGAAGAAGGAAAAGCATAGCATTCCAATGGTTGAAGAGGAAGACAACAGGAATAAAATTATTCCTATTATCCCAGTTATTCCAGAACTATACCAGATTTATTCCAGGCAAGAATAAGGTATGGGTTTTGATTTTTAAATTCATGCATGCGTAGATCATAGTTTATAAAATATTTTATAAACATTACATGCCTATATTATGACATGTTTTAGTCTGTACATGCTTCTGGATCATGTTAGATCCTACGCGGAGCAGGTTTTTCTGCTGTTTATTTTAAAATTATTTTAAAATATTACCTACTCCCTGCTCTTGCATGCTTAGTGTAGGCATCTGCAAAAGCCCTATTTTAAACTTTCATATTGCAATAAAAATATTTTTGATTAAATCAAATTTAATTTATAATATTTATTAATTCTATTGTAAAATTTGGATTATTTATTGATGAAATAAAGTTTAGTTGATATGGCAACATCGCTGATATGGAGTGTACGTCAGACCCAGCTGGTCGCCAGCGGTGCCACGTCGATTTTTCTTCCGAGCTCTCCTGCCAGGTGGCTTGACCAACGGTCATTCCCACCTCGGTCCGAGCTCGATGCCTCTGCCACTTCGAAAGGTGTCGACCCAGGTGGGGTCCACCTCGATCGAAGTGGGCATGCCTCTGCTCCTTCGCCAGGTGGCGCTCCCGGTGGGCCCACCTCTCCGAAGTCGAGCCAGGCGCTCTTGCTCCTTCTCCAGGTGGCACCCCCAAATGGGCCCATCTTGTCAAAGTCGAGCCAGGCGCTCCTACTCCTTCGCCAGGTGGCACCCCCAGATGGGTCCACCTCAATCGAAGTCGAGCCTGCCTTTGCCACTTCACTAGGTGTCGACTCAGATAGGGTCCATCTCGGTCGAAGTGGGCGTGCTTCTTCTCCTTCGCTAGGTGGCGCCCCTGATGGCCCACCTCGCCGAAGTCGAGCTAAGCGCTCCTGCTCCTTCGCCATGTGGCACCTCCAGATGGGTCCATCTTGGTCAAAGTCGAGCCTTCCTCTGCCACTTCTCCAGGTGTCGACCCAGGCGGGGTCCACCTCGGTCAAATGGGTGTGCCTCTGCTCCTTTGCCAGGTGGCGCCCCCAGATGGGCCCACCTCGCCGAAGTCGAGCCAGGCGCTCCTACTCCTTTGCCAGGTGGCACCCCTAGATGGGTCCAACTCGGTCGAAGTCGAGCCTACCTTTGCCACTTCGCCAGGTATCGACCCAGATGAGGTCCATCTCGGTCGAAGTAGGCGTGCCTTTGCTCTTTCACCAGGTGGCACTCCCTGATGGGCCCACCTCGTCGAAGTTGAGCTAGGCACTCCTGCTCCTTCGCCAGGTGGTACCCCTAGATGGATCTACCTCGATCGAAGTCGAGCCTGCCTCTACCACTTTGCCAGGTGTCGACCCAGGCGAGGTCCACCTCGGTCGAAATGGGCGTGCCTCTGCTCCTTCGCCAGGTGGCGCCCCCTTATGGGCCCACCTCACCGAAGTCGAGCCAGGCACTCCTGCTCCTTCGCCAGGTGACACCCCCAGATTGGTCCATCTCGGCCGAAGTCGAGCGTATCTCTGCCGCTTCGCCAGGTGTCGACCCAGGCAGGGTCCATCTCGGTCGAAGTGGGCGTGCCTCTGCTCCTTCACCAGGTGGCGCCCCCTGATGGGCCTACCTCATCGAAGTCGTGCCAGGCACTCCTGCTCCTTCGCCAGGTGGCGCCCCTAAATGGGTCCACCTCGGTCGAAGTTGAGCCTGCCTCTGTCACTTCGCCAAGTGTCGACCCAAGCGGGGTCCACCTTGGTTGAAATGGGCGTGCCTCTGCTCCTTCGCCAGGTGGCACCTCATGATGGGCCCATCTCGCCAAAGTCAACACAGGCGCTCCTACTCCTTCGCCAGGTGGCACCCCCAAGTGGGTCCACCTCGATCGAAGTCGAGCCTATCTCCACCACTTTGCCAGGTGTCAACCCAGGCGGGGTCCACCTCAGTCGAAGTGGGTGTGCCTCTACTCCTTCGCCAGGTGGCGCCCCCTGATGGGCCCACCTCATCGAAGTCGAGCCAGGCGCTCCTGCTCCTTCGCCAGGTGGTGCCCCTAGGTGGGTCCACCTCAGCCGAAGTCGAGCCTGCCTTCGCCACTTCGCCAGGTGTCGACCCAGGTGGGGTCTACCTCGACCGAAGTGGGTGCGCCTCTACTCCTTCACCAAGTGGCGCCTCCTGATGGGCCCACCTCATCGAAGTCGAGCCAAGCGCCCCCTGCTCCTTCGCCAGGTAGCGCCTCTAGATGGGTCCACCTCAACCGAAGTCAAACCTACTCCGTTGGACCTTAGGGAGACTGAATGCGCGAGCCCCGATAATGCTACTGAGGCAGGCGCGTAGTGCAGTGCACTTAGTACGATGTCCGCAGGCCTGTAACGGTGTGCGGAATCTCGTTTACACCAGTTTTGGATGGGCATCTTGATCGAGGTGCTAGATCCTATGGCCGGTGACCTGGAACCCCTGGAGAAGAGGTCCACGGTCAATGCCTCGAGTCCAAGGGCTTCCGCGCCTGGATCGAGGTCCTGCCAAGTTTCCCTTTTCGTGACAGTACAACGGACGAGGCAAGCTCGCCACTTACCTCCCAACCGTAAGGAGAGGCGATGGAAGGGGGGAGCGGTGGAAAAGAGCTGTTGACCCCCAAGGACCTTAGGATGGGAGAAAATGGGCAATGGAGCACCCAACGATATCAAAAGGTCGCCACGGGTGAAAAGAAGGTAAGGAAGCAAGAGGGCAAACGCACGTACGTAGAGAAGAGATGATTTTGAGGCCCCGGAGAAACTCGCAGGAGCGAGCCCGGCGAGCCTAGTTGCAGGAAGCTGAGTGCTGACCCCTCTCGTTCTCACACATCTTTTTATCCAAGATTCCTCTAAGCACGGAGACTCAGCGGGGATCTATCTTAGTGGATCTGTTTTATTTTGCCGCTCGCTAACTTGACCATCGGAGTGCCCTCGTCGGAACCCCCGGCCCGGGTCTCTAACCTTGTTTTGCAGGTCCGGGAGCCTTAGGATTCCGGGATAAAGGAGACCGAGGTCCGGCACCAGCTTACAGCTACAGGCCACAGCGGTAAGGTCGGCAACATTACCATTTATAGGTTATTTTGTAGCTAATATTTTTTATTAGAATTATTTATGATTTATTTTTATAATAAATTAGTATCGTTGCAAACTAATTTAGATTTTTTGTGACAATAATATTTTTACACTAAAATTTATTTAAGTATTCCAGAAAAGGATCTTGCATATATTTGATAAATTTTAGAATTAATATGGTTCTAACTATATGACTCAAGATAGTTTAACAATTAAATGAAAATAAATTTTAATATAAAAATCATTATCAATATTAAATACAATGTACTATAACCAAGTAATAATCTGTGATGTAATTATTAAAATATATATATAAATAAATTTAATCAAAAATCTGGATCACTTATTCAACTTAATTTGTATTAGAAATATATAAAAAATTTAAAGACTATGTTTATAAAATATATAGTATAAATTTTTTAAAATATTTTATATTAAATACTGTTATTTTTTTATTATTATATAAATAAGAGGAATCATGAATTTTCTATTTTTAAAAACCTTAAAAAATATTTACAAATATAGAGATATATTAAAATAATTTAAGTTTCTAAAATATGTTTAAAAAAGGTTTTAAAAATATTATAAAGAAGGGAATTGAGTTTTTGTGAAAATATTAATTATTAATATTAAAATATCATAATATTTTTGAAATAAATATATTTTAGAATATGAATAATTAGTATAATAATTTATAATTTTATTTCAAAAGTTAAAGTTATCATGTTGGCTTAGTAGAAGGATACCAGATTTAAATGGAATAAAATCTAATTTATAAAATTTTTAAATTTAATTTATAATTATAAATGAAGTATTATTTTAAAAAAATAATTTTGATTGCATTTATAGTATTGGTAATAATCACTATAAAAAGTTATATAGAAGGTTATAAACTATCGCTATAGGATGACCAATGATTATTATCAAAAACTTATATCAATGCTTATCAAAATTATGGTAATAACTTTTAGTGACACAATTTTTTACTAAGGTTTACCAACCATTGGCATAGATTTTACTAATAATTTTTTTATATTTTTTGCCTTAGTTTTAACTGATATTATATTTTTTATTATAATGACTTTTTCAGATGTCATATACATAGGCATCACCTTCCTAGAAAAATATTTTAAGGTGGAAAAGTTCTTCCAACAAATTAAATAAGTCTGAGTCGTGAGAATCTTATTTTCATAGAAAAGTTACTTCAAAACTTTAATCAAACATGAAGTATTTCTATATTTTTTCATTAATTATACTTTCCCTCTTCTTTCCGCAACCAAGCAAGTCCTTAGGGAACATGCTTGAAGAAATCTTATTATCATAAGAATGCTACTTTCTTATAATTCTTCTTTGAAAACTTTAACTAAATATTAAATATTTTTCTATCTTTTCATTGATATATCACACTTTTTCTTGTTCCGTGAATCAAACAAGTTCTAAGAAAATATATTTATAAAAATCCTATTTTCATGAAAAATTACTTTTCTATACCTCTTCTTATAAAACTCTAACTAAATAGAAGCTATTTCTCTATTTTTTTTATTGAAATATCCTTTCTTGTCTTCCCCGAGCCAACCGTGTCCTCAAGGAACATGCTAAGCTAGATCATATTAGTGCAAATGAACCCACAATGCATGCTGCCTAAAGGATGCTTTATTTTGCCTTTGTTTTTTTTTTTTTAAATAAAAAAAGTAGAAGGGCCACCCAGACTTTATTAAATTTTAAAAAATATTGCATCAGATGTGATATTACCTCAAGTTTGTCGTCCACTAACAAAGCTATGGAATGTTAATTTTCTCTAAGATTTGGAGAAAGAAACCCAGAGAAAGTAGCCAAAAAAAAAAAAAGAAAAAGAAAAAAAAAAGACAGAGCAGTATTATAATTTTGTGCACCGGCCTTACCCATGTTATCACTACATATATATTCTTCAGTGCATGGTTCACCGAATCGGACGGAAAACTATCTAGTTTGGGGCAGACAAAACTATACCAATTGCCAATTAGGATGGTTCTCACTTATGAAAGACACTAGCAAGGACGGGGAGAGGAAGATGAAAGAGAGAAAAAGAGAGCGAAAAGGAGGAAAGGAGAGGGAAAGGTTAAGAAGGCTGTTGGAGGCTATTAGCGGGTCGTTGAGGCTGCCCAAGCTCCACCCTCTAGAGAGAGAGGAAAAGAGAGAGGGAGGCTGATGGTGGCTACCGGAAGGTTATAGATGGTTAGAGAAAATAAAACTTTATGATCTATTTTTGACTTGTAGAGATCGGAGAGGGAGGTTTTGGCCATTTATTGCTCTCCAATGACCATCGTTGTCCTATCTACACTACAAAAAAAAGAAGTATTAGTGATAGCTATTATCGACGGCAGGCTAACCGTCATAATAATTGGATATAATGATACTAAATACTATAGTAAAAAATGCCATCGCTTATATGTAGCGATGATAAGTATGATCGCTATTAATTTTAAAATTTTTTAAAAATTAATTTTTATAAAAAATTATTAGCGATGCATTATGATTATTAGTAATGGTAGGCATGCCATCGCTAATAAATTATCCCATTTCAATAAATTTATTTTTTTAAAAAAATTATTGGCAACGGTATTTTAATTTTTAGTTATGACTTCTACTGTAACTAATATACCAAAATTTCAGGTATTATCAACAAAACTTATTAGTGACTATAGTTCGCCATCGTTATTATTTCACTACAACAAATAATGTAATTAACAATCAAATAAGTCATCGCAAAAAGCCAGTTTTTGGTTGCTAAAATATTTTACCAACGAAAACAAATTGGTCGCTAATTTGGTCGTGAAAGCCCCGTCGGCAATTACCTTTAGCAACCAATTTTGAGTTTGGTTGGAAAATATTAATATAAGATGACCAAAATAGATTGGGTTGGGAAAAAAAAATTTTTAACAATGAATTATTTGGTCGATAAATAATCAAATTTTCATCACAAAAAGTTGATATTGGTCGAGAAATATCTAATGCCTTTGGCACTTAATAACTAATTCGCCACCAAATTAATTGGTTGCAAAAAAGTCTTAGCATTTCCAACCAATTATTTTAGTTGTTAAATATTTAGTATAGCATGCACAACCAAATAGTTTGGTCGACATTGAACTATGATAATTATTATTAACCATTTATTTTAGTTTTAAAATAATTTCATGTAAACTTTTAGCAACCAATTTTTTTTGTAGGAAAAAAAATTTATACTACTACCAACCATTTTTTTTGGTTGAAATATGTATGACATAAAAGTTGGAGAAAAACCTTTACCAACCAACTGTTGGGTTATAAAAAAAAAAAAATATTAGCAACCAACTTTTTGGTCGAAAAAATCTTTTTTTTTTCATCCATGCCTATTTGATACATTTGTATGTCCTTGATGTCACCTGTATTCAAAGATACTCATCATTGTTATGAACTTTTTATAACTAAAAATCTACAAAATCAATCAAATTTAACAAAATTTAGTGAAAGAGATCCGAATACTTATAGTCTTGAATATAAATTTGTCAATATATACAATAATCCAAAATGAACAAAATGTTTGGCTATAATATCCAAATTGTCATCATAAACAGTTGTTGACATCAAAAATATAATCACTGCTCTTCAAAAGATCAAACATATTCAAAAATAAGTAACCAAACATTCCTAAAACATGAGCAGGATTGTGCAAAATATGCACTTCAATAGATTTTGTGCTCCAAAATTATCAACCTGCATGAATAAATATAAAAGATAAGTCTTTATTTATAAATTTTTAAACTAGTCAAATTAAAAAAAAGAGAACACCAACAATAATGAATACAAAGTTCACATCTCATCGATACAAAGTTCACATCCCATTTGTTCTTGAATTTTCTTCAATCTGACATGCACAAAATAAAAGAAAAGTTTTTCATATATATATATATATATAGAAATGAGAACTTGGAAATAACGTTCTATCAAATTCTAGTAATCTTCAGCAGACCAAGTTTTGAAGAAAGACACAATCAATTCGGAGAAAGACACAATCAATTCGGAGCATCTAGTAGTCTGAAGATGTCCTACAGTATTGCAGATAGCTTAGTATCTCTATGTTGGTGTACTTGATGATCTCAACTTGTCACGCCCCGAATCCAGCACCGGAATCGGCACGCGACCGACCGTATAAACCCTAGGTTTTACCCTAGAGATCATGCAAGGCCTAATTACACCAGAGTCAACATATCAAAAGAAAACTTATATCATATAATTAATCAGGTGGCATCCATTTATTAAATCAGTCAACTATTGATCTACTGATTACAACAAGTATCAGTAATCGTAACTAAACTCTAACTCTAACTAACTCAGCATGTATAGGTCTTCGTCTCATGCCAGCCCAAATCTTGTCACGTGTCCTGAGTCTCTGAAAATTTAAAAGGATAGAAAGTGAGCTATACAGCCCAGTAAGGCATCTATATGATCATTCCAAATAATAATATAATTTTCTGAAACAATAAAATACCAATATGATATGTCAATGCAATCAAATGATTTCAGCCTCATGTATTACAAACTTTGATAACTTTACATTTTTCCTTTAATATTCTCATTATTTCACCTTTATCTTTAGGGTTCTGTTCTAGCCACGGTTATGTACCAGCCCATGACTGGCAACCACAAAGCGACCATGCATTCTATGGTCGGTCCTGCTCACGTACTAAGCCCGTGGCTCGGCTGTCCCATGTACTATCCGCCCGTGGCCGGCTCCCACGTACAAAGCCCGTGGCTCAGGCTGTATAACCACGGTGCAACCGTAGCATGGCTAGACCAAATACCGTATTTACTTCATTAACACTTGTCAAAACATATTTTTTTTGTGATCTCTCGATAACCGGTATCGTGGTCCAACCCACTCGATAACCGATATCATGGTCCAACCCATTTTAATAACTGATATCGTGGTCCAACCCACTCGATATCCAGTTTCATGGTTCAACCTGTTTAGCAATCCGGTATCATGGTCCAACCCATCCGGATATCAATCTTCTTTATAACATCACGCATGAGATATCGACAATAATAATGATAAAACCACAATATCAAACATGAAATCTCAACTCTTCCATTGACCGACATCACGGTCCAAATCATCAAATAGAACTTTTATCCGATAAACACGATATCCGGAATATAAAATAATAACAATCATAATCATATTGTTCTTCATAAAACTCAACTATACCATATAACAATAATTCATGCATGCCAATGATCATGCACTCGGATCAAAACCATGCATATAAAATAATATATAAATTGGTGATCACGTCAGAATCCTTACCTTATCGCCAATCCTAACATATTGGACACTAGTCAGTACCCGAATTTTTGCTCGATGCCTCCCTGCTCAGAACACTGATTCCCTATATTAATAAATAATTTAATCAAAATCTAATTTTCCGAATTTCATGAATTTCGAGAAAATCCCTGGATTCTCTCTTCTTCCTCTCTTCCTTCTCTCTCCCTTCTCTCTCCTCTTTCTCTCTCTTCCTTCTCTCTCCTCTTTCTCTCTCTTCATTCTCTTTCCTCTTTCTCTCTTCCTTTTCTCTCCTCTTCTCTCTCTTCCTTCTCTCTCCTCTTTCTCTCTCTTCCTTCAATCTCCTCTTTCTCTCTCTTCCTTTTCTCTCCTCTTTCTCTCTCTTCCTTCTCTCTCTCTTTCTCTCTCTTCCTTCAATCTCTTCCTTCTCTCTCCTCCTTCTCTCTCCTCTTTCTCTCTCCTCTTTCTTTCTCCTCCTCTCTCCTCCTTCTCTCTCCTCTTTCTCTCTCCTCTTTCTCTCTCCTCCTATCATATATTTATATATATATTTTATTATATATATATATACATTCTTTAATTTTTTTTCTGGCCGTACAGAACCCTTTTTTTTTTTCTTTTCTTTTCTTTTTTTTTTTCTTTTCTTTCTCTCTCTTTTTTTTTTTTTTTTTTTTCCTTCTCCTTCTTTCTTTCTCTTCTCCCGAACACCCCTGCTCCCATCCTTATTCAACCGAACCCCCCTCTCCCCCGGTTGTCGACGCCGGCAACGAGAGACGATCACCGAGAGGAGGGCTCGGCAGACCGGAGGCGAACCGAAGGGAGGACGGCGGTGCGGCCATCGTCGACGTACGGCCCAAGCAAAATCGGAAGAACCCAACCAAAATCTCGACCAAGTCCTCCCCTAAAAATTAAATTAAATGAAGAAAGACTCACCGGCTTCGACAATTTCTGGATGCTTGCCGGAGAGGAAGGAATACCGCGGTGAGAGGGTTCGATGAGCGGCGGTGTGGGGGATTTTAATGTGGAACCACCGACGACATCTCATCGTCTGGGAAACGGAGATTGCGTCGGCCGGAGTCCCGAACCAGCCCAACCACGGCACCGCCCAGCCTCCCTCTCCTCCCCGACTCCTTCCCCGATGTCTCCGGCGAAGACCCGGTCGGAACAAGGGAGAAGTAACCTCCCCTGTTACGGTTCCTCATTTTTTTTTTTTTTTAATTTGGCTGGGTCGAAGTCCGCTGGGCCTGCCGACTTCGGCCCAAAGTCTAAATATTACATTCCCCCCCCGTTAAAATAATTTCGTCCACGAAATTAGCTTGATTGAGATTTTTTTTTTTTTTTAAAACTTTAAAAATAACCAATCCTCATGTCATTCGATCTCCAACTTCTAATTAGTCACCTCTTAAGGTATTTACCTTTTAAGTCTTATTCAAAACTTATTCTTTCTCATTTATATTTCAGATCAAATTTTTGACATTCAAACCATATCCGAACCACTTATATCATAGTTCCGAGTCCATGCTGTCTTAACAACCACTAGGTGATTTCCAAATCATAAATTTTCCAGTCTCGAATAATCATGACTTGAATTCCGATATCACTCACATCTATCAAAATCACTTATACCACAGTTCTAAATCATCATAATCTAAGGTCTAACACTATTCTTGTCATATTTTAATAATCACCATGTCAATATGATTTTAATCACTCGTATTACCATCCCAGATGGTCATAACCTACTCATACCTGTCACTACTAAATTGGATGCGTTGGCATCCTGCTGGGTGAGCGCGTACACCCGTCCTTGGGTACCTAACTTATGTTGTCCTCCTTGTTGAAGTCCGTCACGCGATGCTTGAGGCGCTTGACACTGTGACCCTTGACCAAGACAACATACAGCTGCAGTGTGACCCTCCTTTCCACAATTGAAACATTTTCCTCCTGGCCAGGTGCAGTCTCGCTTAAGGTGTGGTCCACCACACCGGTAGCATTGGATATCATCCCTTTGTCTAGTTTTGTCATCTGGTGCAGTGGTGACAAGTTTCCTTGCCTTTGCACTGATATTTTCATTAGATTGATCCTGAATTTCTCCTGATCTGGATCTTTTCTTTAAAGCTTTTTCTCTCTCTGCTTGAGCAGCATCTAGTCCTCTTTCTATTATCAGTGCCTTATTAACCACTTCTTTATAGGTGGTAAGTTCAAATATAGATACCTGATGCTGAATCCAACCTCTCAATCCATTTTCAAATTTTCTGGCCCGGATCCCTTCATCCATTATCAGTGATGGAGCATATCTCGATAATTCTTCAAACCTTGCTGCATACTGAGAAACAGTTAAACTACCCTGCTCCAAGCGATCAAATTCCCGGAATTTCTGTACCCAAACACTTTGAGGAAAATACCTCTCATAGAAAATTCTTCTAAAATCTGCCCAGGTATATGGTACATCAGTTGGTCCTTGCTTTCCAAGCTCTAATTCCCACCAAGCAGCTGCCTCATCTTGCAATAAAAAGGTAGCGAAGGTAACCTTCTCCCCTTCTGGACACCGCAAGGCTTGGAAAACTTTTTCAACAGCTTTCATCCATCCCTCTGCCTCTATAGGATCAGAGGTCCCCTTGAATACCGGCGGCGCATACTTCTTGAAATCTATTAGTGTAATTGACCGTTCTTGAGGAATTCCGACTTCTGGCTGTTGTCGTTGTAATAACAACTGTTGCATAAATTGCTGCTGTTGCTGTTGGGCTTCCATAAATCTTTGTGTATCAGCTCTTGCAGTAGCTTGCTGCTGCACTAAAATTTGTAATAGCTGAGGAAGACCCATCTGGTCTCCAGGCTGAACTCCAGATCCACCTGGTGTTCCTGTTTCAGCAGTTCCAGTCTCCGGGGTGTTATCCAAAGGATTGGGCACTGGTTCATGGTGATGCTCTTCATTACCAGTGTTGTCCACCAGATTCGGCATTGGGTCCTGTGGACGTTCCTCATTATCAGATAAGGCTCCAGCATTCTCATGCTGCTCAATAGGATCCCAAGCATTTGCTCCATCCGCAAATCTTGTGGGCCTCCTAACACGTCCACGTCCACTACCACGCGCCATGGAAAACCTACACCAATGTTGTTAGTATACAACTAACACTTAGATGGTCAAAACAATCATGACATAATATCTACTCCACATATGGATCAACCCACACTCTCTCTCATTGAGCTTATATCCTAAGATCCTAGAACCTGGTTTGCTCTGATACCACTCTGTCACGCCCCGAATCCAGCACCAGAATCGGCACGCGACCGGCCGCACAAACCCTAGGTTTTACCCTAGAGATCATGCAAGGCCTAATTACACCAGAGTCAACATATCAAAAGAAAACTTATATCATATAATTAATCAGGTGGCATCCATTTATTAAATCAGTCAACTATTGATCTACTGATTACAACAAGTATCAGTAATCGTAACTAAACTCTAACTCTAACTAACTCAGCATGTATAGGTCTTCATCTCACGCCAGCCCAAATCTTGTCACGTGTCCTGAGTCTCTGAAAATTTAAAAGGATAGAAAGTGAGCTATACAGCCCAGTAAGGCATCTATATGATCATTCCAAATAATAATATAATTTTCTGAAACAATAAAATACCAATATGATATGTCAATGCAATCAAATGATTTCAGCCTCATGTATTACAAACTTTGATAACTTTGCATTTTTCCTTTAATATTCTCAATATTTCACCTTTATCTTTAGGGTTCTGGTCTAGCTACGGTCATGTACCAGCCCATGACTGGCAACCACAAAGCGACCATGCATACTATGGTCGGTCCTGCTCACGTACTAAGCCCGTGGCTCGACTGTCCCACGTACTATCCGCCCGTGACCGGCTCCCACGTACAAAGCCCGTGGCTCAGGCTGTATAACCACGGTGCAACCGTAGCATGGCTAGACCAAATACCGTATTTACTTCATTAACACTTGTCAAAACATATTTTTTTTGTGATCTCTCGATAACCGGTATCGTGGTCCAACCCACTCGATAACCGATATCATGGTCCAACCCATTTTAATAACTGATATCGTGGCCCAACCCACTCGATATCCAGTTTCATGGTTCAACCTGTTTAGCAATCCGGTATCATGGTCCAACCCATCCGGATATCAATCTTCTTTATAACATCACGCATGAGATATCGACAATAATAATGATAAAACCACAATATCAAACATGAAATCTCAACTCTTCCATTGACCGACATCACGGTCCAAATCATCAAAATAGAACTTTTATCCGATAAACACGATATCCGGAATATAAAATAATAACAATCATAATCATATTGTTCTTCATAAAACTCAACTACACCATATAACAATAATTCATGCATGCCAATGATCATGCACTCAGATCAAAACCATGCATATAAAATAATATATAAACAGGTAATCACGTCAGAATCCTTACATTATCGTCAATCCTAATATATTGGACACTAGTCAGTACCCGAATTTTTGCTCGATGCCTCCCTGCTCAGAACACTGATTCCCTACATTAATAAATAATTTAATCAAAATCTAATTTCTCGAATTTCATGAATTTCGAGAAAATCCCTGGATTCTCTCTTCTTCCTCTCTCCTCTTCCTCTCTCTCTCTTCCTCTCTCTTCCTTCTCTCTGCTCTTCTTCTCTCTTCTCTCTCTCTCTTCTCTCTCTTCTTCTCTCTCCTCTTCTCTCTCTCTCTTCTCTCTCCTCTTTCTCTCTCTTCCTTCTCTCTCCTCTTCCTCTCTCTTCCTTCTCTCTCCTCTTCCTCTCTCTTCCTTCTCTCTCCTCTTCCTCTCTCTCCTTCTCTCTCCTCTTCCTCTCTCTCCTTCTCTCTCCTCTTCTCTCTCTCTTCCTTCTCTCTCCTCTTTCTCTCTTCCTTTTCTCTCCTCTTTCTCTCTCTCTCTCTCCTTCTCTCTCGTCTTTCTCTCTCTCTTCCTTCTCTCTCCTCTTTCTTTCTCTCTTCCTTCTCTCTTATTATTATATATTTATTTTTTTATTTATTTTTTTTTTCTATATATATATATAAATATATATATATATATTGATTTATTATTATTATTATTTTTTTCTTTTCCTTTCTCCCGAACCCAAACCAAACCCTTTTTTTTTTTTCTTTCTTCCTCTTTTCTTCCTTTCTTCTTTCTCCCGAACTGCTCCTTCCCCCCTTGCCTTGCCTAAACCACATCGGTCCGGCCTTCCCCCCCGGCTACCGGTGACCTAGGAAGATCTCCGGGGAGACGTCTCGGCAGACGGCGGCGGCGAAGCCACCCGCGGTTCCACAGTCCCCAACCGGAAATCACAGATTTGGCCCCTCCCTTTTTCTTTAAAAAAATTCATAAAAGAACCCTTACCTGACTTCGCCGGACTCCTGGATGCTCGCCGGAGAGGAAGAAGTGCCGTGGAGGGAGCTCGATGGATCTGTGTCGACGACGGTGGAGGGGATTTAAAAACAACTCCCGATGGTTCCTTCGACGTTTTGGAAACGAACTCCACCTATCGGAGTTCCATTCCAACTAAACCTTGTTGCCATCCATCTCTCTCTCTCTCCCCCGACTTCTCCGGCGAAATCCTCGATCGGATGAGGAAGAAGATAATCCCCTGTTCCACTCTGCCTCCCTCTCCTCTATTTTTTTTTTTTTTCGTTGGTTTGGATTGAAGTCGGATGGGCCTGCCGACTTCAGCCCAAGCCGAATATTACATTTTCCCCCAGTTAAAATAATTTCGTCCACAAAATTAGCTTGATTGAGATTTTTTTTTTTTTTTTTAACTTTAAAAATAACCAACCCTCATGTTATTCGATCTCCAACTTTTAATTAGTCACCTCTTAAGGTATTTACCTTCCAAGTCTTATTCAAAACTTATCCTTTCTCATTTATATTTCAGATCAAATTTTTGACATTCAAACCATATCCTAATCACTTATGTCATAGTTCTAAGTCCATGTTATGTCTTAACAACCACTAGGTGATTTCTAAATCGCAAATTTCCAGTCTCGAATAATCATGACTTGAATTCCGATATCATTTACATCTATCAAAATCACTGATACCATAGTTCCAAATCATCATAATCTAAGGTCTAACACTATTCTTGTCATATCTTAATAATCACCATGTCAATATGATTTTAATCACTCGTATTACCATCCCAGATGGTCATAACCTACTCATACCTGTCACTACTGAATTGGATGCGTTGGCATCCTACTGGGTGAGCGCGTACACCCGTCCTTGGGTACCTAACTTATGTTGTCCTCCTTGTTGAAGTCCGTCACGCGATGCTTGAGGCGCTTGACGCTGTGACCCTTGACCAAGACGACATACAGCTGCAGTGTGACCCTCCTTTCCACAATTGAAACATTTTCCTCCTGGCCAGGTGCAGTCTCGCTTAAGGTGTGGTCCACCACACCGGTAGCATTGGATATCATCCCTTTATCTAGTTTTGTCATCTGGTGCAGCGGTGACAAGTTTCCTTGCCTTTGCACTGATATTTTCATTAGATTGATCCTGAATTTCTCCTGATCTGGATCTTTTCTTTAAAGCTTTTTCTCTCTCTGCTTGAGCAGCATCTAGTCCTCTTTCTACTATCAGTGCCTTATTAACCACTTCTTTATAGGTGGTAAGTTCGAATACAGATACCTGATGCTGAATCCGACCTCTCAATCCATTTTCAAATTTTCTGGCCCGGATCCCTTCATCCATTATCAGTGATGGAGCATATCTCGATAATTCTTCAAACCTTGCTGCATACTGAGAAACAGTTAAACTACCCTGCTCCAAGCGATCAAATTCCCGGAATTTCTGTACCCGAACACTTTGAGGAAAATACCTCTCATAGAAAATCCTTTTAAAATCTGCCCAGGTATATGGTACATCATTTGGTCCTTGCTTTCCAAGCTCTAATTCCCACCAAGCAGCTGCCTCATCTTGCAATAAAAAGATAGCGAAGGTAACCTTCTCCACTTCTGGACACTGCAAGGCTTGGAAAACTTTTTCAACAACTTTCAGCCATCCCTCTGCTCCATAGGATCAGAAGTCCCCTTGAATACCGGCGGCGCATACTTCTTGAAATCTATTAGTGTAATTGGCCGTTCATGAGGAATTCTGATTTCTGGCTGTTGTCGTTGTAATAACAACTGTTGCATAAATTGCTGCTGTTGCTGTTGGGCTTCCATAAATCTTAGTGTATCAGCTCTTGCAGTAGCTTGCTGCTGCACTAAAATTTGTAATAGCTGAGGTAGACCCATCTGGTCCCCAGGCTGATCTCCAGATCCACCCGGTGTTCCTATTTCAGCAGTTCCAGTCTCCGGGGTGTTATCCAAAGGATTGGGCACTGGTTCATGGTGATGCTCTTCATTACCAGTGTTGTCCACCAGATTCGGCATTGGGTCCTGTGGACGTTCCTCATTATCAGATAAGGCTCCAGCATTCTCATGCTGCTCAATAGGATCCCAAGCATTTGCTCCATCCGCAAATCTTGTGGGCCTCCTAACACGTCCACGTCCACTACCACGCGCCATGGAAAACCTACACCAATGTTGTTAGTATACAACTAACACTCAGATGGTCAAAACAATCATGACATAATATCTACCCCACATATGGATCAACCCACACTCTCTCTCATTGAGCTTATATCCTAAGATCCTAGAACCTGGTTTGCTCTGATACCACTCTGTCATACCCCGAATCCAATACTAGAATCAGCTACGTGACCGGCCGCACAAACCCTAGGTTTTACCCTAGAGATCATGCAAGGCCTAATTACACCAGAATCAACATATCAAAAGAAAACTTATATCATATAATTAATCAGGTGGCATCCATTTATTAAATCAGTCAACTATTGATCTACTGATTACAACAAGCATCAGTAATCGTAACTAAACTCTAACTCTAACTAACTCAGCATGTATAGGTCTTCGTCTCACACCAGCCCAAATCTTGTCACGTGTCCTGAGTCTCTGAAAATTTAAAAGAATAGAAAGTGAGCTATACAGCCCAGTAAGGCATCTATATGATCATTCCAAATAATAATATAATTTTCTGAAACAATAAAATACCAATATGATATGTCAATGCAATCAAATGATTTCAGCCTCATGTATTATGAACTTTGATAACTTTGCATTTTTTCTTTAATATTCTCAATATTTCACCTTTATCTTTAGGGTTCTGGTCTAGCCACGGTCATGTACCAGCCCATGACTGGCAACCACAAAGCGACCATGCATACTATGGTCGGTCCTGCTCACGTACTAAGCCCGTGGCTCGGCTGTCCCACGTACTATCCACACGTGGCCGGCTCCCACGTACAAAGCCCGTGGCTCAGGCTGTATAACCACGGTGCAACCGTAGCATGGCTAGACCAAATACCGTATTTATTTCATTAACACTTGTCAAAACATATTTTTTTTTGTGATCTCTCGATAACCGGTATCGTTGTCCAACCCACTCGATAACCGATATCATGGTCCAACCCATTTTAATAACTGATATCGTGGTCCAACCCACTCGATATCCAGTTTCATGGTTCAACCTGTTTAGCAATCCGGTATCATGGTCCAACCCATCTGGATATCAATCTTCTTTATAACATCACGCATGAGATATCGACAATAATAATGATAAAACCATAATATCAAACATGAAATCTCAACTCTTCCATTGACCGACATCACGGTCCAAATCATCAAAATAGAACTTTTATCCGATAAACACGATATCCGGAATATAAAATAATAACAATCATAATCATATTGTTCTTCATAAAACTCAACTACACCATATAACAATAATTCATGCATGCCAATAATCATGCACTCGGATCAAAACCATGCATATAAAATAATATATAAACTGGTGATCACGTCAGAATCCTTACATTATCGCCAATCCTAATATATTGGACACTAGTCAGTACCCGAATTTTTGCTCGATGCCTCCCTACTCAGAACACTGATTCCCTACATTAATAAATAATTTAATCAAAATCTAATTTCCCGAATTTCATGAATTTCGAGAAAATCCCTGGATTCTCTCTTCTTCCTCTCTCCTCTTCCTTCTCTCTCTCTCTCCTCTCTCTTCTTCTCTCTCTCTCTCTCCTCTCTCTCTCTCTCTCTCTCTCTTTCTCTCTCTTCTCTTCTCTCTCTCTTCTCTCTCTCTCCTCTCTTCTCTCTCTCTCTCTCTCTCTCTTCTCTCTCTCTCTCTCTCTCCTTCTCTCTCTCTCTCTTCTCTCTCTCTCTCTCTCTCTCTTCTCTCTCTCTCTCTTCTCTCTCTCTTTTCTCTCTCTCTTCCTTCTCTCTCCTCTTTCTTTCTCTCTTCCTTCTCTCTTATTATTATATATTTATTTTTTTTTCTATATATATATATATAAATATATATATATATATTGATTTATTATTATTATTATTTTTTCTTTTCCTTTCTCCCGAACCCAAACCAAACCCTTTTTTTTTCTTTCTTCCTCTTTTCTTCCTTTTCTTCTTTCTCCCGAATTGCTCCTTCCCCCCTTGCCTCGCTTGAACCACACCGGTCCGGCCTTCCCCCCAGCTACCGGCGACCTCGGAAGATCTCCGGGAAGACGTCTCGGCAGACGGCGGACGACGGCGGCGAAGCCACCCGCGGTTCCACAGTCCCCAACCGAAAATCATAGATTCGGCCCCTCCCTTTTTCTTTAAAAAAATTCATAAAAGAACCCTTACCTGACTTCGCCGGACTCCTGGATGCTCGCCGGAGAGGAAGAAGTGCCGTGGAGGGAGCTCGATGGATCTGTGTCGACGACGGTGGAGGGGATTTAGAAACAACTCCCGATGGTTCCTTCGACGTTTGGGAAACGAACTCCACCTATCGGAGTTCCATTCCAACTAAACCTTGTTGCCATCCATCTCTCTCTCTCTCTCCCCCGACTTCTCCGGTGAAATCCTCGATCGGATGAGGAAGAAGATAATCCCCTGTTCCACTCCGCCTCCCTCTCCTCTGTTTTTTTTTTTTTTTCGTTGGTTTGGGTTGAAGTCGGCTGGGCCTGCCGACTTCAGCCCAAGCCGAATATTACATTCTCCCCCCATTAAAATAATTTCGTCCACAAAATTAGCTTGATTGAGATTTTTTTTTTTTTTTTTTTAACTTTAAAAATAACCAACCCTCATGTTATTCGATCTCCAACTTTTAATTAGTCACCTCTTAAGGTATTTACCTTCCAAGTCTTATTCAAAACTTATCCTTTCTCATTTATATTTCAGATCAAATTTTTGACATTCAAACCATATCCTAATCACTTATGTCATAGTTCTGAGTCCATGTTATGTCTTAACAACCACTAGGTGATTTCTAAATCACAAATTTCTAGTCTCGAATAATCATGACTTGAATTTCGATATCATTTATATCTATCAAAATCACTGATACCATAGTTCCAAATCATCATAATCTAAGGTCTAACACTATTCTTGTCATATCTTAATAATCACCATGTCAATATGATTTTAATCACTCGTATTACCATCTCAGATGGTCATAACCTACTCATACCTGTCACTACTGAATTGGATGCGTTGGCATCCTGCTGGGTGAGCGCGTACACCCGTCCTTGGGTACCTAACTTATGTTGTCCTCCTTGTTGAAGTCCGTCACGCGATGCTTGAGGCGCTTGACGCTGTGACCCTTGACCAAGACGACATACAGCTGCAGCGTGACCCTCCTTTCCACAATTGAAACATTTTCCTTCTGGCCAGGTGCAGTCTCGCTTAAGGTGTGGTCCACCACACCGGTAGCATTGGATATCATCCCTTTGTCTAGTTTTGTCATCTGGTGCAGCGGTGACAAGTTTCCTTGCCTTTGCACTGATATTTTCATTAGATTGATCCTGAATTTCCCCTGATCTGGATCTTTTCTTTAAAGCTTTTTCTCTCTCTGCTTGAGCAGCATCTAGTCCTCTTTCTACTATCAGTGCCTTATTAACCACTTCTTTATAGGTGGTAAGTTCGAATAATTCTAGACACCAAACCTAGCGACGCTTAAAAGCGTCGGTAAAACTGGACTCCGCGATGCTTAAAAGCGTCGATAAATGTGTACCATGGCGACGCTTAAAAGCGTCGGCAAAGGTCCCAAACTTTGGCGATGCTTTAAAGCGTTGGTAAAGGTCCTGACGCTTAAAAGCGTCGGCAAATATCCGATCTGGCGATGCTTATAAGCATCGGCAAAGGTCCCTGGACTCCATGACGCTTAAAAGCGTCGATAAATGTCCCAAGTCTGGTGACGCTTAAAAGCGTCGGCAAAGGTCCCAGACTCCGACGACGCTTACAAGCGTTGGCAAATATCCCGGATTTCAGCGGGATGGTCCGGCGACGCTTAAAAGCGTCGGTAAAACTCAGGATTAATTGCCGACGCTTAAAAGCGTCGACAGACTTTCAGTTTTGCCAGTGCTTTCAAAAAGCGTCGGCGGGTTCTGGTTCTTCCCAACGCTTCAAAGAAGCGTCGCCAGTAAAAGGTCGGGATTATCCTATTTTGCTGTAGTGTATAGAGGCTCCTGGAGTGGACTCAGGTTTAGCATCCATTGCAAGCAGTGATAACAGAAAGGTTTCTCGTGAAGATATTGAACTTGTAAGATGGCCCATTAAAAGTTTCGGTTTTCTTTTATTTTTTTTTTCTTTTCATGGTTGCCTCCTTACTCTAGCTCTTTATTGCAGGTTTAGAATTTGATTTCTAGTAATCTTTAACAGACCAAGTATCCATTAATACAGGTACAAGTAACAACCAGGATACAAAAATGAGAAGCTAACACTTGAGATAATTTAGGCTATAGCACTTACCCTAAAAGACCGAAGACATGTTGTTGAACGTCATTTCTAAGTGCACCTTTTCTGCAAAAATAAGAATGTAACCTTATCAAGTAAAACAAGATTAATATTTTACATATCATTAATTTATAAAATTAAAAGATGATAAATTACCATAATGGTTTGGTTATAGATTGACCGTGTAGCAAGTAACATCTCGATTAGACGTCCTTGCTGATCCAACCTGTCCCTAAGTTCATCTACATTTTCTTTCAACTTGTCATTCTCCAATCAAGATTCTTTTAATTGTTCTTCAAGTTGGTTTAACTTAAACTTTGATCTTGAGGCTTGTTGTGGCTTCGGACCATGCCTAAGTCTCTTAATGTATCCAGATCTTACTCCCAATACTTTATCAAAAATTTCATCCACAGTTATAGAGTTTCCTTCAATTTCAGACTCGGCCAATAACCTTTGCATTTCATTCTAAGACAAAAGTCGTTATATGATTAAAACTTGAAAATTTGAAAATGTGTATAATGAATGAAACTAAACATGTTAACTTACATAACACTTCTCTGCATAAGAGTTTGTCCATACACCTGTTAAATTACAGTAAGTGCACTTGAACAAGGTAATTCTGTCACACTCTTTCCCATTGAGCTCTTTTTGTGACTAATATTACATCAAAGTCAATAAATTTATTAAAAATCTAAACTGTGTTTAATAATATAAAAGTTATAAAATAGTCTCTTACAATTTCATGTCGCACTGCTACAAATGCCATAGATCCTGTTTTATGAATTATCTTTGCTTTTGCAAATCGATTTGCAGCATTGATTGAACAAATTTCCTTGAGATAAAAAAAATACAAACAACTTTCAAATGTTAGTCACTATATTTATTAGCATATGGACTAATAAAAACAAAAAGTCAAATTTTGTTACTAGGTAGAAGATTATAAACCTTCACATGAGGATTAGACCAATAATCACATAGCTCATACCAATTCTGTTGAGATATATTGACAGGCTTATTTCACCTTGCTTCTGCATCAGAGCTAAATTTCAAATAATGCTTTCATAATTTTGACCTCGCATCCTTGCCACGTGCTTGCATCCTTTGAAGCACACATTTCACTACTTCCGAGTCCTCTGTCAAATTCTGAATCTTCAATTTGCTCTATAAATTTTATAAACAAAAAAAAAGCATCATCATTCTATGTGCATGCAGTAATCTTCAACTATAAGAAATATATAACGTGTAAAAGAATTGGCTCCTACATGGGCAACCTAAAAATACTTTAATGTCCTCATGTTCATAACAAGATTCTATAACTTTATATGAAAATTCATAAAAAATGTCTTACCTCTTCATTTAGATCCTTAAATCTTTTAGGCACACGCATACATTGACAAGAAACAAAATCCACTTCACTAGAAAATTTTGCTAATTGCACTCGATCAACTGGTCTCCCTTGATCTATATCAATCACTACTGTCAGATTATTACCTAGTATTTTTTTCATCTTACTCAAACCAATACCGTGTGTAGGACCATGACCCTTCCTCGTTGATGCAGAACCTGTAAACATTTGAAAATATAAATAAGAAATTTTTTTCTTTAGAAATCAAAGGACTTAATTAAAAAATAACTATATCACCTTGTGCAGAATTAGATGTATTAAGTGGCACACATGGCTCATTTATAGCTATAAAACTAGGTTGACTAGGTGGTACTACAAACTTAATGGGGGGTGAGTTAGAAGCATTTTGTTGACACAAAAATGTAGATGGCTTTACTATTGGGGTAGGTGCGATGGAATGAACATTTTTGGAATCAGCCCTTGTACGGCGTTTCAATCCTGGAACCATTTTCAAGTACCACTACAAATAAATAGTTAAACAAGTTAGTACAAATAATGAACACAAGTAAATATAAAAAAATAATGATGAAAATAAAGATGGTGTATAATCATTTATTACATGAAAATGAAGATATTAACTATGTATCTTCATCAATGTCACTGTCATGATCATCATAAGTAGTTATATCTTCATCATCTCAATATTCTATCAATGTTTCATCTTCTAAATCATCATATGTGAGAAACTCATTGACCTCTTCATGCACTCCATCTATTGTGTGTACTATATTAGCTTCAATAATATCTGGATCGATATCACGTCTAACCAAAGGTTCAACATCTAGATTTTCAACAATTGAATCACTTACAATCAACTCATTATCTTGATACACTTCATCATTCACATTCAGCTCATTCACATTTAGCTCATTATCTTGATTTTCTGAAATATCAAATATATGCCGATGTTTGAATTTTTGCACAACTTGCCAATTTTTTCCTAATTTGGTATCATTGAGATAGAAGACCTGTTTTGCTTGTGTAGCAAGTACAAAAGGATCATTATCAAACCATGTTTTGCTCAAGTTAATACTAATAATCTTTCCATCTATTTGTATGCTAGACCTCTTATTCCCAACATCAAACCAAATGCATTTGAAAAGAACCACCCTTTTATCTCTTATATATTCTAACTCTATGATCTCATTGATCATGCTATAGTAGTCAATGACATCATCTCCATTATTTCCTTCTACAGTCATCCCACTATTTTGTCTTCTACGGCGGTCATCACAATCTCTTGTGTGAAACCTAATACCATTGATAATGCAACCGGCATATTTTCTAACACAAATGTGAGGTCCACATGCTAATGAATATAATGCCACCATTGCTTCTGGTGCCTTTTGGTTGAACAAGCATGTCATCTACAAAAAAACAAGATATATTTAGTTAATATATAGTTAATGTAGATATGCACTCAACATTATGATAATTTACTTACATGCTTTTTAAACCACGAAGGGAATTGCTCCATTTGTCTTCTCTCTACATTAGTTGTGCATTCTCTCTTAAGATCCTCCAAATGTTTTCTATTAAGTAGCATTGTAATTAATTTACAAACATATAACCATTGATTTGTACATCTAAGATATATGCACTAATAAATACTTACTCAAGATAAGGCTCTAACTCCTCACAATTAGATAGCACATACCAATGAGCCATCTCGAGTTCATTGGATGACATTTGAACATATTTTGCTGCTTCAAGTGATCTAAATCTATGAGAGAAAATAGATAACCCGCCATCTTCTACTATGTCTCAATTCCTTTCCTCTCTATTGAAATGAGTCTCAATTCCATGAAGATAAAATGAGAAAAATGTTAAACATTCACTGACAACATAAGCTTCAGCTATTGAACCTTTAGGACGAGCTCTGTTTCGCACATTTTTTTTAAGATTTTCCAAAAATCTAATGAAACAAATAAACAAATAATGTGTTAAAAATATATTCATTTCTAATCTCAATGACAACTAAAAATAAATTATAGTTTAACTATTCACATTACCTTTCAATAGAAAAAATATCCATCGGAATTGTACAGGACCCCCAAGTATTACCACATTGGATAGATGAATTTCCAGATGCACCATGACATCAAAGAAAGCAGGTGGAAAAATCATTTCAAGCTTGCAAAGGATCAATACAATTTCTTTTTTCAATTTCTGTACTTCTTCTACATTAAGTGTCTTGGAACACAAGCTTTGGAAAAAATCTCCCAACTCTGCTAGTGCAATACACACATCCCTTCGCAAGCATCCACGAATGCCAACAGGAAGTATCCTTTGAAGAATAACATGGCAATCATGACTTTTTAAACCCATGACTTTTCCTTCATTCACATTCACACACCGAGAGATATTTGAAGCATATCCATCCGAGAACTTCACTGACTTAAAAAACTCACATAATATCTGTTTCTCATTCTTAGTTAAAGTATAACAAGCAGGTGGAATAATATATGAGCCATCACTTCTCTGTATTAAGTGTAATTCCTTCCTTATATTCATGTCTTTCAAGTCTTGCCTTGCCTTCAAAGTATCTTTTGATTTTCCATCAATGTTTAACAATGTACCTAGAATATTATCACAAATATTCTTTTCTATATGCATAACATCCAAGTTATGCCTTAATTTCAATTTTGTCCAATATGGCAACTCCAAAAGAACACTTGTTTAGTCCAATTCAACTCAGCTGGAGAACATTTTCTCTTTCTATTGTTTGGATGCTTTCCTTGTTGCATATCTTTTAAGCTTGCTAATTGTCGCAATATATCATCCCCAGATAACTCTTGTGGTGGCATTCGATGCTCAATCTTTCCATCAAACTTCTTATTTTTTCATCAACTATGTCATGTGGCAAGTACCGTTGATGCTCCATGTAACAAATTTTACTTCTTAACTTATGAGAACATGTCTGGTAATTACAAACTGGGCATGTCATATATCCTTTTGTACTCCATCCAGATACATTTTCATATGCTGGAAAATTATTTATAGTCCACAACATTGCAGCATTCAATTGAAAATTTGATCTACTGCAAGCATCATATGTCTGCACACCAATTCCCCATAAGTCTTTTAATTCATCTATCAAAGGTTGCATATATACATCGATATCTTTTCCAGGTGCTAGGGGGCTTGGAATAAGCAATGACATCATGAAAGATTTCTCCTTCATACATTTTCAATGGGGCAAGTTGTATGGCACCAAAGTAACTGGCCACATGCTAAATGATGTACTCATATTACCAAATGGATTAAAACCATTAGTAGCAAGACCAAGTCTAACATTACGAGGATCTGTAGCAAACCATGAAAAATCATTATCGAACATTTTCTAAGTTTCTGAGTTGGCTGGATGTCTCAACACCTTTCCATCATCTATATGTTTATCCTTATGCCACCGCATCTTTAAGGCAATTTCCTTTGACATAAAAAGGCGTTGCAACCTTAGTTTTAATGGAAAGTAACGCAATATCTTACATGGCACTTTCTTACCCTTACCATCATTGATTTTCCATCTAGATGTACAACAAACATGACACTCTTCATGATTTTCAAACTCCTTCCAAAATAATGCACAATCATACTTGCATGCATGAATAGCTTCATATCCCAAACCCAAACCATGCAACACATTTCTTGCCTCATAGTGGGACTTAGGAAGTGTCTCCCCTTCTGTCAATGCTTCTTTTAGTAATTTAAGTAACATGTCAAATGATTTGTTCCTCCATTTATTATAAACTTTCAAATGGAGTAACTTCACCAAAAATGACAAAGTAGAAAACTTTGAACAACCCGGATATAGTCTCTTTCAGCATCCCTAAAAAGTTTAGCAAATACATCTTGCGAACCATCATTTCCATTAAGATCGGACACACCATTATTATGATCCATGTGATAATTATTTACAAAATTTCCAAAGTCATTTAGCATTTCATGGACTCCATTATCCTCATTTATGTCATTACATGGCATACTATCATCATCCACATCATCATGATGGTAAAAAGTTTCATATGGTCTTGGAATTTTAAAAGTTGTATGTTCTCCATGAAATATCCATCTAGTATAATCTGCATCCATCCCCGAATTAGTAAATGATTATGAACCACATCTTGACTCTTGATATATAGGTTCAAGCAATCAATACATGGACATCTAATCTCACATTCTTTACCCAGATGATCAGCAATGAATTTCATAAAAGCTTGAACTCCTTTAACATACTGGTCAGTCCACTTTTGTGCAGTCATCCAACTCTTATCCATCATACAATGATACGTAATATATGAGATTAAAAATGCACCTGAGTTTCCTTCATACAATCTCCTCAGTTTTTGTATTTGTTTTAATCTAAGATAAAAAGGCACACATAAAAAATTATTTTTATGTTAAACTAAGTTTTGAATTAAAGAAACTATCAAAATAAAATCTTACTACTAAAATGCTTATATTCACACCATGAAATATCTCTCTGTTATGGCAAACATTTCTTTTTTTTTCTTAGGACCCCCAACCAAGCCTAATTTAAAAGAAAAAGTATCTGAAAGGAAGCTTTGGCAAAAACAGTGTTGATAATTCAAAATCCAAATAGATAGGATTTCTTAAAATACATGTTATATATTTTTTAATTTATTTTTTAATCATAAATGATCGAAAGAAATCCAAAAAAAGATAAAATTCCATGATCAGTAAGGGAGGTTTCATTCATTTAAAAGGTAACAAGAACCAATAGTGATTTCTAAAAAAGGTTGAGTAACAGCAATAAATTACCTACAATACCAAATATAGAATAAGACAATTTATTAAGGACTAAAATGTGTATTATATTCAAGTTCATAAATAGTAGTTGTTGCAACAAGTTACAAAAAACAACAAGAAAAAGAACACAAAAAATCCAAATAGGTTGAGTGATAGAGATGGAAAAGGGGAGAAGGTTTATGCTGCAATGGTTTAAAGAAGTAGCAATCTATTCAATATAGCTTTAATCAAATTCAGTCAAACAGAGATAGCAACCAGAAGCTGGATTTTGATCTTGTTTCAGGCTAAGTACACAAAAGGACCATCAGCAGCCTTTCATCTATATATAGAACATCTACTAGCCTAGCCTTTCAGGGTGTTTTAAGCTATACAATCTACTATAGCATACATCTTCAGACACTTAGATGACCTTCAAATAGTTAATGCTTAGAAAATAGGACTACAAAATGAACACAATGAGAAGAATTTCTTAAAGCTAGCTAATCAGAGGAAGAAAACTTTTTCTTCCTCTACCATGTCAATTGAACATTAAAAGATTCAAATAAAAAAATAAGAAGCATTGAAATAATCCATCTAAACATTAATGCAACAATGACAACTATTCCAATTTTATTATTGATGGGAAATAATTATTAATGATGGCATAGTGCCATCGGTAATAGTTCTTCATAAATAATTATTACTAATAGTCCTTTATAAATAATATGCCAAAATTTTATGGAGAAACTTATTAGCAATGCAAGTTTATTGCCACTAATATTTTATTATCGATGGAAAATAATTATTAGCGACGGCATCATGCCTTCACTAATAGTCCTCTATAAATAGGGATAGCAGTTTTTATCAACCCGGTGGATACTCGACCCGACCTTAACAAGATGGGTAAAACCCGACCCGCCTAATTTATAAACGAATATAGATTATATAAAAAAATTTAACTCGGATTCAGGTTGGGTATGGATAGTAGTACACCTTGACCTAAATCCAACACACTTATATAAAAAAAAGCTATGTTTATAAAATATTTAAGTAAACTAGAAATGAGATGGATATACCCAACCCGATTCAACCTATTAAGGTAGTAGTACACTCCGACCTGACCTGTTTAGATTTTAAGTAAACTAGGTTTTATAAGATCGGGTATACCTGACCCAATCCAATCCAAACATGGCTTTTTTTATACCTGACCCAACCTTACCCGAGACAGGTATGGAGTGGGATGGGGTGGGAGATTTTTTGGCGGGCAAGTATGGGTTTTGGGTGACTCGACCCAAACTCGACCCATTGCTATCCCTATCCATAAATACCCCTCCAGTGTCCATTTTTCCCATTTCCTGCTTTGGCTCTTCAACTTCTCGGCCTGCTGCCCCTTGTCATTAAACTCCTAGCTTCCCTTCCCCTCGGTGCTACTGGTTGTCATGTGCCCCCCGAGCACACTCCTACATTTGGATCTTTGTCTTCCTAACCTCCCGCATTTGGATCTTCATTTTCTCAGCCCCCCACTGGCCATCATGCACCCCCTCCCGGCATGCTCTACATTTGGGTCTTCATTTTCTTAGCCTCCTGCATTTGGATCTTCATCTTCCTGGTCCCCCATCGACCATCATGCACCCCTCCCCTTGACACCGCCGAACTCCCATGCACCCTCTTGGTGCCACCAACTGTCATGCACCCCTATGTGCACTTTGGTCACCGTGCTTTCCCCCAACTCTGTGTTGCCTACTGTCATTCTCCCCCTTGCCCACTACCAGCCATCGTTCTTCCCCCTTTCCCCCTATCTTCATCGTCAGCCGTGCATCCCCTTATGCACCACTATTGCTGAGATCCCCCTGGTGCTCTGCCACCACTAGCCATCGAGATTTCTCTCCATCAAGAGTGTCTCCTCCTGGGTGTCACCATCCCATGGTGCTTCAGTACCCCTACTGCCAAATCCTTGTTCCAATTTTTTGGGCTATCTTTGCAGATCCATCATTTGTGGGGCTCAGTAAGTATTAGTAATGGTGATGGTAAGAGAGCTATTACTAAAAATTAATTAATTAATCGATTGGTTATTTAGTTATACAATTCATCATGAATTAGTTATTCAATTAATTAGTTAGTTAGTTAATTAATTAATTAATTAGTAAATTTTTTAATTAAATATTTGTTAATTAATTAATTAATTATTTAGTTAATTAATAAGTTATTTATCATTAATTAATTAATTAATTAAATAATTATATATTAAATAATTATTTATTTTATTTTTTAATTAATTAATTAATTATATATTTAATTAGATGTTTATTAATTAATTAGTTAAAGAGTTGTGCATGGATATGTGTCTTGCATGCACGGGATTCAGGTATTGGCATATAAAGCAACAAGCTAGGATCCTATATCTTGATGTCAAGGTATGCTAATGGATGCTTGTCTTTGAATGGAAGGTATTGAAATTGGTTGGTGCTTCAACAATGTAGCTACGATTCTTGCTGGTCGAAGGAATAGGGTACCAGGAAGGATGTCTCACTGTATTGCCCCTTTTTCAGTGAGAATTAGTTTTTAGTGATGAGGTATCTAGATCTGTTGCACCACTACAATAGTCAGTGCTGCCATCTATCTCAGGGGATCCAAGAATTTTTCTTGAGTCGTATAAGGAATCCTGGAATTCCTAGCGAGGCATAGAGTTTTGAAGTTATTTTTGAAGCTCTCAAAAAAATTGTTTAGTCATTATTCGCTTGATTTGATTATTGTCATTCTCTTGTGTTATCATGTTTTAATGTACATGAGCTATTGTTATTGATGAATTAATATTTTATAATATTATCATATTTTAATATATATAAACTATTATTATTAATAAATTAATATTTTATAATATTATCATGTTTTAATATATATAAACTATTATTATTGATGAATTTATATTTTATATTTACATATTAATCAAATTAGTTGATTAGATATTTACTTTTATAAAACTTGCATTGCATAGAACCATAGACTCGTCAATTAATTAATGTACACATTCTATGGCATTCGTATATTATATTTTTTTATAGGTGGAATAATTATGTATATTACTCAATTAATGGTCTAGTTTGGATAGTTTGGAAATTGTAAATAATTTTATAGGTAGTTACAATAATGAAACAATATGCTAAGGGCTTGATAGAAATTTTGGAGAGTAATTTTTCTTAGTTCTCCTCATATATCTTCAGTCATATGGCAAGAACTAAAGAGAAATGATATCAAAATTTCTTTTAGTCCCTATTGTATATCATTTCGTTACTATAATTGACCTATAATTAATACAATTCATGAATATAATAGGGCCTTTACCTATTAGTTAGTGATAGGATGCATTAAATGATATAAGAAGGTTGTTAGGATATTGAGTTCATATCCCATCATTAAAAACCAAACTCGAGATAATGAAAATGACCAGAGGTGATATTTTGGATGCAAGATATAAGATCTTGGATATCTAGGTAGAGATCATTATAGTTGAGAGGTGCTTTGTTACCCAGTGAAGCAACCCCAGAAGGGGGGTGAATTGGATTTTAAAAATATTTTTTGCAAAGATTTAAACAAGTGTGTGACAATTCAAATGCAATAAAGGTGCTAGTGATTCAAGTGTATGTGTGCTTGAGGATATACAGTGAAATTAGTAAAATAAGTGTAGAATAAATAATATCAAATAATGAGAGAGAGAGAGAGCAAGCAATGACAAACACAAAGATATATAGTGGTTTGGTACACACCTATATCTACTCCCCAAGATTTTCTTAGAAATACACTATAATCTCACTTGATTACAGCCGATTAGTTTTTCGGGCTAACTAATCACAACCCTTTAATTTTTACAAGGCTAACAAAAAACCTCTTGGTTTTCTCAAGGATCACCAAAAACTTCTTGATTTTTTGGGATAATCAAAAATCTAGTTGGTTTTCACAAGGCTTACCAACAACCTAGTTGGTTTTACAAGGCTCACCAACAACCAAATCACTAGCTTAAATCCACTTGAAGCTAGGAATAATACTAAAGTTGAGTTCAATGTAATGATACAATCAAGCTTTCAAAAATAAAGCAAATATCTTTTTGAAGCTCTTTGATTGCTGTTGAAGATGCTTGTCTTCAAGTTGTTAAAGTCTTAAATGATGCTTGAAGGATGGACTTGAATACTTCTTGAATGCTTTTGAATGCTTGAAGGCTCAACTTCACTCAGTGGTAGTTATTCTTCAATGAATATTTGAATGGAAGCTCATTACTCATTTTCTTAAGAGTTTGGTCCACTTTAAATACCTTTCTAAGCCTTAAATGACTGTTTTTGACCATTGGATAGGTAAAAATAGCCATTAGGGATGTAAATGACCAATTATGTGCTTCAAAAAACTAGCCATTATTGTTCACTCAGAACTTCAAGTATCAATACTTTAGGTCATGAGTCGATACTTAAGTCGATACTTGAGTCGATACTAGGTTAAAAATACTTTCTGAAGCTCTCTGGAATGCATTGGTGCATCGACACTTCTTCTAGTGAGTGACACTTGAGTCGATACTTCATCTTTATAAATCGACACTTGAGAAAAGACTTGAATTCAGCATGTTCTGTATCATTTTATCTCAGGCCTTGAGTTGACCCTTGAGTCGACACATGAGTCAACACTTGAGCTTTATGAGTCGATACTTCATGCATGCCATCTGAAACTTTTTCTGCATATCAGCTCAAGTTTCTGTGAGTCGATACCTTGAGTCAATACTTCACTTTCATGAGTCGATACTTGGCTAAAACTTTCTTGAAACTCTTCTGAAACTCTGTTGAACCTTTTCTAAACTTGACATTTGAGTTCTTCAAAGTTATTCTTATGTATCAAGATCCATTTGACTTAAAATCTCATCCATAAAACTGACTTCTTCAACAAGATGACAAGTAATTTGAATTTTCATCATATGAGTACCCTGTTCTAATAAACATACTTTTAACACATAATTAGTACTCAAATATACTTAAATATTTTGTTATTCATCAAAATCAATACAGGAGTCAACAATCTTTTCCTTTTTGATGATGACAAAACCTTTAAGTATAATATATAATAAGCTCAAAAAGAATTGCAATAGATATAGAGCATTTTGCTAAAAGTATCAGAGCTAATGATGATAAGTATTAGAGTCTAAATTTGTAATAATTATTAAAAGCTAAGACTCATTTACAATGTATCAGAGTTAGATATGTGTATAAGAATGAATTCAATTCATATATCTTCAATATCAGAGCTATAATTACAATGTATCAGAGTTGGAAATTATGGAGTATCAGAGCTATGATTTAAAATGTATCGGAGCTAAGTTGTATATGTAAGATGCTCAAGAGGTGTATCAAAGCTAAAATATATTTGAAAGATAGACACTTCAGCAAAAATAGATTGAAACATAAAGACTATCAAAGCAAAAGCAATAAAGACAAGTTTCAAGAGTATCAATACTTGAAAGATGTGAGAGCATGACAGTACAAATAATGTACAAAAAAGAAGTATTAGAGCAAAATTATCAGCTCATGAAGTGTATTAGAGCATGAAAATAAGGAGTATCAGAGCATATATATATAAAAAAGGAAAAGAAGTATCATAACATAACAAATAGGAATAAGAGCATAAAACTGAATCGTATCAGAGCATAGAATCATAGAATAAAAGCTCCTCCTCAATGTACGATCTGAAAACAACTTTCAAAACTTACAAGTTTTATCATTTCAAAAGAAAATCTTCAAAATAATTAGAAATTATAAAGTTTCAAAAATTCTTTCCCCCTTACTTTGTGCTCTCTTTTCAATTTTTTTTTTCCAAAAGTCTCTCCTTCTTTTTCTTCATTAATTACTCCATTTCATTACTCCCCTTTTTGTCATCATGAAAAAGAGTGCAAAAAAGAATAGAAATAAGATAATGTAGTAATAAAAAGATAAGAGAACTACTTGTTGCAAGAAAAGATACTTTTTTATATATAAGATTTCATTTATGTGATACATTTTGATACAAAACTTGATACATGATTCATAACAAAGCAAAGATATATCAAAACAAATATATATCAAAATGAAATGCTACTACCTAGTACATTGACCCTAGGGGGTGCTTTCCTCATCGGAGGAAGACCCGATCTCCAAAATAATAGGCCCTCTAACCCTAGAGGGACGGGGTCGTGGCCACATCGACCGAAAATCAGAAAGTGGTGGAAACACCAGGATTAGACACAAATCACTGGATCCCATATGGTTTACTGATTAGGGTTTTAGAATCTTAGTCACATGTCATAATTTTGTAAGCAAGTAAGATTGAGTCCTGTAATAAATTGAGACTAGTTGATTTTGTCTTAACCCTAGTCCAGTATTGAGTCATGTATTTCAGTATGAGTCCAGTATTAGTCTAGTTCATGTACAAGAGAGGAGGATACCCTATTTTGGAGTCATACTAGACCTCATCCAAGATTCAGAGGCCACTACATTAGCTTATTGGATTTTGTATGACACCCCAGGATCCAAGATGCCTTCCGAATATCCTAGATTCCCTCTAGATGCTTTCCAGATGCCTAGATTCTCTCCAGATGCCAGAGCATATTCCTAGACCAGGGCATCCATGATTCCAAAGGTTCATCTATGCCCCAGTCCAAAAGAAATCAGCCTAGGTGCCAGGCTCAAGCTCATAAAAACCAAGATTCTAGGTATATTCTAGCCCAGAACCAAGATTCCAGGTATATGCTAGCCCAAGCATCCCAGGCTTCCAAGGGGCCCAAAGCCCATGCGTCCTAGCCTATTGGTCGCCCATTCTTGCTGCCCATGAAGCCCACACACCAAGGAGAGGCATCCTTAATGGTTGACTTGGTCCAAGCTAGGAGGAAGAGTCCAAGTGGAAGGAGGAAATCAAGTTTTTATTTCATTCAACTTTGTAATCCTAGTTCTAGGTTAATATTGTAGTCCTTCTCCCACTCAAAGCTTGTAAACCTATCCTAACTAGGAGAGAGCTACAATCCTAATAAGGAGAGGGCATGGGAACTCTATAAATACCCCACCCCTCCTCCTCTTGTAATCAATCAACTCTTATGAAATAAACTCTGTTGAATTGTTTTGCAAGTCTAGTGTTCTTAGGTTTTGTTTGTCTTTGGTTTTTGGTTCTTGTTCTTTTCTTGGCTGTCCCCAATTTCTTGGAGTTCCCCATGCCTAAGCATCTTCCCAAGCTTCCAAGCAGCAACCACAGCCTTGAGAAGCACTCCAGGAGCCGCCTCAGATAACTGGATCCCATCTTCTCCAGGCCGCCTGCAACATCTGCCCTAATCCCTTCCTTCTTGCTTCCATCTTCTTGTTTTTTTCTTTGCTTACCTGTTCATGACTAACCTTGACGTATTGCAGGGTCCCCGAGGTGTTTCCCCTTTGTAGAGGAGGCTTTCTTTGCCTTCAGACTGGGTCCAGATTGCCTTCAGATTCGGGAACCAAAGGCTTATTCTTCCAGGCACCATCCAGAGTGTTGAGGGATCTCTTCTTCAAAGGAACTGCAATCATTGCCTGATAAAAGCCTTCCCCCTCCTGAGTTTTGATCTAATGATAGGTATGCAATCCTAAGCTAGGAGTTTCTCAATTCTCGGGTCCTGGCTTTATTATTCCGCATGAGTTATTTTGTGGGTATGATTGTTTCTTGCATTACTAGTCTTCCTGCTGATTCTTTACTTATTTTTGGATATTTATCCACTGAATTAAAAATCATAAAAATCATTAAAAAATATTTTTTTGTTTGTCATCAGTCCTAGGATCATCCCACATCAGAAAGTCTAGTCCTAATAGGTCTAAGAAAGTCGTCACAGCTTTGGCATCTGTGTCTGGCATATGCTCTCCCTCGTACTGGTGCTAAAGAAGATGCAATGTCAGTGACAAGAATAGAAGATATGATAGGGTTAGATAAAGTAACATCAAAAATAGGTCCGGAAGGAAGAATGTGAAAACTAGGTGTGAAAAACCGTAGCTCCCGGATCAATGATGAAGTATGTAAGGTAGAAGATGGAATCACTAGAGTGGGATCTGGTGGATCTGAGTATAGAACAAGTGTAGAAATATCATGATCAAAAAAAATCACTGGAGTGCTAGAAAGAATAGGTGTCTGATGAGGTAGACTGGACGGGGTAGGATGAGTCTCAAAAGTCCTCTTAGGATGCTGCTCAGCTACGGTGTCTGGGTCAGGGTCCGTTATGTAGTCTGCCACATCAAAATCAGTAGAAGAATCTCTCTGACCATCTCCTATATTTGGTGCTGGACCTGAAGGTGCTGGAGGTGATGGTGGAGAGTCTGATAAGGGAGGTGAAGGTGCCCTGGTAGATGTCAATCTGTCTAGTGCAGCTAGGATAATAGAAATGCCATCTCTCAATCCTTGGTGATCTGCCCTCATCTCCAAATGTATTTGATTGACTTGCTATCTGATGATCATCATCTCTGTCTCCAATTGAGTCAACCTGTCCTCAATGTTGTCAGTAGGAGGTGGCACCTCTAGCTGTGCCGATACTGATGGCATGGGCTGAGTATCAGGAATGTCCCTCTATGGCTCAGACGGCCTGACTCATCTCTATAAATCCGCTCCTCAGCATCATCCTCATCAACAACATTGGTGGTCTACCCTAAGATCCTCCATTTCCACTACCCTCTATACAGATGATATCCTATCTTATGTAATGATCGCTCATCATAGATATCTGTATGAAGTAACTGTTTGAATGGCTCTCCATCTACGACAACACCATATGCTCTGAAGAGGATGGTCAAACCAATGCCATAGGGCAAACATAGTCTCCTGCTCATAGCAGCCTCTGTCATTTGGTGTACCATAAGATTGGAAGGCTGACTGGAGTTTGCTGAATCAAAGATAGCATCATCAGCAACTCTCTCTCTATGATGAAATCAAAGCATCCGGTCTTCAACAGAAGTATCTGGGCGATGATGTGATAAAGCAATCTCATCTCTAGTGAGAGTCTGGAGGCTACCACTGAATCTCCCTCTCTGAGATCCTCAGTCTCAAAATATATATCTCAATCCACTCATCCTGTCTACCAAAGAATTAGCTATGGTCCCCCTCATAGAGATCTCCCAAGCCCTGCTCAAAATCTCAGCAATGAATGGAATCTCTGTACCTTGGACCTCAGCAACCCAGCAATCTGCTCCTCTGGCCAAAGCACCGTAGAACTCTCGAATCAGGCCAAGGTAAAATCTCTCAATCAGCGAGCAAAAGTGGGCTAGCCCAGCATCTCTCAACCACTGTCCTATACAGAAATGGTGCTGGTCCATAAAATCAAAATCAACTCGCCATCCACCAACAACGGCCTTGAAGGCCATCCTATTAGGTCCATGAATGGGCGGTCTGACTGGAATCTCATATTGAACAAGTGGTTCCGCTGTCTGATCCTCGTGGCGCACCTTTGTGTGTTGCATAATGTCCTGTGTAGACTGAGATCTCCTAACAACTTGCTTCCTAGGCCCCATCACTTAGAAAAGAAGGATAGAAACAATGTAGGGCAAAAATGATCGAGATTTCAGGATAAAACCGTGAGAGAACAAAAGAATACAGTAAAGAACGGGAAATAAACTAGCTTAAATAGCAAATTTGATGGTTGAAATAGTAATTGGAGGAAAATGGAAGTTGGGGGAACTATTTTTGGGGTGAGTCGACTCAAGGGTTGGAAGAAAAAGTGAGAGGAAATGAACAGTTTTCCCAATTTATTCTCGGGTTCCCACTGTTCAAGTTTCGACTCACGATATCAGGCCAAGTGTCGATACTTGTAGGTATCGACACTTCAAAGTGTCGACACTTCGACAGAAAATCCAAAACAAAGGGAAAAAATCATAGAAAATTTTAGAAATAATTTCAATGAATTATGAATGATTTAAACATGATTTTCAAAGGTATTTCATCAAGAGATTTTCAAGAGTAATTTGAAAGATTAAAATAGATTAATCTCTAATCAAAAGGATTAATGATCCCTAATTCTCTTCTAGTCATACATAACCTATCTTCATGGAGGGCTTTGTCAGTATATCAGCTAGTTGCATTTTAGTGCAAACAAATTCAAGCATCATATCATTATTTTGAACATGATCTCTAATAAAATGATGTCTAATTTTAATATGCTTACTTCTAGAATATTAAACATAATTTTTAGTTAAGTTTATAGCACTAGTATTATCACATCTTATTGGTGTCTTAGTTAGTTTGATGCCAAAATCCTCAAGTTGTTGCTTAATCTACAAGATTTGAGCACAACTTCCAACTGCAATATATTCAACTTCGGTTATAGATAGTGCAACTGAATTTTATTTTTTGCTAAACCATAATATTAAGTTAACTCCAAAAAATCGACAAGTTCTAGATGTACTTTTTCTATCTAACTTACAACCAGCAAAATCAGCATCATAATATGCAATCAAATCAATAGCTGAATTCTTAGAGTACAACAGACCAATATTAATAGTGATAGATAAATATCTAAGTATGCACTTAATAGCCAATAAATGTGATTCTTTAGGCTCAAACTAATATCTAGCACACATGCAAATGCTAAATATAATATCTGGTCTAGTAGCAATTAAGTACAGTAATAATTCAATGATATATTTATAAAATTTTTGATCAACTTTCTTACTAGACTCAATCTTGTTAAGCTTACATGAAGGGCTCATAGGTGTATCGATAGGCTTAGTTTTCTCCATCCCAAACTTTCTCAAAATTTTCTTTGTGTATTTAGCTTGGTTGATAAAGATCCCTTCACTTGTTTGCTTAATTTGGAGTCTGAGGAAATAGTTTAATTCTTCCATTAAGCTCATCTCAAACTCTCCCTGCATTAGCTTTGTAAATTATTGACAAAGAGATTCATTAGTGGCACCAAAGATAATATCATCAACATAGATCTGTACTGCTAGAAGATCATCAGCCTTTTTCTTTAAAAACAATGTAGTATCAACATGACCTCTAGTAAAACCATTCTCAACCAAAAATTTGCTTTGTCTTTCATACCATACACTGGGGGCTTGCTTTAAACCATAAAGTACTTTGTGTAATTTGAAAACATGATCAGGATGTGCATGATTTTCAAAACCAGGTAGTTGTTCAACAAAAACTTCTTTAGCTAAATAACCTTTTAAAAATCACTTTTAACATCCTTTGATATAGTTTGAATTTCATAAAACATGCAAATGCTAAAAGTAATCTAATAGCTTCAAGTCTTGCTACTGGAGCAAAGGTTTTATCATAATAAATTCCTTTCTCTTGATTATAACCTTTAGCTACCAGTCTAGCTTTGCTTCTAGTAACTATTCTATTTTCATCTAATTTATTTCTATATACCCATTTTGTACTGATTATGGAAGCATTAGATGGTCTTTCTATTAGTATCCAAACATTATTTCTTTCAAATTGATTTAGTTCCTTTTGTATAGCAATTATCTAATTAGGATCTTTTTCAGCTTCTTCAATAATTTAGGTTCAATTTGAAAAATAAAAGCAGTATAATCACATTCATTTCTAATAGAGGATCCAGTTCTTACCCCTCTCGATGGATCACCTAAGATTAATTCCTTAGGATGTCTATGAGCATACATTCATTCTTTTGGTAGATCCTTTTGTGAAGATCTTATGGCTACTTCTTCATTCTTCTTGTTTTGATCTTCTTCACTTTCTTTGGTAAGGGGATCATCCAAAGTTAGCTTCTTTAGTCCTTCAACACCTGCACATTCATCAGAAGCATTCTCTTTTCTAGAGAACTTGTTAATAGACTCTTCAAATACAACATGCATAGACTCTTCAAATACAAGTGTTCTTTTATAAAAAACTCTGTATGCCTTGCTAGATATAGAGTATCTTGAGAAGATACCTTCATCTGACTTGGTATCAAATTTGTCTAAATTATCTTTTTCATTATTCAAAATAAAACATGACAACCAAAAACCCAAAAATATTTCAAAGTAGATTTTATTTCTTTCCAAATCTCATAAGGTATTTTCTTTAAAATTGATCGAATTAAAATACAATTTAAAATATAGCAGCCAATATTAACAGCTTTTGTCCAAAAATATCTAAGTAAATCATTTTTACAAAGCATTCTACGTGTCATTTCTTCCAAAGTATGATTTTTTCTTTCTATTATCCCATTTTGTTCAGGTGTCTTAGGTGCAAAAAATTTGTACTCAATTCCTTTTTCATTATAAAAATTTTCAAAATCTTGATTTTCAAATTCAATACCATGGTCACTTCGAATATAAACAAGTGAAGTACCTTTTTTATTTGAAACTTTTGATAAAACTTCGTGAAAGCCAAAAAGTATTCATCTTTATGTGCTAAAAATAAAATCCATGTAAATCATAAAAAAACATCCACTATGACTAATCCATATCTCTTGCCTCTAGGCTATTGGTCCTAATTGGTCCAAAGAGATCCATATAGACTAGTTCTAGTGGCCCAGAAATTGAAACCATCCTTTAGTTTTAAAAGATGTTCTTATTTATTTTCCAAATTGACAGGCTTCACAAATTTTATCTTTTTCAAAACTAAATTTTGGTAAATCTCTTACTAAATCCTTTTTGAATAATTTATAAAGTAGATGTATGCTTGCATGACCTAATCTACAATGCCAAAGCTAGCTAGTCTCATTAATTATGGAATTCATTGCAACTAGACATTCACCATCATGTAAAGATAAATTATCAAGGTCAACAAGATAGATGTTGCCATTCCTATTTTCAATGAATTTCACTCCATTATTATCAGGACTAGAAATCATGTAAAGAGATGATTCAAAAACTACTTTAAATTCTTTATCATAAAATTAACTAATGCTAAGTAAATTAAGTTTTAATCCTTCAACTAATAAAATATTATCAATAAAAGTAAAAGGAAAGATGTAAACTTTATCGATACCAATGATTTTTTCTTTACCATTATCTCCAAAAGTTACATTCCCTCCATTCAGAACCTCAAGAGATGTGAATTGCTTTACATCTCTTGTCATGTATCTTGAGTAACCACTGTCAAAATACCATAATCTTTTCTTTTCTTTGGTTGCAAGACACACCTGCAAAATAGATCAATTTTTTATTTTAGTTACCCAAGCCATCTTGGATCCTTCAGGGTTAGTACTAAGAGTGGTTCCTTTTGGAACCCAAACCTTTCTAGAATTATTTATTTTTGTTAGATCACACTGATATGCTTTATTGGTGCGGGCACCAGACTCAGAAGAAGACTTCAGAGCTCCATTTGGATCTCTGATTGACATTGCCCGAGAAATTAGGGTTTGTAATAAAGGTTGACCTGGTCAACCAGTTTATTTATTTTATTTATTGAGTCACCATTTAAATTTTGTTGAGTCATGTTGACTCAGTGCAAGTCCTAATGTGGTTTCAATTTGGTCCAAAATGGTGCCACATTTGTCTTCCAATCAAATCAAGGTTCAAGCAAGTGGAGGCCACACTCCAAGCCACACGCCCAGCCACACTCCGAGCACACGCCAGAGTCCAGGAGGCGCCACAGAGGCATCCCAGTGTCATGGTCCCCACATCCAAAGAAGAAAAAATCAAATTGGAGGCTACTTTAAAGGAGGCGCCCATACCTGCCTATTTTACCTAAGCAAAGAAGGAAGAAGACTTCTCTTGGAGAAGAAATCAAAGAAGGACATCCAACCTACTCCTAATTGAAGTTCAAATCAAAATCAAAGAGCTTAACTTGGAGTGGAAGAAAAGAAGAAATACCATAAGAAGAAGAGGACTCCAAATCCAAATCCAACTCCAAAGGAGGCACCAAAAAAATTCAAAAAAAAATTCCTTTATGGCCGTCCCAATTTTTTTGAACTCTTGGTCGGCCAAGAGAGAAGATTTTCTACCTAATCTAGTGGTTGGAGGAGTTTAGTCCCACATGGGAATTTGTACAAGCTTGGAGAAAATTTTAGGTCTATATAATAGACCTCTCTTTGTAACTTTAAAAATCAATGAAGAAAAGTTATTTTTGCTATTCTCTTGTGTTGAGTGACCTAGGTTTCTCTTCTTCCACACTATTCTAAGTGTTGAGCTCCGTGAGGGGGTAATCCGGGTTCCATTGGAGCCTTGAGGAGGTGAGAGATCTCCATCTTTATCCAAAATCCTAGGTTAGCCACTTGAAATTCCAAAACCCTAGCCACCCTTCATTATTTTCAATCCATCAAACCCTAGCTCCATCCATCTCCCACGGCCTCTCTCTCTCTACAAGTCCAGGCCGTCCACCTTCATCCAGATCCAGTTCGGCTACTTCGGATCCAGAGCAAGTTCCAAGGAAAATCACATCAACATCCAGGAGAACCCAGTTTTCAGCAATTTCAATCTTCAAGTTCATTAACCTGGTAAATCTTTCCCTTGACTCTCTGATTCCATCAATTATTTTTCTTCTCTTCCAGATCTTGAGTTCAGGAGAAGCCAACCCGCCAAAGGACCAGTATTGGAGGATCCATTGCGAAGATACCTGAATCCGAGGATCCAACAATCTGCTCGGGAGAGTTCTTCCACCAAAATCTGTGAAGATCATTGTCTGGTTAGGTAAACCATCTCTTCTCTTTATTTCTGTTCTGTTGAAAGTTCGGAGCGAAACCCTAGGTCTGGGAGTTTCTCAACCCCCAGCGATCCGTTGCTTCTGAACTACTCTGATAATTTAGTTTCCTTAAAATTGTGCTTTCAATTATCATATTAGTATCTTTCAATGTTAGGTTAACCTTTCTTTGATTTGAAGCCAACTTCTACAAACATATAAAAATAACAAAAAAATTAGTTAATCTTAATTTACTTCCGCATCACATCCCTTTATTTGTTCTGCATCATTTTTGGTATCAGAGCCCAGTCTAGGGTTTCTGATTTGCTTGCTTGCTTGTTTTGATTGTTCTCTTTTTATTTTGTCTGCTCGAAGTAGACTCCCCAGGACATCCGGTCCTAGGAACTAAGTGAGGCGCAAGCCTCCTCCTCCCATTCCACGGGGTGTTCCTAGGGCGTGTAGGGGATCCATTGGGTTATAACTTCGTAGCAGGGATTATAAACGTGGAAGACAATCTAGTTGCAGCCCGTAATTGCCCTGTTGTCTGAATTATTTCTCCCTGCATAAAACTCCGAATTGCATGATTTTTGCTTTGTTGAAACCAGTATAATTGAACCTATTTTCTATAATCTTTCTGTGATTTATTAGTTTCGGTAAAAATTCTGAGAATTAAAATACAGCAACTCTATTTTTTGTATTCTGCAATTCAATTCTTTTTGGAGTGATCATCTCATAATTTACTTAAGGGCAATTGAGCATCTAAGATAAGGGGAGGAGTTGATTACCTCTCC
Organism: Areca catechu; assembly: GCA_021397845.1. NCBI lineage: Eukaryota > Viridiplantae > Streptophyta > Magnoliopsida > Arecales > Arecaceae > Areca > Areca catechu. The sequence goes on from CM038051.1 coordinate 182,415,548, forward strand.
TTAGCCCAAAACCACCATCCAATCATTCGAACCTAGACCTAATTTAAAATCAGTTAGACCTAATTTGCCCTAGTGGGCTAGGGACACCAATTGGTCGGGTCTAGGCTAGTGTTGAGTCAGTTTGCCGAGTTATTCTGTGTGTGCTTAGCACTCAGTGTCTAGAACGGTGGTTTAGGGACTACGTCCCGAAGGGCTTGTGTGCTGGTCCGCCTACCTGGCCAATCACTGATTGGTGTCTAGGATTGGCAATCAAGGACCTAACACTCCCCTTACACCTGCCTGGCTGAGTCCTGAGTTACTATAGGCTAGCTTGCCACTCTGATTGGGCATCTAGTTTGGACTCTAGGTCTAGTGATCCAGTAGTCGATTTAGTCTAGTCTCATTTTGTGTGCTTGCTTGAATCATCATGTCTACCAGAAACGGAGTGCCATATCAACCTGGTCAAACCCAACCTGATTTAGAGGCCATGATCAGAACTCTTACTGAAAGTATGGCTAAAATGAATCAGGATATGACAAACATTGTGGCCCAGTTTAGCGCACAAATTCATGAGGATCTTACCCAACTTAGGGACCGAGTCCAAGTACTTGAAGAACCTAGGCATCGGAATTGGACTCCTGACCCCGATTTTAATGTGCCTCAACCTCACCCACATCAGGAGCCTAGAAGGCCTTTATATAGAGATCCTGAACCTAATCATAGGAGGCCTGACCCAGAGCCTGAAGATAGAGATGATAGGTTCATCAGGAACATCAAATTAGATGCACCCACTTTTGATGGTAGTCTGAACCCTAAGGTGTATTCTGATTGGGAGGGTGAGATGGACCAATACTTTGAGTGGTATGCTATGTCTGAGGAGAGGAAATACAAGTTTGCCAAGATGAAATTAGTGCATCAAGCTAGGTTATACTGGGGGAACATTGAGCTAACCACTAGGAGACGGAATGTTGAGCCCATAACCACTTGGTAGGGTATGAAAGAAAAACTGAGAGATAAATACCTACCCATTTCATACCAGCAAAACCTGTTAGACCAATGGCAAAACCTGAAACAAGGAAACCGATCTGTCTCAGACTACATAGCTACTTTTGATGAATACCTAATGAGATGTGATGTGAGTGAAGCCCACGAAGTCACTTTGTCTAGATTTAGGGCTGGACTGAGGGAAGATATCAAGAGAGAACTATTTCTGAGAGAGGTTACTGATCTAGACCAAGCCTACCAGATTGCACTAAACACTGAGAAATTTTAGAGAGGACCTATACCTTCTAGGGTTAGTGCCCCAATCCCAAGGAATGGACCTAGCCAAGTTATCCCTAGTAAACCTTTTCAGGGTACTTCTACCCCTAGACCCATGGACAAAGGTAAGGCACCTGACACCCAGAGAACCCCTAGTTCAAATATCACCTGTTTTAAGTGTCAGAAACCAGGTCACATTTCCAGTCAGTGTACTGCCATAGCCTGTTTCAAGTGTCATAAGGTAGGTCATGTTGCTAGCCAGTGCCCACGAAGATCCCTTTACATCGAAGAGGGAGAGAATGATAATTCCGAGCCCAGTGAGGAATTTGAAGAAGAAGTTTATGAGGCCGGAATGAATTTGGTTGAGGAGTATGAAGGAGAGGAGGAACCCAATGAATCTGACCAATTAGGAGTTGTAAGATGCATCCTATCCCAGAATCTAGTTCAAGAGGATTGGCATAGGACTAACATCCTACAGACTTTTCTTAAATTAGGGGATAAGGTATGTAAGATCATCATAGATAGTGGGAGCTGTGTAAATGCCATCTCTACTAGCACTGTCAAGATGTTAGGCTTAATCCCAGTTCCCCATCCCAACCCCTATAAGGTTTCTTGGGTAGATTCTACCTCCATACCCATCCAGTCTAGATGTCAAGTCCAAATCCAAATGCAATCTTATCACGAAAAGATTTGGTGCGATGTTTTACCCATGGGGGTGAGCAGTATAATTCTCGGAAGACCTTGGTTGTATGATCATGATGCCACCCTCTTAGGAAAATCCAATACCTGTGTCTTTAGTTTCAATGGGAAGAAGATTACGATCCATTCAGTTCCCCCTAAGGACAAGGTAACTAAAGGAGCCGGTAAGGTTAAGGAGATGAAAACTGGAGTGAACCTAATCAGTGCTAAGGATCTAGAACAAGAAATTCATAGTGGTTCACCCGTCTGGATGTTGACTGCTAAGGAACTTAGAACTTCGGAACCCTCAGAGCCTCCTCAAGAAGTTAAACCTGTGTTAAAAGAATTTGAGGATGTCTTTCCCGAGGATTTGCCAGACCACCTTCCACCTCTTAGGGATATCCAGCATGCCATAGATCTAATCCCAGGAGCGACTTTGCCCAACTTGCCCCATTACAGGATGAATCCATCTGAGTATGAAGAACTGCAAAAGCAGGTTGGAGAATTATTGAGGAAGGGGTTTATTAGAGAAAGTCTTAGCCCTTGTGCAGTCCCAGCCTTACTGACCCCAAAGAAAGATGACACGTGGAGGATGTGTGTTGACAGTCATGCCATCAATAAAATTACAATCAAATATAGGTTTCCCATCCCTAGACTAGATGACATGCTTGATATGATGGCTGGTGCAATGGTTTTTTCTAAGATTGATCTCAAAAGTGGCTATCATCAGGTTAGGATTAGACCCGGGGATGAATGGAAAACTACTTTCAAAACTAAGGATGGTCTTTATGAATGGGTTGTTATACCTTTTGGGTTGTCCAATGCTCCTAGTACCTTCATGAGAATTATGACCCAGGTACTTAGAGCTTTCATAGGAAAATTTGTGGTGGTCTATTTTGATGACATCCTGATCTATAGTAAGACCCCAGCAGATCACCTAGGCCACCTTAGAGCAGTCTGCCAAGTTTCGAGGAATGAGAGACTCTACGGTAATCTTAAGAAGTGTGAATTCATGACTAGTAGAGTTATCTTTCTTGGTTTTGTAGTAACCCCTGACGGCGTGGCGGCCGATCCTGAGAAAATTAGGTCCATAGTAGACTGGCCAGAGCCAACCAATGTGCATGAAGTTAGAAGTTTCCACGGCTTGGCTACCTTCTATAGGTGATTCATCAAGGGGTTTAGTACTTTAGCTGCTCCTATCACTGATTGTATTAGGAAGGGAGAATTTCATTGGACTAAGTCAGCCCATAAAGCCTTCCTAGATCTTAAGGATAAAATGACCCAGGCACCCATTCTGAGATTACCCGATTTTTCTAAAGTATTTGAGGTTGCCTGTGATGCTTCAGGTGTAGGAATAGGTGGAGTCCTAAGCCAAGAGAATCATCCCATAGCATTCTTTAGTGAAAAACTTAATGATGCTAAGCTTAGGTATTCTACCTATGATAAGGAATTTTATGCGGTGGTGCAAGCTTTGCGTTACTGGAGACATTATTTGCTACCGCAGGAATTTGTACTATTTTCGGACCATGAGGCTCTTAGATTTCTGAACTCCCAAAAGAAGCTTAACCCTAGGCATGCTAAGTGGGTAGAATATATCCAGTCCTATACTTTTGTCCTGAAACATAAGGCTGGAGTTGAGAATAAGGTAGCTGATGCCCTTAGTCGCCGATCTCTGTTATTAACTTCTGTTAGAACTGAGGTCATAGGGTTTGAGCAAATCAAAGAGGAATATGAGTCTTGTCCGGATTTCACAACTGTGTATCAGGATCTAGTTCAAGGACCATCTAGTAATCACCAAGATTATACCCTTGTAGATGGTTTTTTGTTCTTCAAAAATAGGCTTTGCATCCCTAGAACTTCTCTTAGGGAATTTTTGATTTGGGAAATCCATGCTGGAGGTTTAGCCGGCCATTTTGGAAAAGACAAGACCATTCTAGCTATTGAAGACCACTTTTTCTGGCCTAGCTTGAAAAGGGATGTAGCTAATATTGTAGCTAGATGTCGAACCTGCGCTGTTGCCAAACAGCGAAAACAAAACACTGGTCTTTATACCCCACTCCCTGTCCCAGATCATCCTTGGCAAGATGTGAGTATGGATTTTGTGTTAGGTTTACCTAAGACCCAGAGGAGACATGATTCTATCTGTGTCGTAGTCGACCGATTCTCTAAAATGGCCCACTTCCTGCCTTGTTCCCAAACCTTTGATGCGTCTAAGGTAGCCACGCTTTTCTTCAATGAGATAGTTAGACTCCATGGCCTACCTAAGACAATCGTTTCAGATAGGGATGTCCGGTTCACCAGTTACTTTTGGAAGACCCTTTGGCATAAGTTAGGGACAAAACTTAAGTTTTCAACTGCCTATCATCCCCAAACTGATGGCCAAACTGAAGTAGTGAACCGTAGCCTAGGAAATCTGCTGAGATGTCTAGTTGGTGAAAACACCAGAAATTAGGATTTATACCTACCAAGGGCAGAATTTGCGTACAATGACTCGGTCAATAGGTCTACGGGTAAGAGTCCATTTGAAATTGTACATGGGTACAAACCTCACACACCTCTTGACCTAGTCCCTTTACCTGTCCACACTCGAGTCTCCGAATCTGCTGAGAATTTTGCACAGCATGTAAAAGACTTGCATAAAGAAATTCATGCCAAAATAAATTTAAGTAATGAAACTTATAAGAAGTTGGCTGATACTCAAAGGCGAGTCAAATCTTTTGTTGAGGAAGACTATGTGATGATTAGGTTAAGGCCTGAACGGTTTCCTCCTGGAACCGTTAGAAAGTTACATGCTAGGGGAGCTGGACCATTTAGAGTGGTAAAGAGAGTAGGATCCAATGCCTATGTGCTCGAGTTGCCTCCAGAACTAGGCATTAGCTCTACTTTCAACATTACAGACTTAGTAGAGTACAGGGAGCCAGCTGTGATTCCTAGTGAGCCTTTTGAGCCTAACCCTATCATTAAGAGTGATCCCGACCCTGTGTGTCCACCAACAAACTGGCCTGTGAGGAAAGAGCAGATTGAAAAGATCCTGGATGATCAGGTTATCTCTACTCGTAATCGAGGATACCAAAGGTACCTGGTCCGCTGGCAAGGAAGGCCAGATTCTGATGACTCTTGGATCTCCCGAGAAGAATTACAAGAATTGAACCCAGACCTCTTGGAGAGATACCAGAGCCAACTTGAGCCTTACTCGACAGGGTCGAGTTCCTCCCACCCTGGGAGAATTGGTGCGGGCACCAGACTCAGAAGAAGACTTCAGAGCTCCATTTGGATCTCTGATTGACATTGCCCGAGAAATTAGGGTTTGTAATCAAGGTTGACCTGGTCAACCAGTTTATTTATTTTATTTATTGAGTCACCATTTAAATTTTGTTGAGTCATGTTGACTCAGTGCAAGTCCCAATGTGGTTTCAATTTGGTCCAAAATGGTGCCACATTTGTCTTCCAATCAAATCAAGGTTCAAGCAAGTGGAGGCCACACTCCAAGCCACACGCCCAGCCACACTCCGAGCACACGCCAGAGTCCAGGAGGTGCCACAGAGGCATCCCAGTGTCATGGTCCCCACATCCAAAGAAGAAAAAATCAAATTGGAGGCTACTTTAAAGGAGGCGCCCATACCTGCCTATTTTACCTAAGCAAAGAAGGAAGAAGACTTCTCTTGGAGAAGAAATCAAAGAAGGACATCCAACCTACTCCTAATTGAAGTTCAAATCAAAATCAAATAGCTTAACTTGGAGTGGAAGAAAAGAAGAAATACCATAAGAAGAAGAGGACTCCAAATCCAAATCCAACTCCAAAGGAGGCACCAAAAAAATTTAAAAAAAATTCCTTTATGGCCGTCCCAATTTTTTTTGAACTCTTGGTCGGCCAAGAGAGAAGATTTTCTACCTAATCTAGTGGTTGGAGGAGTTTAGTCCCACATGGGAATTTGTACAAGCTTGGAGAAAATTTTAGGTCTATATAATAGACCTCTCTTTGTAACTTTAAAAATCAATGAAGAAAAATTATTTTTGCTATTCTCTTGTGTTGAGTGACCTAGGTTTCTCTTCTTCCGCACTATTCTAAGTGTTGAGCTCCGTGAGGGGGTAATCCGGGTTCCATTGGAGCCTTGAGGAGGTGAGAGATCTCCATCTTTATCCAAAACCCTAGGTTAGCCACTTGAAATTCCAAAACCCTAGCCACCCTTCATTATTTTCAATCCATCAAACCCTAGCTCCATCCATCTCCCACGGCCTCTCTCTCTCTACAAGTCCAGGCCATCCACCTTCATCCAGATCCAGTTCGGCTACTTCGGATCCAGAGCAAGTTCCAAGGAAAATCACATCAACATCCAGGAGAACCCAGTTTTCAGCAATTTCAATCTTCAAGTTCATCAACCTGGTAAATCTTTCCCTTGACTCTCTGATTCCATCAATTGTTTTTCTTCTCTTCCAGATCTTGAGTTCAGGAGAAGCCAACCCGCCAAAGGACCAGTATTGGAGGATCCATTGCGAAGATACCTGAATCCGAGGATCCAACAATCTGCTCGGGAGAGTTCTTCCACCAAAATCTGTGAAGATCATTGTCTGGTTAGGTAAACCATCTCTTCTCTTTATTTCTGTTCTGTTGAAAGTTCGGAGTGAAACCCTAGGTCTGGGAGTTTCTCAACCCCCAGCGATCCGTTGCTTCTGAACTACTCTGATAATTTAGTTTCCTTAAAATTATGCTTTCAATTATCATATTAGTATCTTTCAATGTTAGGTTAACTTTTCTTTGATTTGAAGCCAACTTCTACAAACATATAAAAACAACAAAAAAAATAGTTAATCTTAATTTACTTCCGCATCGCATCCCTTTATTTGTTCTGCATCATTTATGTCCAAATTTCTTGCAATTATAATAAGTAACATTAGATGATGCAGGAATAAATAAATTTTTAAAAAAAACTTATTTCTTTTTCTGCTTATAACTAAGTTTTGCTTTATCAAATACAACTCTTTGATTGTTCAATAATAAATTTAATTTTTCAGAACTATAAGTAAATTTTTTAATAAATGGTTTCACTTTAACAAGCTCATTTTTGAATTTCTTATTTTCTTCCTCAAGATCTTTATTTTTCTTTAGAAGTTCATTATTTGTAACAACAACCTTGGATCTTTTCAAAACTTCTATTTCCATAGATAAAGTATTCTTTTGATTTTCTAAAGCATCCATCTTAGTTTTTAAATCATTATTTTCATTTATAAGATTGGTGTTTTCATGAGAAAATAAATTAGCATGCTTTTTCAACTTTTTATTTTCAATTTTCAATAATTTATATTCATGCATGAGTTCATCAAAAGCATCTCTAAGTTTATCAAATATAAAATTAAGTTCAAGTTCAGATTGTACCTCATCTTCTTGAGCTATGAGATAAAGATTGGCTACTTCTGGTTATTCTTTCTCTGAACCGGGTCTTCACTATCACTCCATGTTACCATCATTGTCTTCTTTCTAAACTTCTTTTGGATTTCTTGAGAAGAGGACAATCAAACTTATAGTGTCCAGGCTTCTTGCACTCGAAGCAAATTGGTTGGTCATTCTCCTTCTCTTTTTCTTTTTCTTTTTTCTTTTTCTTGCTAGGCTGAGGCTTCTTTTTGTAGAGAAATTTTTTCTTCCTTATAAATCTTCTAAATTTTCTCGCAATGAGTGCCTCTTCATCCTCATTCTCTCCTTCTTCAGATTCATCACTTGAAGCTTCATCTGGTGTAGTGGATTTGAATGCTATCTTATTTTTCTTTCTATCTACATCCACTGTCTTTTATTTCATGTTCAACTCATAAGTCATGAGTGAATCAACAAGTTGCTCCAAGGGAAGTGTCTCAACATCTTTGGCTTCTTGAATTGCTATTACCTTTGGATCCCAAGATGTTGGCAATGATATGAGAATTTTATTTATAAGATCAGCATTAGACATAACCTTTCCAAGGCTTCTCATTCCATTCACAATATTAGTAAATCTAGTATACATTTCAGTAATGGATTCATTAGGCTCCATTCTAAACATCTCATATGTATATACAACATATTAACTTTGATATTTTTTACTTGATTGGTACCCTCATGAGTGACCTCAAGTGTATTCCATATTTTCTTTGTAGAGGTGCATGTGAAAATTCTATTAAATTCACTAGAATCCAATACACAATAGAGCAAGTTCATTGCCTTAGCATTGAGCTCGGATTGCTTAGTGTCATTTTCATCCCAATCCTCTTCAAGTTTTGGAATGGAAATGCCATTAACAATAATTGAAGAAATATGTGGACCTTTATCAACTACTTTCTATAAATTGTAATATATAGAATGCATATAAATTGCATACAAGTTTTTCAATATGTGTAATTTGTGCCATTAAAGTAAGGAGGTCTTTTTGAGGCTTGTCCCTCAACAACACTAGAATCTAAAGGGGCTGCCATAGATCTTTAACTCTAGGTGGTTGACCTATAAGCTGAGTATGTGGCTCTGATACCACTTGTTTCCCAGTGAAACAACCCAAGAGGGGAGGTGAATTGAGTTTTAAAAATATTTTTGCAAAGATTTAAATAAGTATGTGCCAATTCAAAAGCAATGAAGGTTCGAGTGATTCAAGTGTATGTGTGCTTGAAGATATACAGCATAATTAGTAAAATAAGTGCAGAATAAATAAGATCAAATAATAAAAGAGAGAGCAAGCAACCATAAATACAAAGATATATAGTGATTCGGTACACACCAAAGTACCTACATCCACTCTCCAAGATTCTCTTGGGAATACACTATAATCCCACTGGATTATAATAGATTAGTTTTCCGAGCTAACTAATCACAACCCTTTGGTTTTCACAAGGCTAACCAAAAATCTCTTGGTTTTCTCAAGGCTCAACAAAAACCTCTTGATTTTCCGGGATAACCAAAAGTCTAGTTAGTTTTCACAAGGCTCACCAATAACCTACGTTGGTTTTACAAGGCTCACTAACAACCAAATCACTAGCTTCAATCGACTTGAAGCTAGGAACAATAATAAAGTTGAGTACAATGTAATGATACAATCAAGCTTTCAAAAATAAAGCAAATATATCTTTGAAGCTCTTTGATTATTGTTAAAGATACTTGTCTTCAAGTTGTTAAAGTCTTATATGATGCTTGAAGGATGTACTTGAATATTTCTTGAATACTTTTGAAGGCTTGAAGGCTCAACTTCACTCAATGGCAGTTGTTCTTCAATGAATATTTGAATGGAAGCTTATTACTCATTTTCTTAAGAGATTGGTCCACTTTAAATATCTTTCTAAGCCTTAAATGACTGTTTTTGACCATTGAAGAGGTGAAAATAGCCATTGGGGACATAAATGACCAATTCTGTGCTTCAAAAAATTAGCTGTTACTATTCATCTAGAACTTCAAGTATCGACACTTCAGGTCATGAGTCGATATTTGAGTCAACACTTGAATAGATACTAGGTCAAAAATGCTTTATGAAGCTCTCTAGAATGTACTGGTGCATCGACACTTCTTTTGGTGAGTCGATACTTGAGTTGACACTTCATCTTTATGAGTCGATACTGGAGGAAAGACTTGAATTCAGCATATTCTGTATCATTTTTGTCTCAGGCCTTGAGTCGACCCTTGAGTCGACACATGAGTCGATACTTGAGCTTCATGAGTGACACTTCATGCATACCATCTGAAACTTCTTTTGCTTCTCAGCTCAAGCTTCTATGAGTCGACACCTTGAGTCAACACTTCACTTCCATGAGTCGACACTTGGCTGAAACTTTCTTGAAACTCTTCTGAAACTCTACTGAACTTTTTTCAAACTTGAGATTTGAGTTCTTCAAAGTTATTCTTATGTATCAAGGTCTATTTGACTTGAAATTTTATACATAAAATTGACTTCTTCAATAAGATGACAAGTAATTTGAATTTTCATCATATGAGTACCTTGTTCTAATAAACATACTTTTAATACATAGTTAGTACTCAAATATACTTAAGTATTTTGTAATTCATCAAAATTAATACAAGAGTCAACATGCTTAGACTTGGAAGTATTATCCAAGAAAGGAGAGGTGGGGCTTTGAAGAAGAGTACTTGAGCAAGAGCAGAATCTTCATAATGTAGAGAGGCACATGAGTATTTCACTGGAGGTGAAGCACAGGAAGTCATAGGTTTCACAAGTTTATTACAAGCAAGGAGCATTACTTATTGGCCTTTTCAGATGTCTGGTATCTTTTAGATTCTTCATCCAATTCTTCTTCTACTTCTTCCTCCTCTTTCTCTTCTTTTTAGTTGTTCCTTTATAGGATAGAAAAATCTATCCAAGAAGGGAAAGAATAGAAGGAAGGGAAAGAAGATGCAAAGGATGAATAATTGAATGAAGAATTTAAAGGGTACTAAACATCTAAAGAGTTTGATAGGTAGTACTTCTCACTTTTCTTGAACTTTTGGATCTCTGATTTCTTGTGCTTTTCTCTTGTGAAGTATTTCTATGTCTATTCATCATGAAGATTTTACTTCTACTCGAGTATTTTTCTTCGAAGCTTCATATTTTCTTTCTTGAGCTTTACTTATAAGTGTGAGCATCTCTTAGTGATGGTCTCCATTTAGATATTGGAGGCTTTATATCTTACATTCGAAATTATATTACAGTCATTCTCATTTTTTAAAATTTTGCCTTTAGTGATGGAATGCGTACTCAATATCCTCATAACCTTATCATATTATTTTATTTTTTGTGTTATCTTTAATCATTTTAAAAACTTGTATTATCATGTTAAATGACACAATAATTGGTAAGTGCTTTGTCTTGTATTTGTATATATAGAATTGTTGACCCCTGGAATGATTTTGATGATAACCAAACATTGGAGCATGCATTTGATTACTGACTATCTTTTAAGTGTTCTCAAAATTTTTGTAGGTTGATTTTATTGAATAACCCTCCTTCCTACAACATTGTAGTATATTAAATTAATTTTTGTTAAAACTCTATGTAAAGAGGAGCCCCCAAGTAAAATCAATTGTATACCCATTTAAGAGGGCTACTTCTATGTATGTTTCTAGTTTAACTGTCTCAAGTTCAATCTTTGAATGAGTTGGAAAGGTTTTGAGTTGTTTGAAAACCACTGGAAGAAGTTTGGACAAGTTTGACAAGTTTTGGACCTAAGTCACAAGAGCCGACTCAAAGAAGGAGAGCCGACTCGAAGTCTGGCATGGCATCTTGTTTTCTGGCACGCAAACATTCAAGCCGACTCATGTCAAAGGAGCCGACTTGAACAGAGTACAATTTTGATGTTCTTAAAATTTGAGCTGACTCAAGGGGATCTGAGCCGACTCGTCTAGAATGTAGTTTTCTCAGACAGACATCTGAGCTAACTCGAGTATTGAAGAGCCGACTCGTCTAGAGTTCTAAAAATCTCAGTTTTGAAGACCTACCTGAGGATCCGAGCCGACTCAAGCTATCCGAGTCGACTTGAGTGACTATTTCAGGTTAGTAACTACTAGTTCCAGAACTCTTATTTTGAATCCAAAACGGTCTCCAACCACTATATTTCAAATTCCAATGGTCTCCAATGGCTATATTTCAAATTCCAACAGTCTCCAATAGCTATAATCATCTGAATTTAGTTAAAGGGATTATATTTAAGAGATTTGAATCACTGTTGGAGATATATATGAGAAGTTAATGTGAGATTGAAGTGTTTTCATTGAACATTCACAAGTACACACTAGAGAGCATTGAAAGCAAGCACTCAAGACTTCATCAACTCCTATCAGTATCTTGAGGCATTTATTGAAGAAGTTAAGAAGCCTTGAAGAGGATTCAAAGTGCAATAAAAAAGGCTTCTTAGGTGCTGCAACTACAACCATCCGATAACTTCGGTTTGTCATATTGTTTCTTTATTCTTTAACTCATATTTTGAGTTGTCCCAAGTATAGCAAGGGGCTATACTTGAAGTTTGATAGGTTATTGGTGATCCTCAAAAACAAAGTGTAGTGGGTTGTTAGTGATCCCGTTCAAAACTAACTTTGTATTGGATTTTTGGTTAGCTCGGGATAAAACCAAGTTTGGATTTTGGATTGTGATCCCGTGAAAATAATCCGGCTATATTCCGAGGGTGAATATAGTGAAAATCCCAAGTGGTATCTTAGGTAGTGGACGTAGAAGCGAGGTAGCTTCGAACCACTATAAAATTTACTGTGTTTGTGATAGTGTTTCCTATTTTTACTTGCTTCTGCAGTAGTTAACTTAATTCATAGCACTTACCACACTAAGAACTTAACAAGGAGTACATACTTGCAATAATTTTTTAAATACCCAATTCACCCCCCCTCTTGGGTAAGCCACCTGGGCAACAACTGGTATTAGAGCAGTGTCTCTGAAATTACTAAGAGAAAAGATCTTAGGCAACTCCCATGAGCACTTCCTTGGTTGAAGGCCAATCAACAAATATACCTCCACTGTTCACAGGTACTAACTACACATATTGGAAAGCTCGAATGAAAATATATATTTAAGCTGTAGATTTTTAGTTATGGAAGGTCATTCTTAAGGGACCTCGAGTACCCATGATAAAGGTTGATGGCATGGACTCTCAAAGCCTGAAGAGAAATGGGATGAACATGACATGAAAATAGATGAGTTAAACGCCAAAGCAATGAATTTGTTATATTGTGCTTTGGATGCTAATGAGTTTAATTGAATTTCTACTTGCACATCAGCAAAAGAAATTTGGGATAAACTCGAGGTAACCCATGAAGGAACTTCCCAAGTGAAAACCTCAAAGATTAACCTTCTTGTACATTATTAGGAGCTATTTAAAATGGAGCCCAACGAGACTATATCTATCATGTTCTCACATTTTATAGATATTATTAACGATTTAAAGAGTTTTGGTAGGACTTATTCTAATATAGATCTTGTGCAAAAGATATTGAGATCACTACAAGACAAGTGGGACCCTAAAGTGACTACCATCCAGAAAGCAAAAGATTTAAATACTCTACCATTGGATGAATTGTTAGGATCCCTGATCACTCATGAGCTCATGATACAGCATAGAAGTGAAGATGACCTGAAAAGAAAAAGTCAATTGCTTTTAAAGCTGCTGCGAAGATGAAGAAACAAGAAGAAAAAATTGATGAAGAAAGCCCCTCCTCCGAAGATGAATTAGAAGACAAAGACATTGCACTTGTAGTGAGGAGATTTAGGAAGTTTTTGGGTTAGAAAAAGGGAAGATACTGGAGAAAATTTCATAGAAAAGGAGAATACAACAAGGACAAGAAAAAAAAAGAAAAGGATAAAGAGCAATAGCCCATCTGCTATGAATGCAAGAAACCTGGGCATTTTAGATCTGATTGTCCAAACATGAAGAAAATCTTCAAAAAGAAAAAGAAAAAAGCAATGGTTGCAACTTGGAGCGACAGCGAGAAGTCGACTTCAAATGAAGAAGAAAAGACCACAAAGACATCAAATATATGTTTAATGGGTCTTGAAGATGAGGTAATGTCCCCTGATCCTCATGAAGAATTTACTTTTGAAGAACTAAATAATGCATTTCATGAATTACTAGCTGAGTACAAAAAGGCTGGTTTAAAAATAAAATCTTTGAAAAACAGTAATGATAATTTAGTGAAAGAAAAAGAAGAGATTTCAGAAAAGAATAAGATCTTACAAAAAGAAGTGAATACCTTTTTTGAAAATTATAAAGCTTCGGAAGTTGAAAAAAATAATTATTTTGAAAAGAACAAGGCTTTACATGAAGAAAATGTTAGCTTGCAAAAAGAAGTTGAAAAACTTAAACCCTTAGTTAAAAAGCTAACATTAAGTTCAAACAAACTTGAATTTATTTTAAAAGGTCAAAGAGATTCAAGTAATTAAGTTGGAATTGGTTATAATCCTTTGAATACAAATGGTATTTCAGCTACAAAATTTATGCCTTCAAAATCTTATGTTCCAAGATTTTCAGCACCTGAACTTTATACACCAAAGTTTACAAATCAAAGGTCATTTATATCAAATGTTTCTATATCTGGATTTAAAGCTTCAACTTTTGTATCTTTGCAAAATTCAAAAGTTATTTATTATGCATGCAATGGGGTTGGACATAAGTCATTTCAATACAATATGAAAAAGGATAAAAATAAGATTAGAAAGATTTGGGTTTCCAAAGGAACCACCTCCACTAACCTGCAAGGATCCAAGAAGACTTGGATACCTAAAAGAACTTTATGATTATTTTGCAGGAATGTCTTGCAGCCCAGAACTCAAAGAAAAGATGGTATCTGGACAGCGACTGTTCAAGACATATGACGGGTGACAAGGATCAATTCATCATCCTAGAGATGAAGGATGGAGGAATGGTCACTTTTGGTGACAATGACAGAGGAAAAATAATTAGCATCGATAAGATCAAAATAACCCCTTCTACATTCATGTAAAATGTATTGCTAGTTAACAAATTGAAGCACAATTTATCAAGTATTAATCAATTATGTGATAGAGGCTTCAATGTTATCTTTGAATCATCTATATGTATTGTAACTAACTCACTTGATTCTAGCACCAAGCTCATTGGTCATAGACTTGGAAATATATATGTGGCAGATTTAAATAATCTAGCCATGTCTAGTACTACAAGTATAGTGGTAATGAATGCTAAAACCAAGGAGTCTAGCTTACTTTGACATAGAAGATTAGGTCATGTTAGTATGCATACTATTGCCAAATTAATTTTCAAAGATCTAGTTAGAGGTTTACCTAAATTCAAAGTTGATTTTGAACATGTTTGTGATGCTTGTCAACTAGGTAAACAAACTAGAGAAAGTTTTAATTAAAAAAATATGGTTTCAACTTCTAGACCTCTTGAGCTACTACACATGGATCTATTTGGACCAACTAGGACCACAAGCCTAAGTGGTATGAAATATAGACTTGTGATAGTAGATGATTTTTATAGATTTACTTGGATTTTATTTATTTCAAACAAAGATGAAGCATTTAAAGTTTTTCAAAATTTCATAAGAAAGCTTTAAATCAGAAAAATCTTTCGATTATTTCAATTAAAAGTGATCACGACACAGAATTTGAAAATCAATATTTTGATGATTATTGCACTGAGCACAGCATTGATCATAACTTCTCTGCTCCTAGAATACCACAACAAAATGGTATTATAGAGAGGAAGAATAGGACTTTGGAAGAGATGGCCCGAAAATGTTATGTGAAGGCGATCTTCCAAGATAGGGCAGAAGTGGTGAACATTGCTTGCTACATCTTAAATCATATTTTGATAAGACCGATTTTGAAGAAAACCCCCTATGAACTTTGGAATGATAAGAAACCTAACATTAATTACTTTCATATTTTTAGTTGTAAATGCTTTGTGTTAAATAATAGAAAGGATAACTTAGAAAAGTTTGATGCTAAATCTGATGAAGCTATCTTTCTTGGTTATTCAATCAATAGCAAAGCTTATAGAGTGTTTAATAAAAGGACTTTAACAGTTGAAGAATCTATTCATGTTATCTTTGATGAAACTAACCCCTCACCTTCTAGAAAAGAAAAGTGTATTGATAATGATGCAGGTACACTTGATAAAGCCATAGAGGACATGAGCCTAAAGGACAAACCAACTCAAGAAGGAGAAGAAACGATAAGTAAAGATCATGGTGATCTTCCAAAGGAATGGAGGTATGTAACTTCACATCCTAGAGACTTAATTATTGGTGATCTTTCTCAAGGTGTTAGGACTAGGTCTTCACTTAGAGATACGCATGACTATCTAACTTTTGTCTCACAAGTAGAACCATATAGTATAGAAGAAGCTGAAAATGACTCTAATTGGATGATGGCCATGCATGAAGAACTCAACCAATTTGAAAGAAATAATGTATGGACCTTAGTAAATAGACCCTTAGTCCATCCTGTTATAGGAACCAAATGGGTTTATAAAAATAAATTAGATGAAAAAGAAAATGTAATTAGAAATAAAGCAAGATTGTGGCAAAAGGATATAATCAAGAAGAAGGAATAGATTTTGATGAGACCTATGCACCTGTAGCAAGACTAGAAGCCTTTAGACTATTATTTGCATTTGCTTACTACATGAATTTCAAACTATTTTAAATGGATGTAAAGAGTGTATTTTTGAATGGTTTTATATCTGAAGAAGTTTTTGTTGAACAACCATCAGGTTTTGAAAGTCATACTTTTTCACATCATATTTTCAAACTCAATAAAGCATTATATAGATTGAAACAAGTACCTAGAGCCTGGTATGATGATTAAACAAATTCTTACTTGAAAATGATTTTGTTAGAGGTAATGCAGATATAACTTTATTTATCGAAAAGAAAGAGAATGATATGCTAGTTATACAGATTTATGTTGATGACATCATTTTTGGTACAACTAATGAGAATCTTTGCAAAGAATTTGCTGAGTTAATGCAAGGTGAATTTGAGATGAGATTGATGGATGAACTTACTTCCTTGGACTCCAAATTAAGCAAACAAGAGAAGGAATTTTTATCAACCAAGTAAAGTACATCAAGAAAATTATTAAGAAGTTTGGTATGGAGTCATCCAAATAAATGAGCACACCAATGAGCCCTACATGCAAATTAGACAAAGATGAAGATGGCAACAACATTGATCAAAAACTTTATTGAGGTATGATCGGATCACTGTTGTAATTAACTGCTAGTAGGCCTGATATCTTGTTCAATATATGCATATGTGCTAGATTTCAATTAAATCCTAAAGAATCAGATTTGATTGCTGTTAAAAGAATCATAAAATATCTTAAAGGAACAAGTAATCTTGGTCCATGGTATTCTAAGCAATCTTCATTAAATTTAATTGGCTTTTCTGATGCTGATTATGGTGGATGTAAAATTGATAGAAAGAGCACTAGTGGCACTTGCTAGTTTTTAGGATTGAACTTAATTTCATGGCATTGTAAGAAACAAAATTTCGTAGCACTATCTACTGTTGAGGCAAAGTATGTGGCTGCAGAGAGTTGTTGTGCACAAAGTATTATGGATTAAGCAACAACTAGAAGACTTTGGTGTTACACAAACTAAAATTTCTATCAAATATGATAACACAAGTGCTATCAATCTTACAAAGAATCCAATTCAGCATTCAAGAACTAAGCATATTGAAATTAGACATCATTTTATTAGGGATCATATACAAAATGGTGATATTGAACTTGAATTCATTCCAACTGAAAACCAACTTGTTGACATCTTTACTAAGCCACTTAATGGAGAAAGATTTGAAATGATTAGAAGTGAATTAGATTTGTGTGATCCTTTTTAGAAGTTTTGACCTGATTTTTCTTATTAAGAAAAATTATCTAGAAGACTTCCAATATCAAATTTAAGGACAATGACCACCTTATCTAATGTGCTACTATCTTTAGGAATCTTTTTGCTAGCTTTTTAGAGCTTTTTCAAACATTTTTCCTCGAGCCGACTCGAGTAGATAAGGCTCTGGCCGAGTCGACTCGATTGTCGGGTTAGGGCTTTTTATATAAAACCCGTAAGACCAGGCTAGGGCTTATTTTCACTGTTGAACCTTAGCCAAAATTCCCTAAAAATCCTTCCGAACCTTAGAAACCTCTCCTCCCCATTTTTCTTGAGTTCCAACCTTTTTCCATCCATGATTTTCGAAATGGATTTGAGAAGGGCAATAGGAAACTATATCGAACAGTCGACTCGAGTGCTTAAAAGGAAAGAAGTAAGAGAAGAGAAGAGGATGAGTCAGCTCGAAGGCAACAAGAGGAAGAAGAAATGGAAGAAGAATCTCCTTCACCACCAAGGCAAGTTATCTCTATGGCCAATCGGCCAGTCACTGGTGGTAGAAGGATCATATTTTCCTTTTTGGATGAATTAGGAGTAAGATAGGGGAATGGATTGAAAAATAGGGCTAGACATTTTTCTGTTCTTTAGACACCCCTACTTACCCTAACTTGGTAAAAGCTTTCTTTGAAAATCTTACCCTTGGGGAGTACCACATTGAGTCAACCGTGAAAGGGGTAAGAATAATTATGGATGAAGAGAAGCAGAGCAGCATTTTACAGATGCCCACAAATGGTTTAAATCACTTGGTTGTGAAAAATAAGTAGAGGACTTTAAGGATTATATTGGAAAGATCAGATGTGGATACAATAAAAAATGTGCAGGCAAATATGCTCTCATTGAAAATGAGACAGCTGCACAATATTATTAGTTGAATTTTCCTACCTAGGACCGGTCGCTTTGACTGGGTAAGCGAATGGGACCTAGTATTCATGAGACATTTGATTGAGTGGGAGGCCCTCAATCTACCTTACATCATGTTTGTGTAGATGAGAGAGGCATCAAGAAAGGTAAAAGCTTGCTTGCCCTACGGAATGGTCTTCACTTTGCTGTTTCAGGATGCAGGGATTGATCTCACTAGGGAGGATGGCAGACCCCTACACCACACAGACACCTATTCGGCAAAATCCCTTCAAAGAATGGGATACCATCTAGAAGAAGGAATTTGGTCAAAAAGTATATCTGGGCAGAGGGTTGCTACCTCTTTTGATGATGATGAGGATGAGGAGGATCAGACTGAGCATCTAGATGGTGACACTGATACTACTGCAGCCAGAGGAGATGATGGTAGTCAGGCTGACATTGATGACCAGGGTTAGACACAGAGAGAGCTTGACAGTCCCAGGACACCCCCTGGACCTTCTACTGGACTTGCTCTCGGACCTTCTACTATAGAACCATCAGCTTCACAGGACTTTATAGCCCAGTGGATCAGACTTCTCTCAGAGTTCCTGGTGAGCTCCATTAGTTCAATGTTTGGCGAGCTACACTAGACAGTCGACACTAGTCTACAGGACATCAGGGCATAGCTGGCACAGTTGACCACCAGGGGTGAGGCTATGGAGAGCAGACTACATCCGTAGGAGGACATTCATGCTACTATCAGAGAGCTGCATACGGATTTTGGCAGATTGAGGGGAGTAGCACATAGTTTCAAGGCACAGCAGGCTACTGAGATGCAGGGCATGCAGAGAGGACTGGAAAGTCTTAAGGCTGAGCTTAGAGCTATATGGTTGTTCTTACACAAGCTTTCACCACTGCTGAGGCTTCTACAACTCAGACCTCCACACCTGCACACCCACCTTCACCACCAGCTCAGCCACCACCTTTTGTACCTCCAGGTCTATTCGATCTAGATCCTATTTCTTTTATACCACCCACTAAACCTTGTATACCATTTTAAGTTAAAGTAGAACCTACTCCATCTAAGGCCAAACCAAAATATAGGGGTAAATAAAAAGCTAAGACACCTAAGGCCCCTACTAGAACAAGATTTATAGACCTTAGATTTAAACCCTTAAAGACTAAAACTTCAAATACTATTGTAGAAGTTGGTTCTTCCTCTAGTGAGGAAGAACACTAGTTTGTATCTTTCTGCTTATATCTTTTTATCCTTTAAATATATTACTTTTTGATATAATGTACTATCTTTTTGATGTAATGAAGTACCTTCTTTTCTGAATCATTGTGTACATTATGTTGAATCTCTTATTGCTACATCTTATTACTTCCTTCAATGATCCCAATGTTTAACCTAATATGGGGGAGAGAAACTTCACCTGAATTTTAATGAAGAATTTTAACTTGAAAAATTCTATGAGAAGGTGAAATTATCTCAAACAAAATTATCATTATTTTTTTACTCTTTTAAAAAAAAATAAAATACTATGCTTTTTGAAATCCTTTTTGATTAATGACAAAAAGGGGGAGTGTTTGATGTGCATGGAAATGAATTGGCATATTGATGTAAAAATGAATGAATTGGCATAATGAGTATGAATTTTGTTCAAATTTGTTTACTTTGGTACTCATATTGGATCATATCTTGCTCTGGTACTCAAATTTAATCATATCTTAACCAATCTTGATTCATTCAAATCTCTAATTGCAAATATAATAGCTCTGATACATTCTTAATACCTTTAATGCTTTTCATAATAACTCTGATACAATCCAGATATTATAGATTCGACATTTGTTTAAAACATCTCTGATATTCTCTGATACATAAGCTCTGATACATTTTGTGCTTTTGCTCTGATACATTCTATTTTGGTATTTCTCTAAGCTCTGACATCTTTCTTGACTTTAATTCATGATAGGCAAAAGCAACTTTTGATTTAAAATTAACTCTAATACATATTGGATCTAATTCAAAAGTCTTGAAACTTTATTGATAAACCTTGATACTTTCAATATATTAATGATACTTGTTGATACATGTGAATACATCTCAATATTATAGTCATATACAAGTTACTCTAATACATTTATTGAAATTTATAAGTTTTTTCATGCCCAATGTTTTGTCATCATCAAAAAGGGGGAGATTGTTGACCCCTGGAATGATTTTGATGATAACCAAATATTGGAGTATGCATTTGATTACTGACTATCTTTCAAGTGTTCTTAAAGTTTTCGTAGGTTGATTTCATTGAACAACCCTCCTTCCTACAACATTATAGTATATTAAGTTAATTTTTGTTAAAACTCTATGTAAAGAAGAGCCCCCAAGTAAAATCAATTGTATACTCATTTAAGAGGGCTATTTCTATGTATGTTTCTAGTTTAACTATCTCAAGTTCAATCTTTGAATGAGTTGGAAAGGTTTTGAGTTGTTTGAAAACCACTGGTAGAAATCTGGACAAGTTTGACAAGTTTTGGACCTAAGTCACGAGAGTTGACTCAAAGAAGGAGAGCCGACTCGAAGTCTTGCATAGCACCTTATTTTCTGGCATGCAAATATTCGAGTTGACTCGAGTTAGAGGAGCCGACTTGGGTAGAGTTCAATTATGAGATTCTAAGAATTCGAGCTGACTCAAGGGGATCCGAGCCGACTCATCTAGAGTACAGTTTTCTCAGACAGACATCTGAATCGACTCGATTATTGAAGAACCGACTCATCCAGAGTTATGAAAATCTCAATTCTGAAGAACCAGCCAGGTGAGTCAACTCGAAGGAAAAGAGTCGACTCGAAGGAGAAGAGCCGACTCAACCAGAGTGTTATTTTGACCTACCTGAGGATCCAAGCTGACTCGAGTGACTGTTTCGAGTTAGTAATGGCTAGTTCCAAAACTTTTATTTTGAATCCAAAATTATCTCCAACGGCTATATTTCAAATTCCAATGGTCTCTAACGGCTATATTTTGAATTTCAACAGTCTACAATGGCTATAACCATTTGAATTCAGTTAAAGAGAATATATTTAAGAGATTTGAATCACTGTTGGAGACATATATGAGAAGTTAATGTGATATTGAAGTGTTTTCATTGAACATTCACAAGTACATACTAGAGAGCATTCAAAGCAAGTACTAAAGACTTCACCAACTCTTATCAATATCTTGAGGCATTTATTGAAGAAGTTAAGAAGCCTTGAAGATGATTCAAAGTGCAATCAAAAGGCTTCTCAAGTGCTGCAACTGCAACCATCTGACAACTTCGGTTTGTCATATTGTTTCTTTATTCTTTAACTCATCTTTTGAGTTATCCCAAGTATAGCAAGGGGCTATAACTTGGAGTTTGATAGGTTATTGGTGAGCCTCAAAAACCAAGTGCAGTGGGTTGTTAGTGATCACATTCAAACCTAACTTTGTATTGGGTTTTTGGTTAGCCCGGGATAAAACCAAGTTTGGGTTTTGGATTGTGAGTCTATGAAAACAATCCGGCTGTATTTCGAGGGTGAATATAGTGAAAATTTCAAGTGGTATCTTAGATAGTGGACATAGGAGCGAGGTAGCTCCGAACCACTATAAAATTTGTTGTGTTTGTGATAGTGTTTCCTGCTCTTACTTGCTTCCACAGTCGTTAACTTAATTCATAGCACTTACCATACTAAGAACTTAACAAGGAGCACATACTTGTAATAATTTTTTAAATACACAATTCTCCCACCTCTTGGGTAAGCCACCTGGGCAACAAGAATTCTTAGATAGTGTATAATGAATCATGGTTGGATGCACCATTGAGTAGTTGATGGGATAATTTCTATTTAATATAAGGAGGGTGTCAAGTACTTTTGTGATTATATTTTTGAAAATGCGGTACTCTAATTTGAAGGATGGGCTTGATGCCCTTGCAGTAGATATGTTAATAAAGAAATACATGATATGGATACAATAATTATTCATTTATATAGGAATGGATTATATCAAATTATAAGTATTGGTACTTGCATAGAAAGATATAAGAGACATTTACAATAGCTAGAAATCAGTAGCATAGGGATACAAATAAAATAGTAGACATCGTTATGGATGTAGCTAGTTCTGAATTTGATTGGGATATGAGGGATGATTCAGAAGCTAATAGCAATGATTTTTATCGTATCCTAAAGGATGTTAATGAACCATTATAGTTAGGTTATGCAATACATACTATACTATCAACTATGTTAGAGTATTGAACTTGAAGGCCAAGAATATGATAGTCAATTGTTATAATAGGATGGTAGCAATAATAAAGAAGATGCTATCAAAGAAGGAGAAGCTTATTAGAAGCTTTTATACTTAAAAAAAATGGTGAAAGGGTTAGGTATGGGATACGGAAAGATAGATACATGCCACAATGATTACATGCTTTTCTATAAGGGGACCAACTAAAGAGCTCATGTGATAATGTGGTCAAAGTTGATTTAAACTGAGGCAAGAGGTAGAAATTAGAAGGAGCCCATATAAAGTTCTTCGATACTTTCCCTTCACTCAAAGACTTTGGAGGCTCTACTTATCCAAGAGTACTATAGAGTAGAAAAGATGGCACAAAGAAGAGATTCGCAAGCATACCGATATGATGTGTCATCCATCGAATAGTAAGGCATGAAAGAAATTTGATGCTTGCTAGTCCTTTATTTTCTTAGAAATCACACAATATTCGACTGGATTTATTAATGAATGGGTTTACATATCCCATTCGATTACATAGCAGTCCCTTATTCATCCTGGTTAGTCTTTATTAGTCTATACAATCTATTGCCTGGGATGTGCATGAAAGAACATAATATCTTTCTTACATTAATCATTCCTAGACCAGATACCTAGTATAAATATTGATATATATTTGAGGTCTCTTGTTGATGAGTTAAAATTCTTATAGTTTAATGGCACGCATACTTGTGATGGTTCAAAGAAGTAAAATTTTATAATGAAGGCTGCACTGATGTGCACTATTAACGATTTTCTTTTGGAATGCTATCAGGATGGAGTACTCATGAAAAGCTAGTATGTCTATATTGCACGGAGAATACAAAATCATTGTAGCTTGACCATGGTCTTAAGCTCTATTGGTTCGATTATCATCATCAATTTCTTTTCGAACATCATTCCTTTCGAAAGTAGTGGAATAGTTTTAGGAGGAATAAGATAGAGAAAGACCATGCAACCCCATGCCTCAATGATATGGAAGTATTTTAGAGGGTATTCCAAGTTGACAAAACCCAGTTTGGCATACTATTTGACAAGCAGAAACCTTGAAGGTTCGGTAGAACTCATAACTAGATGAAGCACAGCATCTTCTGGGAGTTGCCATACTGGTGTACTAATTTGATTCATCATAACCTTGATGTCATGCACATTGAGAAGAATGTATTCGATAGTATTTTCTATATTGTTATGGATGTCAAAGGCAAGATGAACGACAATCCTAAAGCCCAAGCAAATATGTAGAACATATACAGGCATCCTCTATTAGAGCTGGTTGAGGTGTTACCTGAAAAATTCTTGAAGCCAAAAGCATCTTATATCTTAATGAGAGAGTAACTAAATAATGTAAATGAATGGTGTAAAAATTTTAAATTTTCAGATAGTTATGCAAGTAATCTAGCTCGGTACGTCAATATTAAAGATTGCAGGTTTTATGGATTAAAGAACCATGATTGCCATACTTTCATGAAATGTTTATTACCATTGGCTTGGCATGATCTCCTTCCCAACTCTATATGGAGTTCTTTGTTCGAGTTTAGTCTTTTCTTCAGAGATAGTTGTGCTACCGAATTATCCATCGACCACATCTCCAATCTTAAGACTAGCATTATAGAAATGATATGCAAGTTGGAGAAGATATTTTCTTCTAATTTCTTCAACACCATGGAGCACCTCGTGATTCATCTGGCATATGAAACAAGGGTGGGGATACTGGTGCAGTACAGGTGGATATATCATTTGAAAGATATATGCATAGTCTCAAGAAAAAATGAAAAACAAGGTCAGAGTCGAGGTTTTATTGTGGAGGCTTATTTGATAGAAAAAAAATTAAATTTTAGTCAATACTATTTTAATCCCAATGTGTAGACAAAGTTGACTCAAGTAAGCTAAAATGATGGTGGTGAGGGTTAGAGTGAGAGATCTCAATATTTACCTATCCTGCTAGTGAATTTGGCAGCGAGATTCACCAAATTTTAACAAATGCTGAATTTCGATAGGCATAGATATATGTTTTGCTAAACTATGGTGAAGTCGATCCATATATTGAGTATGTCTGCCACAATCCAAACTCTTCAATCACTTATTATATTATACTAATCTTATGCATGTTTAGATATTATGATTAAATATTGAGACAAGACAACCCGAGAATAAGTGAGTAAGAAATTCTACTAGATACTCACAAAACTTTGCAGATTGATTCCATCAACTGGTAAGCATCCATTAACATTTTATTAATTTTATTTTTTTTTAATTTATTCTTTTTATACTATGCAGGCTATGCAAGGAGGGACTTTATTCCTAAAAGGCTAAGACCATTAGGTTATGGTCAGCAAAATATGTAACATGTTATAATGGCTATAACAATAATGATTTTAAATTTCACATCCATGAATATGGATATCATAAGAGTATAATGAATAGTAGTGTATGTATAAAAGGCAGTTGATGGAAAGGATAGAAGAGTGACTACTATGTAATCCTCGAAAAAGTGATCAAGTCGACTTACATTGGAGATAATAGTATCATTCTATTTAAGTACCAATGGTTTGATAATAACAAAGATATGAAGGTTAATCCATGGCATGGACTTATTAAAGTCAAATATGGATCGATAGTATATGTCGATGATCCATTTATGCTAGCTCAACAAGCTGCTCAAGTATATTATACTCTTTTTCTATGAAGGAAGGAAGAAAGTAAGGAAAGATTGGTGGATCATATACAAGATTAAGTCTCGAGCTATTCATTACAAGCTTAGTGATGAAAAAGAAGAGCTACATTTATCAGAATGCTTTCAAGATGATGAAAAACTAGAAGTTCATTAGTTTTATATTGATATAGAGTTGGATACTCTAGAAATTCTCCTACACGATGGCCAACATGAGGAAATATATCATATTGAATTTATTTTAGAGAGCAAACATGTCTAAGAAGGAAAAGAAGAGAAAGATGATAAGGAAATGGAAGAGGAGGAAGAAGAAGAAATAGAAGAAGCGGATTGTTACGGCCGTAATGATGACGTGGCCGGGCTCAGATACCGTCAGATATAATCGAGCCACGTGGAGGTTTCTTCGGCCGAGTCAGCGTCGGCTCCCGCACCGCCGAGGTCGAGCTCGGCCAGGCTACCTCGCTAGACAACTTCCCGAGACGTTACCGCCCTCGCCGAAGTCGAGCTCGGTTCAGGCGACCACCTGCCACCTCGCCAGGTGTCCGCCCAGGAGGGGTCCGCCTAGGCCGAGGTCAGCCGCTTCTTCGCCCCTTCGCCAGGTAGCCCCCGGAGACGGGTCCACCTCGGCCGAAGCCAGGCGACCTCCTGCCACCTCGCCAGGTGTCCACCCAGGAGGGGTCCGCCTAGGCCGAGGTCGGCCGCTTCTTCGCTCCATCGCCAGGTGGCCCCCGGAGACGGGTCCACCTCGGCCGAAGCCAGGCGACCTCCTGCCACCTCTCCAGGTGTCCACCCAGGAGGGGTCCGCCTAGGCCGAGGTCGGCCGCTTCTTCGCCCCTTCGCCAGGTGGCCCTCGGAGATGGGCCCACCTCGACCGAAGCCGGGCGACCTCCTGCCACCTTGCCAGGTGTCCACCCAGGAGGGGTCCGCCTAGGCCGAGGTCGGCCGCTTCTTCGCCCCTTTGCCAGGTGGCCCCCGGAGACGGGCCCACCTCGGCCGAAGCTGGGCGATCTCCTGCCACCTCGCCAGGTGTCCACCCAGGAGGGGTCCACCTAGGCCGAGGTCGGCTGATCCTTCGCCCCTTCGCCAAGTGGCCCCCGGAGACGGGCCCACCTCGGCCGAAGCCGGGTGCCCTCCTGCCACCTCGCCAGGTGTCCACCCAGGAGGGGTCCACCTCGGCCGAGGTCAGGCCGCCCGTACAGAGAAGATCCCAAAGAAAGAGGCGTAGGTTCCAAGGTTGGCCCTCGAGCCGTGCGCATCACAGGCGGCGCCCCGTACGGATGGCGGCGGCACGCGAAATACCACTTACGTCGGCCCGACAAGTCCCATAGTCGAGAGGCACGGTTCTGACAAAATAGGGCCCGTAAACGGACAGCGCCGGTACTTAGGAAGGAGAGCGCCCTCACTGGGCCCGAGGTCTGACCGGCCGCCTTGCCGGCGCCGCCCCCTTCTATCTTTGCCCTTTCCCCGCTGGGCTCGGCAAACAAGGTCGAAAAGCCGCCTGGCCCTCAACACCAAAAGGGGAAAGAGAAAAGGATGGGAAGGGGAGCCTCCCGCGAGGAGAGGACAGGCGAACAGCGGGAGGAGATAAAAGGAAGGAAGCTGGAGGCGACCAGGTAAGCTAATCAAGCTGGGGACAAGCAAGGAACAGTGGCCAAAAGCCCCGCTCCGAGAGTAAGATCTAGGGTCCCGAGAGGGGATCGCATGGCGTGAGCTCGGCAGGGAGGCCCGGCCGAGTTTTCGGTCCCTATAGCACCTCTCTTGCTAGTAAATTCTATGAGTCTGGGACTCCTTCGGGGGCCCGTCTTGGAGAATCTGTTCCTTCTCGTCGTCTACTAATTTGACCATCGGAGCTCCCTCGCCAGGATCCCCGGCCAGGGTCTTCTGACCCTCTCTTGCAGGTTCGCTCCAACCAGGAGGCTCCAGGAGCCAGGCGGTCCGGTAGGATCGACGGATCCGAGGCACGGGCGTGGCGGCGAGGTCGGCAACAGATTGGCGCACCAGGTAGGGGGGCTGGACAACACCCCCTAGCGGGAGCCAGCTTTCTGTAGGTACCGCGCTCTCCGACAATGGTGGTCACTCGCGGGCGCGAGGCGTCCACCAACCGTGTGGGGAAAGTTCCCTCCCCTCAAGGGGCCCACAGCTCGGAGAGGGAGCTTCCAGCTCCCCCTCCTCTTCCACCACAGCCGACCTCAGCAGATGGGCCCCTCGCAGCCATCATCCAACAGCTACAGACCTTGACCTCGGCGGTCCGGTAGCTTCAACATCAGCAGCGGTCCTTGGCCACGCAGCCACAGCCGGGGACCCCCACGGCCCGAGCCACGGGACAGTGTGGGAGCCTGCGCTCCATTCAGGGCAGGCCATCCCACCCGAGGGCAGTCTCCAACCCCCGCGGGAGCCACCAAGCTCCCGCAAAAAGAAACTACTCCGGTTCGGCGGATCACGAGAGTCGATCCCCGGCCGATGAAGCCGAAACGGTGCATCGCAGCAAGCGACGTCGAGGCCTGACTTTGCACCGAGACCGATCGGCGCCCCCTTCACCAGCGGCCTCGGTGGAAGACTCCACCGACGAGGCCATTAGGTGCCAGGCCGAGAGGCGCCTGGAGGAGCACGAGCGCAAGTTGGCGGAGTTAGCCCACCGATTTGCCGACCTGCAGAACTCATCAGCGGACCCGGTGGGCTACGACTCCAGTCCTCCCTT
Source organism: Areca catechu (assembly GCA_021397845.1). Lineage (NCBI taxonomy): Eukaryota > Viridiplantae > Streptophyta > Magnoliopsida > Arecales > Arecaceae > Areca > Areca catechu. Next base: position 182,443,341 of record CM038051.1, read on the forward strand.
CTCTGAAGAAATCCAGGCGGAACCGATCCCAAAACGGTTCCGCATGCCGCAGGTGGATCCCTACGACGGGACCACCGACCCTCTGGACCATCTGGAGAGCTACAAGGCTCTCATGAGGGTCCAGGGGGCCACCAACGCTCTTTTGTGCATCGCCTTCCCAGCTACCCTCCGGAAGGCCGCTCGAGTCTGGTTCACCTGCCTCGAGCCTGGATCTATCTGCTCCTTCCACCAGTTGGAAGGAAAGTTTATGGCGCATTTCGACGCCTGTCGAAAGGTGCCGAGAGAGGTGGATAGCCTCTTCTCCATCTGCCAGCAGGACCAGGAGCTGCTCCGGGACTACATCACCCGGTTCAAGACCGCAGCCCTGGAAACCTACAGCCTGGACGAGCCCATCGCCATGCTGGCTTTGAAGCACGGGCTCAAGACATCCCGCCTGACCTACTCCCTGGACAAAAAGCCTCCCAGGATGTACTCCGAGCTCCTCCTCCGCGCCCATAAATACATCCGAGCGGAGGAGGCCGACCGCACCCATCGAGAGCTAGAAGGGAAGACTCTGAAGAGGCCGCCCTCGAGGGATATTCCAGGAGCTCGGAAGCCCAGGCCGTCTGCCGACCCTCGCCCGAATCCAAGGCCAAGAAGCGAGGCCATTCCAGAGTGGAGGTTCACCCCTCTCCTCGCACCTCGGACAAAGATCCTCATGGAAATTGAGGGCGAGCATTACCTCCGTCGACCTCCTCCTCAGAACCCAAGGGCTATCCGGGACAAATCGAAGTACTGCCAGTTCCACCGCGAGCACGATCACGACACGGAGGAGTGTCGCAACCTGAAGCGGGAGATCGAGGAGCTAATAAAGAGGGGATACCTCAGGAAGTTCGTCAGGAACGAGGTCCCCCTGGAGGGGCAGCCGCTCGCGGCCTTACCACCAGTTCCTGCAATCGATAACCGCTCGACGGAGAAGCCCGTGGGCATGATCTCACTTGGGGTCGGGCGAGCGGTGAAGAGGGCTCGGGAAGTCGGGGACCCAGAGAATGTAATCCCTCCCGAGGAGGGGAAGGATAATGAGAATGTAAACAACGATGCCGTGGTGGTCGAGATGACCATCGCGAAGCATCCTGTACATCGAATCATGGTGGATAGTGGAAGCTCGGCTGACATGCTTTTTTACGACGCTTTCTCTCGGATGAATTTGTCCCACAATCAGATAAGACCGGTGCATACCCCCCTAGTAGGTTTTACCCGAGACTCCGTGGGGGTCGAAGGGGAGATCACTCTCCCGGTCACCGCCGAATCCCCACCTTGGCAGACGACCGTCCTGATGACGTTCATCGTGGTCAGGCTCCCTTCGCCTTACAACGCCATTCTCAGGCGTCCCGGGCTCAACCAACTGGATGCCACGATTTCCATGAAAAGGTTGTTGGTGCAGTTCCCTACGCCTTCCGAGCTCGGGGAGATGAAGAGGACGACCCAGCTGGTCCCGTATTACCTCCAGACGGTCCCAGGCACCCGGGCACGGAGCTCGCCCCCGAGGTTGACGACCTCGACCTAAGGGAGAAGGAACCCAGGGGAGGGCCCATAGAATGCCTGTTGACTTATCCCCTTGGTTCGGACCCGCTGAGGACGGTGCAGGTCGGGGCGCAACTCCCTGAAGAAGAACGGACCCGCCTGCTAGATTTCCTCCGCGCGAACGCAGACGTGTTTGCCTGGTCGGCGGCCGACATGCCGGGCATTCCGCCTGAGGTCATCACGCACAGGCTAAACGTGGACCCGAGTTGCCGCCCGGTCCGCCAGAAGAAGAGGAGCTTCGCCATGGAGAGACAGAAGGCCATCAACGAGGAGATGGAGAAACTCCTCGCCGCCGGCTTTTGCGGGAAGTCCAGTATCCCAGTTGGCTAGCGAACATGGTCATGGTAAGAAAGAGCAGTGGTAAGTGGAGGATCTGTGTGGACTACACCGACCTCAACCGAGCGTGCCCGAAGGACAGCTTCCCTCTTCCAAAGATTGACCAGCTGGTCGACACCACCTCGGGACATCGCCTCCTGTCATTCATGGACGCCTTCTCTGGATACAACCAGATCCGAATGAGCCCGGAGGACAAAGAGCATACCGCCTTCATCACTGATCGCGGAACTTTTTGCTACAGGATGATGCCATTTGGCCTCAAGAATGCTGGGGCCACGTACTAGCATCTGGTCAACAGGATCTTTAAGGACCAGATCGGTCGCAACATGCAGGTGTACGTGGATGATATGCTAGTAATGAGCAAACCCGATTCGGACCACGTAGCTGACTTGGCAGAGACATTCGGCAACCTCCGACGTCATCAGATGAAGCTGAACCCGGCGAAGTGCGCCTTCGGCGTCTCCGCCGAGAAGTTCTTAGGATTCATGGTGACCCAAAAAGGAATTGAAGCCAACCCGGAGAAGGTCCAGGCCATCCTGGACATGGAGCAGCCCGCCTCCAAGAAGCAAGTGCAGCAACCGACCGAGTTGCGGCCCTCAACCGCTTTATCTCCAGGTCGGCAGATCGCTGCCGTCCCTTTTTCAAGGTGCTGAGAAAGATGAACGACTTCGCCTGGACTAAGGAATGCTAGGGGGCCTTTGAAGAACTCAAGAAGATGCTCGCATCGCCACCGTTGCTGTCCCAGCTCGAGGAGGGGGAGGAATTCATCCTCTACCTGGCGGTCACCCCGGAAGCTGTCAGCTCGGTCCTGGTTCGGACCGACGACCAAGGAGTCTAGCGACCGGTGTACTATACCAGCAAACTTCTCCGTGGCACGGAGCTCAGGTATTCTCAGCCCGAGAAACTCATTTTTGCGCTAATAGTGTTTGCCCAGCGTCTCATGCCCTATTTCCAAGCGCATCCCATCGCTGTCCTGATGGATCAACCGCTGAAAGCGGTGCTCAGCCGACCCGACACTTCGGGGCGATTGGCGAAGTGGGCACTGAAGCTCAGCGAGTTCGACATCGTGTAAAGGCCAAGGTCGGCCATGAAAGTGCAGGTGCTGGCCGACTTCTTGGTCGAATGTGCAGGCTTAGGCAAGGAGCCCGAGGAAGGCCCCTTACGCCAGCCGCTGAAGACGGGCCCCAACGAGCCCAGAGAGGATGCCTGGATCCTCCATGTAGATGGAGCCACGAACTCCGGCGGAAGCAGAGCCGGACTCATCCTTGCCAACAGCAACGGGGTCGTCGCCGAATGCGCACTCCGTTTCCAATTCGCCATGATAAATAATCAGGCGGAGTACAAGGCACTCCTCGCTGGGCTGAGGGTCTCCCGTGAGCTGGGCATGACCAACCTCAAAGCTTTCACTGACTCCCAGCTCGTGGCGGGGCAGGTCTCCGAGGAGTATGCCGCGCATGACCCCCAAATGGCAAAATACTTGGAGCTCGTCAAGGCGGGCACGGCCAGATTCCGGCGCTTCAACATCTTCCACATCCCCCGCAGGGAGAACGCCCATGCGGATACTCTCTCCCGACTGGCAACCCTGCCGGACTCAATGCTGGGCCGCGCTCATGTGGAGCACCTTGAGACCCCAAGCCACAAGGCCCCGGTGGAGGTCCATGAGGTCAGCCGTGAGCCTAGTTGGATGGACAAGTACGCCGAATACATAACCAGCGGCACCCTGCCAGAGGACCGCGAGGCAGCCCGCCTCATCAGAAGGAAAGCCATGCGGTTCGTCCTGATGGATGGGCAATTATATCGAAGATCCTACTCCTACCCCCTCCTCAAGTGTGTAGGACCCGTGGAAGCCAAGCTCGTGCTCCAGGAGATTCACGAGGGCATCTGTGGGAACCACGTGGGGGGCAGAGCATTGGCATACAAGGCCCTTCGTCAGGGCTACTTTTGGGAGACGATGAAGGAAGACGCCGCTGACTTCGTGAAGAGGTGCGATCGATTCCAGCGCCACGCCACGGTGCAACGGTAGCCCTCCAACCCAATCTCTCAGCTTTCGGCTCCCTGGCCATTCGCCCAATGGGGGATGGACCTTCTGGGTCCATTCCCACCGGTGTCCGGACAGCGGAAATTCTTGATCGTGGCCATCGACTACTTCACGAAGTGGGTCGAGGCCGAACCTTGGCACGGATCACTGAAGCAAACATCGCCAAGTTCTTTTGGAAGTCGATCGTTTGCCACTTCGGCCTCCCCCACATCGTGGTTACTGACAACGGGCGCCAGTTCGACTGCCGGGAGTTTGAAGAGTTCTGTGGCGACCTCGGCATCAGGCATCGCTTCACCTCGGTGGCGCATCCCTAGACCAATGGAGAGGCTGAAGTCACGAATAGGACCATTTTGCAGGGCCTCCGCACGCGGCTGGACCAGGCCAAAGGCAGATGGGCCGAGGAGCTCCCCAGCGTCCTTTGGGCATACCATACCACCCCGAGGATGGCAACCGACGAGACCCCATTCAACCTCGTCTTCGAAGCCGAAGCGGTCATCCCGATCGAGCTCAGCCTACCCACGCTGCGTGTGGAGCAATATGACGAGACAGAGAACCCTGCCAGAATGATGCTCAACCTTGACCTTCTTGAGGAGACGAGGGACAAGGCCCGAGTTCGGATGGTGGCGTATAGGCAGCGTGTGGCCAGGTATTACAACTCCCGAGTGCGGCCGAAGTTTTTTCGTCCCGGAGATCTAGTCCTCCGGCGCGCTGAAGCTTCTCAGCCATGGGAATGCGGCAAGCTCTCACCCAACTGGGAGGGCCCGTATCGGGTAGCAGAAGCCCTCCCCCACGGTGCGTACTACCTAGAGGAGTTGGGAGGGACCAGGTTCCCCCGGACGTGGAACGCCTCGAACCTAAGAGTGTATTATCAGTAATGTAAGGTTCCCCACTCCTGCAATAAAGTTTCCTTGCTTCAAACGCTCTTTTCTCACTTTGTAGGGAAACCGGCGTATGGCCCTGAGTTCGGCACGCCCGATCGCGGCCGACGGCCGAAGAAAGCGGGAAGTCCTGGGCTTCGGCCTGGAAGGCGGGGCAGAACCCAGTTCGCCCACGCGAGCACGGAGAACAGCTCGGCAAGCTGCGCAAGGCTTGAGAAAGCCTGCGGCCCCGGGGTTCAGTCCGGAAGTCCTGGGTTTCGGCCTGGAAGGCGGGGCAGAACCCAGTTCGTCCATGCAAGCACGGAGAACAGCTCGGCAAGCCGCGCAAGGCTTGAGAAAGCCTGCGGCCCCAGGGTTCAGTCCGGAAGTCCTGGGTTTCGGCATGGAAGGTGGGGCAGAACCCAGTTCGCCCATGCGAGCACGGAGAACAGCTCAGCAAGTCACACAAGGCTTGAGAAAGCCTGCGGCCCCGGGTTCAGTCCGGAAGTCCTGGGTTTCGGCCTGTAAGGCGGGGCAGAACCCAGTTCGCCCACGCGAGCACGGAGAACAGCTCGGCAAGCCGCGTAAGGCTTGAGAAAGCCTGCGGCCCTGGGGTTCAGTTCGGAAGTCTTGAGTTTCAGCCTGGAAGGCGGGGCAGAACCCAGTTCGCCCGCGCGAGCACGGAGAACAGCCCGGCAAGCCGCGCAAGGCTTGAGAAAGCCTGCGGCCCCGGGGTTCAGTCCGGAAGTCCTGGGCTTCGGCCTGGAAGGCGAGGCAGAAACCACTTCGCCCACGCGAGCATGAAGGCAATCCCAAAGATGGACCCGCTCAAGGTCTACTCTGACGCCACGCGGTCCGGAATGTCCCAACCTTCGATCTGAGCGACGAACGGAACCAGGTCCACACTCGTTCCGGCACTCCACATCAACATCTCAAGAAGAAAAAAGAGGAGATGGGAGAGTAGGAAAGAAAGTGGATTCAAGACTTAGACAAATGGTGTTTTCATTAATCCAAGAAGAAGAAGTACAAGCTGGGAATCCCGACAGGCCGGGAGTCCCCCCCAAAAAAAGAAAGAAGTACAACAACGACAACAAAGAAAAATGAGAAGATGGGTGGCTCAGTTCGGTGCAGGGTCGGAGCCCTCAACCCGGGTCGCGCGCTCCGCATCCTCGCCTTCAGCGACTGCCGGCTCAGGTGGCTGCTCCGGAGTCACGGCCTCGTCGGTCGCCGGGGCCGCAGGCGTGGCGTCGGCCGCACCGGAAGCTCTGCTCTCGGGTCTTTGCCTCCTACCTCCGAGCACCACCCCACTGAGGTCGAGCTCGGGGTAGAAGGCCCTACCTTCTCCCGGCACATCCGGAACCCCTTCAGGAAGGAGTCCACGGTGGCCTCCCGGACCTCCGACGTGTACTCGTCGGAAGCCCGAAACTTCGGGATGGCTTCCTGTGCCTCCCGCTTCGCGGCCTCCAAGAGCCCGTTGACGTACGTGCTCCGCTCCTTCACCGCATTCGCATCCCGCCTGGCCTCCTCCAGCTGGCGCTCCAGCCACTGGGAGTGGCATGAAGGCGAGCCCTCTCCGCCGCGTCCTCCTCCGCGCGACGATGGTGGGAGATCCTCTCCTCCGACAGAGAAGACTCCAGCTCCTTGTTCCGCCCCTCGGCGCGCGCCAGGTCTGTCTGGAGGGCCTGGTTGTTTGCTCGCAGCTCGACCCCCTTCTCCATGAGGTCCTTGACGTCGGTCGCGAGCTTGCCGAGCTTCTTCTCCTTCTCGGCATCCCTCTTCGCGTTCCCTACGAGGAAGTTCCTCAGTAGGAGAACGTCGTTCCCAATCTGCACAGTGAAGCAATCGGGTTAGAAGAAAGACCACCCGAGGTCACGGAGGATAGAAGAATATGAGTTCAAGCTTACCGTAAAAAGCTGCGGGAGGATCCCGAGCAAAGCATCAGCGTAGTCCCGGCCGCCTCGAGATCGGCGGTCCCGGGCTGTGGAGGCGTACTCCATCACTTTCTCCGCGAGCCCTTTGTCGCGGATGACTGAACACCGGTGGGTGATCATCGATGGCGGAGCCGTCAGGTCAGCTCCGGCGGTGACTGTCCCTCCAGCAGGAATCACAGCTGACGGGGCGGCAGAGGATGCAGGCTGCACCGTCGGAGCCGCGATGATGATAGAGCCGGCGCTGGACAGAGCTGCAGGTGGTGGAGCCCCCTCGATGGCAGCACCGCCAGGTCTGACAGCTGAAGAATCGATGGCCCCGCCCTGAGGCAGCCTGGGCGGGGGAGCAGCGGCCACTGGGCTGGGTACGGTCGCCGGCGCAGCCTCCTGGCTCACCTCGGTGCGAGCCCTCTTCGCCGCAGGCTCATCTACCTCGGCGACGTCTCTCTGGGCCGCGCCCTCCAGGAGGCTCTCCAGCGAGAACTTCATGCCTGCAACGCAAAAGAGAAGAAGGTTAGCCAGCTCAGTCATAAAGGTGAAAGAATGCAAGAGTCAAGGGAGGACCGAATCTCACCCGACTCGTGGATGGGACTGATCCCGGCCTCAAAAAGATTCTGCTCCGAGAGCAGAACCTCGAGCGCTGGGACCACGTTGCTCAGGAGCATGGAGTAGGCCTCCTGGTCCGTCGACTCGACCTGGGAGTTCCAGTTCGGAGACCGGTCCGGTTCACTCCAGGCCCAGTCGACATCTTCGACCGAGGCAAAGAAAAACCGGTTCTTCCAGCCCTTGATAGAAGAAGGGAGGTCGAACCGGAGACACCTGGGCCGGGGCGAGATGTACCACCAGCCGTCGTCAGTGGAGTACCTCTTCAGGATAAACATGACCCTGAAGAGGGAGAAACGGGCAACAAACCCATGAAAATGACAAAAAACTATGAAAAAAAAGATGACCCAGATGGCATTGGGAGCCAACTGGGCCGGAACAAGACGGAAATGGCTAAGGAAAGAGAGGAAGAAGGGGTGCAGAGGGAATCGAAGACCCCCGAGGAAGAAGTCTTCATAGAAGGCTATGCGGCCGGGGCCACTCATGGTGACGCGTTCCCCAGGCCGCGGAACAAACAGCCGGATTGATCCCGGGATGCCGTAGGCCTCCCGGAGCAAAGAAAGGTCGCCTTCGGTCATGGTGGAAGCATGACCGGAGGGACCGGCGGGAAGAAGAGGCGGAGCAGGAAGAGAGAGAAGCGGAAGAGCGGAAGCAATTGGAGGAGACCGGACCCCCCTGGGGATGCCGATGGTGACACCCCCAGGTTGCAGTCGCCTGCGGCTCTCCTCCGGGATCGTTTCCTTCTCTGAGGAGGAAGAAGACGGAGTCCTCGGCCGAGACGGACCGGCCTCGTCCGGATTAGAGGAAACATAATGGCGACGCGCCATGACAAAGAAGGAAGAAATGAAGATTCAAAGAAGAAGAGGAAGAAGGGAACTAGAGAGAAGATGGAGGCACTCATCGAAAATACACCGAGCGAATGCGGGGCTGCGGAAGTTAGCCTGCAGCAAACCGCCCACGGAGCAAGGGGAAAGGCCTCGTTCCGGAAAGTCCCCTCCTTTTCAAACTCAGTCGACAGCAGCCGTACCCATCATTCCACCCTGAGCCACTGGATGATCGCCGCGTGGATGCACGCCCGACACCGATGCCTTGTTAGCAGGGTAACAGCCTCTGCTTCGAAGCGACGCATTTATTATGGGCAAGTGGGCGACACGTGGTGGCTTCCTATAGGGCTTCGGGCGCACCGAGAAGCGGCGACGAGGATCGTGGCAATTATGATGCAAGATCTTCGCCTCCCCACGTCATATCCGCATTTAATTCTGACGTTCCGTTCTACGACGCCCCAACGGAACGACGGGCTGGGGGGTAACTGTTACGGCCGTAATGATGACGTGGCCAGGCTCAGATACCATCAGATATAATCGATCCACATGGAGGTTTCTTCGGCCGAGTCAGCGTCGGCTCCCGCACCGCCGAGGTCAAGCTCGGCCAGGCTACCTCGCCAGACGACTTCCCGAGATGTTACCGCCCTCGTCGAAGTCGAGCTCGGTTCAGGCGACCTCCTGCCACCTCGCCAGGTGTCCGTCCAGGAGGGGTCCGCCTAGGCCGAGGTCGGCCGCTTCTTCGCCCCTTCGCCAGGTGGCCCCCGAGACGGGTCCACCTTGGCTGAAGCCAGGCGACCTCCTGCCACCTCGCCAGGTGTCCACCCAGGAGGGGTCCGCCTAGGTCGAGGTCGGCCGCTTCTTCGCTCCTTCGCCAGGTGGCCCTCGGAGACGGGTCCACCTCGACCGAAGCCAGGCGACCTCCTGCCACCTCGCCAGGTGTCCACCCAGGAGGGGTCCGCCTAGGCCGAGGTCGGCCGCTTCTTCGCCCCTTCGCCAAGTGGCCCCCAGAGACGGGCCCACCTCGGCCGAAGCCGGGCGACCTCCTGCACCTCGCCAGGTGTCCACCCAGGAGGGGTCCGCCTAGGCCGAGGTCGGCCGCTTCTTCGCCCCTTCGCCAGGTGGCCCCCGGAGACGGGCCCACCTCGGCCGAAGCCGGGCGACCTCCTGCCACCTCACCAGGGTCCACCCAGGAGGGGTCCACCTAGGCCGAGGTCGGCTGATCCTTCGCCCCTTCGCCAGGTGGCCCCCGGAGATGGGCCCACCTTGGCCGAAGCCGGGTGCCCTCCTGCCACCTCGCCAGGTGTCCACCCAGGAGGGGTCCACCTCGGCCGAGGTCAGGCCACCCGTACAGAGAAGATCCCAAAGAAAGAGGCACAGGTTCCGAGGTTGGCCCTCGAGCCGTGCGCATCACAGGCGGCGCCCCGTACGGATGACGGCGGCACGCGAAACACCACTTACGTCGGCCCGACAAGTCCCACAGTCGAGAGGCGCGGTTCTGACAAAACAGGGCCCGTAAACGGATAGCGCCGGCACTTAGGAAGGAGAGCGCCCTCACTGGGCCTGAGGTCTGACCAGCCGCCTTGCCGGCACCGTCCCCCTTCTGTCTTTGCCCTTTCCCCGCTGGGCTCGGCGAACGAGGTCGGAAAGCCGCCTGGCCCTCAACACCAAAAGGGGAAAGAGAAAAGGATGGGAAGGGGAGCCTCCCGCAAGGAGAGGACAGGTGAACAGCAGGAGGAGATAAAAGGAAGGAAGCTGGAGGCGACCAGGTAAGCTAATCAAGCTGGGGACAAGCAAGGAACAGTGGCCAAAAGCCTCGCTCCGAGAGTAAGATCCAGGGTCCCGAGAGGGGATCGCATGGCATGAGCTCGGCAGGGAGGCCCAGCCGAGTTTCCGGTCCCTATAGCACCTCTCTTGCTAGTAAATTCTCTGAGTCTGGGACTCCTTCGGGGGCCCGTCTTGGAGAATCTGTTCCTTCTCGCCGTCTACTAACTTGACCGTCGGAGCTCCCTCGCCGGGATCCCCGGCCAGGGTCTTCTGACCCTCTCTTGCAGGTTCGCTCCAGCCAGGAGGCTCCAGCAGCCAGGCGGTCTGGTAGGATCGACGGATCCGAGGCACGGGCACGGCGGCGAGATCGGCAACACGGATGATTCGGAAGAAAATTCGAAGGGTATTAATCATCTGAAGAGGCTTACGAGTAGTGCTAAGCATACAATCCTTGAATCATATTAAATACTTGTCTTCAAAACATTTTAAATCTTTCATTGTTTGTAACTATATTTATATAGTTAATTTGGTGAGTCTATTTATTTTTATTTTCAAGGTTTACATATCATATTTTCAAGGATAGAGCTCTCGAGAAGAGAGCAATCATGGTGCCAGCTTTCATACTTCAGTGCCACTCACACTACATGGTAAACTCTAAAATTTTAGATATACATTCTTTTTTATATTTTATACTTTATGATCTAATATAATATTCTTTATTTAGATATTCACCGATCACGTTGGAGGACATGAGGTTACCAGTGATCCCATAGTCATAAGCTACAGAGATCGGCTCATCTCAGACTTGCTATTATGGTCGAGGATCCGCCTAGCTCGCAACACCTCCAACTCATCTAGAGGAAAGAGAGCTTATCTATGTCTAGAGCAGCTCATAAGTATTACATCTTTATATTAATATATTTAAAATCTAATCATTTTAGAGTTAACATTTATTATTAAATTTTAATTTTACAGGAAATTTAGAGAGCCTAGAATTTCTTGAGTGGTTATTAAGATCATTCATGGATTGATGCCAGGATTGGTGAACAAATTCTTCAATTGGCCGTTGGGGGATTGAGATGCAGCCTAGCAGATGTTCCTGGTTAGTCAAATGTATTTAATTTTTAAAATCATGAAATGATTATATTTTATTTATTTAATTTAAGCTTACTTTTACTTGCAAGAGTATTACGATTTGATACTTCTCGAGCTGAGAAGGTAATTGTTCGATCTTCAAGGAGGTAGCCAAAATTGGTTTTAGGATGAGCTACATGATTTCAGGCAAAAAGTCATAGAGCATACTGGTTTTCAATCATCATCATATTGGATGACTTTTAGGGATCATTGAATGTAGATGGACGTATGGTGATGGGGACAACAGGTCAACCCTGGTTTACTATGGGTCCCTGAGTTTTGAGTCCCTAGCCATGATGCAAATTTTATCTTTGAGTCCAATAATTTGTCTATGTTAGCCATTTGAGTTTTGTATTTAGGCCTTGAGTTTGTTTTTCAGGCCTTGTTACACTTGAGTCTATATTTTGACCCTTGAGTCCTGTTTAGGGCCTTTCTACAGTTGAGTCCTGTAATTAGAGTATTGAGTCAAGTTTTGGATTCTTAGTGAGTCTTATGAGTCCTGTAAGTTTTGAGTTTTATGCATGCAGTCCAATTTTGTAAGTCTTATATTGAATCCAGTCCAATTTTGTAAGAAGACATAAGTCACTTATGAAGCCAGTCAGCATAATACTACAACCTTGCATGGAATCCAGTCATCCATATAATTGTGCCACTTGGGAAGCATAGAAGGATTCTTGGAGATATCATTGAAGACCTGGATGACAAGTACATCAGCCCACCATGAGACGATGGACAACCGGAAGAAATCCTAAAAGACCCAGGCCAGCACTAAAGTGGGCTGCCCAAAGCCCAAAAGCCCAAGTTCTTCATATGGCGCCCCACCTTATGGTCACCCTCCATATGGCGCCCCCTTATGATTACTCCCCTTGGACCAAGTCAAAGAGAAGGAGAAGACCAAGTCAAAGAGGAGGAGAGGAGTAATCCTAGTTGGGAGAGAAATTTGAACCTATTTGGGAGAGGACTTGTGGAAGAGTTTGTAAAGGAAAAAGAAGACCATGTAAAATCTCTTGTATACCCTAACTTGTATGCCTATATAAAGGCCCCTTCCACCTCCTCATGTATTATTGCTGATTATTAATGAATGAATTATTCTTGAGTTCCTTAAAATTGTATGAAGTTTTCTGTGTGATTTAGGATATCTGTATGATCCCTTGGGGAATCTGTGTGATCCCTGCGCCCCGCCTCCAAGTCGTAGCCTCTTCATCTTCCTAGTCGCCCCTCTTCCTTCCTTCCTTCCCTTCTTCTTTCAGTGATTTAACCTTTTTTCTTCTTTATTTTCTAACCTTGAATGGTGATTTACAGTTCCCTTAGAGTTCATGAATCCAGGATTCCAATCGACAAGCTTTCGGGTCACCGGATTGAAAGCCACGAATCCACAGGATCGTAGCTTTATTTTTCAGGCCGCATCCATCGAGCGTAGAGTGAACTCTTCAGTGATATATCTTAAAATCTCTACCAGGTACACCCCCTAGACTCATTAGTAGCGGTATTGCAGAAGAGCTAGTCCTAACCAGGGCTTCTTAGCCTTGGCGGTCCTATTTCTTCACTTGTAGGATCTATTTCTGCATGCATCTGCTTCTAGAATTTTTATAAAATTTCATTTTTTGAATCTTGGCTTGAAACTCAGATATAAACTCCTAATTTAATGCTGAATATATGAAAATATTTGGCATGCATGAATAGTCCCGCATCAATTTGGTATCAGAGCATGTTTAGGGCTAGTTTTGCATCCTGTCATTCCCATACAAGGTCTATTGTTTTTCCTGTTTCTACATGTAGGTAGATCAAAAACTCTTTTTTTTTTTTTTCAGATCTCGCATGATTGTTATTATTTTTAAAACTTTTTTCATGATTATTTTCTATCAGTAAAAGTTTTTTCATGCCTATTTGTTTTCGTCCTAGAAAATCTCTGCATCCTATTCTGCATTAGAAGTTCAAGTTTAGGCCGAGTTTCCCATCTTAGAGTTACTGTTTTTATCTATTTTTGGACTGAGTACCCTTGAGCATCCTCTATTTTAATATATTTCTCTTGATTTTTATTAATCTAAAACAGTAAGGAAACCTGCTTCCTAGAAACCCTAACCCAATTCTATTCTTTCCTACACCAAGTTAGATACCCTAGGTTTTTGCATCATCATAGCATTTTTGTTTTGCATGAAATTTGGTATGATCATAACCACACATAATTATATGTTTTTAAAATTTTTTAAAATTTTTATGCATTGAAATCCATGCTTACTTCTACATCAAACCAAACCCTAATTTCAGTTTCTGCATATCTTACTAAACTAAACCTAATCAACTACCAAACCCCTCCCATCCCATGACAATTTTGTTTGATAACCTAACCAACTTAAATTTAAGCTGCAACTTCATAAAAGAGACAAATTTTTCTTTTATTTTTTTATAGTGTTTTAGATTGCATCAGGTTTCATAGTGTGTTCATCATCTCATTAAATCAATCTTAAGGGCAATTTTACTTTCTCAGATCAGGGCAGGAGGTCATTGCCTGTCCTGGGCCCAAAACAATCCCCTTGCATTCTAATCCAAATCTTAATTAAAATTAATTAGACTTAATTTGCCCTAGTGGGCTAGGTGACACCAACAGGTCGGGTCCGAACCGTATGGGCGAACTAGTGCATTTAATCCTATGGCTATTACTGAAATCTGGTGTCTAAGGTTGAGGGTCCAGAGTCAAACGACCTAAGTGTGTGTTGTGAGTTTTAATTGGTGTCCTATGAAATCAGGGGGGCCTCCCACACTCCCATCCTCTACCTGGTCAGAGTAAGGATTAGCTACTGGGTTAAGTGTAAGTTGAGCGACCCACTCAGTTCTGACTCTAGGTCTAGGAACCCTAGTTTGTACTAACCTTTGCATGCATGGCTTCAATCATTTCACCTTGATTGTTTGCTTGTTTGTATGACCACTAGACTAGGAACCCAATACCAGTAGTCTAAATCCCAACCCAGTTCAACCATGGAATCCCATCTTGAAGCACTCATAAGAACCATGAATGAACAATTGAACTATAAACTTGACCAAACTAATACCCAGATGACCCAATTGACCCAATCCCAAAACCAATTGACCCAATCCCAAAACCAAATGAACCATAGATTGGACCAAATAGACCAAAGATTTGATCAAATAACCCAAACCAATAACTAGGAACCCATAGTCCCCAGATATGAACCCAATAGTAACCCACTATCCTTAGTCTACTTGAACCCCATAGGATTAGTACCCCCTAAATATGAGCCTAATGTTAGTCCACTTCCCTTTTGTCAACCTAAACCCTTTAGGACTAGTGCCCCTAGCCTAGGATCAGATCCTAACCAACCCAATACACTATGGCCCATAGAGGGGATAGAGGAAAGTCTGGAGGGTTCAGAGGAGTTCCAATCCCCTGAGAGTGTGTTTCAGATGTCGCAAACCAGGCCATTTTGTTAGCCAGTGTCCAGTCAGCACCATACACCTAGGTGAGTTAGATAAAGAGAGTCTAACCTATTATTGAGTCTAGTATTTGTCAGGACGCTTAGTCAACTCACTCACCCCATCCCAGTCATTAGTCAATATTTCTTTAGCCAACCCCCTCCTACTATCCCATTGGTTCACAAAGCTGACATAAAAGAGGAAGTATATGAAGCTGACATGAGCTTAGTGGACAATATAAGGAAGACAGAGGAGTTTACCTAATAAGACCTAGAATTAGTTGACCAGATATACCCAGGTAGAAGCCAACCTAGAATTTGTTAACCCAGTAGATACCGAGGTAAAAGCCAATCCAAGTTAGTTGACCCTGACCCCACCAAATTGAACCTGTAATGGAAGACCAATTAGAGAAAGAGAACCCAGATATTACTATTAGGGTCTTACCTGAGGAGCCACTAGAAGAAAGCCAATCATAGAGTCTAGTCCTTTGATTCAAGAACCAGAATAATTCATTAAAGACCTGATCTCTTTAATCAACACCCTCAGGATGAAGTCACTCCATTAACCCAATTGAAGATCTCTTCCCTGAATTTAGCGACCCATCCTTCCATTATACAAACCTAGTAGATGTACATCAACCCCATAAGGTCAACCTTATTAGTTTAAGATTAATCCCCTGACATCCCTTCTTACATCCTATTCTATCCAATCAACCTGAACCATTTTCTTACTTTCTACCCTACCAGACTAACCTTGAACCCACTTCTTATTTTCTACATTTTTCTGAAACATCTCCTAATTTTTTCATTATTAGATTGCATTTTATAGAAGTTGCATGTTGCATACATTCACTGTACATGTTAGGTTTGCATCTTACTTCTTGCATACCCTCTGCCTTTTACTAGAAGTTCATTGTAAGTTTCCGTGTGCATATCAAACCAGGGTCAAACCTAGAGAACCTATAGTCTATTAGTTAGGCCAGAGAGTCCAATAAAGTCCCTCTCAATAGGAATGCATAGTTGAGTCTGCATTTTGTTAGGTGTCAGTACAAGTCAGGTGCATCATTCGTATTAAGCATTAATTTTGAATCAACTGGCTAATTCCCAAAAGGAGAGCCAAGAGATTTAATGTAGAGATTCTGTTATGGTTAAGAAGCTTCATGCTCACAGAGCTAGACCCTTTCGAGTGATAGAGGTAGGATCCAATGCTTATATGCTACATCAGCCCTCGGATTTTTGACATTAGCTTTACCTTCAATATTGCTAACTTGTTGAGTATAGGGAACCAGTAGTGATTTCTAGTGAGATTTTGAACCTACTCTATCCTTTGAGAGCGAACCTAACCCAGAGTGTCCACTTATAATTGGCCTGAGAGAGGTGAACGGATCGAGCGTATCCTAGATGATCAAGCTATCACGACTCGGGGCCACGGTTATCAATGCTACCTGGTCTGTTGGCATGGTCGACCAGAATCCGATGATTCATGGATTACTTGAGAGGACTTGCAGCATCTCAACCCATACCTCCTTGAGTGATACCAGAGCCAGAGCGCCCTTACTCGACAGAGTCGAGTTCTCCAACCCCGAGAGAATTGATGGACAATCAGGTCAACCCTGGTTTACTATAGGTCCTTGATTTTGAGTCCCTAGCATGATGCAAATTTTGTCTTTGAGTCCAATAATTTGCCTATGTTAGCCATTTGAGTTTTGTATCTGGGCTTGAGTTTGTTTTTCTAGGCTTGTTACACTTGAGTCTGTATTTTGGCTCCTGAGTCCTGTTTAGGGCCTTTCTACGTTAAGTCCTGTAATTAGAGTATTGAGTCAAGTTTTGGATTCTTAGTGAGTCTTATGAGTCCTGTAAGTTTTGAGTTTTATGCATGCAGTCCAATTTTGTAAGTCTTATATTGAATCCAGTCCAATTTTGTAAGAAGACATAAGTCACTATGAAGCCAGTCAGCATAATACTACAACCTTGCATGGAATCCAGTCATCCATATAATTGTGCCACTTGGGAAGCATAGAAGGATTCTTGGAGATATCATTGAAGACCTGGATGACAAGTACATCAGCCCACCATGAGACGATGGACAACTGGAAGAAATCCTAAAAGACCCGCCAGCACTGAAGTGGGCTGCCCAAAGCCCAAAAGCCCAAAGTTCTTCATATGGCGCCCCACCTTATGGTCACCCTCCATATGGCGCCCCCTTATGATTACTCCCCTTGGACCAAGTCAAAGAGAAGGAGAAGACCAAGTCAAAGAGGAGGAGAGGAGTAATCCTAGTTGGGAGAAGAAATTTGAACCTATTTGGGAGAGGACTTGTGGAAGAGTTTGTAAAGGAAAAAGAAGACCATGTAAAATCTCTTGTATACCCTAACTTGTATGCCTATATAAAGGCCCCTTCCACCTCCTCATGTATTATTGCTGATTATTAATGAATGAATTATTCTTGAGTTCCTTAAAATTGTATGAAGTTTTCTGTGTGATTTAGGATATCTGTATGATCCTTGGGGAATCTGTGTGATCCCTGCGCCCCGCCTCCAAGACCATGTAAAATCTCTTGTATGCCCTAACTTGTATGCCTATATAAAGCCCCTTCCACCCCCTCATGTATTATTGCTGATTATTGATGAATGAATTATTCTTGAGTTCCTCAAAATTGTGTGAAGTTTTCTATGTGATTTAGGATATCTGTGTGATCCCTTAGGGTATCTGTGTGATCCCTGCGCCTCGCCTCCAAGCCGACAGCCTTTTCATCTTCCTAGTCGCCCCTCTTCCTTCCCTTCCTCCCTTCCTTCTTCTTTTAGCGATTTAACCTTTTTTCTTCTTTATTTTCTAACCCTTGAATGGTGATTTATAGGTCCTTCAGAGTTCACGAATCCAGGATTCCAATCGACAAGCTTTCGGGTCACCGAATTGAGAGCTGCGAATCGCAGGGTCGATAGCTTTGTTTTCCAGGCCGCATCCGTTGAGCGTAGAGCGAACTCTTCATGGATCAATCTTAAAATCTCTACTAGGTACACCCCTAGACTCATCAGGTAGCGGTATTGCAAAAGAGCTAGTCCTAACCAAGGCTTCTTAGCCTTGGCGATCCTGTTTCTTCACTTGTAGGATCTATTTCTGCATGCATCTGCTTCTAGAATTTTATAGAATTCCCTACTTCGAATCTTGGCTTGAAATTGGGATATAAACTCCTAATTTAATGCTTAATACATGAAAAATAATTAGCATGCATGAATAGTCCCGCATCATATGGGAGACCCTATATGACATGTGGAGTACGGAGTAGTATTTCACTAGGTGATAGAAGGCAAGATAAAATCATACCACCTGGCAGGATCCGATCAAGCATATCGATGGCTCTATTGGCACACATGCAGTGACTAACAAATTGCTAAGAATTCTATGCTTAATTATATTAATTAATTTTAATTTATATTAACAATATATATATTAAATTATTTTTATTATTTATTTATTGTAGACATGATAGCTGGGTCATGTCTAGGATAGCTACAATTGTGGGAGGCTATACATCAGTCAACAGGACTGGTAATTATTTAGACAAGAGATCTGGACAGATTGCGATAAAAATTTAAAACTTTTAATATTAATTTTTATATATATTGATACATAATTAGATTAATTAATTTATAAAATTTATAGGCATATTGCATGGAGTATGTCATAGCATGGCATAGTGATGACTCGTCCTCTCTGCCCCTCCTTGACCTTGAGGGATGGCTTAGGGTCACATAGAGGTGAGTAGGAATCGGGTCCTCGGATTCGGACATAGCTTTGACCCTTCAGTAGCTTAATATTCTTCGACTTCTTCTTTTAGGCTTGATGATCTAGATATGGAGTGATGTACATATCGAGGATATTGTGAGCCATATTCTTGTCCAGCGATCTTAGCATCTCTGGGGCTATCCATGAAGTGGTCATCGAGCCAAGATCTGTATATGTATGATCAGCTAGCCTGTTGTTACAACCATCGTAGCAGGTAAGTTTATTAATAATTTTTTTTACATATTTTATTTTTTTATATTTAGAAACTTATTAATAATATTTTATTTCTTTTCATTACATGATACTAGGACATCTGGCTTTTATCCACCAACTACTAGAAAGACATATAGGAGGAGGATGAGGATGACGTTGATCTTATATGATTTTTTTTTATATATGTATTTACATTTTTAGTAGTGTAAATTTATAAAATTAAAAAATTTACATTTTTAATATATATATTAAATTTTTTTATTTATAATTATTATTAATTGTTACTACATTTTTTATATTACTTAAGTATTATAATTGTTTATTATTATCATTAAAATTAAGTTTTAAAAAATAATTCCTATTTTTTAAAAATTAAAATTTATTGGCGACGACATTTATCATTGCTAAAAATTATTATCTACGATTATTTTTATCGACAATTTTTTTGATCACTAAAAAATTTTAAATTATTTTTTTAAAAATAAAAATATTATTAGCAATGGTATGTTGCTATCACTAATAACCATCATTTACGATGGTCTTGAATCCATCGCTAAAAATGGTTAGTTGCAGCAGGAATTTATCCGATGAACTATTAGTGACGGCGAGCTGTCGCTAATAATATTAGTGATGATAAATCAATAATTAGAGATGGCAGCTAGCCATCGCTAAAAATACTTTTTTTCTTATAGTGCTATCTTTTCCTTTTCCTTCCTCACTCAATTTATGATTGGTAACAAAAAAAACTATATAATTGAAATAGGGATGAGTACCCTTATTTTATGATTGGTCACCAAAGGTCCAACCATCCATGGCCTTTGGTGACCACTACTAGCTAGGGATCTAAATGGATTGAGCTGCTCACAAGTTACTCAAGCTTGACTTGAATTCGAGCTTAATTCAATTTAATTATTATCAAACTCAAGTTAAGCTCGAATAATTTTCGAACTAAGCTCGAATAACAAGATACTCAGCTTGAAAGATCAAGAACCTATTCGAGTTATATATCTATATTTAATAATTTTATTTATATTAATATATATTAATATATATTATAAGTGGAGTAAGACTTAATTTGGATCAAACTCGAGTTTGATAATGGCTCAATTAATATTCAAGCTGAGTTAAGTTGAGCTCGAGTATTTTTTTTTTATATATTGAACTAAGGTCGAACTTGGGATATTAAGGCTCGATCGATCGATCTCAAATTAAATTTCGAGCTCAAGTATTTTGAATTGAAAGTTAAGCTCGAGCATCTAATTAACTATTAAATTGACTTGGCTCTATTGTATCCTAACACTATCCTTCTTGCCCTCTCCTTCCCTCTCTCCCTCCTCTCCTCTCTCTTTCCTTTTTTCTCTTTAGGTTCTTCTTTATTCCTTGGTTATTCGAGGGTCTCCATAGCCATCTGGCCATCACTACTTGCTTTCTTGAGCTCTCCCTCTCCTCCTCCTCCCTCTCTCTCATTTTTTCTCTCCAATTCGCTCTCTCCCACTCTATTTCTGTTGTATCGGCTCAGTTGAGCATTGAATAGCACGGGAGCATATTGAACTGAGTTGTTGGTCGATTAGTATGGTTCCGGTATCGACGTAGCTAACTTTGCTTCAATAATTTAAATATGTTGTAATATAATTTTTTGATAACTAATTTTTGTAATAAAAATAAATTTTTGGTTAAATTGTGTAGGTATGGCTAATTGTGTAGGTATGGTTAAAAACTGTTCCATGGACAAATCTGGTTGGGAAATCAGACTAATGTTTTGGGGAATTCTTATTACGGATCTCTAAAGGAACAGTTTTTTCTAATAGTAAAGTAATATATTATTTTAATTACAATAAAGAAGTATAATTATCATCTTACTTTGATGCATGTTTCAAAATTTAAAATGAAATGAGTAGTAGCATCATGGAAAATACTTTTCTACAGGTTACTTTTTAGTCAAAATATTTAAGCAAGAGTCTAATCTAGTTTGATATTGATAAAGCAAAAAAATATATCCTATCTGTGAGGGACCTATTCATACAGTTCATACTCGAGGGCTAGTCCTTTTTGTTGGGGAGGGGGCTTACAGTTTCAGGCCAACACCAAGAAAAGAAAACATCATAGAGGAAGAAACGAAATGCCCGCCATGTCAGGAAAGACCGCTATGTGGGGGAGGACGAGGCAACGGCAAAGTGGAATACACAGCACCACGTACCCAACAAGGCGGCATGTCGATGTATTTCTAACTAGGAATTTGAAGTCATGCTATGAGAAACCTATTCTAAGCTGGCCTAGGGAAAGGTTAGGCTACGAATCAAGATACAGGGCTATGTGCCCAGAAGTATCATCTTACGAATCAACCAACGATGAGTTCAGTGCAGCCAAAAATCTAATTCAATTTCTAAATGCATCCTGTTGGCGTAGAACCTTCACTAGACGGGCTGAGTTACTGAACTGCTGGTCTGCTCCTCTTGGCACCTACAAAACAAGTCTCTTGACCGGATTTTTCCGGTGGGGGACACTCCGATGTCTAAGTCAGGGAAGGTTTCTAGCAACAGAATGAATAGAAAGTTTTCTGAGAAGGCGGGAAGATAGCAAAATTATCATCGTGTCCCGCTCACCTTGAGTGTCCCCTCTTACCAGTATTTATAATAGTTAGGCACTGGCCTGGGTTAGGCTTAACTTGTCTCTGATTAACATGCGGTCGGTTAACTTCGCCCAACGTACAATGAGGGACGGTTGTCGTTTGTCTAGGGACAGTTGTCGCTCCATTATGGCCAGTCTGGAATTATCGGAGAGTGGGGTAGCTGAACGCGTGGCCAGCCCGAAATGGCTGGAGTTGGGGATGGCGGTTATGCTTAAGGTCACAATAGCCATCTTCCCATTTGGAGGTTTGTGGTAGATTGGAGATTTATCTCGGGCCTTCTTCTTCTTCGGACTTCTTCAGGTCAGTCGTCTTGGACTTCATCGATGGAGTTACCTTCGGACTTCTTCGGCGGAGGCGATCGGTTGGATGGTGGATGTCGTAGATCCGGAGGGGTAGTCTTCGGACCTTTATCTTCGCCTATCCGAAGACTAGTCCGAAGGAGGTGTTACAGCCACCCGGGCTATCATTGGTTCTCTCAGTATGGGCGGCCGGCTCGAGGGAGAACCCAACCGGTCTCCTAAGCCAAAGATATATTCAGTTGAGCCAGCATCCCCCAACAGTTGCCCCCCCACTCTTATTTTTCAAAGCATTGATTTGCCTTGAAAAGTAAGAGTATTAATGAGTTTGTCATTTTTATTCAAAAAAGTGCCGTTAATGATGCCAAATCTTTGATCAGTTGTTCGCCGCAACCAACCTCTGATTCGGGGATCAAAACGGAGACAGGTGTCGCCTCTGCATTGGAGCGTGAAAAAGAGGGGAGATCAATCGATGGATCGTGGCCTTTCTTCCCATTGATCTTCTAATAGGGACATGGGTGGAGGACATGGCCTGATCTAATCCTTGGGAGGAAAGGCACCAATCTCATCCCAGTCATCAAATGAGATCGTGCGGATTAGGACCCTCGGCTCGTCGAGTCAAATCGGTGCCTTTTGGGGCTTCGTACTGGCTTCCGGTGCCTGTATGTATGATGTGACTGGGGGGAGAGGTGTCTTGTTCCTCGAGGTAGTGCACGGAACTGCCTCCTGGCCCCTAATAGAAAGGGAGGAGACTGATCGAGGAGGCTTCTTTGTTTTGTCTGCCATTACTTTAGCCCGGTCTTTCTTGCTTCTATCTTCTTGTTCCTTCCGCAGGTAGAGTTTCTTCGATTCTTCTTTGTTCTTACTTTATCACCATGGTTAGGTGTCTAAGGGCTCGCGCTATTGTGCAGGCTTCTTCCGTTGCTGCAGTTAGACTAGGGCTAGTTCCCAGTTCTATCTCTTTTAGGAAAAAAGCCCATCTCCGGGAGCGCTACTATGTTTCCGGTGATTTCCTCCTAGTGCTTCCGAAGCCTGAAGAGAGGGTAGACAGACCTCGGCGCGGATGTATTGCTATCTACGAGGACCATCTGAAGGCTGGTCTTCATTTTTCATTGCATCCATTCTTACTTAGGTTTTTAACTTGTATCATATCGTTCCCACGCAGCTGACTTTGAACAGTATTCGGAATATCTACGGGTTTTTAGTTCGGTGCCAAATAGCCAACGTGAGACCTCGGACCAATTATTCACCTCCCTCTTCATTTTGAAGAGGGACTTCCATGGCCATGGGTGGTGGGTCATCAGCCCCCGTCCTAGTCATAAGAATGAAGGGTATTCCCAGCGCCATCCACAGGTGGAAATCCAATTTTACTTTTGTTACCTCTACTGAGCTGTGGGGTTTTGACTGCGAGTGGAGGGAGCCTCGTTTGGATGCTAACCTCGGCAAGGGGGTCGTGACGGCCGACGAACCTGACTATGCCTTGTTGTTTGGTTCGGAGATCGTTTCCATTCGAGAACTTTTGAGAGGAGAGGAAACTTCATCTTGCTGGGATCAGCGGGACCTCCATGTTAGGTAGAAGACTCGACCTCTTCCTACTTTTGGCTTCCTGTTCAGTCATTTTTGATGTCTGTCCTTGTTTGTAGGTGGTGGGATGAGGCCTGACTTGAGCTAGCTCAGGAATCTGCAAGAGACCGGCGGTCCTCCCCCCTTCTTCGGGCCGGAGGCCGGTAGAGGGCCCGGGAGGAGGGTACCAGTAGGAGCACTACATCTTCAAGGGGGACCTCTAGAGGGGATGAAGTTCCATTGGGGGAGCTTCCAGCGGCGCCCCCACCGTCGGGGCCCTTGCCGAGGGTAGATTCTCCAGCCTAGATGGGGGGCTTGAGTTCGGCTCCGGCGACCGATGTACCATCACCCTGTTCCCCCGTGATGGACAGGAGCGAAGCACCACGAGTTCAAGGGGGGTCAATCGAGGCCCCCCCAGGATAGGGACTATGGGATAGACCTCTCGAGGTTTTCTGGTGCGAGAGGTTTATCTTCTCCTGACATGGCTAGGCAGATGTTAAAAGGCATTCTACTATCTCATGACCGAGCAGTCACCTGGAATCGGCATCTCGTCGAAGTATCGAATTTAGCATTTTCCTTCATGTTGAAGGTAGTTCCCATCACCTTTTTGGTTTCCTTTCAGCTGTTCCTTCTGTGACAGGTCTCTTATTTCATCGGTGTAGTTGGTTCATGATATAACTTTTTAAAAGAGGGCATGGAGAATATCGACAACTTTCTCTGCAGTGTGAAAGAGGAGCTCCAGATGGCCAAGGCCGACAGGAGGTAGCCGAAGAGCTATTGTTGTCGTCGAGGAGAAGCTCGTTCATAAAGATGCCGAGGTTCGGGATTTGAGGGGTAAACTGAAGAAGGCTCAGCTAAAAATCTTCGAATAAGAGGCAATGCTGAGGAGGAAGAGGAAACAAATGCACTCCTTGGAACAATTTGCCAAGGAGAATAAGGAAAAGGCTGAGAACCTAGCTAAGATGACAGACAAGGCGGTCGGGAGGGCAGAAGAAGTGGCTTTTTCGAGGGCTGAAGCTGTCGCAAGGGAGTCTGAGATCCTTAGGGAGCAAGCAGTCAGGTAGTTAGGACTTTAAGAAATCTTCATATTCAAGAAGACGTAACTAAAGCCAGCTTATTCAGTTATGAATTTGGCTTCAATAACGAGCTTGAAGGGGTCCGTAAAGCTTTTATCGATCTTGACCTCTTTGGCATCCTAACATTGAGATCAAGGAGGAGGGAGAGGGGGGAAGCATACCCCCTGTTGCGTCTAGAGAAGCTCCGATCATGGCAGAAGGATCGGCCATGGCTGGTTCGATAGCCTTGACTCAAGTTGAAGCAGAAGGATCGGCCATGGCGGGACCGACAACCTCGACTCAAGTTGAAGCGGCCCGAGTAGAAGAAGCCCAAGCTGAAGACGACTAGGTTCCAATTCAGACTGAAGAAATCTTCCTTCCCATTGGTCCCGAAGTCCCCGCCCATGAGTAAAGCTTGATAGGCCTTGGACCTTGTATCTTTTGCTCTTCTTTTGCCAAAGAAATGATGTGTGATCACCATCTTATCTTAAATGAAACTCGAAACTTCCTTTCTAGTCAAACAAGCATTGTGTTGGTATGTCCCTTGGGAGATTTCTTCAGAGAACTTGGGAAAATAGGGTGGCTGCTTTCTTGGGACTAGCATTCCCTGAACTGGTCCTCTTCGTGTCGGCCCTCGTTGAATCGGTGCTAAGAGGACTAGCCGATCATTCAGTGGTAGTTGGTCGAAGTCAAATCTTTGGGGTCGATGCTTTCGATATGGGCTGAGGATTGACCCAATAGAAGCATCGCGATGCCCTTGGATTGTCTTCATTTTTCTTTTTGATATGAGTGGTCGACTTGAGGGGGGTTCGACCAGGCCTTCGAACCGAAATCCCCCAGCGGTCAGTCACTCATCATGATGACTTCGAGGATCTAGTAACTATGCAGGTGACAAGCGTCGTCCTGCTATTGGTACTAAGAGGGGGAGGAGTGTCGAGTCGACATGAGCGCTGTATTAATGTCGAGTGCACCAGTGTTCGAGGGGTCGTGCCTCCTATGCCACCTGGGCACCGTCGAACGCGCTCTTCCTAGAGTCGACCGTCGAGGCTGCAGGAACATTGCATCGATTTCGGAGTGCCATCTTGGTATGTGGCTTCGTTCGGTTGGTCTGGTTTGAGACATGGTCCACATCCTCTGCAAGTGCACACCATTTACGAGCGCACATTCTTTAGAGGAGCATGTGAAACGTCAAGGTTGTGGGCCATTAAATAGGACTCCTCCTCACAGTCTCTAGGAGATTTTGAGGCCGTTGAGGAGTGGGCGTCTTGCTCTAGTATCATTCTTGTTCTTCTTGAATCTTTTGTCTTCCTCCATTATGAAGTTCTCCCTTCAGGATCTGTGTAAGATGTCCCTTAAGAGGGGGGTCACTATGAAACAAGGAGAGGGACCTAGCATTAAGGTTCAGAAGAAAGATGATGACTCCTTCTGGGCTCAGGAGATGGCCCGGCTGGAGGAGGAAGTGCAGACCCTCTATTCTCAACTGGAAGAGGCGAAGGCCAGGGCAATCTCAGCGGCTGCGGTGGCGGAGGAGGCGGAGAAGGAGGCCACGGAGGCTATGACTAGGTTTCTAGGGTTGCAAGCATTCTACGATGAAGTTGCCGAAGCCTTCCTAGACTCCTACTATCGGAGGTTCCGAGAACATAAAGACAAGGCCTTCTGCTATTATAATTTGAAGGGGCTGGAGAACATCCGGGCCTCGATCCCATATCCCGGGCACGAGGACGATTCTAACTTCAAAAGAGAATCGGAGTTTGAGGAGGAGGTGGCTGGAGACAATGCCTCTCTGGATGTCCGGCGGGGGTCTACCGCCACTCGTCCATGGGGGAAGGGGCCTGTGAATGCCCCTTAAATCTCTCCCCCTCTTCCTTTTTTTTTTTCCATATGATGTAATCTCCTTTCCTTTTAAGTGAAATGCTTTTGAATGAGGGGACTTGTCTTTGAATGATATCGGGCACGGGTTCTCGGGCATAGTTACGTTATGTCTTCGGGTCTTCCATAGGATAGATTGTGTAGACAATTCCTTTCATCTTTAGTCGACCGTAAGAAGACCTTCCCGGATTATTCTTTCACGCTCGTCGATTGTATCGGTGGGGTGGCTGGATCAGTCATGCCCTAACATTTTTTGATATTAAGGTAGGTTGGTTAAGCCCACCTCGGTGCATCTTCGAACTTTTTATAAGGTAAGTTACGTAAACCATTCCCTGCACCTTCGGGTGATCATAAGATGAACTGGTTGGCCTTCTTCTTGCGCTCGTCGGACATACCGATAAGGTAAGTGGATCGGACCCACATTTGTGCTCAATATCAAGGTAGGCTTCTTAGGTCTACCTCGACATGTCTTTGAATTTTCCGTAGGGTAGGTTACGTGAACCATTCCCTACACCTTGGATGATTGTAAGATGGCCTTCTGGGCCTTCATTTCGTGCTCGTCGGATATACGATGAGGTAGGTGGATCAGACCCACCTCTGCGCTTCTCTCCCTTCTTGTTGTGGGTTCAGGTTACCGAGGCTATCTTGTATCATGAATCGGCGATAAGACATGTTTACCTGAGCCATTATTGGGTGGATTTTTGATGAAGCCTCCCCTAGGGGGGCTTTTATTGATAATATTTGCAAAGATTCTCTGCATTCCAAGGCTGCGGCAGCACGACACCCTCTAAAGTTTTGAGTCGATACGCCCTTAGATATATGGTTCTTTGACCCGATAAGGGCCTTCCTAATTAGGAGAGAGTTTGCCTTGGTCCGTCGGCCTGGATACTTCAGCTCTCCGCAACACCAAATCTTCGGGGCGGAAGGTCCGTTCATTTATCCTGGAATTGTAGTACTTGGTGACCCTCTGTTGGTATGCCGCTATCCTTATTGAGCCTGGAGCCTGGTGCCTTGCAGTAGATCCAAGTCTATTCTTTGGTACTCCGAGTTTCAGGTTCTTGGTACCTATCAATCCTCAGAGATTGCAACGTGACTTTTATTGGAAGGACCGTCTCGGTGCCGTATGCCAGGTTAAATGGAGATTCACCAGTAGCTATTTGGGGGTCGTTCAATATCTCCAAAAAATGGAATTCAGCTTCTCGACCCAGAGTCCCTTAGCGTCATTCAGTCGAGTCTTCAAACCATGGAGGACAGTCCGATTCATCACTTCAGCCTCCCCGTTGGACTGTGGATGACCAACAAAGGTCAACTTGTGGAGTATATGATACTGAGCATTGAAATCTTTGAACCTCAGATTATCAAATTGCCTCCCATTGTCAGTGATTATGGCATGGAGGATCCTGAAATGAAATATGATAGAATTCTTTACGAACCCTTCGACGTTTGCCTCGATGATGTTTGCCTCGAGGAGAAATTTTTGCTGGCTAGATGCCGGTGGGAAAGGGCCAAGGATGTCCATTACCCATTGAGCAAAGGGCCAGGGTGCAACTAGATGGGTCAGTCGACTTGTGGGGTGTCTCTGGACATTGGCATATTTTTGGCACTATTCATACCTTCGGACGAAGTCCATGGAGTCCTTCTGGATGGTTGGCCAGTAATATCCTTAATGTATTATTTTACATGCCAGGATCTGCCCCATAAATGGTCTTCGTAGATGCTTTCATGTACTTCTCTCAAGGCATAGTCAGTATCCGATGGCCCTAGGCATTTCAACAGGGGTTGGGTGAAGGACCTTTTATATAGGGTTCCGTCTAGGATAACGTACTGAGATGCCATCCATCGGACCTTCTTGGCCTTCCCTTTATCTTTTGGCAGCGTGCCTTTATCTAGAAATTGGAGGATGGGGTCCATCCAACTTGGCTCATTTTCAATCTGGTGAACTCTTGATGATCCTTTGGCTATGCTTGGAACTTCGAGATGTTTTATGAATGTACGGTCGAGGGAGTCTGGGTTGGAAGTAGCGAGCCTGGAGAGGGCATCGGCCCAGGAGTTTTCGGATCATGGTACATAGGTGATGTCGAAAGATTCCAATTAGGAGGACAGGACCCGCACTTTTTTCAAGTATTGGACCATTATTAGGTCTCGGGCCTCAAACTCGTCTTTAACTTGGTTCACCACCAACTGGAAGTCCGAGAAGACCTGGACCTTTTGAATCCCCAGGCTTTCGACGATTCGGAGCCTCGCAAGGAGGGCTTCATATTTGGCTTGGTTGTTCGAAGCGTGGAAGGAAAAGCGGAGCGCGTACTGCACTGTATGGCCATTTGGCTCAGCTAATATGAGGCTCGCACCACATCCAGCAGAGTTGGAGGCTCTGTCCATGTAAAGTAGCCAGACTAACTCCATGTCTTTCAGGGTAGCCCCTTCCTCTTCGGTGAATTGTAGATTTTCTTTGGGCTTTTAGGTGCATTCGGCTATAAAGTTCGATAGTACTTATGCCTTCATCACTGGTTTGGGTCGGAAGTCGATGTCGAATTTGCTCAGTTTTATGGCCCATTTGGCTATTTTTTTGGAGGTATCAGGATAGTGGAGGATGGCCTTGAGGAGTTGGTCTGTCAGAACCATGATGGTGTGTGATGCAGAACAAATAAGATGATGCGATGCGGAAGTAAATTAAGACTAATTTTTTTTTTTTTTATGTGTTTTGTTAGAAGTTGGCTTGACTCAAAAATAAGGCTAACTAATATTGAAAGAAAATATGCACTGAAAGAAAGCACAATTCAAAAGAGTAGATTATCAGAGTAATAAAGAAGTAGGATCGCTGGGGATTGAGAAACCCCCAGACCTAGGGTTTACTCCTCTTTCAAGAAACAGACGAAGAGAGAAGAGAAGGTTTTATACCTGACTGTGATATCTCTCTTTGCTTCAATTGAAGGATACTCTCGAGCAGATTGTAGGATCCTTGGAGACGGGGTATCTTCGTAATGGATCCTCGGATTATAGTCCTATGGCAAGGTTGGCCTTCTTCTCGTACTCTGGATCTGGAAAAGATGAAGAACAAGATAAGGATGTAAAAAACTCAAGGAAGAGACCTTTACCTGGGATAGCTCCGGACTGCTCGAACTTTGAAGATGAGGGAAGAGTATGGAGGTGGCGGTGAAGATGGAGTGGATTTAGGATTTAGCTGGTAGGGCGGCGGCTTGCAGATGAAAAGGACCTAGGGCTTGATATAGTGGGCGATGGCTTGGAGAAGGAGATGGCGACCTTGAATGAAGTGGGAATAGGGTTTAGGAATTTGGGTGTTGGCGGCTAGGATGATGAAAGGAAATTAGGGTTGGCAGCTAGGGATGAAAGCAGGGCAGGGTTTTGGTAACTTTGGAGATCTCTCACCTCCTCAAGGCTCCAATGGAACCTGGATTTACTCCCTCACGGAGCTCAACACTCAAAGAAGTGCGGAAGAAGAGAACACAAGGTTGCTCAACACAAGAAAAGACTTCATTTACTTATTCCAATCAAAAGATTACATAAGGGTCCAATATAAAGACCTTGCAAGAAAAACAAAATTACACTACTTCCCATGTGGGACTAAACATTCATCCTAAGCATGAAAAACTTTTCCTTGACCGACCAGGCTTCTTTCCTTGGAGTGGGCGGCCTCAAATGCAAGGTGATGGCAGGTATGTGGGGCACCCCCTAGTTCTTCTCCTTAAGTCATGGGTTTTCCTTCCATGACTTGCTCTTTCTTGGAAGAAAATACTCATCTCCTAGTCTTTCTCCCCAAGACTAGGCTCCTTCCATTCATAGCCAGGTACTTTAGGCAGGTGTGGGCGCCTACCTTGAAGTCCTCTTCAAGAAAATTCCCCTGCTCCTTTAGCTTGGTTACTTCTGGCAGCTTGTGGGCGCCTTCCTTGACTTCTCCTAAGAAAATTTTCTTGCTCTCTTGGGCGTGGGGACCAGGGACACTGGGATGAATGTGGCGCCAACTGGTCCTGGGAGTGTGGCGTCCACTTGCATTTGGCCTTGGAAGAAAAATGATGCCCTAGGGAATGGCGCCAACCAGGACTTGACTTGGACTTAGACTGAGTCAACATGACTCAACAAAATGAAATGCAGACTCAAAGAAATAAAATAATCTGGTTGACCAAGTCAACCCTTATTACAAACCCTAATCTTCGGGCAAGGTCATTCAGAGATCCAGATGGAACCCTGAAGTCTTCTTCTGATTCTGGTGCCCACACCAGTGTGGGCCTGGAAATAGGGCTACAATCGCTTTGCCGCAATTACAAGTGAGTAGACAAGTTTTTGCATCTTTGGGTATCTCGTCTCAGCATCATGTAAGACTTTGCTGATATAGTAGACTAGCTTTTAGAGATTGTCTTTCTCGTTTCGGACAAGAACTGAGCTGATGGCCTCATCTGGAGCAGAGAGGTATAGATAGAGAGTCTTTCCTTCTCGAGGTTTAGAGAGCAGTGGTGAGGTCTCCAAGTACCTTTTCAACTCTTCAAGAGTGAGATGACAGTCTTCGGTCCATTCAAAGTCTAGGGATTGTCGGAGCACTTTGAAGAAAGGGAGGCATTTCTTGGTGGACTAAGAAATGAATCGGCTTAGAGAGGCGACCTTTCTAGTTAGTTGTTATACCTCCTTCTTGCAAGAAGGATGCCTCATATTCGGATGGCTTGAATTTTCTCAGGGTTGGCTTCAATTCCTCACTTGGTGACAAGGTACCCTAAGAATTTGCTCGATGTCACTCCGAAAGCACACTTCATTGGATTTAACTTCATTCGATGACGTCGTAGGGCATTGAATGAATCTTACAGGCCTTCGATATGGTCTGCCTTAAGGAGGTTCTTCATAATCATGTCGTCGACATATGCTTCCATATTCCTTCCCAACTGTTCTCTGAACACCTTGCAGATTAGCCTTTGAAATGTTGCCCCGGCATTCTTTAGTTTGAATGGTATCATTCTGTAACAGTAAAGGCCCTTTTCGGTGATGAAGGATGTCTTTCTTTACCATCACCACATTTTCCAGCCATTTGGGGTAATGTGTCTCCCGGATAAACCTAGCTTTAAAAAGTTTGTTCACCTCTTCGTCTATTGCCTTCTGCCTCTCAGGGGCAAAACCCCTCTTCTTCTATCGAACGGGCCTATATCGGGGATGACCTCCAGTCGATGGGTGATTACTTTGGCCGGAATCCTAGGCATGTTTGAGGCTGACCAGGCGAAGACATCAGCATTATTTTTGAGGAAGCAGATTAGCTTCACCCTTGTCGCCTCATCAAGTAGACTCTCGATCTGCACAACTTGGTGGGGTCTTCCTTGGTTAGCTGTACCGACACGGTTTTCTCCATCGACTCCCCATAGTCTTCGGATGGATCCCTTGGATCGAGATGATCGAGAGTTGGGGGTTGACCGATTGTCTGTCATGGATCACCAGGCACTGCCGTGCGGCCATTTGGTCACCTTTTGCTTCCCCTACTCCTCTCCTGGTGGGGAAATGGACTAGGAGATAGTAGGTCACACTATGGCCCGAAATTTATTTAAGGCGGGCCTCCCCAAAATCACATTGTATGATGGAGTTTGGACCACCGCGAAATTGATGGGGATCATTTTTTGCCAGGGTTCGGTGCCAAGGGTTACGACAGTATTATTTCACCCTCAACTTCAACTTGGTTCCCCCCGAACCCTGTCAGTGACAGAGGAGACCTCTACAATTTATTTTTAGGTAAGCACATCCGGGAGAACACGTCATAGAGCAAGACATTTACAGAGCTTTCATTATCGATCAGGATACGCCTTACATCATAGTTGGCCACAACGGTCGATATTATAACTAGGTCAGGGCATCATCTTTGGCTCTCCTCCAGTTGGTCAGCCGATGTAGCATTCCCACCCTTCCATTGGTGGGTCTTTGGTTGGGTAGTTCGACTTCTTCAGGGGCCCTCTAGGGGGCCGTGGCCTCAGGTCTAGGTTCTGGGTGACCGACGTACCGCCCTAAGTAGCCTCTTTTGATCAAATCTTCAATAGCATCCTTGAGTTAGATTCAGTCTTCAGTGTTACGGTCATGGTCCCGATGGAATTTGTAGTATTTGTTCTTGTTCCTCGTGGAAGAGGATACCTTCATGGGATGCGGTCGTTGGAGATAACTTTCTTTTTCTATCTCCATTAGGATCCTCTCTCTAGGGAGATTAAGGGGGGTGTAGGAGTCGAATTTTGTGCCTGGTGCTTTGGGATTGGGACTTCGTCTCCGTATGGAGTCGTTGTTGTTGTTGAGGATCGGGGATCCTGCCCCCTACTACTTTTCTTCCTCGGGATGGATTTCCTTTTGGCCAGCCTCAAATTTATCGCATGTTCCTCGATGTTGGCGTATTTCTGAGCTCTCGACAAAAGCTCAGAATAGCTTGTGGAAAATCTCTTGTCCAGGAAGAAAGTGAGCCTAGACGATTGAAGCCCCTTTTTCAGGATGGACATGACTACATGTTCATTGAGATCTGAGATCTCGAGGGTAGCCGAGTTGAACCTAGAGATGTAGTCTCGAAGGCTCTCTCCATCCTTCTGATGGAGGAGGAATAAGGTATCCATATTTCGGGGGATCTTCCGGCAGGTCCTGAAATGTGAGATGAAAAATTTTTCCAATTCAGGAAAGGAGTCGATGGTACCTGGGTGTATGCTCGAATACCACATTCAAGCCACTTTCTTAAACGTGGCAGGGAAGGCGAGGCAGTACAATGCGTCAAAGGTCCCTTGAATCATCATATGGGCCTTGAAGCTGCCCAGGTAGTCAAGTGGATCGGTGGTGCCATCATAGGGTTCCATTTGAGGGACACAAAAGTGCGGAGGGACGGCTTCGGCCATGATATGAAGAGTGAACGGGGGACGGGGATCGTATGCGGTGGTCTCATCGTCCCTCCTCTGGTCACGAAGCTTCGCAACCTGTGACTTGAGGGCCTTAAACTTTTTCTCATAGTTGGGCGAGCTTCCTTCGATGCCTCCCTCTCGGGAGTGGAATCCTCGGAGGAAATGGAGGGGGATCATCTAGATCTTTTCCCCCTCCGTGATATATTGGTCAGCTTCGAAAGTCGAGAGCTTCGGCCCTCTGGGGAAAGATGCTCTTCGAGGGAAGGTTGGATAGACCAATGACACTGGTCTCCCTTCCCCTGGGGTTGGTGACTGCGTCTGGAAGTGGCTGGTAGATGCCCCATCTGAAGGGCTGCATCTTGAAAATTCTTAACCATAGTTATCAGAGTATCGACTCAGTTCAAAAGGGTTTCGAATTGTTGCTGTCTGACCACCAACGTGGGGCTCGGGACATTATCTTCTATTGGGGGGTTATTCCTTTGAGAGGGAGGATGGCTCCTACTTGTTGAGACATTCTGCATTCTTCCTTTCACCATTGTGGCTTCTTCTCACTTCCCTTTCTCGAAGAGGGGACTTCTAGTGAGTAGTCGGCTTGGGTCAGCATAGACTGCCAAGTTTAGCCCTAGTCTCCCTTTCCCCTACCTGGCGCACCAATCTATTATTGTAGAACCTCTACTGGATGGGCTGAGTCGCTGAACCACTGGTCTGCTCCTCTTAGCACCTGCAATACAGGTCCCTTGATTGGATTTTCTCTGGTGGGGGACACTTCGATGCCTAAGTCAGGGAGAGGTTTCAGCAACAGAATGAATGGAAAGTTTTCTGAGAAGGTGGGAAGATAGCAAAAGTGTCATCGTGTCCCACTCACCTTGACTGTCCCCTTTTACCAATATTTATAATAGTTGGGACTGGCCTAGGTTGGGCTTAACTTGCCTCTTGTTAACATGCGATTGGTTAACTTCACCCCACGTACAATGAGAGACGGTTGCCATTTGTCCAGGGATAGTTATCGCTCCATTATGGCCAGTCCGGAATTATCAGAGAGTGGGGTTGCTGAATGCGTGGCCAGCCCAAAATGGCTGGAGTTAGGGATGGCGATTATGCTTTAGGTTGCAATAGCCATCTCCCCATTCAGGGGTTTGTGGCAGATTGGAGATTTGTCTCGAGCCTTCTTCTTCTTTGGACTTCTTCGGGTCAGTCATCTTCGGACTTCGTCGGTGGAGTTACCTTCGGACTTCTTCGATGGAGGCGATCGGTTGGATGGTGGACGTTGTAGATCTGGAGGGGTAGTCTTCGGATCTTTATCTTCGGTCCATCCGAAGACTAGTCCGAGGAGGCGTTATTGCACTCCCGGGCCATTGTTGGTTCTCTCGGTACAGGCGACCAGCCCTGGGGAGAACCCGACCGGTCTCCTGAGTCAGAGATATATTTAGTTGAGCTAGCATCCCTCAACATATCCTTTGAAGTAAATCCAACTATTGTGGAATGCTTAATAAAGGTTTTTTTTTAATAATAGAATGATTTTAAAATGAATCTAAAAGTTTAAATTTGCCTCCATTTGAAGGACACGGGAGATTATTTTTTGATAGTAGAATAAACAGAGTCTATGATAATTCTACATGAAAATTTTTTTGGTTAATTATCTCGGTTGGAATGCAAGCAAAAAAGGAGAATGATGGTGGCCAGAAGGAGAGTTGCTGGAGATGAAGATGGTGGCTAGATTGTTGTTGGTGGCCGGTGAAGGTGAATGGGAAGATGGGAGAGAAGAGGGCATGGGGGATGGCCAAGATAGAGAAATGTTGGACTAATGGCACCTCAATGTCTGCATGCAATCTAGAAGAAGATAAAAATATGCATGGGGCCTAGCAAAGAAACCAGAAAAAGGAAACCCATGCGCACGACGCACGCGGCATGATTCTGGCGTAATATACATGGATCTCAATATAATTGACTGCCACGAGCAGCGTTGCAATCAAATTACGATTGGGAGAACTACAGGACTCCGATTTGGACTCTATTTGGATTGTAGACTCTTTGTGAGATGCTTTACGCAGTGGAGGCTACAAATTTGTAGGTAAAGACATAGACAGAGAGAGGGAGGATAAAAAAATGGTGAGAGGTCTCTTGTAGAGGGCTGATTAATTGAGAGCTTGAGAGAAGGATTCGGGGTTTCTTGTTGAGAGATACTTGTACGGGGTTGAGAGAGAGCTCAATCTGTAAGTTTATTTTTTATAGTGAAACTTTTTGCATGCCCAAAAAATTATATTTTTTATCTTTTCTTCTTTCTCTTGTGGTATCGACATCGACAATCGACGATCCTGTTCCACTTCTGCAATAATCGGTATCAGAGCAAGTTGATACCGATCCCAACAACTGGTATCATAGCCCAGGTTGTCCATGGTTGATTGAGATCAAAGAAGATGGAGAAGTCAAGTGCAATTAAAGTGAAAATCAGCAGGTTCGATGGGAAGAGCAACTTCTCCCTCTGGCAAGCGAGGGTGAAAGACATGCTTATCCAGCAAGGGTTGATCGATGCTCTCATATGCTAGGAGAGACTAGACACCATAGAGCAGAAGACCTGGAAACAGTTTCAGATGTAGGGGGTAAGCACAATCCGCTTGTACCTGGCAGATAATGTGGTAATCCATGTACTGAATGAGTCTTCCCTGATGGCATTGTGGGAGAAGCTGGAGGAGCTGTACATGGCAAAGTCCCTCACCAACACCTTGTTCCTTTGGAAGTAGTTCTATCAATTACGGTGGCCGAGGGATAGAGTGTGCAGGAGCACCTGAGCAATTTCTAGAGGATCCTCACTGATCTCCTCAGTGTCGATGAAAAAGTTATGGAGAAGACCCGGGCACTTGTATTGCTATCATCCCTACCACAGTCCTTCGAATCCTTGGTGACTACTTTTCTAGTTGGAAAGAGTACCATCAAGATGGAGGAGGTGACATCGACGGTACTTCAGAACGAGGTTCTTAAGAGGGAGAACCAGGCTTCGATTTTATGTGGGAACTCAGGGTTGGCAGTTTCCGGAGGTGTAGGTGATCGGAGGCGGAGTGACAAAGGATCGCGAGGAGGACGGTCCAAGTCAAAGGATGCCAGCAAGATCAGGTATTTTCGATGCGATGAGTTGGGGCATCGTGTCAGAGATTGCCTGCAGCTCAGGGATTGGATGAGGGCCATTACAGTGGTGGTCGATAGCGATGACGACGGACACATCAGCGATGTATTCTCGGTATCCGACGAGGTATTCCCTTCTTCCGAGTGGGTTTTGGATTCTGCCTGCCCATACCATGTTTGTTGCAAGGAGGAGCTGTTTGACTCTCTAGACAGTAGAGAGGATTCTGTCCACATAGCAGATGGATCGGGCTATGCGATCGCGGGCGTCGGGATAGTCAGCTTGAAGGCACATGATGGGATAGTGAAGAAACTAGGTGAGGTCCGATGCGTACCCAGTTTTAACAAAAATCTAATTTCTCTTAGCAAGTTGGACTTAAGTAGCTACAGGTGAAAAGCCGGTGATGGAGTCCTAAAGGTCTTGGTGGCAATAGGATTGTTCTACAAGGGAAGAAATGTGGGGGTCACTACCTCTTTACAGGGAGTCCAGTGCGAGGTGGAGTCTCGGGTGTAGACAGGAGTCCAGTACGAGGTGGAACTCTAACAGCAGGTGGATCAGGCACGGGACGCGAGACTCGGGAGGATGACAGGCAACGTCGTAAAGTGAAGTTCTTATTGCCGCAGGAGATTTTTCCGAGCAGGTTTCAGGTCGAGGTGAGCACAGCATATGACGAAGATGGGATCGAGTAGCCTGGCTTGACTCCCATGTTTGCCCATCCATGATCAGGCGACTGTCCCAGGGCATGGGGGCATTGGAATCCTTAGAAGCTCTCAAGTCAGGTGAAGGCGATGCATTGAGTCGAGGTGGAGGTTGTTGGACCAATGGTGCCTCAACGTCCACGCACAACCTTGAAGGAGACAAAAATACACGTGGGGCCCAACAAAGAAACCAGAAAAAGGAAACCCATGCGCGCGACTCGCGTGGCACGATTCTAGCATAATCTACATGGATCTCAATGCGATTAATGACCACGAGCAACGTTGCAATCAAACTGTGATTGGGAGAGCTATAGGACTACGATTTGGACTCTATTTGGATCGTTGGACTCCTTGTGAGATGCTTTACGCAGTGGAGGCTACAAATTCATGGGCAGAGAGATAGACAGAGAGAGGAAGGATGAAAAAGTGGTGAGAGGTCTCCTGTAGAGGGCTGATTGAGAGCTTGAGAGAAGGATTCGGGGTTTCTTGTTGAGAGATACTTGTACGGAATTGAAAGAGAGTTCGATCTATAAGTTTATTTTTCATAGTGAAACATTTTGCATGTCCAAAAAATTGTATTTGTTATCTTTTCTTCTTTTTCTTGTGATATCGATATCGACAATCGACGATCCCGTTCCGCTTCCGCAATAACCGATGTCAGAGCGAGTTGATACCGATCTCAACAAAAAGTTGTCAGAGTGGTGGTTGGAAAAGCTACGTTGTACTTATTGGAGCAAACATAGTAGTGCCACTTGATCGTAGAGGTTCTATTGGTGACTTGGCCGTTGCCAGCACTTGGAGCTAGGATAGTGACAGCGGCATCGTCCCTGGCTAGGAGGAAGTCTAAGGCATCTACCACCTTGAATGAAGGCATGCATATCTGGCAAAAGAAGTGGTTAGACCTCTTTAAAGAGATG
Source organism: Areca catechu (assembly GCA_021397845.1). Lineage (NCBI taxonomy): Eukaryota > Viridiplantae > Streptophyta > Magnoliopsida > Arecales > Arecaceae > Areca > Areca catechu. The sequence goes on from CM038051.1 coordinate 182,480,817, forward strand.
TGACTCTGCAGAAGACTCAATTAGATTTAGAAATTATCTCGAGGCCCATGACGGTTGGATGAATAAGACGTCATGATCCTTTTTCTTTCTATTTTGATCGGTTGGTATCTTGGTGGTATCTGATTGACGTACTCATTCTTAGATGAAGAAAGATTACGAAAATTCAGCACCTTGAATAAAATATTTTCTACCGGGATAAAGATCAACGGAGTTAGCTATGCCGGATTTATTCCCTAATCTGTTTCTTTTATTAAGAAAAGAAAAAAAAAAAAAAAAAAAAAAAAAAAAAAAAAGAAAAAGAAGAAGGAGAAGCGAACGCACCCTATGCGCCGGGTGACCTTTAACTCTGCAATTACTTCCTCTATCAGTCCAGCTCCTGTTTAGAGCTTGATCAGTAGAGGGTCGGTCCAGAGAAGCTAGGTCAAGCCGAACGCACGCTACCGGTGTGGGAGCGTTGGCCATTTTCGAAGAGAGTACAAAGACTCCTGTAGTCTTCTTCCGCTCTGGGCATGTGGGGACATCGGATGCGAAATTGCAGGGTTGATCAGAAAATGCTAAAGGAGAGGAAGTATTGTTCATTTCCTGTAGACCGGAGAGATCGAAGGCTTTTTTGCTAGTGGAGGATGGTCATCGCCAGAAGCACTAGGAGCTCACCCGTGCTGGTGTGATCAAGGTCTCCGCGATGAGGAACGGGGCTCGGTTTCAGGGACCATCGTTGGTGGGTGCAGCTCCGCTATGGTTCGACCCTTCATTCGAGTGGGACCCCATCCCCTTCGGTTTCAACACTTTCTTGGCAATTTTCCCCTTCCGTCCGGCCTTGCTTCGTGCTCACCGAAGAGAGAGGAGATGGCACCTTAGCTTCTTCTTCTTCTTCTGGGTCAAATTCCTGGTCATTCTTAGGGCTGGGCTTCGCAGCACGGCCTCCAGACTCGTGTTAGGCTGCATCTCTTCGGTGTGCCTCCATTTGCTTGGGATATGGATCGGAGTCGGTGAAAAGGATGGTCACCGGCTTTTATCTCCTGGAGAAGTTCTCTGCGAAGACCTTAATTAGCAGGAACTTATCAACCTTTGAAATCACCGCTCCATCTGAAGATGTCCCCAATTACATCATGCATGGTTACCTTGGGGGATGCATGCTACGAGGTGTCCGTAAATATTCACAATGCCACTGCCGGAGTCGACCGCTGTCGAACATTGTCCCAAAGATCGATTGGGAAGCTGGGGGTGTTGTTCCGGAAACTATGATCTCAACAAATAAATAATATATATATATATATATATTATAAGAAGGATAGATAATCGAGGCAATCATACAGTATAAACAATGTATAAACATAAGAATACTAGAATTTATATGGTTTAAAGGTAAACCTCCTACGTTCACAAGAAGAGCACAAAAAAAAATCACTATGTAGAGAAGAATATAACGGAGAACCGACCTTACATCATTCCGGTCGATCTCAAAGAAAAAACCCAGGACTCCAAGCTTCTCTTCCTGCACTCTAGTCCACAACAAGCGCCATACTCTTGCACTGAGGACAACCTCAAGAAGAAAATTATATTTTCTTCTTTTTCTTCTCTTAGTTTTCTCTCTTATTATTTTTTTTCGTACTCACGTTCTCGCAAAAGCGCACACACACCAAGAGAGAGAGTGTGCGAAACAAAAGGGGAAACCCCCATGTGGAAATAGAAACCGCGTGAGAGGGGGGGCTTCTGTCTCCGTACCGGACGTAGAGAGAGAAGGAGACCCCGGTTTGACCGGGTCAAAACATCCTCCCCTCTTTTTCACGGTAACAATCTCCACCTTTGACATGATCAACATCGAGAGACTCTCCACCTACAGCTCTAATTTTCTTGGTCTTCAGCGACACCCCCTCTCCCTGGGGCCTTCACTTCTACTAGTTTGCACGAACATTAGCCAAGTCAAGACAATGATTGAACTTGGCTGCTGGCAATGGCTTGGTCAACATATCTGCTACATTATCATCTGTTGATACTTTGATGAGCTTTATGTAGTCACTTGCCATGAACTCCCTGAGCTTGTGATACTAGACGTCAATATGTTTTGTCCTTGCATGATATACTGGATCCTTCGCAAGACATAGCACTCTGGCTATGACAATGCAACTGGACACTTTCATGAGTGATCCCAAGCTCGTGCACTAGATCTTTTAACCATACTACCTCAACTGCAGCTATGTATTCTGCCTCGGTAGTGGATAATGCTACGATATCCTGTAGTGTAGCTTTCCAACTGATCGGACCTTCACCTAGAACAAAGATGTACCCAGAAGTAGATCTTCTTCTGTCAAGGTCACCTACATAGTCAGAATCCACATTATTGACTCTGGTCTTGATTTTGAAGATTGACAAAATATTTAAGTATATATGAGTACTAATTGTATTTTAAGTATGTTTATCAGATCTTAATACTCATTCATGTTGAATGAAGAAATGCTTGTATTTTAGTTGAAAAAGTCCTTAAATCAATGAAAATCAAGTATATAGACTTTGGAATTGATATGGAAGAACTTGAAGAGGTTAAAATTTGATTTTGGTCAAGTTTCAGCAAGTTTCTACATTGGCACAAGGAAGTGTTGACACTTGGAATTGAAGTATCGATACCTGAAAAAAAAATGAAGTGTTGACACCTATAAATGAAGTGTCGACTCAAGGCCTGAGAATTTTGAAAATACAGAACTATGCCATCTAGAAGTTTTTGCCTCAAGTGTTGACTCAAGAAAATGAAGTGTCGATACTTGAAAATGAAGTGTTAATACCTGGAGGTGAAGTATCGACACTTGAGAATAAAGTGTCGTGATGCAGAACCTATATATGCATGCAAGTATTTTTTTTATATTTTTAATGTTAAGTTGTATGATTAATCCTGAAGAATAGACCAAGAATCTAAGCAGGGAAAACTATGCAAGATAAGAAACTAAAGCATGCAAGATAGGACCTAAAAGCAACAGAAAGAAAAGGACCGCCGAGGCTGAGAAGCCTCGGTTGGGCTAGTTGACCTACAATAAAGGTACTGGTGGCAGAGGGGGTATACTTGGCAATGGTGGAAGTGCCTGGTGCAGATCGTATGCGAAGAGATCACTCTCACTCCGGATGCGGCCTGGAAAACCAAGCCATAGACCCGCGGATACTCGGCTTTCTGCTCGGTGGTCCAATTGTGGCCTGGTTGGAGTCGTCGGATTCATTGGAGTCGAGGGACCTGCAAACGACCTGTCAGGGGTTAGAAAACACAGAGGAGATGAAGAAGTAAGAAGAAAATAGCAAAGGGAAGAGGTTGTTTGGAGTGGGCGGCCAGGGCTTTGGAGAGCAGGTTGGCGGCAAGAAGCAATCGCAGGGCACCGGGAAAAGGAAGGGCTCACATAGAATCCCTTAAGCACACAGCAGGGTAGCACACAGCAATTGGAGAATCAAAGATTATTTCATATATCAAAAATTGGTTCTCATACAAGAGACTAGGGTCCTTTAAATAGACTCATAGTCTTGGGCCCCAAATAAGGATACAATAGTCATTACATAGGAATCATATTCCCACCCAAACCCTAACTAGAAAATAAGGAAAAATAGGTAGAATAAATCCCTATAAGTTCTCTCCTTCTCTTGCCTTGGTCGGCCAAGGGAGGTGACCCTAGTGGTCGACCAAGGGTGGTGAGCATAAGTCCTTGGCGCCACTTTCTTCTCTCGTGGACCTGGGCTGGCCCAGATTGCTTCAGGCTGCACTTCAGAGCTTCAGGGTCTCGGGTTTGTCTCCCGGGCTTCTGATTTCTTCTCTAAGGCTTGTGATTTCTCCTCCTAGCTTTAGTTGGGTTGGTCTTCACTTGGCTGGCTTGGTCCTCACTTGTATGAGTCATTACTGGACATGTACTGGACTCCGAAAAATGACTAGCTCAACATGAGTTGACTAGTACAGGACTCAAGTAAAAAAAACAACTTAGATGAACTAAGCTTTATTACAAATGGACTCAAATATAACTAAGTGATCCACAGAGGGTTGAGAAGCCTCTGTCTTATTCGGTTCCTTTGGTGTCCGCACCAATTCTCCCGGGATGGGAGGAACTCGACCCTGTCGAGTGAAAATCAAGCTGGCTCACATATCTCTCAAGGAGATCTGGGTTGAGGCATTGTAAGCCTCTCAAGAAATTCATGAATCGTCCGACTCTGGCCGGCCTTACCATCGGACCAGGTGGCGTTAATAGCTACAGCCCCGGGTCATTAAGGCTTGATCGTCTAGGATACGCCCGATCCGTTCTCCTTTCTCAGGCCAATTTATTGGTGGACACTCTGGGCTAAGGTCACTCTCAATGGAAGGAATGGGTCCAAAGGCCTCACTAGGTATCGCTGCCAGTTCCCTGTACTCAACCAGGTCTGCGATATTGAAGGTAGAACTAATACCCAAATCCGAAGGAAAATCTAACACATAGGCATTTGGTCCAACCCTCTCTATCACTTTAAAAAGTCTGGCTTCGCGAGCATGAAATTTCTTAACGGTCCTAGGTGAGAACCGCTCAGGCCTAAGCCTAATTATGACAGAATCCCCTACATGAAATTCCTTGGCCCTTCTTCGGGAATTAGCCAGTTTCTTATATGTTTCATTGTTTAGATTTATTTTTTGGCTAATGTCCTTATGCAAGTCTCTAATATGCTGTGTGAATGATTCTGCAAACTCTGAGACTCGTGCATGAATAGGTAAAGGAATCAGGTCAATGGGATGATTAGACTTGTACCCATGGACTATCTCAAAAGGACTCTTGCCTGTTGTCCTATTCACGGAGCTATTGTAGGGGGACTCTGCTCTAGGTAACAATAGATCCCAAGTTCCAATGTGTTTACATACCAGGCATCTAAGGAGGTTTCCTAAACTACGGTTCACCACTTCAGTTTGGCCATCTATTTGGGGGTGGTAGGCTATAGAAAACTTAAGCTTGGTCCCTAATAGGTGCCACAGGGTTTTCCAGAAATAATTGGTGAACCTAACATCCTTATCAGATATGATGGTCTTGGATAGGCCATGGAGTCTAACCACATGATTAAAGAAAAGCTTGGCTACTCTAGACGCGTCAAAGGTCTGGGAACAGGAGATGAAGTGAGCCATCTTAAAGAACCTATCGACCACTACAAAGATAGAATCATGTCTCTTCTGGGTCTTAGGTAATCCTAACACGAAGTCCATACTTAGGTCCTGCAAGGGCAATCAGGCACTAGTAAAGGTGTGTAGAGACCAGTGTTTTGCTTTTGCTGTTTTGCAATAGCACAAGTTCTACACCTGGCTATAATCTGTGCAACATGCCTTTTTAATCCTGGCCAAAAAAAATGGGTCCTCTATCGCTAAGATTGTCTTATTCCTACCAAAGTTACCAGCTAAACCTCCAACATGGGTCTCCCAAATTAGGAACTCTCTAAGGGAAGTTCTAGGTATATAGAGTCGATTGTTTTGTAAGAGATAGCCATCCTGAATGGTATACTCACTATGGATACTGGATGGTCCTAGCCTGAGGGTCTGGTAAATGTCTCCAAAGTCTGGGCAGGTTTCATATTCATCCTTTAACCTGTCAAACCCTATGACTTGGGTGCTAACTAATCCTAACAGCAAAGACCTATGGCTCAGGGCATCTGCTACCTTATTTTCTATTTCGGCATGGTGCTTCAGGACAAAGGTGTAGGCCTGAATGTACTCGATCCATTTACCGTGCCGTGGGTTAAGTTTCTTTTGGAAGTTTAGGAACCGGAGTGCCTCATGGTTAGAAAATAAGACAAACTCCTGCGGTAGTAAGTAATGTCTCCAATATCTAAGGGCCTAGACTACCGCATAAAATTTCTTGTCATAGGTAGAGTACTTAAGTTTAGCCTCATCATCTTCTTACTGAAGAAGGCTACAGGGTGATTCTCTTGACTTAGTATCCAACCTATTCCTACTCCCGAGGCATCGCAAGCGACCTCAAATACCTTAGTGAAGTCAGGCAATCTAAGGATGGGTGCATGGATCATCTTATCCTTAAGCTCTAGGAAGGCCTTATCAGTTGCTTTGGTCCACTCAAATGTACCCTTCATAATGCAATCAGTTATAGGTGCGACGACTGTACTAAAATCCCTAATAAATCTCCTGTAAAAGGTTGCTAGGCCATTGAAGCTATGCACATCGTGGATACTAGTGGGTATAGGCCACTTAACAATTGCCCTAACCTTTTCAGGATCCGCAGAAACTCCCTAAGGGGTGACAACAAAGCCTGGGAAGATAACCCTATGTGTCATGAACTCACACTTCTTAAAACTGGCATAGAAGCTATTCTCCTTAAGGGTTTGGCATACTAATCTTAGATGACTAAGGTGATCCTTCTTAGTCTTGCTGTAAATTAAGATGTCATCAAAGTAGACCATAACAAATTTTCCAATATATTCTTTCAAGACTTGGGTCATAATCTTCATAAAGGTACTTGGTGCATTGGAAAGTTCGAAAGGCATCACAACCCACTCAAACAGGCCATCCTTAGTCTTGAATGCGGTTTTTCACTCATCCCCAGGTCTAATCCTAACCTGATGATAGCCACTCTTAAGGTCTATCTTTGAGAAAACTTTGGCTCCGGTCATCATGTCTAACATATCGTCCAATCGGGGGATGGAAAACCTATATTTCATAGTTATTTTGTTGATGGCTCTACTGTCTACACATCCTCCAGGTACCATCTTTCTTAGGGGTCAGTAGAGCAGGGACTACACATGGACTCAAGCTCTCCCTAATGAAATCCTTCCTAAGCAATTCTCCTACTTGTTTCTGTAATTCTTGATGCTCACTGGGGTTCATTCTATAGTGAGGAAGGTTTGGTAAAGTGGCTCCTAGGACTAAGTCTATTGCATGTTGGATGTCTCTAAGGGGTGGTAATTGATCAGGTAAATCATCAGGGAAGACATCTTTAAATTCTTTTAGAGCCTCAACAATTTCTTTAGGATGTTCCTTTTGGGTCGGCTCATATATTTCTTTGGTGGTCAAGATCCAAATAGGGTTACCCTCAGCAAACTCTCTTTCTAACTCTTTAGCCTTAATCAGATTAACTCCAGGTTTCTTGTCCTTAAGGCTACTAGAACCCCTCTTAACTGGGTCTCTAGAGGGAGTTGGGTGGATAACAAATTTATTCCCATGGTAGCTAAAAGCACAAACATTGGTTCGGCCAAATAGGGTTGCATTATGATCAAAAAGCCAAGGTCGACCTAGAATGATACTACTTAATTCCATGGGGATGACATCACACAAAATCTTTTCCTCATAGGTTTGCAGTATAACTAAGATTTGTCACCTAGCTTTAATCTATATGGAGGTGGAATCTACCCAAGAAACTTTGTCAGGGCTAGGATGGGGTTCTGTGGTCAATCCTAAGGAATTAACTGTATTGGCAAAGACGGCATTGACACAACTTCCACTGTCTATGATGATCTTAAGTACCTTATCCCCTACCTTAACAAAGGTTTGTAGGATGTTAGTCCTACGCCAATCTTCATTAACTGGGGTTTGGGTTAAGATGCACCTAACCACTCCTAATTGGTTCTCAAACTCAGGTTCCTCCTCACCTTCATACTCATTTAACAACTGGTCATCAACCTCATAAATTTCTCCCTTAGGTTTAGCTACGGGTTCATGCTCCTCTTCCTCTAGCTCACCTAAGTGTAGGGCACTAACTGGGCATTGGCTCATAAAGTGGCCTGGTTTCCGACACTTAAAACAGGTCTTCTAGGGATTGTTACTCCTGTGGACCTCTACAGATTTTTCTCTATCATCTCTACGGGTCAAAGGAGTACTAGGCTGGGGTCGACTCGGGTCAGGGTGACTCAGATTGGGTCGACTCGGATTAGGTCGGCTAGGGCTAGGTCGGCTCTAGTGGGACTGGCTAGCTCCTGGGTACTGACTAGGATATCTAGTGGGCTCAGGTTTACGGTAGACGGGCTCTCTTTGGAAATGCTCATGATCCCTAGCAATCTGATAGGCATGGTCCAGGTCTCTAACCTCTCTCATATAGAGCTCCCTTTTAATATCATCTCTCAGTCCAACCCTAAACCTAGACAGAACAACATCCTCAGATTCATTTAAGTCACATCTCATGGAATACTTATCAAATTTTGCGATGTACTCATCTACACTCCTGCTACCCTGATTCAAATGCTGCCACTAATCCATTAAACCATAGTGATATGATGGTGGAACGTATTTTCCCCTAAGCTTACCCTTCACGGCCCTCCAGGTGACTATGGGATCATGCCCTCCTAGTTTACAGGTTCTCTCAACACTAGCCCAATGCAACCTAGCCTCCCGGACCAACTTAAGCTTAGCAAACCTAAACTTATGCTCCTTAGACATATCGTACCACTCAAAATATTGATCAATTTCTCCCTCCCAATCTATATAGATCTTAGGATCAAGACAACCATCAAAGGTGGGGGCATCAAGTTTAATGTGTCTATAGGATCTATCTTCCTGGTCTACAAAATCCTGATTGGGTCTCCTAGGACGAACCTTTGGGATTGGGTCCTGATGATGGGCTCTCCTAGGTTCAGCCTCAAAGTATGGATCAAGGTTTGGGGTCCTCCTAGGTTCAGTCTCATAGTAAGGGTCATGGCGAGGGGTTCTCCTAGGATGGGGAGGTGACTCAGGATCTGGCTCAGACTGCGACCCATGGGTTCTTTCTATGGTCCCTACATGGTCCTTTACTTGATCAAACCTATTGGCTAAGTATTCAAGTCTATTATTGGTTCGGGTAGTGGACTGAGTCAACTGAGTCATCTGGGTAGTCATCTGGGCCATTTGGTCAGCAAGGGCTTTAATCTGGGCTTCAAGATTGTCCATGGATTTAGACGAAAGTGGAGATGGTGGATGATATGATGCTCCTGATCTAGTGCTCATGCAAAACTCAATACTAACTCGACTACAGCTGCCTAGACCTAGAGCCCAATCAGAATGGGTTGACTCAACTTACACTCAACTCAAATCCTAATCCTTCAATCTGGCTAGGTAAGAGATGGGATGGTGGGAGGCCCCCTGCTCTCGCAATGATCTAATTAAGGAACCACTGATCCACTTAGGTCATTTGACACTATACCCCTTGCCTAGACACCAGTATCCAGTAATAGGAAATGAATTGGGTGCACTAGTCGCCCCACAAAAATTGAACCTGACAGATGGGTGTCCTTAGCCCACTAGGACAAATTAAGTCTAGTTAATTTTAATTTAGGCTTGGGATGGAATGCAAAGATGGTGGTTTTGGACTAAGGAAAGGTAATGACCTCCTTCCCTTATCTGGCAAAAAGAGAGTGCCCTTAAAGTAATTTATGCAATGATGGCAGGCAGATGAAAATGAAAATTAGGGTTCAGTGTTTTTTTTTTTGGAATTTTGTATATATGTATTTTTTTTCTATCTTAGAATTTTCATAAATAGGAAGATATTTGTAGATTATGCTCTAATATATAGGAAATATGCTAAAAATAAAGATATGAAAATATTATACTTAAAAAACCCTAAACTTTCCGAAATCGGGTTTGCTGCCAAACAGAGTAGAATTGTTCTTAGGAAGTGTTTCAGCTAGTAGAAAATTGACAGACTGAAATAATTCTTGAAAAAATTTTGAGAAATACTATGAATTATGAGGAATCCAGAAAAGTAAATGTCAGAATTTTTTGAGTTCTATAAAGATAGAAACAATTAAAATAATAGAGTATATTTGAAAAGGGACGAAAATGAAAAAAATCCTAAGAACTCCTTGTGTTCTTCTTCACGAGCCAATTCACAGCGGCACCCCTACCACCTTAGGAGATCCCATCGATTGGGAAGGTGGGTTTTGAAACCCTAATAATCTCCTATGACCGGACGACCATGGTGAAGCGCCCGATCCAAGTATCCAAAGAGAACCGAGCCCAAACAGGCTCTGATACCAAATGATGCGAAACCTATATATGCATGCAAGTATTTTTTTTATATTTTTGATGTTAAGTTGTATGATTAATCCTGAAGAATAGACCAAGAATCTAAGCAGGAAAAACTATGCAAGATAAGAAACTAAAGCATGCAACATAGGACCTAAATGTAACAGAAAGAAAAGGACCGCCGAGACTGAAAAGCCCCGGTTGGGATATTTCACCTACAATAAAGGTACTAGTGGCAGAGGGGGTGTACCTGGCAATGGTGGAAGCGCCTGGTGCAGATCGTACGTGAAGAGATCGCTCTCACTCCGGATGCGGCCTAAAAAACCAAGCCAGACACCCGCGGATACCCGGCTTTCTGCTCGGTGGTTCGATTACGGCCTGGCTGGAGTCGTCGGATTCGTTAGAGTCGAGGAACCTGCAAACGACCTATCAGGGGTTAGAAAACACAGAGAAGATGAAGAAATAAGGGAAAAACAACAAAGAGAAGAGGTTGTTTGGAGTCGGTGGCTAGGGCTTTGGAGAGCAGGCTAGCGGTAGGAAGCAATCGCAGGGCACCGAGAAGAGGAAGGGCTCACATAGAACCCCTTAAGCACACAACAGGGTAGCACACAGCAATTGGAGAATCAAATATTATTTCATATATCAAAAATTGGTTCTCATACAAGAGACTAGGGTCCTTTAAATAGACTCATAGTCTTGGGCCCCAAGTAAGGATACAATAGTCATTACATAGAAATCCTATTCCCACCCAAACCCTAGCTAGAAAATAAGGAAAAATAGGTAGAATAAATCCCTGCAATTTCTCTCCTTCTCTTGCCTTGGTCGGCTAAGGGAGGTGACCCTAGTGGCCGACCAAGGATGGTGAGCATAAGTCCTTGGCGCCACTTTCTTCTCTCCTGGGCCTGGGCTGGCCTAAATTGCTTCAGGCTGTACTTCAGGGCTTCAGGGTCTCAAGCTTGTCTCTCGGGCTTCTGATTTCTTCTCTGAGGCTTGTGATTTCTCCTCCTAGCTTTAGTTGGGTTGGTATTCACTTGGCTGGCTTGGTCCTCACTTGTATGAGTCATTACTGGACATGTACTGGACTCCGGAAAATGATTAGCTCAACATGAGCTGACTAGTACAGGACTTAAGTAAAAATAATAATTTAGATGAACTAAGCTTTATTACAAATGGACTCAAATATAACTAAGTGATTCACAGAGGGTTGAGAAACCTCTGTCTTATTCTGGTGCCTCTAGTGTCCGCACCATGTCGACACCTGAAAGTGAAGTATCGATACTTGGACTATAATAGCTAATTTTTTGGGCTACAGAACTTCTTCAACTTGCATTCAAACGGCTATATTTTCATCCCCAACAGTCATAAATGGTCATCTATGATTTGGAGGGCTATATAAACATCAAAAGTTAAATGGGGATGTAATCCTTTGGTGAGATCATTGAATATCCTTCAAGGATTCAAGAGTTGAGTGGTTCAAGCCTGCAAGCTTCCAAGTTTCAAAGAAAGCATCCAAGTTCACATCATCAAGCTACATTCAAGGCTTCAACAATTTGAAGACAAGTTCTTCATCAACAATCAAGGGCTTCAAAAATATATTTGCTTTATTTTAGAAAGCTTTAATTGTATTCTTTCATATTGCTCTTATATTGTTTTACTTGATGTTTTTAGTAAGCCTTGGAAAACTAAAAAAATTTTTGGTAAGCCTTGGAAAACCAAAGTGGTTATTGGTGAGCCTTGAAACTAACTAGGATTTTACTTGTGAGCCCAAAGACAAAACAAGTTGTTTAGGTTATTGGTTAGCCCGTAAAACCAAGAGTGGTTGTTGTGAGCCTTGAGACAAACTAAGGTTTTACTTGTGATCCCAAAGACAAAACAAGTTGTAAAGGTTGTTGGTGAGCCTAGGTTACAAAACCAAACTTAGTGAAATTTTCAAGGAGATCTTGGAGAGTGGATGTAGGTGCCTTGGAGTACATCGAACCACTATAAATTTTTTTATATTTGTGTGATTGATTTCTTTGTGCATTTATTTTGTTAATTCCGCTGCATATTATTTTGAATCTCACAAATACATTGCCAAAATACAAGCATTAAATTGATCTAGCACATACTTGCTTTAGTTTATTAAAAATTGTTTGAAAGTTTTATAAAATCCAATTCACCCCTCCTCTTGGGTTGCATCCTTTTCTGGGCAACAAGTGGTATCAGAGCCCGGAATCCAAAATTGTTGGTATCTAAACCTTGTGCTTTGCAAAGAATCCAACAATTTTGAGTTAAAAGATCATGACAATCCTTGTAGGTATTAGTGTTAGACCACCATTTTTCAATAGCATAAATTACACATTTTGGAAAACTTGCATGTGCAAACTATTCAATCTATTAGTTATCATCTTTGAAATTTGTTGCTAATGGTCCTCATATTCTTTCTATTTTGGTTAATGGCATTTCCATTCCAAAGCTCGAAGAGGATTGGAATGAATATGACATTAAGCAATCTGAAATTAAAGCTAAAGCATTGAACTTGCTTTATTGTGCATTGGACTTTAATGAATTTAATAGGATCTCTACATGCACATCGGTGAAGGAAATATGGGACACACTTGAAGTTATTCATGAGGGTACTCTTCAAGTGAAGAATACTAAAATTAACTTGCTTATACGTTCTTTCAAAATCTTTGAAATGATGCACTATGAATCTATATCTGATTGTTTACTAGATTTATGACTATTGTTAATGAATTGAAAAGTTTTGGCAAAATCTATACTAATGCTGATTTGGTGAATAAAATTCTTAGATCTTTGCCAATATCATGGGATCCAAAGTTGACGGCTATCTAAGAAGCTAAACATGTAGAAACCTTATCTTTGGAGGAGCTTATTGGTTCACTCATGACCCATGAGTTGAATTTATGGTAAAAAAAAGTTGTTGCTGATCAAGAGAAGAAGAAGATAATAGTCCTCAAGGTCAAAATAAAATTTAAGGCAATGATGGCAACTTGGAGCGATAGCGAAGATTCAAGTTCGGATGATGAACAAGAAGTTGTTCATCTTTGCTTCATGGCAAATGAGAAAAAGATATGTACTGAAAATGATTATAATTTCATTTTTGATGAATTACATGATGCATTCAATGATCTTGTGCATGAATACAAATTGCAAAAAAAAAATTAAGCATAAGAAATTAAAAAGGCATGTAGATTCTTTTTCTCTTGAGAACACCAATCTTGTCAATGAAAATGATGATTTAAATGCCAAGATTGATATTTTGAAAAATAAAAAGAATAATTTTTCTAAAGAAAAAGAATTTTTAGAAAAAGAAAATGATTTTTTGAAAGATTTATGTGATAAATTTTTGAATGAGAAAAATATTTTGATTGAAGAAAAGAAGCAAAAATTTTTGAAGAATTTGCTTATTCCTGCTTCTTCTAATTTGACTTGTAAATCTAGATTTAATGTATATCCTTGTAGATCAAGAAAAGTTTGGGTTCCAAAAGGAACCATATTTACTAATTCTAAAGGATCCAAGAAAGTTTGGGTACCAAAATTATCCACCTAGTTTATTTTGCAGAATGTCTTGCAGCCCAACATGAAGAAAAAAAAATTTTGTAAAATGACTGTACAAGACAACATGAAGAGTGGACAAGCTATATTTTGGACCAAATAATAAAGGAAGGATTATCTATATTGATAAATTCTAAATATTTCCTTCCATAATTAAAATTATAGTTGAATATTTGTTATAAATATTACAACAATTATTTTGAAAAATTATTTTGAATATTTAATTATAATCAAGTTTAGACTTATAGTCATTAGTTGTGATCATGAACTTCTTGATGTTGATGAATTTCATGCTCTCATGATTAAACCTGTGATTATTAGACTTTCACTTGATTTTGATTAATATAGTTTTTTTAAAATCGTTTCAAGTAAAATGTTATGATTTATGTGTTTTCATTTTTGGCATCTATGCGTAAGCTGGAAATGATTTGGATCAAGTATAGAATTGGTAATTAAGGGTTACATTTAAGAAGAAGGTATGCATATTGATAAACTCTTGCTCTAGTAGCTAGACTTGCTATTAAATTATTTCTAGCATTTGTATGGATATCAAATATTTCAAATGGATTTTAAATCATGCTAAAAGTTTTTGAATGTTCAATCCTTTGTATTTTGAAAATCATGAATATCTTGAAAAACTCAAATCTTTGCTTTCAGACTTAGTATTTATATTCTTATCTGAAATTGTCTAAAATTTTGATATGCCTGTGCTTTCATGTTTTATTTCTCAAATGAATGCATATTTTTAAGGGAAAATAACATTTAGGGGGAGCATTCAAAGATTTGTTATCATTATATACATATATGACGCTTTCAATATTTTTGATATCATGCTTTACTTATATTGCTCAGATACTACTCCTTGTTTTTAAATCTAATCCTTTGAGGGGAGTTATATTCAAGTGGTATCATATTCAATTGGTATCAAAATTTATTTTTAAAATAATTCCTAGTAATTGCTTTGGATTGGGTTAGTCACCATGGCCTCCGGTCATAGGAGCTAAGTAGGGTTTAAAGACCCTCTCTTCCCTTTCACCGGGATCTCTTATGACATGTTGGGATGCCGTTGTGACCTTATCCCATGAACGAGTAAGGTGAATGGATAATTTGCTTATCAGAGTTTATATATATTGAATTATTTTTTTTGGCATGTGTATATCATTTTTGTGGTATCATGTTCAATCTATAACAATTTCTAGTGGTATTATATTTCAAGTGCTATATCATGTTTAATCTATAATAATTTCAAGTGGTATCATGAATAATTAATTTCATATATTGATTTTGATGATCTACTTGCTATTCTTTCCACCTTCATTCTCATTTTGTATTGCCTTTCACCCTTTTTCATAATGTCAAAAAGGGGGAGAAAAATGTTAAGTATGAAAAAGAAAAAGATTGGATAAACATAAAAAATCATATGAGAAATGAAAGAAAGTGCAAAAGGGGGAGAAGAAATCAATAAGTTTTTATCTTAAGGGAAGAATCAGTAAGATAGAGAAAATTTGAAAATTTTGCATATTTTGAAAAATATTTTGAAGAATTTTTGAAAAATTTTGTAGATCATATATTGAGGGGGAGCTTGATGCTTATTGATTTTAAGCTTACATGTTTATATTATTGTTAATCTTTTTAAGCTTACCCTATTCCTATACTTAAAGATTTTGTCATCGTCAAAAAGGGAGAGATTGTTGACTCTGGTCTTGATTTTGATGATTGACAAAATGTTTAAGTATATATGAGTACTAATTGTATTTTAAGTGTGTTTATCATATCTTAGTACTCATCCATGTTGAATGAAGAAATGCTTGTATTTCAGTTGAAAAAGTTCTTAAATCAATGGAAAATCAGGTATATGGACTTTGGAATTGATATGGAAGAACTTGAAGAGGTTAAAATTTGATTTTAGTCAAGTTTCAGCAAGTTTCAGCATTGGCACAAGGAAGTGTCGACATCTGGAATTGAAGTATCGACACCTGAAGAAAATGAAGTGTTGACACCTGCAAATAAAGTGACGACTCAAGGCTTGAGAATTTTGAAAATACAAAACTATGCCATCTGGAGATTTTTGCCTCAAGTGTCGACTCAAGAAAATGAAGTGTCAACACTTAAAAATGAAATGTCGACACCTGGAGGTGAAGTGTCAACACTTGAGAATGAAGTGTCGACACCTGGAGGTGAAGTGTCGATATTTAGACTATAATGGCTAGTTTTCTGGGCTGCAGAACTTCTCCAACTAGCTTTTAAATGGATATATTTTCATCCCCAATGGTCATAAATGGTCATCTATGATTTGGAGGGCTATATAAACATCAAAAATCAAATAGGGATGTAATCCTTTGGTGAGATCATTGAATATCCTTCAAGGATTTAAGAGTTGAGTGGTTCAAGCCTTCAAGCTTCCAAGTATCAAAGAATGCATCCAAGTTCACATCATTAAGCTGCATTCAAGGCTTCAATAACTTGAAGACAAGTTCTTCATCAACAATCAAGGACTTCAAAGAGATATTTGCTTTATTTTAGAAATCTTTAATTGTATTCTTTCATATTGCTCTTACATTGTTTTACTTGAGATTTTTGGTGAGTCTTGGAAAACCAAAGAGATTTTTGGTAAGCCTTGGAAAACTAAAGTGGTTGTCGGTGAGCCTTGAAACCAATTAGGGTTTTACTTGTGAGCCCGAAGACAAAATAAGTTATTTAGGTTCTTGGTTAGCCCGTAAAACCAAGGGTGGTTGTTGGTGAGCCATGAAACTAACTAGGATTTTACTTGTGAGCCCGAAGACAAAACAAGTTATAATGGTTGTTGGTGAGCCTAGGTTACAAAACCAAATTTAGTAAAATTTCCAAGGGGATCTTAGGGAGTAAATATAGGTGCCTTGGAGTGCCCCGAACCATCATAAATTTCTTTGTATTTGTGTGATTGATTTCTTTGTGAATTTACTTTATTAATTCTGCTGCATATTATTTTGAAGCACACAAATACATTGCCAAAACATAAGCATTAAATTGATCTAGCACATACTTGCTTTAGTTTATTAAAAATTGTTTGAAAGTTTAATAAAATCCAATTCACCCTCTCTCTTGGGTTGCATCCTTTTTTGGGCAATACACATACCCTTCAAGAACATCCACACCAAAGTCTCTATAAAACAATAAACCAATGTCTAATGTACCCTTCAGGTATCTCAAAATCTACTTCACTGCATCTCAATGTTGTTTTCCTGGATTTGACATGTACCTACTGACCACACTCACTACCTGAGACAGGTCAGATCTTGTGCATACCATGGCATACATCAAACATCCCTCCGCACTTGCATACGGTACCTTGAGCATCTCTTGATGTTCTTTTTCTGTCTTTGGACATTGCTGCAATGTTAACTTGAAGTGTTGTGCCATAGAAGTACTTACTGCCTTTGCATCTATCATGCTGAATTTTTTTTAACACTCTTTCAATGTATTTCTTCTGGGTCAGCCATAACTTGCCTTCTTTTCGATCACGCTGGATCTCCATGCCTAGGATCTTCTTAGCTTCATCTAGGTCTTTCATTTCAAACTCAAAACTGAGCTCCTACTTTAATTTGTTTATCTCTTGAGTTGACCTGCAAGCTATGAGCATATCATCTACATAGAGCATAAGCATTACAATGGAACCATCTATAAGAAATCAAAAGTAGACACAACTGTCATACTTATTTCTTCTGTAGCCATGTGTCACCATAAATGTATCAAACCTCTTGTACCACTGTCTTGGAGCTTGCTTTAAGCCATATAAGGACCTCTTCAACTTGCATACCTTTTTCTCATTGTCAGGCTAACCATCAGGCTGCAACATAAAGATTTCCTCTTCAAGACTGCCATGTAGAAAAGCAGTCTTGACATCCAGCTACTCCAATTCTAAATATCACATAGCCACCATCGCAAGTAAGACTTTAATTGAGCAATGATTCACCACTGGTAAAAAAATCCTCATCAAAGTCTACTCCCTTTCTCTAAGCATAGCCTTTTGCCATAAGTCTAGCCTTGTACTTGCACTGTTCCCCTTCTGATGATGCTTCTTTCTTTCGGTATACCCACTTGCAGCCAATTACTTTTTTGCCTTTGGGAAGTTTCACCAAGTCCCAAGTCTTGTTCCTATGAAGAGATCCCGTCTCCTCTTCCATAGCAACTAGCCACTTGGAGCTGTCTTTACTTTCCATCGCCTCTTTGTAGGAACCTAGATCAGAAGATATCACAAGAAAAGCATAAGCTACTGTGTCCCTCAGTTTGAGTGGGACTTGCACCTCTCTTCTAGTCCTTCCTTTAGCAATGGAATACTGCTCCGTCTTTCTGGGTTGTATCTCCTCTGCATCCTCTTGACTAGAAGTGTTACTATGATCTTTGTTATCACTGCCTACCTCTAGCTCCACTTGAACTGAAGGACTTGGACTCTTCTCATCATCTTGGACTGCCTGTTAAGTTCTCTTTAACATAGAAGCTTCATCAAATATTACATCATGCTTTAGCTCTACTTTCTGTGTAGTTGGATTCCACAACTTGTAACCCTTTACACCATCCTTTTTTCCCAGATAAATACACTTCACAGACTTGGCATCTAATTTGGTTCTCTCCTACTCCTGTAAAAGAACATATACAAGACAACCAGATATGTGAATGTCAGAATAATTTGCTGATTTACCTGTCCAAACCTCCTATGGTATTTTGAGTTCAAGTGATGTTGAGGGACACCGATTCACCAAGTAGCATGCCGTGCTTACTGCCTCGGTCCAGAATTGCTTCAGGAGGTTGGCAAACAGCCTCATGCATCTAGCTATCTCCAAGAGTGCTCTTTTCATCCTTTCAACTATCCTAGTTTGCTGCAGTGTGCCTAGGATACTGAAATGTCTTGTGATACCCTCCTTTGCAAAAAACTCCTCAAACTCCTTATAGGTGAACTCACCACCATTGTCTGTTCTGAGACACTTGAGCTTCTTACATGTCTGTTTCTCCACAGCTGCTTTCCAATTTCTGAACTTCTCAAATACTTCTGACTTGTACTTCATAAAAAATACCCATACCTTTCTTGAGAAGTCGTCAATAAAAGTCACAAAGTACCTGGATCCACCAAGTGATGTCACTGGGACTGGCCCCCACACATCTAAGTGCACATATTCAAGAATCAGCTTGTTTCTGTTGCTGGAAGTAACAAACTTGACCCTGCATTGTTTGCCAAGGACATGTCTAACAAAAATCTATCTTGCAAGACCTTACTCCCTTGAGTAGACTCTGTTGCCCAGAGATGATGCAACCTAAGAGGGGGGGTGAATTGGATTTTATAAAACTTTCAAACTATTTGCAAATAACTAAAGCAAGTATGTGCTCGATCAATTCAATGTTTGTGTTTTGGCAATGTTTTGTGTGCTTCAAAATAATATGCAACGGAATTAATAAAGTAAATGTACAAGAGTAAATAAGCACCAAAGAAGCAAGCACAAACACAATAATATATAGTGGTTCAGTGCACTCCAAGGCACCTACATCCACTCTCTAAGATTTCCTTGGAAATTCACTATAATCTCAATCGATTACAGCCGATTAATTTTCCAGGCTCACTAATCAAAACCCGACTTGTATTCACAAGGCTCACAAGTCACAACCTCACTTGGTTTTACGGGCTAACCAAGAACCTAATTGGTTTTCACAAGACTAACCAATAACCTCCCTTGGTTTCTCGGGCTAACCAAGAACCTTAGTGGTTTGCGGGCTAACCACCAACCTAATTGATTTTCAAGGCTTACCAACAACCTCACTTAGTTTTTTAATAGGCTAACCAAGAACCCTTACAAGAAATATGAGTTTGAAATAAAGAAACAATGAAAGCTTTCTAAAATAAAGCATATATCTCTTTGAAGCTCTTGGATGATGTTGAAGAAGCTTGTCTTCAATTTGTTGAAGTCTTTGAATGAAGCTTGATATTGTGGACTTGGAAGCTCTCTTTAAAATTGGATGCTTGAAGGCTCAACTCTCTCAAAATATGAATCCTTAAGGTGTATGGAACTTTTCTTTTCAAAGGATTATCTCCCCATTTGATTTGTGTTGATTATATAGCTCTCCAAACCTTAAATGACCGTTAGAGACCGTTGGAGAGGAAAAACTAGCCGTTACAAATATTTTAGGAAAGTTCTATTATTTAAAAAACTAGCCATTGCAGAGTTATCGTCCGTTCAGGTGTCGACACTTCAAGTCATGTATCGACACATAGGGTCGACACTTCAAGTCATGTGTCGACACATAGGGTCGATACTTGGAGCAGTGAGTCGACACATAATCAAAAAATATCTTCTGAAGTCTTCTATTATGCATTGGTGAGTCGACACTTCGAGTCGACACTTGACCAAATCCTAAAATTACCTCATTTTGTCTTCTGTTTGGTCTCAGGCCTTGAATCGACACTTCACTGTTCATGTGTTGACACTTTGAGTCGATACTTGGTTTCCATGTGTCGACACTTCAGCATGCTGATCAAAATTTTTTCTGCATGCCGGCATATGTCGATACTTTGAATCGACACATGGTGTCATGTGTCGACACTTTGAGTCGACACATTACTAAGATTTTCTTTAAAACTTCTGAACTTGTGCTGAATCAAATCTATATTGAACTCAAGCATCCATTCAAGCAATCTTCAACTATACAAGTCTTCTTTGAGTAGATTTTTTATCTAAATTTGGACTTATTCAACTGAATGACAATCTTTCAATCGTTCAACATTTAGTGAGTACCTGAAACTGATAAACACTTTTAACATGCATTAGTACTCATATATACTTAAATATTTTATCAATCATCAAAATCAAGACTAGAGTCAACAATCTCTCCCTTTTTGATGATGACAAAACCTTTAAGTATAAAAAATGGTAAGCTTAAAAAAATTAACAACAATATAAACATGTAAGCTTAAAGTCAATAAGTATCAAGCTCCCCTTCAAAATATGATTTCAAAATATTTTTCAAAATTTGTAAAATTTTTAATTTTCTCCCCCTTACTAATTCTTCCATTAAGATTATAACATTTTGCTTTCTTCTTCCCCTTTTTTGTACTTTCTTTCATTTCTCATATAATATATCATGTTTATCATATCTTTTTCCTTTTCATACTTAACATATTTCTTCCCCTTTTTGTCATCATGAAAAAGGGTGAAAGGTAATACAAAATGAGAATGAAGGTAGAAAGAATAGCAAGTAGATCATCAAAATCAATGCATGAAATCAATTAATCATGATATAAATTAAATATGATATTAATTGAACATGATAACACAAAAATGATATGCACATGTCAAGCAATAATTCAATACAAAATATTCAAGGCATATATATAGATAACAAATCTTTGGATGCTCCCCCTAAATGTTATTC
Source organism: Areca catechu (assembly GCA_021397845.1). Lineage (NCBI taxonomy): Eukaryota > Viridiplantae > Streptophyta > Magnoliopsida > Arecales > Arecaceae > Areca > Areca catechu. Next base: position 182,501,695 of record CM038051.1, read on the forward strand.
CTCCTTAAAAAATATGCATTCATTTTGAGGAATAAAATATGAAAGCACATGCATCATAATTTCAGACAATTTTTGAGATATGAACATAGATTCTAAGTCTGAAATCAAAGATTTGAACTTTTCAAGATATTCATGATTTTCAAAATACAAAGCATTGATTATTTAAAAACTTTTAGCATGACTTACAAATTCATTTAAAATGATTTGATATCCATACAAATGCTAGAAGTAATATGATATCAAGTCTAGCTACTAGAGCAAGGGTTTATTAATATGCATACCTTCTTCTTAAATGTAACCCTTAACTACCAGTTCTATACTTGATTCAAATCATTTCTAGCTTAAGTATAGATGCCAAAAATGAAAGCACATAAATCATAACATTTCACTTGAAATAGTTTAAAATTGTATTAATCAAAATCAAGTAAAAGTTTAATAATCACAAGTTTAATCATGAGAGCATAAAATCCATCGACATCAAGAAGGTTCATGATCACAACAAATGACTATTAGTTTAAACTTGATTCTAATTAATCAATTGAAATAATTTTCAAAGCAATATTCAACTTTTAAAAATATTTTTCATAAAGTAATTTAAGATACATTAATCAAAATCAAGTGAAGGTCTTATAATCATAAGTTTAATCATGATAACAAGAAATTCATCAACATCAAAAAGTTCATGATCAGAGCCAATGACTATAAGTCTAAACTTGATTTTAATTAAACATTTAAAATACTTTTACGACATTTATAATAAATATTCAACTATACTTTCAATTATGGAAGGAAATGTTTAGAATTTACCAATATATAGAATCCTTCCTTTACCATTTAGTCCAAAATGTAGTAGGTCCACTTCTTTAAATTGTCTTGTATGCCCAGTTTTCAAAAACTTTCTTTCTTCATGTTGGGTTGCAAGACATTCCTGCAAAACATACTAAGTGAATAATTTTGGTATCCAAACTTTCTTGAATCCTTTATAATTAGTAATTATGGTTCCTTTTAGAACCCAAACTTTTCTTAATCCAGAAGGATAAGCATTAAAACCATATTTATAAGATAAATTGAAAGAAGCAGGAATAGAAAAATTCTTCAAAAGTTTTTGCTTCTTTTTCTCAACCAAAATATTTTTCTTATTCAAACTTTATCACATGAATCTTTCAAAACAACATTTTCTTTTTCTAAAAATTCTTTTTCTTTAGAATAATTATTCTTTTCATTTTCAAAAATATCAATCTTGGGATTTAAATCATCATTTTTATTGGCAAGATTGGTGTTCTCAAGAGAAAAGGAATCTATATGCCTTTTTAATTTCTTGTGCTCAATTTTTAGCAATTTATATTTATGCACAAGATCATTGAATGCATCATATAATTCATCAAAGGTAAAATCATAATCATTTTCAGCACATACCTCTTTCTCATTTGCCATGAAGCAAAGATGGGCTAATTTTTGAATTTGTTCTTCTTCTGAACTAGAGTCTCCACTTTTTCTCCATGTAGCTATCATTGCCTTCTTTGTATATTTCTTTTTGGCCCTTTTCCTAATGAATCTTCAAAATTTATGAGCCAAAACTTCCATCTCATCTTCATCTTCACTGTCTTCCAACTCCTCACTTGAAGACTCATTTTGTGTAGTGAATTTAAAGGCGATTATTTTCTTCTTTACATCAGCATCCACTTCCTTTTTCCATAAGTTCAACTCATAGATCATGAGTGAACCGATGAGCTCCTCTAAAGGCAAGGTTTCTATATTTTTAGCTTCTTGGATCGCCGTCATCTTTGGATCCCATGATATTGGCAAAGATCTAAGAATTTTGTTCACCAAATCAGCATTAGTATAGATTTTTTCAAGACTTTTTAATTCATTAATAATATTCATAAATATAGAAAACATATCAGATATAGATTCATAATGCATCATTTCAAAAATTTCAAAAGAATGTACAAGCAAATTAATTTTTGTATTCTTCACTTGAAAAGTACCCTCATGAGTACCTCAAGTGTGTCCCATATTTCCTTCGCTGTTTCGCATATGGAGATCCTATTGAATTCATTAGGGTCCAATGCATAATAAAGCAAGTTCATTGCTTTGGCATTAAGCTCAGATTGCTTAATATCATTTTCATCCTAATTCTCTTCGAGTTTTGGAATGGAAATGCCATTAACCAATATTGAAGGAATATGTGGATCATTAACAATCATTTTTCAAAGATAATAATCTATAGATTGAATATAAATGTGCATGCATGTTTTTCAATACGTGTAATTAGTGCTATTGAAAAATGGTGGTCTAACACTAATACCTACAAGGGTTTCCATGATCTTTTACTCAAAATCGTTAGATTTTCAAACAGAGTATCGGGCTCTGATACCAATTATTGTCCAGAGATCATGCAACCCAAGAGGGGGGGTGAATTGGGTTTTATAAAACTTTCAAACTATTTACAATAAACTAAAGCAAGTATGTGCTCGATCAATTCAATGTTTGTGTTTTGGCAATGTATTTGTATGCTTCAAAATAATATGCAACAGAATTAATAAAGTAAATGCACAAGAGTAAATAAGCACCAAAGAAGCAAGCACAAATACAACAATATATAATGGTTCGGTGCACTCCAAGGCACCTACATCCACTCCCCAAGATTCCCATGGGAATTCACTATAATCTTAACCGATTACAACCGATTAGTTTTCCAGGCTCACTAATCAAAACCTGACTTGTTTTCACAAGGCTCACAAGTCACAACCTCACTTGGTTTTACAGGCTAACCAAGAACCTAATTTATTTTCACAAGGCTAACCAACAACCTCCCTTGATTTTCTGGGCTAACCAAAAACCTTAGTGGTTTTGCAGGCTAACCACCAACCTAATTGATTTTCAAGGCTTACCAATAACCTTACTTGGTTTTTCAATAGGCTAACTAAGAACCCTTACAAGAAATATGAGTTTGAAATAAAGAAACAATGAAAGCTTTCTAAAATAAAGCAAATATCTCTTTGAAGCTCTTGGATGATGTTAAAGAAGCTTGTTTTCAATTTGTTGAAGCCTTTGAATGAAGCTTGATATTGTGGACTTGGAAGCTCTCTTTGAAATTGGATGCTTGAAGGTTCAACTCTCTCAAAATATGAATCCTTAAGGTGTATGAAAATTTTCTTTTCAAAGGATTATCTTCCCATTTGATTTGTGTTGATTATATAGCTCTCCAAATCTTAAATGACCATTAGAGATCGTTGGAGAGGAAAAACTAGCCATTACAAATATTTTAGAGAAGTTCTATTCTTCAAAAAACTAAAAGTTGCAGAGCTGTCGTCCGTTCAGGTGTCGACACTTCAGGTCATATGTCGATACATAGGATCGACACTTGGAGCAGTGAGTCGACACATGATCAAAAAATATCTTCTGAAGTCTTCTGTTCTACATTGGTGAGTCGACACTTTATCTGGTGTGTCGACACTTCGAGTCGACACTTTGAGTCTGTGAGTCGACACTTGACCAAATCCTGAAATTACCTTGTTTTGTCTTCTGTTTGGTCTCAGGCCTTGAGTCGACACTTCACTGTTCATGTGTCGATACTTTGAATCGACACTTGGTTTCCATGTGTCGACACTTCAGCATGCCGATCAAAATTCTCTCTGCATGCTGGCATGTGTCGACACTTTGAGTCGATCATCACTGAGATTCTTCAAAACTTCTGAACTTGTGCTGAATCAAATCTGTATTGAACTCAAGCATCCATTCAAATAATCTTCAACTATAGAAGTCTTCTTTGAGTAGATTTTTCATCTAAATTTGGACTTCTTCAACTGAATGACAATCTTTCAATCTTTCAACATTTAGTGAGTACCTGAAACTGATAAACACTTTTAACATGTATTAGTACTCATATATACTTAAATGTTTTGTCAATTATCAAAGTCAAGACTAGAGTCAACAGACTCCTCTTGTGCAACTCCTGCAGTCCCCTCTCACTCATATGGCCAAGCCTAGCATGCTACATTAGCATAACATCCTCATCAGATGAAGTAGAGACTGCTGCATCACCTGTTACTATTTTTCCCGCCAGTTTCTATAGGGACCCAATTCGCTCTCCCTTCATGACCACTAAAATACCTTTTTTTACTTTTAGAATTCCACCTACTCCTGTATACGAACAGCCACTTGCCTCTAATATACCTAGAAAGATCACACTCTTCCTCAAATCGGCATATGCCTGACCTCTGTCAAAATCCTCACAGCACCATTAAACATCTTAATTTTGATATTTCCTATCCCCACAGTTCTGCAATCAGAGTTGTTCCCCATGAGAACACGACCACCATTATATACTATGTAGGTGTCAAACCACTCCCTGTGCGGACACATATGATAGGAACATACAGAATCAAGAACCCATGAATCAAAAGAATCTGTTGCCACCCGAATCGTCGTGGCCTGTAGTTGCTGATGGCGTCTGGTGGGTCGCGTCCGCCCACCTGGTAACGCCCCTGGTACCTCGGCACCTGCAAGGAAGCAACGTCAATGACCTGGGCCAGGGATTCCGGCGGGGGCACTCCGACGGTCAAGTCAGTGGCAATCCAGGGGAACAGGTCCTCCTGGTCGAGCCCCTCTGGATGAGCTCCATGCTAGGAGGAGTGAATATAGTGTGAGTGGAAGATGAGGACGAGCTGGGAATGGTGTTGGCCGAGGTGGTCTTACCCTCCTCTCTGGTCTTCTTCCCTTGTGTCGCTTTGGTTCCTCTCTTCAATTGAGAGTATGATATGAATCTCTCCTCTTGACGTTAGATGCCGATACCTTTTTGCTTAGTTTTTGGATGGGAGTTTCTATCTTGGTTTGCTTCAGGATCTCCCCCTGCTATCGTGTGTGGCGAGGTACCATGACATGGACGGGACGTCTCTCCTGTTGTGACAGTCGGGGAAGCCTCCGTAGATTTTTGACATTCCTTCCACTTATCCCTCTCCTGGGAGTCTGTCAGGGTCTCGATTGACGGGCCACCGATCTTGCGATCTGTGCTCTCCGGCAGGGTCTTTTTTCCAGTTGTACGGTAGATTGGTGGAAGGTATGGTGCCTTGATTGTGGCATGGTTGGTGTCGTACGGCCCTTGGAAGCGTCGCCACTGTCCTTGGAGGAGAGGTAGGGCTCCCTTGGCGACCAGCATATTAGCTTGAACAGGGGGTTGAGCTGGAGAGGCAGGGCCTGTCTGCGGTAGACTCGCCTGGGTGCTGCTCGGCAGGATGGAGGCGGTCCGAGCTCGGTCACGGAGGGGCTCCTCATGGCGGAGGAGGCTGAGCACGACTCCTGACCATGGGGCCCGACCTCAGACGAGCTCGATGCCGGGGTGCCACCCAGCCCAGGGGGCCTGAGCTCGGAGGGGCCCCTCATGGTAGAGGAGGCTGAGCTCGACTCCTAACCATGGGGCCCGATCTTGAGGGGTCTGCCTTAGGTGGGAACTTGGACTCGGCTCTGGCCTAGGTGTTCCAGGCTTGCAGGAACAGACCTGGCGGAGGACGGAGCTTGCCTTCGGCGAGCAGAGGTGTTGCTTCAGGGGAGCTCAGCTCGGCAAAGGCGCTCATGTTGAAAGCTTGTCATGGCATCTGATGGGGACTCCACATCCGCTGCCTCATGCCACGTCAGCATTTTGGCCACATCATTTGCCCCCCACGCTCGAGGCCCATTGACGCGCGGTGCTTGGGGCGAAGGACGTAATTATGGCACTGACATGGAAAGGCGAAGAAATCGGGCGCAATAATGGCTAAAATCGGTGGCGCCTCGCTCTGCGATCCTACGACCTTGTGGGAGGATGCCACGTGGCCACGCAAGAGGGGGGCCATCGAGGTGGGCGTGGAAGTCGGAGCAACCATGGTCGGATGGGCGCTCGGGCCTAATGGATGGTCGACACACGGCGGGCGCCTTCTGGGGGGCCGCAAGGGTACAGTTGGGCGTAGGCAGCTTGCGAAGGAGGGGTAAGTTTCTTCGAAGCTTACCCTCATTCGAACTTTGCGTGCCCAACATTCTGCAGAAGTATCCTCCCTTCTCTTCCTCCCTTCCGGCCACCGGTAACTCCCTAGGGTTCATGCAGGTTAGCCTCATCTTCTCGTCTCATAGGAGCCACTTTAGGGCCCCTCTTGTCCTCTTTCTTCTTCCTTCTTGTCTCTTCTCTCCATGGATCACTTTGGTTCGGAGTTCCGTCCTTCTTGCCAAGCCGAAGTCGGATCCTCCCGGCCGAGGACTCCCTCCTCCTCTGATGAGGAGATGGAGGTGGCGAGGTTTGTGTTTAGTAGGCAGCCCGCCCAGGGCCCGGTGATCATTAGGGAACCCGGGTCTTCCCCGCCTGTTCCTCGAGTCCTTCCTAAGCCTGAGCCTTCTCAGTTGACAGGTCCAGGAGGGATTGCTTCAGCGATCACCGCTGAGGACCTGGTGTCCATCCGGGAAGCTTATGGCATCCTCGAGTCCATCTGGCTCTCCGTTCCTCATCCCGGGGAGCGGGTTACCTCTAGTGGCCCTCGACGGATCACCTTCTATGAGGAGACCTTTGCTGTTGGGCTGACCTCATTCCATTTGGTGCAGAAATGAAGTGTTCGATGGATGAGCTACTCTCGCTCTCGGAGGAGCGGGAGCAGACCACCGAGGCCGCCGAGCCAGTGCCGAAGAGAGCCTGAACTGATGACGTGGCGAGGCCGGTGCAGGCTGGGGCAGACGTGCTGGTGCAGGCGGAGATGAATGCGTCGGCACAGGAGTGTAGGCGGAAGAGGGTGGCTGAGCCCGTCTCGCAGCCTCCCATAGCGGCGTTCGAGCCCGAGGTGGTTGTCCGCGCGAGGTCAGCCGTCACTGCTGCCAGGTCGGTGCCCTCCACCTCGGAGGTCGCCAGCACGGAGGAGGATGGTGGGGTGCAAGAAGTCAGGCCGGCGCCCCAAGTCCTATCCGATGCGGTGCCGATCTCTCAGTTGGCATCGAGAGAGCCTTTTGCCACCAAAGGAGCTGAGTCGACGGGAACATGGGAGAGGGACTATCATCGAGTCCCTTTCCGGCTAGGCTCGAACGTGTCCTTGATGAAGGATGCCAACCTAGTGGAGCTCATGATGGACTTTTCTGTCCAGTCATGCAACAGGCACGAGGGGAGCGGGCGACTCCTCGATGACGTCATCACGGCATCATTCGCCCAGCTATACGCTATAAGTAACTTCTTCCCACCTCGATATCTTTTTGCCTTCTTTTGTTGCTAATCCTGGATCTTCTCACAGCTGCAAGGGCGGGAGCTAATCCTCATAAAAGATTACTGCCACAATTGGGCAAGAAGGGACAGAGAGCAAGGAGCCGAGCTCGTGTCCCTCAAAGTTGAAGTAGGCTGCAAGGATGTGGAGGTTCGGGAGGCTAGCCAGAAGGTGAAGAGCCTCCAGACCGAAGCTGCTGAAGCGGCCAGAATAAGGAAGGAGCTCGACAATGAGCTTGAGTCCAAGTGGGCCCGGCTGAAGGAGCTCCGGGCCGAGTCGGAGGCGGCCAGAGAGAGGGCCACCTCCGCTGAGAAGAAGGTGGCTGCGGTCGAGATGAGAGCTACCGATGCAGAGGAGAAGGCCGCTCTTTCCCACTGCTCCACTGAAGCTACCGAGAAGGTGCTAGCGATGGCCGTCCATCTGTCTGAGCATCTGAAGGCGGAGCTGGAAGAGGTCCGGCATCAGGCCGAGGCTACGGAGAAGGTAGCCGTTGATGCTGTGGCTGCCTTCAAGGTGACCCCGGAGTACCTCAAGGACTTCCGGGAAGCGGCAACGAACTCCTTCGCCAAGGGGTTCGCGTACTGCCAGTCCCAGCTACGGGGAGTTCTGTCCGAGCAGCTGGCCGCGCTTCGAGTCCCAGGGAAGAAGGCTTCCTCCACAACGATGACGGTGGCGGCAAGGCAGGGAGCTGCTCCAACTAAGGCTCAAGCTCCAGTGACCTCAGAGGTGCCTGGCCCCGGGGAACCGGCACCGACAGCGGCGAGGGCGGCACCTGCACCGCGGTCAGAGACAGCCGGTCTCACCCCAGTGGCCTCAGCGGCTGAACCTGCTCCTCCTGCGGAGGTGGAGGAGGGAAAGGTCCCAATAGTGCACCGCCCGGGGAAGGAGCTGGCCCCTTAGGATAGGATTTTTCTTCTTTTTTACATTTGTATTTTCTTTCATTTCTTGACCAGGTCACTCGGCCTGTCGGGGCCGGGAAGATAATGTAATTGGTTCTTTTAGCAATGAAATGCATCTTTATAATCATGGTGTCTCCATTGTTTGCAATGTGGAATGTCTCCTCTCTCCCTTCTTCTCCCTTTCTTTGCTACTTCTTTCTTTTCGATGCAGGGAGGTCCGAGATGGGAGTCAGGAACTTCGACTGGCACTGACCCGGTGTTGAGCTTGAGGTCATGCCGGTGAAGGATGTTGACCTTGGAATCAATTGCTTGGAGACATAATCCAGCGGTCACCATCTCGGAGCTGGGCTCGGGGGCGTCGAAGGCTCAGATCCTTGGTGCTGGAAGTTTGGGTCTTGAACCTTAGTGTCTCGGAGCCAGTCTCGAGGACGTTGATGCTTAAGAAGTGCGGCGCTAGAAATTTGAGTTCTGGAGTTGGGCTCGGAGGCACTAAGTGCTTGGGGGTTTCCCAGGTCCTTTGCCGGGGAGCTGGGCTCGCCGGTGCTTGGGGGCTTCCCAAGTCTTTGTGCCAGAGCCCTCTTCTCTGGACTTTGATACCGGGGAGCTAGGCTCGCTGGTGCATGGGGGCTTCCTAGGTCTTTGTGTCAGAGCCCTCTTCTCTGGGCTTTGATGCTGGGGAGCTAGGCTCGCCGGTGCCTGGGGGCTTCCCAGGTCTTTGGTTAGCGACGATGCTGTCCAGCCCAGGGGATCGGAGCTCGGAGTGGCGCCTCGTGGCGGAGGAGGCTGAGCTCGACTCCTGACCATGGGGCCCGTTCTCGAGGGGTCCACCTTGGGTGGAAGCTCGTGCCTGGCTCCGGCCTAGGCATCCCGGGCTTGCAGGAGCGGACCTAGCGAAGGACGGGGCCCGGCTCCGACTATCATCATAAGGCTGGGCCTGGACACGTTGATGATGATGAGTTGCATGGTTCCAAAGTGCCCTTAGCTGGAGGTCTGAGCTCCGATCTTACGCTGGCGTCCTGGAGCTGGGCTCGGGGACGGTGATGTTGGAGAGCCGTGAGGCTTGGAGGTGCCCTTGGTCGGAGATCTGAGCTCCGGTCTTTAGCAGACATCCTGGAGCTGGGCTCGAAGACGTGTTGTGTGCCTGGGGGCTTCCCAAGCCTTTCGTCGGGGAGTTGGGCTCGCCGGTGCCGGAGGTCTTCCGGTCTTTTGATGCCGAGGAGCTGGGCTCACCAGTGCCGGAGGTCGTCCGGTCTTTTGATGCCGGGGAGCTGGGCTCGCCGGTGCCGGAGGTCATCCAGTCTTTTGATGCCGGAGAGCTGGGCTCGCCGGTGCCGGAGGTTGTCCGGTCTTTTGTTGGTGACGATGCTGTCCAACCCAGGGGACCTGAGCTCGGAGGGGCGCCTCGCGGTGGAGGAGGCTGAGCTCGACTCCTGACCATGGGGCGCGATCTCAAGGGGTCCGCCTTGGGTGGAGGCTCGCGCTCGGCTCCGGCCTAGGCGTCCCGGGCTTGCAGGAACGAACCTGGCAGAAGACAAGGCCCGGCTTCAGCTATTATCGTGAGGCCGTTGTGCCGGGCTCAGGGACATGGTGGCTGGAGGACTGGTATCCGGGGCCTGATGTTATGAGGTCGTACTTTGGGAATTATCGTCTTGGAGCTGGGCCCGAAGATGGTAATAGCTGAGACGATTCCCTCGGCCGGAGATCTAAGCTCCGATCTTGTGCAGACACCCCGGAGCTGGGCTCGGGGATGTGAGAACTTGAGATGGCTCCTTGGAGCTAGGCTCGGGAGTGCGTTGTGTGCCTGGGGGCTTCCCAGGTCTTTCGCCAGGGAGTTGGGCTCGCCGGTGCCTGGGGGCTTCCTAGGTCTTTTGTGCCGGAGAGCTGGGCTCGCCGGTACCGGAGGTTGTCTGGTCTTTTGATGCCGAAGAGCTGGGCTCACCGGTGCCGGAGGTCGTCCGGTCTTTTGATGCCAGAGAGCTGGGCTCGCCGGTGCCAGAGGTTGTCCGGTCTTTTGATGCCGGTGAGCTGGGCTCGCCGGTGCCGGAGGTCGTCCGGTCTTTCGATGCCGGAGAGCTGGGCTCGCCGGTGCCGGAGATCGTCCGGTCTTTTGATGCCGGAGAGCTAGGCTCACCGGTGCCGGAGGTCGTCCGGTCTTTTGATGCCGGAGAGCTGGGCTCGCCGGTGCCGGAGGTCTTCCGGTCTTTTGATGCCGGATAGCTGGGCTCGTCGGTGCCGGAGGTCATCCGGTCTTTTGATGCCAGTGAGATGGGCTCGTCGGTGCCCTAGGTTGTCCGGTCATTTGATGCCAAGGAGTTGGGCTCGTCGGTGCCGGATGTCGTCTGATCTTTTGATGTCGATGAGCTGGGCTCGCCGGTGCTGGAGGTCATCCGGTCTTTTGATGCCGGAGAGCTGGTGCTGGAGGTCGTCCGGTCTTTTGATGCCGGGGAGCTAGGCTCGTCGGTGCCTGGGGGCTTCCCAGGTATTTTGATTCCTGCAAGGCAGATAAACTATTGCACAGGAAAAGGACTTTTATTACAAATGGAGGGAGAACTTACATGTTGGTAATAACTCCCCGGATTGCAAGTGTTCCATGTCCAGGGGGAGTCTGGTTCTATCTAGGTCCTCGAGATAGTGGGCTCTCTGCAGGAGGGCCTCGGCTACTTTGTAGGGGCCTTCCCCACTCGGCGGGGGTTTATCGTGCTCTCTAGGTTGAGACGCCTCAACTTAGCACAACACTAGATTGCCGGGTCGGAAGATCTTCAACCTCACCCGGGTGCTATGACGTCGGGCGACCTGTTACCGGTACGCTGCCAACCAAGGCCAGGCTTTGACCCTCATTTCTTCGAGGAGGTCCCGGTTGAGGGGGTGCACCGAGCTCAACTGGGATCACTATCTCCATGCCGAAGACGAGGTTGAATGGCGCTTTGCCCATGGATGCTCTGGGCGATGTGTAGCAGGCTCACAGGATGCTCGGGAGCTTTTCCGCTTCTTGCCCCCCCAGGCCTTCTCGGAGGCGCACCAAGTCCCCTAGTGTATCATCCTCATCGGCTTCTCGGTGGGGTGATTGTCGACCGCTAGGACTGGTGGAGGGTCAACGAGTGCCTGGGATTCCAACTGGGATCTGCCCCCCACATACCTTCCGAGGTAGCCTCTCTTGATGAGCTCCTCAATCTCTCAGTTGAGGTCACGACATTGCGTCACGACATTCCTCGATGTCATAACCGTGGTCGCGATGGAAGCGACAGTACTTTGACTTGTCACAGGTGGCAGACGACTTCAATGGTAGTGGGCATCGCAAATAGGTCTCGCCCTTGACCTCCATGAGGATCTTCATCCTCGGGGCGAGGAGAGGGGTGTAGGCCTCCGCAGGAACAGGAGTCCCCCTCGGTCTTAGCCGGTCCCTTTGAGAGCTTTGAGCTTCGGGCATTGGCTTTTGCGCCCCTGGCCCCTCGGCAGGCGCGGGCCTCTTCGATGGCCTCCTGTCTAGCTCCCGCCGGGTATGATCCACCTCCTCGACATGGATGTACTTCTGAACATGGATGAGGAGCTCAGAGTAATACTTCGGAGGCTTTTGTCGAGCGAGTATGTCAAGCGGGAAGTCTTGAGCCTTTGCTTCAAGGCCAGTATGGCGACCGGCTCCTCCAAACAGTAGATGTCCACGGTGGCAGCCTTGAAACGAGCCATGTAACTATGCAGTAGCTCCTGATCCTGTTGCCCGATGGAGAAGAGGCTATTCACCTCACATGGCATCTTCCGGCAAGCCTCGAAATGAGCCACGAACTTCTGTCCCAACTGGGCGAAGGAGCTAATGCTCTCCGGTTCGAGGCGAGAGAACCATACTCGAGCCACCTTCCAAAGAGTGGCGGGGAAGGTGACACACAACAAAGCATCGATGGCTCCCTGGACCCTCATGAGGGCCCGACAGCTTTCCAGGTGGTCTAGGGGGCTGTGGTCCCATCGTAAGGGTCCACCTGTGGCATCCAGAACCAGTACAGGATCGGCTCCGCTTGGATTTCTTAGGAGAATGGGGGACGGGCGTCGTAGCCCATTGGCTCACTAGCAGAGCCCAGCATACTGGCGAACCAGCGATCGAACTTCACCAGCTTGCGTTAATGCTCCTCCAGGCGCCTACCCGTCACGTGCCTGGCGGCTTCATCAGGAAACCCCTCCGCCGAAGGAGACGGAGAAGGTGACATGGATGCGCGGCAATCGTGACAGGGGGTCTTACTTTTCCTGCCTTGGCAGGGTCTGGGCGCCTCCCACCTGAGGTTTCGTGAGTGGTTCTCTCCGTCGGCAGAGCCAGCTCGTTGTCTTTTTATCAGAGCTTAATGGCTGCCTCGGTTGTCAGTGGTGGCCGCGGCTGTGACGACCTTCCTCGGGAAGAGCGCAGGCTGTCGCGGGGAGTTGCGGCATGGGCCGCCAGGGTCCATGACCGCTGGTGGGTAGCCACGGACCGGTGCTGGTGCTGAAGCTGGCGCACTGCCGCAGTGAGAGTGTACATCTACTGGGCGAGTGCGGTCAGTTGGGTTTCCAGTGGGGGTGGCTGAACCGGGGCAGGCACTTCCATCTCTGATCCGTGCGGGTTCCCATGAGAAGGGGATGACTCCGCGCGGCTGGGAGAAGCTCCCCTTTCCCGGGTGGTCACCATCCTCCCAATGGACTAGCCAAGCAGGACTTGAAATGGAGGAAGTGTCGTTCTCTCCCCTTCCTGGCACGCCAATCTGTTGCCGCCCGGATTGTCATGGCCCGTAGCTGCTGATGGCATCGGGTGTGTCGCGTCCGCCTGCCTGGTAACACCCTCGGTGCCTCGGGACCTGCAAGGAAGCAACATTAGTGATCCAGGCCGGGGATTCCGGCGGGGGCACTCCGACGGTCAAGTCAGTGGCGATCCAGGGGAACAGGTCCTCCTGGTCGAGCCCCTCTGGATGAGCTCTACGCTAGGAGGAGTGAATATAGTGTGAGTGGAAGATGAGAACAAGCTGGGAATGGTGTTGGCCGAGGTGGTCTTGCCCTCCTCTCTGGCCTTCTTCCCTTGTGTCACTCTGGTTCTTCTCTTCAATTGAGAGTATGATATGAATCTCTCCTCTTGAGGTTAGATGCCGATACCTTTTTGATTAGTTTTTTTGTGGGAGTTTCTACCTTGGTTTGCTTCAGGATCTCCCCCTGCTGTCGTGTGTGGCGAGGAACCGTGATGTGGACGGGACGTCTCTCTTGTTGTGACAGGCGGGGAAGCCTCCGTAGATTTCTGACATTCCTTTCGCTTATTCCTCTCTCGGGAGTCTGTCAGGGTCTCGATCGGCGGGCCACCGGTCTTGGGATCCGTGATCTCCGGTAGGGTCTTTTTTCCGGTTGTACGGTAGATCAGTGGAAGGTATGGCGCCTTGATTGCGGCATGGTTGGTGTCGTACGGCCCTCGAGAGCGTCGCCACTGTCCTTGGAGGAGAGGTAGGGCTCCCTTGGCGACCAGCGTATTGGCTTGAACAGGGGGCCGAGCTGGAGAGGCAGGGCCTGTCTGCGGTAGACTCGCCTGGGTGCTGCTCGACAGGACGAAGGCGGTCCGAGCTCGATCACGGAGGGGCACCTCGTGGCGGAGGAGGCTAAGCTCGACTCCTGACCACGGGGCCCGACCTCAGACGAGCTTGGTGCTGGGGTGCCACCCATCCCAGGGGGCCTGAGCTCGGAGGGGCGCCTCATGGCGGAGGAGGCTGAGCTCGACTCCTAACCACGGGGCCCGATCTCGAGGGGTCCGCCTTAGGTGGGAACTCGGACTCGACTCCGGTCTAGGTGTTCCGGGCTTGCGGGAACGGACTTGGCGGAGTATGGAGCTTGCCTTCGGTGAGCAGAGGTGTTACTTCATAGGAGCTCAGCTCGGCAAAGGCGTTCATGTTGAAAGCTTGTCGTGGCGTCTAATGGAGACTCCACGTCTGCTGCCTCGTGCCATGTCAGCATTCTGGCCACATCAGAATCTATACCTGAGGAGACATGGAGTACATCTCCCTCCGCTTCAGACTCTGAAGCCACCGCTGCTTCTTCTGGTTCTTGCTGCTTTCCCTTCTGTTTATTCTTCTTTGGGCAATTTGCTTTTCAATGACCCTCTTCCTTGCAAATATGGCATTTGTTGTTTCGGCCCCTTGATTTAGACTTGAACTTGTACTTCTTCTTACCTCTCTCTTTAGAGCGTCCTCTGTCTTGATCACTACCCTTCACTAACAAACCTTCACTGGTGCTACGGCTGGTCTTACTCCTTGTCTCATTTGATAATAGAGTGATGTTGACTTCTTCTATCTTCAACGTATCCTTGCCATAGAGGATTGTCATCACCAGGTGATCATAGAACTTTGGCAATGAAAATAGTAAGAGAAGAGCCTAATCCTCTTCATCTACTTTCACATCCATACTGCGTAGTTAAGAAATCAACTTGTTGAACACATTCATATGCTCTAACAAATCACCCCTTTAGACATTCGTAGACTGTAAAGTTGCTTTTTTACATACAACTTGTTGGTAAGGGACTTCGACATGTAGAGTTCTTCAAGTTTTTTCCACAAGTCTATAGTAGTCTTTGCATCTGCGACATTGTACATCACCTCATCAGCTAAACATAATTGAATAGTGCTGATGGCCTTGAGATCTAGCTTTGCCCAATCTTCATCCTTCTTGCCTGACTTCTCCTTTCCGAGAAGTGCTTTGTGAAGATCAATCTGCACCAGGACTGCCTTGATCCTCTTTTGCCACAACTCAAAGTCGATCTTTCCATCATACTTTAGGACTTCAAACCATGTTGCCATGTAGAATCACTTAAACCCGGAGCTCGGATACTAGTTTGTTATTTCGAAAGCTCATCTCAACAAACAATATATGTATATATATCGCAAGAAGAATAGATAACCGAGATAATCACACAGTACAAACAAAGCACAAACACAAGAATACTAGAATTTACGTGGTTCAGAGGTAAACATCCTACGTCCATGGGGAGAGCACCGAAGAAAATCACTATGTAGAGAAGAATACAATGGAGAACCGACCTTACACCGTTCCGGTCGATCTAAGAGAAAAAACCCAGGATTTCAAGCTTCTCTTCTTGTACTCTAGTCCACGACGAGCATCATACTCCTGCACTGAGGACAACCTCAAGAAGAAAATTATATTTTCTTCTTCTTCTCTCAATTTTCTCTATTCTTATTTTTTTTTCATACTCACGTTCTCGCAAAAGCGCGCACACATCAAGAAAGAGTGCGGAGCAAAAGGGAAAACCCCGTGTAGAAACAGAAACCGCATGAGGGGGGGACACGGGGCTTCCGTCTCCGCACCGGACATAGAGAGAGAGGGAGACCCCGGTTTGACCGAGTCAAAACGTCCTCCCCCTTTTTCATGGTAACAGGGGTAACTCATATGGGGGCCATGTACTCAGACGAGCCGAGCACATCAGGTGGTACTAGAGGAGGTGGCTTACCACAACCCCCATTGTCCATTCAAGGAGAAGGCTCGTCGGTCGCGGTAGATCAAGTGGTAGAGCAGGTGAGAGGAAGATCGCTGGTTAGCATGCTGCTGTGCCTTTCCACGCTGGACAAAGGAAAAGGAGTGGTGACCCCAGAACTAGCTCAGAGGTTTGAGATGGGGGAGACGTTGAAGGCTCGTGAAGGTGTATCGGCACTGGAGAAGACACCGGATCCGACCAGTCCGCTAGACCGGTTCAAGCCAGACTAGTTCAGGTTGGTCAAATTCAAATTTGACCTAAAATTCAAATTTGGCTATCAGACTTGCACT
Organism: Areca catechu; assembly: GCA_021397845.1. NCBI lineage: Eukaryota > Viridiplantae > Streptophyta > Magnoliopsida > Arecales > Arecaceae > Areca > Areca catechu. The sequence goes on from CM038051.1 coordinate 182,517,578, forward strand.
CTGCTTGGATATCCATGGGGAGGGGAAGGGAAGGGAAAGGAAAAGAAAACAAAGGAAGAGAAAGTATACTTATTATTTTTCTGTTTGGATACACCGGAGAATTTATTACGATGCGAGGATGAGGCAATATAATTGATCTTATCTCATGAGGTCCTCCAGAGTTGAGAAGTTTGCAACACTTGGAGAAAGGCCATCAACTCACCACCGGCATTGACATTTTCGTTCCATCCATGGACGAATGCTTCTGGCCCTCCCTCCCCACACTGGCAGTTGGGTCCTTGGGTGACCATTTGATCAACTCTTCCCTTTGTCTTGCTGATGTGGCTAATGTTGATAACTGCTTTGTGAATCCTATTGTGACAGAAAGACTGGCAAATGACCCGAGAACATACAGCATTCTACAGAGGTCTCTGACGATGGTGAATAATTTCTCAGGGATTTTAATTTATTGGCATTGAAGGAAAGGTTAGCGAGAGCTTGTCTCAAGGGGTGAAGAATCACCAAGGAAACTGATGTGGTTGATGCTAGCCTTGTGGAGGATGTAGATGAAGTTGACTTTCTACTCCCATGAAACTGGAAGGGTGCATGGATATTGGAGTTAATGTGGATGTGGTGCTGGAGAAGAATGTGGGAGGAGCTACTGACCTAGAAGATTTCCAATTGACTAAAAAAGGAGGAATGGCATTGGAGCTGCTTGATGTGCATAGATGGGTGCATTTGAAAGCTGTAGCAGCTATCAAAGAAGCGATGGCGAGACTGGCTCCGAGGAGGAGGAAGAAGGAGCACAAGGTTGATGCTCAGGCAGTTGATGCCCAAAGACCACTCCACTCTATTCCTCAACGGTTTCTTTTTGAGTGGGGGCGTGTCACGCCCCGAATCCAGCATCAAAAATGGCTACGCGACCGGCCGCATAAGCCCTAGATTTTATCTTAGGAATCATACAAGGCCTAGGTACATAAAAGTCCATTCACTTAAAATCACAGCAATTATATCAGCATGAACTAAAAGTATGAATATAACTAAACAAATCCTTTATTCAGATCAAACTACTAATGATCAACTGATCTATAATAATTATCAGCAACCGAAAAAAAAACTACATAATACTAATTAACAAACTAAAAACGATGTTCCATCTCACACCCAGTCCAAATCTTGTTACGCATCCTAAGTCTCTGAAAAAAATCAAAAAGTAGGAAGTGAGCTATATAGCCCAGTAAGATCTCCATATGATCACACCAATAATAATACAAATTTCTAAAACAATAAAATACCAGTATATCATGTCATGCAATCAAATAATTTAAGCCTCATGTATTACAAAACCTTGATAACCTTATATTTTTTCTTTAGAATTTTCATTAATTAACATTTATCTTTAGGGTTCTGTACTGGCCACGATTATGTACCAGCCCATGACTGGCAACCGCAAAGCGACCATGCATACTATGGTCGGTCCTGCTCACATATTAAGTCCATGGCTCGGCTGTCCCACGTACTAACTGCCTGTGGCCGGCTCCCACGTACAAAGCCCATGGCTCATGCTGTATAATCACGGTGCTACCGTAGCATGGCTAGTTCAAATACCGTATTTACTTCATTAACACTTGTCAAAATATATCTTTTATGATCTCTCGATAACCGGTATCGTGGTCCAACCCACTCGATAACCGATATCATGGTCCAACCCATTTTAATAACCGATATCGTGGTCCAACCCACTCGATATTCGGTATCAAGGTCCAACCTATTTAGCAATCCGGTATCATGGTCCAACCCATCCGTGATGCAGAACGGAAGCTCTGATACCAAAATGATGCAGAACAAAGAACAAAGAAGCGTATGCGGAAGTAAAATTAAGATTAATTCTTTTTTTTTTTATATATATTTTAGAAATTGGCTTCGACTCAAAGTAAAGCTAAACTACGTTGAAGGAAACTAGGTAAGGATTGAAAGCACAGTTTAGAAGCAACTAAATTATCAGAGTAGTTCAGAAGTAATGGATCGCTGGGGTTGAGAAACTCCCAGACCTAGGGTTTCGCTCTGAACTTTCAACAGAACAGAAATAGAGAGAAGAGATGGTTTACTAACCAGACTTGTGATCTTCTCAGGGTTTGGTGGAAGAACTCTCTCGAGCAGATTGTGGGATCCTCGGAGTCGGCTATCTTCGCAATGGATCCTCTAATACTGGTTTCGTGGTTTGGTCGGCTTCTTCTGGACTCAGGATCTGGGAGAGAAGAGGAACAAAAGATGGAATTCAGAAACTCAAGAAGAGATCTTACCAAGCTGAAGAACTTGAAAGCCGAGGCTGCTGAGATCAGGATTCTCCTGGAGGCCGATCTGACTTCCTCTTAGAGTTGCTGCAGACCTGAAGTATCTGGACCGAAGTTGGATGCTGGTGGCCGGCCAGGGCTTGGAGAGGGTGGCCGTGAGAAGTAGAACAGACTAGGGCTTGGTGGAAAGAGAAGGGTGATGGCGGCTAGGGTTTTGGGAGTGGAGTGGCTAACCTAGGGTTTGGGGTTTTGGAGATCTCTCACCTCCTCAAGGTTCCAGGGGAACCCGAATTTACTCCCTCACGGAGCTCAACACCTGGAAGCAAGTGCGGAAAAGAGAAAACACAAGTTTGCTCATAAAAAAATTTCTTTCATTCATCTGATTTATTTAAACTTACAAGAGGGGTTTAATTTATAAGGCTTTACAAGGGAGTAGGGTTTTACATCTTTCCATGTGGGACTAAAGGAGGGGATCTACAAATTAGGAAAAATCATATACATATGGTCGGCCAAAGTACCAAAAAATTTGATTTGGGTTATAAAAGGCAGGTAGATGGTGTCTCCTTGCTTGGGTCTTCAAGAGAGGATTTCTTTCCTTCCATGGATCAACTCTTTTGGACTCCTCATTTTCTTCCTCCCTAAGTCAAGGCCCTTCCCATCTTTGTTTTGGACATTTTTGGCAGGTAGTGGGGGTGTCTCCTAGTATCTCTCCATGAATCAAGGATTTTCCCTTCATGATTTGGCTCTTTTGGACACCTCCTAGTCTTGCTCCACAAGTTTAGGCTTCTTCCTTTCATGGCTTTGGCACTTTAGGAAACTTTTGGGTGCCTCCTTGATTTTCTCCCCAAGACATGCTCTCTTCCCTTTTATAACTTGGGTTTTTATGGAACATTGTGGGGCACCTCCTTGATCCTCTCTTCAAGAAAAATTCTTGCCATCCTGGCTTGGGTTTATCTGGAAAGAAGTTGGCTCCTCCTTGGATTGAGGTATCTTGATGGATTTCTCCCCCAAGTGGCGCATGAAAGAAGGGACCTGCTTTCTTGTGGTGTGGGGACCAAGGCACACTGGATGGAGATGTGGCACCTCCTGGACTCTGGCGTGTGGTTGGGAGTGTGGTGCCCACTTGCTTGGTCCTGGGAGAAAATATGGCACCTTGGAGAAGACCTAGACCACTACTAGGACTTGTATTGAGTCAACATGACTCAACAAAATTTAAATTGTAGGGAAATACAGACTCAAACTAAAATTGAGTTGACCAAGTCAACCCTTATTACAAAACCAGAAAATCCTAATTCTTCGGGCAATGTCAATCAGAGATCCAGATGGAGCCCTGAAGTCTTCATCTGAGTCTGGTGCCCGCACCAATTCTCCCGGGGTGGGAGGAACTCGACCCTGTCGAGTATGGATCAAGCTGGCTCTGGTATCTCTCCCAGAGGTCTGGGTCCAATTCTTGTAATTCTTCTCGGGAGATCCAAGAGTTATCAGAATCTGGCCTTCCTTGCCAGCAGACCAGGTATCTTTGGTATCCTCGATTACGAGTAGAGATAACCTGATCATCCAGGATCTTTTCAATCTGCTCTTTCCTCACAGGCCAGTTTGTTGGTGGACACACAGGGTCAGGTTCACTCTCAAGAGCAGGATTAGGTTCAAAAGCCTCACTGGGAATCACAGCTGGCTCTCTATACTCTACTAGGTCTGTAATGTTGAAAGTGGAGCTAATGCCTAGTTCTGGAGGCAACTCGAGCACATAGGCATTGGATCCTACTCTCTTTACCACTCTAAATGGTCCAGCTCCCCTAGCATGTAACTTTCTAACGGTTCCAGGAGGAAACCGTTCAGGCCTTAACCTAATCATTACATAGTCTCCTTCGTCAAAAGTTTTGACTCGCCTTTGAGAATCAGCCAATTTCTTATCGCCTTTGAGAATCAGCCAATTTCTTATAAGTTTCGTTACTTAAATTTATTTTGGCTTGAATTTCTTTATGCAAGTCTTTTATATGCTGTGCAAAAACTTCGGCAGACTCGGAGACCCGTGTGTGGACTGGTAAAGGAGCTAGGTCAAGAGGTGTGTGGGGTTTGTAACCATGCACAATTTCAAATGGACTCTTACCCGTAGACCTATTGACCGAGTCATTATATGCAAATTTAGCCCTGGGTAAATACAAATCCCAATTCCTGGTATTCTCACTCAATCAAAATCTAAGACAATGTCCTAAACTCGCCTGACGATGCATTCCTAAAGAATGGACTTTTATTCAAAGGAACCCTAGGTCTAAACCTAACAAACTATGGCTCTCTGGGTTTGACCTTGGGTCGGAGGATGGCATGCAGAGCATGAAAACTTATCATGGGTGCCTAGTAGGTGCCATAAGGTCTTCCAGAAGTAGGTGGCAAACCTAATAGGTTCTGACACGTGGTTCACTCTAAAGACTTCGACAAAGTATACTTGGATGGTGTAAGAAGCATTAGAAGTCCTCGAGAAAGGGAGGAGATATGAGGTGGGGTCTCGAATTACCTGTTGACTAAAGGTGGTGATCTGAAGGTTTGAATGGTGATCTATGAGTGTCAACTGGTCATCCTTATGAAAGGAAAAGTTTGCTACTCCCAGGAATGGATCAAGAGATGGTTCGGGAAGTAGCCTAGGACATGTGATTGCAACAGTTAAGGTTTGTTCTCTAAGCAAATAATGATCCACTTTCTCAAGAACTAGATTAGAGAATGATTCCTGGAAGGGCCTATGGATGATGACCTCAAGACTTGAAATTTGACCTATGGGTGCGAAAAGGTATACTCTATAGAAGAGGTAAGGGGTCATAAGGAGGACTTCTACAGGACTGGGCGAATCAATCCGCTCAAGACAAGGATGTTCAACTGAGATTACGGGAGAGACCTTAGTGGCTGGGCATGGGACAAGGTCCAATTGTAAGAGGCTTGATTCAGTCATCCTATGGAGAGGATCTACCATAGGGTGGGCAAACGTAAACAGTTCAGTGCAAAGATCTTCAATTGGTACTTGGGGTAGGACTGTCATTAGAGGGTACGAACTAATAGCTCGGGCTAACACTATGAGTTCTTCCTGGGGGTATTTGACTAAAGGAACCTGGTTCTCACAAATCTCTTGAATTTCTGAACTAGGTCCTACCAGTTGGTTACTTTCCAAGGTCTCCTCAGGTAAGGAACCAATAGTATCAATGTCACATTCTTCAAGTTCTTCCCCCTCATATTCATCAACTAGACTCAAGCCAGCATCATATACTTCCTCGATGCCATCTTCAATGGATTTCGGGTCAGTGGTAATTGGGTCAACTGATTCTAGGCTTGTCATACCTAACCGTTCTTCCTCATTGGTAGGCTTAGGTTCTCCCTCATTAATGTCATCCTTAGGATTCTTACCACTTAGCTGTGCACAAGCCAGTCCTATGCATGGGCACTGACTAGATTTATGGCCTCTTTCTCCACAAAACAAACATTCTTGAGATATAGGAACCTGGGTCACACTGGGTTTCAAGCTAGTAGAGACCTTACTTGGGCATGGGTGTGGATCTAAATGGTTTGATCTAGAAGACTTGAGTTGTTGAGTGACTGGTCTAGAATATTGTAAGGACCTCTCATAGACACGATCCACACTATAGATATCATGGTTAGGCTTCCTAAGGTTATGCTCGAGATCACGGTATAAGGTCCTCCTAGGTTCCTGGCATGGGTGAGGTTGGGGCCTATTAAATTTTGGATTAGGGGTCCAATTTTGATGTCTACGTTTCTCAAGTACTTGGACTCGATCCCTAAACTGGGAAAAACCATCATTCATGTCCTGACTCAATTTGGTCATACTTTCGATAAGATTTCTAACCATGGCCTCTAAATCTGGTTGGGTTTGACTAGGTTGGTAGGGTACTCCATTCCGGGTAGACATGATGATGCAAGCAAGCACACAGAATGTGACTAGACTAAAGCGACTACTGGCTAACTAGACCTAGAGCCCAAACTAGATGCCCAATCAGAGTGGCAAGCTAGCCTGTAGTAACTCAGGACTCAGCCAGGCAGGTGTAAGGGGAGTGTTAGGTCCCTGAATGCCAATCCTAGACACCAATCAGAGATTGGCCAGGTAGGCGGACCAGCACACAAGCCCTTCGGGATGGAATCCCTGAACCACCATTCTAGACACTGAGTACAAAGCACACACAGAGTAACCAGACAAACTGACTCAACACTAGCCTTGACCCGACTTGTTGATGTCCCTAGCCCACTAGGGCAAATTAGGTCTAATCAATTTTTAGATTAAAGGCTTAGGTTCGAATGAGTGGGTGGTGGTTTTGGGCTAAGGAGAGGTTATCAACTCCTCCCCTTATCTTAGATGCTCAAATGCCCTTAAGATGAATTAAGAGACGAACACTCAAAAATAAATGGATTGCAGAACACAAAAATAGAGTTGCAGTAATTTAATTCTCAGAAATCGCACAGAAACCAATAAATCATGAGAAAATTATATAAATTAATTTCAATTATACTGGTTTTAGCAAAATAAAAATCACTGAATTTGGAGTTACCTTTAGTGAGAAATAATTCCTGCAACAGGATAATTACGGGCTGAAAACAGAGCACTTCCCTGTTTACAATTTCTGCTACGAAGTTGTAACCCAACGGATCCCCTACACGCCCTAGGAACACCCCGTGGAATGGGAAGAGGAGGTTTGCACCTCGCTTCGTTCCTAGGACCGGACGTCCTGGGGAGTCTACTTTGAGCAGACAAAGTAAAAAGAGAGGGACTCAAACAAGCAATCAAACAGAAACCCTAGACAGGGCTCTGATACCAAAAATGATGCAGAACGGAAGCTCTGATACCAAAAATGATGCAGAACAAAGAACAAAGAAGCGTATGCGGAAGTAAAATTAAGATTAATTCTTTTTTTTTTTATATATATTTTAGAAATTGGCTTCGACTCAAAGTAAAGCTAAACTACGTTGAAGGAAACTAGGTAAGGATTGAAAGCACAGTTTAGAAGCAACTAAATTATCAGAGTAGTTCAGAAGTAATGGATCGCTGGGGGTTGAGAAACTCCCAGACCTAGGGTTTCGCTCTGAACTTTCAACAGAACAGAAATAGAGAGAAGAGATGGTTTACTAACCAGACTTGTGATCTTCTCAGGGTTTGGTGGAAGAACTCTCTCGAGCAGATTGTGGGATCCTCGGAGTCGGCTATCTTCGCAATGGATCCTCTAATACTGGTTTCGTGGTTTGGTCGGCTTCTTCTGGACTCAGGATCTGGGAGAGAAGAGGAACAAAAGATGGAATTCAGAAACTCAAGAAGAGATCTTACCAGGCTGAAGAACTTGAAAGCCGAGGCTGCTGAGATCAGGATTCTCCTGGAGGCCGATCTGACTTCCTCTTAGAGTTGCTGCAGACCTGAAGTATCTGGACCGGAGTTGGATGCTGGTGGCCGGCCAGGGCTTGGAGAGGGTGGCCGTGAGAAGTAGAACAGACTAGGGCTTGGTGGAAAGAGAAGGGTGATGGCGGCTAGGGTTTTGGGAGTGGAGTGGCTAACCTAGGGTTTGGGGTTTTGGAGATCTCTCACCTCCTCAAGGTTCCAGGGGAACCCGGATTTACTCCCTCACGGAGCTCAACACCTGGAAGCAAGTGCGGAAAAGAGAAAACACAAGTTTGCTCATAAAAAAAATTTCTTTCATTCATCTGATTTATTTAAACTTACAAGAGGGGTTTAATTTATAAGGCTTTACAAGGGAGTAGGGTTTTACATCTTCCCATGTGGGACTAAAGGAGGGGATCTACAAATCAGGAAAAATCATACACATATGGTCGGCCAAAGTACCAAAAAAATTGATTTGGGTTATAAAAGGCAGGTAGATGGTGCCTCCTTGCTTAGGTCTTCAAGAGAGGATTTCTTTCCTTCCATGGATCAACTCTTTTGGACTCCTCATTTTCTTCCTCCCTAAGTCAAGGCCCTTCCCATCTTTGTTTTGGACATTTTTGGCAGGTAGTGGGGGTGTCTCCTAGTATCTCTCCATGAATCAAGGATTTTCCCTTCATGGTTTGGCTCTTTTGGACACCTCCTAGTCTTGCTCCACAAGTTTAGGCTTCTTCCTTTCATGGCTTTGGCACTTTAGGAAACTTTTGGGTGCCTCCTTGATTTTCTCCCCAAGACATGCTCTCTTCCCTTTTATAACTTGGGTTTATATGGAACATTGTGGGGCACCTCCTTGATCCTCTCTTCAAGAAAAATTCTTGCCATCCTGGCTTGGGTTTATCTGGAAAGAAGTTGGCTCCTCCTTGGATTGAGGTATCTTGATGGATTTCTCTCCCAAGTGGCGCATGAAAGAAGGGACCTGCTTTCTTGTGGTGTGGGGACCAAGGCACACTGGATGGAGATGTGGCGCCTCCTGGACTCTGGCGTGTGGTTGGGAGTGTGGCGCCCACTTGCTTGGTCCTGGGAGAAAATGTGGCACCTTGGAGAAGACCTAGACCACTACTAGGACTTGTATTGAGTCAACATGACTCAACAAAATTTAAATTGTAGGGAAATACAGACTCAAACTAAAATTGAGTTGACCAAGTCAACCCTTATTACAAAACCAGAAAACCCTAATTCTTCGGACAATGTCAATCAGAGATCTAGATGGAGCCCTGAAGTCTTCATCTGAGTCTGGTGCCCGCACCAATCCGGATATCAATTTCCTTTAAAACATGATGCATGAAATACTGACGATAATAATAATAAAACCATAATGTCCATCACTAGAAATCAACTATGCCATGTGATATAACACCATGTGTGCTAATATATATATACTCAGATCAAACCAGGCCACGTAAAATATATGCATAAAATGGATGATCAATACAGAATTCCTTACCTGAATTAGTCCATACCCAAGAATCGCGCAACACTTTCCTGCTCAAGAGACTGTTCTCCTACAATTAAATAAATTTATTCAAATCAAATCTCTTGTTGCACGAATTTTGAAAAAAAAACTTTCCGATCCTCTCTCTCCTATAATAATATATTATTATTATAATATTTTTATTCTCCCTCTTTCTTTTTCCTTATGTTCTCTCTATGTCTTTCTTTCTTTCTTTCTTTCTTTTTCCTTCACCTGGACCGAGCCAAAACTCTCCTTTCTTTCTCTTTTCTTTTCTTTTCTCCCGAACCCACCTCCATGCCTCTCCTTATCTCAATCGATCGACCGGCCTTCCCCTGTTGCTGACGACCGAGGGAGGAGTTCATCAAGAGGGGCTCGGCGGACCGGAGCAGACGGTGGCGGCGCAACCATCAGATCCATGGCCCCAACACAGATCAACCGAACCAAACCCCAAAAAAAAAAATACAATAAAATAAAATAAAGCTCACCAGCCTCAATGGACTGTTGGATGCTCACCGGAGAGGGAAGACAACAGCTTGGAGAGGGGTTTGAAAGCTCGATTTGGCGATGGTGGAAAGAGGTTTAAAGAAACTCTCGACGGTCTCCCTTGCCGTTTGGGAACTAACTACCGCCCGACCGGAGTCCAGACTCGTCCTAACTATGCCTCCGACAAAGCCCCCTATCCTCCACAACTCTTCCCTCGAAATCTCCGGCAAAAATGCTAGCCGGATAAGGCAAAACCCATTCCCTTGTTTCCAACTCTATATTCCCTTCGTTCTCAATTTTTTTTTTCTTGGGTTGGGTCGAAGTCGGCTGGGCCTGCCATCTTCGACCCAAAAGTCTAAATATTACATTCTTCCCCTATTAAAAAAAATTCGTCTTCGAAATTTTACGTACCTGGTGTTTCGAAAAGCTGTGGATATTTTGCTCTCATCTCTGCTTCAAGTTTCCATGTAGCTTCTCTTTCACTGTGATTGCTCCATTGCACCTTCACATATGGTATGATTCGGTGTCGTAACTCTTGATCCTTGTTGTCGACAATTCATATAGGCACCTCCTCATAAGTCAGATCCTCCTGAAGTTGCAAGGATATGTAGTCTATTGCATGGCTAGGATCGGGAATGTACTTCTGTAACATCGACACATGAAACATGTTATGCACCCAAGATTAGACTGGTGTCAACACTAATCGGTAGGCCACCTCACCAACCTTATCCAAAATTTGAAACGGCCCTACAAATCTCGGGCTCAACTTGCCACGAATACCAAATCGCATCACACCCTTTGTGGGAGACACCTTTAAAAGACATGGTCACCAACATTGAATTCCAACTCTCTCCGTCTCTTATTAGCATAACTTTTATGTCGGCTCTGAGCAGTACGCAATTATTCCCTGATCAATTGTACCTTTTTCACTGTTTGTTGCACTATTTCTGGACCCAACAATTTTCTTTCTCCTACATCATCCCAACAGATAGGAGATCTACACTTCCTACCATATAAAGCCTCAAAAGGTGCCATTTGAATGCTGGCTTGATAACTGTTGTTATAGGCAAACTCTATTAATGATAGATGACAGTCCCAAGCACCACCCAAGTCCATAACACAAGATCTCAACATGTCTTCTAAAATTTTGATGGTTCGCTCTGACTGTCCATCAGTTTGGGGATGAAATACTGTACTAAAACTTAATTTGGTCCCCAATGCTTTGTGAAGACTTCCAAAATTGTGAAACAAACCTACTATCTCGATCCGATACTATAAAAATTAGAATCCCATTTAGTCTCACAATTTGTTCCATGTACAAATTTGCTAATCTTTCCAGAGAGAGACCGACATGAAAGGATAAGAAATGAGTTGATTTCATCAATCGGTCTACAATCACCCATACCGCATTATTTCTCTTAAGGGTTTTGGGCAAACCTATCACAAAATCTATGGTAATGTGCTCCCATTTCCACTGAGGAATCATAAGAGACTGTAACGATCTAGCTAGTCTTTGATGCTCAGCTTTCACCTGTTGACATACTAAGCATTGAGCCACAAATTAAGCTATGTCTTTCTTCATACCAGGCCACCAAAAATTCTCTCTTAAATCTCGATACATCTTTGTACTACCTGGATGTATTGTATATGCTAAACCATGCGCCTCTTCCAGAATCTCTTTCTTTAACTCTAGAAGCTTGGGAACACATAACCTGCTACCAAACCTCAGGGTATCATCTTCATATATAATAAATTCTAACTGTACACCAGACTCCACTGTCTCTCTAATTCTTTGTAGTTCCAGATCCTCCTTTTGAGCTGATTTAATTATGTCGATCAGGATAAGTTGTATCATAATACTTGCTAATTGAATTCCAGAATTATAAATTCATACCTCAATCTCAGACCTCTCCAGATCCATTATGATGTGCTTTTGATTAGTAATTAAAGATGCTAATTTACTTGGAAACTTCCTACTCAAGGCATCTGCTACAATATTTGCCTTGCTTGGATGGTAGTTGATGGTCAGATCGTAATCTTTTAGTAATTCCAACCACCTTCTCTATCTTAAGTTTAACTCCTTCTGAGTGAATATATATTTTAAACTTTTATGATCTGTAAAGATTTCACAACGACTACCATACAGGTAATGCCTCCATATTTTTAAGGCAAAAACTATAGCTGCTAACTCCAGGTCATGAGTAGGATAATTTGACTCATATGATTTCAGCTATCTAAAAGCATAGGCTATCACTTTTTCATTTTGCATTAATACACAATCGAGACCCTTTCGAGATACATCACTGTATATGATGAAATCCCCTATCTCTGTAGGAATAGTCAGCACTGGGGCAGTGACTAATCATTTCTTCAATTCTTGAAAACTTTGCTCACATTCATCTGTCTATTCAAATTTTGTTCATTTTTGGGTCAGGCGAGTTAAAGGTATAGTGATAAGAGAAAATCCTTCAATAAACCTTCGATAATATCCTGCCATTCCTAGAAAACTACGAACTTCAAACACGTTAGTGGGTCTCTCCCAATCTACCACTGCTTCCACTTTCTTTGGATCCACAGAAACACCATCCTTAGAAATAACATGGCCAAGGAAAGAAATTCTGTCTAACCAAAAGTCACATTTTTTTAGCTTGGCATACAATTTCTCCTCCTTGAGTATTTGCAATACTATTCTTAGATGTTCCTCATGTGCCTGTAGACTCCTTGAATAAATCAGTATATCATCAATAAATACTACTACAAATTGATCCAGATATGGTTTAAACACTCGGTTCATGAGATCCATGAAAACTGCAGGTGCATTTGTCAGACCAAAAGATAGAACCAAAAATTCATAATGTCCATATCGGGTTCTAAAAGTTGTCTTTGGCACATCCTCTATCTTTATCTTCAATTGATGATAACCGGAACGAAGATCAATCTTAGAAAATACCTGTGCTCCCTGTAGTTGATCAAATAAATCATCAATCCTTGGTGAGGGATATTTGTTCCTTACTGTCACTTTGTTCAACTCCTGATAGTTGATGCAGAGTCGAAAACTCTCATCCTTCTTCTTTACGAATAGGACCGGAGCACCACAGAGAGACACACTAGGTCTGATAATTCCTTTATCCAATAATTTTTGCAATTGCTCCTTGAGCTCTTTTAATTATGCCGGAGCCACTCTATAGGAAGCTTTGGAGATGGCACCCGTACCTGGTATAAGATCAATAGAGAACTCAATCTCTCTATCAGGAGGTAATCCTGGCAGATCAATCGGAAATACTTCTGAAAACTCCTTTACAATGGGTATGTCCTCCAACCTGAGCTCCTGTTGTCGAGTATCTATCACCGCTACTAGAAATCCTTCACAACCTTTCCTGAGGAGGTGCTTGGCAAAATAGGCTGAGATCACTCTCCTTAGAGGGGTTAGCTTATTTTCCATAAAGTGAAACTCTGGCTGCCCAGGAATCTGAAATCTTACTGTCTTCTTAAAACAGTTGATGGAAGCATGATATGCTACTAACCAATCCATTCCAAGAATCACATCGAAATCCTTCATATCCATGACTATCAAATCAGCTTCCATCTCCCTACCTTCGATATTCAATCTACACTCCTTGCAGATTCGATTAACCACAAAAATATCCCCACTTGGAGTGGAAATACATAGTTCAAATTCCAAAGGTGTCGAGGTTAACTCATTGCTTTCTCTAACCAACCTAATAGATATGAAAGAATGCGTGGTGCCCACATCAAACAGAGTATAAAAATTGCTAGAAAACAACCTAATCATACCTGTCACTACTAAATTTGATGTGTTGGCATCCTACTACGTGAGTACGTACACCCGTCCCTGAGTACCCAACTTTTGTTGTCCTCTCTGCTGATATCCGTCACGAGATGCTTGAGGCGCTTAACGCGGCGACCCCTGACCAAAATGACATGCAGCTACAGTGTGACCCTCCTTTCCATAATTAAAACATTTTCTTCCTGGTCAGGTTTAATCTTGCTTAAGGTGCGGTCCACCACACCGATAACACTGGATATCATCCCTTTGTTTAGTTTTGTCATTTGGTGCCGCGGTGTCAGGTTTCCTTGTCTTTGCACTGATATTTTTGTTTGATTGACTCTAATAACTTCCCGATATGGATTTCTTCTTCAAAATCTTTTCCCTTTCTGCTTGAGCAGCATCCAATCCCCTTTCTATGATCAATGCCTTGTTGACGACCTCCTTATAAGTGGTTAGCTCGAAGACAGTCACCTGATGCTGAATCTGACCTCTAAGTCTATTTTCAAACTTCCTGGCCCGGATCCCTTCATCTGCTAACAATGATAGAGCATATCTCGATAATTCTTCAAACTTTGCGGCATACTGAGAAACAGTTAAGTTACCTTGCTCCAAGTAATCAAATTCTCGAAATTTTTGTACCCGAACACTTTGAGGAAAGTACCTCTCATAGAAAACCTTTTTGAAATCTGCCCAAGTAAAAGGTACATCGTTTGGTCCTTGCTTCCCAAGCTTCAACTCCCACCAAGCAGCTGCCTCATCTTGCAATAAAAAGGTAGCAAATGTAACATTCTCCCCTTCCAGGCACTGCAAGGCTTGGAATACTTTCTCGACGGCTTTCAGCCAACCCTCCATCTTCATAGGATCAGATGTTTCCTTGAATACCGGTGGTGCATACTTCTTGAAATCTATCAAAGTGAATTGTCATTCTTGTAGAATCCTAACTTCTGGTTGTTGCTGCTGTAATAATAGCTATTGATGTTGCTACATAAATTGTTGTTGTTGTTATTATGCTTCCATTAATCTCAGTGTATCAGTTCTTGTATTAGCTTGTTGCTACGCTAAGTATTGCATCAACCGAGGAAGACCCACCTGGTCCCAGGCTGAACTCCAAATCCTCTTGATGTTCCCGTTTCTGCAATCCCAGTCTCCGGGGTGTTATCCATAGGATTGGACGACGGCTCTTGTGGATGCTCCTCATCACCATTGTTGTCCCTGAGATTGGGCATTGGTTCCTATGGATGTTCCTCATCACCAGATAAGATCCCAGTATCCTCGTGCTGCTCTATAGGATCCCAAGCATTTGATCCCTCTACGAATCTTGTGGGCCTCCTAGCATGTCCATGCCCACCACCTCGCGCCATAGAAAACCTACACCAATCATTGTTAGTATACAACTAACACTTAGATGATCAAAAACGTGCCACATTATCTACCCCACCTATGAATCAACCCACACTCTCTCGATGAGCTTATACCCTAAGATCCTAGAACCTGGTTTGCTCTGATACCACTCTATCATGTCCCGAATCTAGCACTGAAAATGGCTACGTGACCGGCCGCACAAGCCCTAGATTTTATCCTAGAAATCATGCAAGACCTAGGTACACAAGAGTCCATTCACTTAAAATCACAGAGCATGAACTAAAAGTATGAATATAACTAAACAAATTCTTTATTCAGATCAAATTACTAATGGTCCACTGATCTATAATAATTATTAACAACCGAAAAAAAAACTACATAATACTAATTAACAAACTAAAAATGATGTTCCGTTTCACGCCCAGCCCAAATCTTGCTACGCATCCTGAGTCTCTAAAAAAATCAAAAGTAGGAAGTGAGCTATATAGCCCAGTAAGGTCTCCATATGATCACACCAATAATAATATAAATTTCTGAAACAATAAAATACCAGTATATCATGTCATGCAATCAAATAATTTAAGCCTAATGTATTACAAAACCTTGATAACCTTACATTTTTCGTTTAGAATTTTCATTAATTAACCTTTATCTTTAGGGTTCTGGACTAGCCACGGTCATGTACCAGCCCATGACTGGCAACCGCAAAGCGACCATGCATACTATGGTCGGTCCTGCTCACGTACTAAGCCCGTGGCTCGGCTGTCCCACGTACTAACCGCCCGTGGCAGGCTCCCACGTACAAAGCTCATGGCTCAGACTGTATAACCACGGTGCTACCATAGCATGGCTAGTTCAAATACCGTATTTATTTCATTAATATTTATCAAAATATATCTTTTATGATCTCTCGATAACCGGTATCGTGGTCCAACCCACTCGATAATCGATGTCATGGTCCAACCCATTTTAATAACTGATATCGTGGTCCAACCCACTCGATATCCGGTATCATGGTCCAACCTATTTAGCAATCCGGTATCATGGTCCAACCCATCCGGATATCAATTTTTTTTAAAATATGGTGCATGAAATACTGACGATAATAATAATAAACCTACAATGTCCATAACAAGAAATCAACTATGCCATGCGATATAACACCATGCATGCCAATATATATATACTTAGATCAAACCAGGCCACATAAAATACATGCATAAAATGGGTGATCAATACAAAATTTCTTACCTGAATTAGTCCGTACCCAAAAATCGCACAAGACTTTCCTGCTCAAGAGACTGTTCTCCTATAATTAAATAAATTTATTCAAATCAAATCTCTAGTTGCACGAATTTTGAAAAAAAAACTTCCAGATCCTCTCTCTCCTATAATAATATATTATTATTATTATATTTTTATTCTCCCTCTTTTTTTTTCCTTACGTTCTCTCTCTTTCTTTCTTTCTTTCTTTTTTTTTCCTTTCCCTGGACCGAGCCAAAACTCTCCTTTCTTTCTCTTTTCTTTTCTTTTCTCCTAAACCCACCTCCCTGCCTCTCCTTATCTCAATCGATCGACCAGCCTTCCCCTGCTGCTGACGGCCGAGGGAGGAGTTCACTGAGAGGGGCTCAGCGGACTGGAGTAGATGATGGCGGCGCAACCATCAGATCCATGGCCCCAACACAGATCAACCAACCAAACCCCAAAAAAATAAAATACAATAAAATAAAGTAAAGCTCACCGGCCTCAACGGACTGTTGGATGCTCACTGGAGAGGGAAGACGACAGCTTGAAGAGGGGTTTGAAAGCTCGATTGGGCGACGGTGGAAGGAGGTTTAAAGAAACTCTCGACGATCTCCCTTGCCATTTGGGAAGCAATCACCGTCCGACCGGAGTCCAGACTCATCCTAACTACACCTCTGACAAAGCTTCCTGTCCTCCATGACTCTTTCCTCGAAATCTCCGACGAAATTGCCGACTGGATAAGGCAAAACCCATTTTCTTGTTTCCGACTCCGTATTCCCTTCGTTCTCACTTTTTTTTTTTTTTTCTTGGGCTGGGTCGAAGTAGGCTGGGCCTGCCGACTTCGGTCCAAAAGTCTAAATATTTCGGGCATGCTTGTGATTTCTCCTTCTTGGAGGATGTGGCCGATGAAGAAATCCAAACCTTGTTGGAGTTGGAGAAAGTCAAAGCATCTATGTCGGTGGTGTAGTTAGGTCTTGTGTTTGTGTAGGGGGTTTTATGTTTTGATGTTTGGTTCTGTACGGGGTGAACTTGGCTGTTGGTGTTTTTGCACTGGATCGAGTACTGGCCACCATTTTGTTTGTCATGTGGAACCTCTATGGTAGGTGGGCTAATGTCTTTGGCTGGGTGTGCTATGTGTCTAGTGCAGTGGTTTGGTCTTGTGTTGGGTGTTTTGGGTTATTGGTGTTGTTGGAGTGGCATACCACCATTTTGTTTGTCATGTGGTTCCTTTGTTTTAGGTTGGCAAATGTTGTTAGCTAGGTATGTTATGTGGTTAGTGCAGTGCATGGAATGGATCCTGCATGGATTGTTCTTGTGGCTTGTATGGCCTATGGGAGTCCATGGGAATGGGCTATTTCTTGTTGCTAGTGGAAGTGGCCTATTTTAGTTGGGGATGTCAGGATCAGCCTTGTTGGTCTTGTCCTGTATCTCCTATTGTGGGTTGTCAGAGACGGCGATCTTCAAAATGTGCTGGTAATCTTGTGGAATGTATGGGGGACTGGATTGCCTAAGAAGAAAAGAGTCATTCTAAGACTTAAATGTTGAAGTGGGGTATGGCATCATCTTGATTCAGGAGTCTAAAATTGTAGTACCTGCACCTAGATTCTTCGGATCCTTAGGGGTTCAAGAATTGATGATTGGTGCTCCCTTGATGCTGTAGGCTCGGCGGGAGGAATCCATATTGGTTTGTGCTTTTAGGGGATTTTTTTTTTTAAATAATATTTTTTAAAATTTTATTTTTAAATTAATGCAGGTCGAAATTTATTTATGGGTTTAGATGTACGGTATTTGAAAAAAATAAAATAAAAATAAAAAGTGAAACCACTGAATCCTTGATTTAAAATAAAATAAAATAAAATAAAATAAAATAAATGATTGAAATCGTGGGTCCAACCCATGATTTCTTCCCCATCTATTTTTATTTTAAATTTTAATAAAAATTAAAAAACTAAAAAATTAAAATAAATAAAAAAATTAAAAATAAAAAAAATATGATACTATAATATTTTTTTTTAAATTATTATAACCTATGATTTCGCAGTCCGGTCGCCGATCTGGCCACCGATCTGATAGTCAGTCCAGCTCCGGCCATTGAATCGATAGCCAGTTTGGCTACTAGGTCGGTGCCAGTCCGATCACCGATCTAGCTGCCAGTCCGGTCACTGGTCTGACAATCGATCACCGATTTGACGATCGATCCGGTCGCCAAGATCCGGCCACCAGGATCTGACGATTGGACCGGTGCTAATTCGACCGCCAGTCCGGTCACCAGGTCGATACCAGTCTGGTTGCCAGTTCGATTGATATCAGTACCCAATCAGATCAGTGATCGGATGGTGGCCGAATTTTTTTAAATTTTTAAAAATCTTTTATAAAAAATTTAGAACAGTGATCGATACCCAGTCCGAGTAGCCTGTAACTTTTTTTATTTTTTATTTTTTTAAAAATTTTAGATTTTATTATATTATTTTAGATTTTTTAATATTTTTAATTTTATTATATTATTTTAAATATTATAAATTTATTATGTTATTTTAAATATTTTAAATATTAATGTATTATTTTAAATATTTTATTATATTATTTTAAATTATTTTATTTATTTTTAAAAATTTTATTAAATTAAAATTTAATTAAAAAAGAATATTTATGCCATGCATTTAATGATAGTACGATTTTTTTTAATTTCCTAAATATTCCTTTTAAAATAAGCTACTGATGGGGCCAGATCACTAATGTGGCACGAGGCAGCTGACGTGGCGCGAGGTAGCTGACGTAGAGCCCCCATCAGACGCCACGACAAGCTTTCAACACGAGCACCTTCGCAGGACTGAGCTCCCCTGAAGCAACACCTCTGCCCGTCGAAGCCGAGCTCCGTCCTCCGCCAAGTCTGTTCCCGCAAGCCCGGAACACCTAGGCCGGAGCCGAGTCCGAGTCCCCACCCAAGGTGGATCCCTCGGGATTGGGCCCCGTGGTTAGGAGTCGAGCTCAGCCTCCTCCGCCACGAGGCACCCCTCCGAGCTCGGGTCCCCTGGGCTGGGCGGCACCCCGGTGCCGAGCTCGCCTGAAGCCGAGCCCCGTGGTTTGGAGCTGAGCTCAGCCTCCTCCACCACGAGGCACCCCTCCATAGCCAAGCTCAGCCCGTCTCCACCCTGCCAAGCAGCACCAAGGCGAGTCCACCGAAGGCGGGCCCTACCCTTCCAGCTCGGCCTTCAGTTCAAACCAACGCGCCAGCCACCAAGGGAGCCATGCCTCCCCTCCGAGGACAGTGATGATACTCCCGAGGGCCGTACGACAACACCAACCATGCCATAATTAATGCCCACGGCCGTCACTCACTCCAGAAAGGAAGGAACGCTCACATCAGGGCGCCATGCCCTCCACCGATATGCCGTACAACCGGAGAAAAGACCCTACCGGAGAGTGCGGGTCCCAAGATCAATGGCCCGCCGATCGAGGCCTTGTCAAGCTCCTAGGAGGGGGACAGGTAGAAGGAATGTCAGAGATTTATGGAAGCTTCCTCAATTATCAAAATAGGAGAGACGTCCGTCTACATCACGGTACCTCGCCGTACACGACAGCAGGGGGAGATCCCAAAGCAAACCAAGGTAAAAAATCCTACTATAGTAAGCAAACGAGGTATCTGCATCTGATCTAGTATCACTACATCCATAGCATACTTCTCAATTCAAGAACACCAGAGGAACCAGAGCAACACAAGGGAGGAAGGCCAGAGAGGAGGGCAAGACCACCTCAGCCAACACCACTCCCAGCTCGTCCTCATCTTCCACTCACATTATATTCACTCCTCCTAGCATGGAGCTCATCCAGAGGGGCTCAACCAGGAGGATCTATTCTCCTGGATCATCACTGACTTGACCGTCGGAGTGCCCCTGCCGGAGTCCCCGGCCCGGGTCACTGACATTGCTTCCTTGCAGGTCCCGAGGTGCCAGAGGCATTCCTAGGCGGGCGGACGCGCGACACCCGATTCCGTCAGCAGCTACGGGCCATGATGATCTTGGCGGCAACAGATTGGTGCGCCAAGTAGGGGCACGGACAGATTAAATTACTTGTGAACTAGTTCAGTCCCTGTTCAAGCAGTCCATCAGAAGGATGGTGACCACTCGGGCAAGGGGAGTCTCTCCCAGCCATGCGGAGGCATCCCTTTCTCATGGGAACCCGCACGATTCAGAGATGGAGCCACCTACCCCGGTTCAACCACCTCCACTAGAAGTTCAGCTGACTGCATTCGCTTAGCAGATGCATACTCTCACTGCAGTAATGCACCAGCTTCAGCACCAACATCGGTCTTTGGCTACACACCAGCAGCCAGAGACCCTCGTGGCCCACGCCGCAGCACCCCGCGATAGCCTGCGTTCCTTCCACGGAAGGCCTTCACAGTCGTGGGTCGTGACAGATCCCCGGGGTACCCACCAGACTCCGTTGAAGCGATGCCGGGCCGGGTCCACTGACGAAGAAAGCTGCTCACCGCATCTTGACCGGGGGGCATCCAGACCCCGTCAGGGTAGGAGGGGCAAGGCCACTCGTCGGGGCACTGTGCAACCATGTCATCTTCCCCACCCCTCTCAGCGGAGGGGTCTACGGATGAAGCCATCAGGCACATGGCGGAGGAGCGCCTGGAGGAGCATGACCACAAGCTGGCGGAGCTATCTCACTGGTTCGCCAACTTGCCTGGCTCTACTATTGAGCCAGCGGGCTATGAAGCTCGTCCTCCGTTCTCTCAGGAGATTCAGGTGGAGCCGATTCCCCGTCGGTTCTGCATGCCTTAGGTGGACCCCTACGTCAGGACCACCGACCCCCTGGACCACCTGGAAAGCTACCGGGCCCTCATGAGGGTCCAGGGGGACACCTAGCTCTGTTGTGCATCGCCTTCCCTGCTACTCTCCGGAAGGTGGCTCGAGTATGGTTCTCCCGCCTCGAGCTGGAAAGCATCAACTCCTTCGTCCAGCTGGGGCAGATGTTCGTGGCTCATTTTGATGCCTGCCGGAAGATGCCACACGAGGCGGACAGCCTCTTCTCCATCAGGCAACATGATCATGAGCCGCTGCGGGATTACGTGGCTCGTTTCAAGGCTGCCACCCTAGAGATCTACTGTTTGGAGGAGCCGATCGCCATGCTGGTCCTGAAGCGAGGCCTCAAGACTTCTCGCTTGACGTACTCGTTTGACAAAAAGCCTCCAAAGTCTTATTCCAAGCTCCTCATTCATGCTCAGAAGTACATCCGCACCGAGAAGACGGATCATACCCGGTGAGAGCTCGACGGGAAGCCACCGAGAAGGCCCGCGCCCGCCGAGGTGCCAAGGGCATGGAAGCCGACGCCACCAGCTCGGAGCTCCAATCCTGGACTGGGGCCAAGGAGCACTCCCATCCCTGAAAGGAATCTCACTCCCCTTCTCGCCCCAAGACGAAGATCCTCATGGAGATCGAGGGCGAGACCTACCTGAGGCGCCCACCGCCATTGAAGCCATCTGCCACCCATGACAAGTCAAAGTACTATCGCTTGAAATGACCATGGCCAAGACACCGAGGAATGCCACAACCTCAAATGGGAGATTGAGGAGTTCATCAAGAGAGGCTACCTCGGAAGGTATGTGGGGGCAGATCTCAGCTAGAATCTCAGGCACTCGTCGCCCTTCCACCAGTCCCGATGATCGACAATCGCCCTACCGAGAAGCCGGTGGGGATGATACACTGGGGGACGGGCGCGCCTCCAAGAAGGCCCGGGGGGTAGGGAACCCTGAGATTGTACTCCCCTTTATAGGGAAAGGGGGAGATGGAGTGAAAAAATAAATAATGATGCTGTGGTCGTCGAGATGGCGATCGTAAAATATCCTGTAAAATGCATCATGGTAGATAGTGGAAGCTCCACATATGTGATTTTCTATGATGCTTCTCCAGATGAATCTTCCCTCTACTCGGCTCAAGCTTGTACATACACCCCTCGTTGGTTTCACTGGGGATTCCGTGAGGGTGGAGGGGGAGATCACTCTCCCAATCACTGCCGGGACACCACCTCGGAGAGTACCGTCATGATGACGTTCACGGTTGTTAGGCTCCCTTTGCCTTATAACGTGATCTTGGGCCGACTTGGGCTCAACCTTCTCGACGCTGTGGTCTCTACCAAGAGACTGCTCGTGCAATTCCCAACTCCATGCGGCATCGGAGAGATGAGGGGTACGCCCCAGCCGGTGCAACACTGCTTCCAAACCCTCCTCGAGGCCCAGATGCCCGAGGAGTTCTTGAGCAGGACGAGCTCGACCAGCAGGTCTAGGACCCCAAAGGAGGCCCGCCGAGCGCCTACTTTCTTGCCAGCACGGGGCCGCCTGACAAAGACCGTGCAGATCGGAGCTCAGCTGCCCGAGGAGGAGAAGGGTCCATTGCTGAATTCCTGCAGGCCAACACAGATGTGTTTGCTTGGACAACGGCAGACATGCCAGGCATACCCCTAAAGTCATCACCCACAAGCTCAATGTCGATCCGAGGTGCAAACCAGTTCGGCAGAAGAAGAGGAGCTTCATCCCTGAGAGGCAAGCGGCCGTCAATGAAGAAGTTGAAAAACTTCTGGCTGCCGGCTTCGTTCGAGAAGTGCACTATCCGAGCTGGTTGGCAAATGTGGTGATGGTAAAGAAAATAATGGCAAGTGGAGGATCTGTGCGGACTACACGGACCTCAATAAAGCATGCCCGAAGGACAGCTTCCCGCTCCCGAGGATAGACCAGTTGGTGGACTCCACATCGAGGCATAGGTTGCTTTCCTTCATGGATGCATTCTTCGGATACAACCAAGTCCGGATGCACCCGGAGGATGAGGAGCATACTACCTTCATCACTGACCAAGGGATATACTGCTACAAGATGATGCCCTTCGGCCTAAAGAATGCTGGAGCCACATACCAACGTTTGGTCAACAAGGTCTTCAAAGACCAGATCGGCCGGAATGTGCAAGTGTACATGGATGACATGCTCGTGATGAGCAAGTCAAGCTCGGACCACATCCCGACCTCACGAAGCCTTCCACACCTCCAGAAGCACCAAATGAAGCTCAATCCAACGAAGTGCGCCTTCGGATGGCGGCAGAAATTTCTCGGTTTCATGGTCACCCAAAGGGGCATCGAGGCAAACCCGAGAAGTCCAGGCGATCCTCAACATGGAGCACCCAACATTCAAGAAGCAGGTCCAATGCCTGACAGGGAGGATCGCAGCCTTAAGCCGATTCATCTCAAGGTCGGCCGACCGCTGCCTCCCTTTCTTCAAGGTGCTGCTACGCAAATGCATGACTTCACATGGACCGAAGAGTGCAAGACAACCTTTGAGGAGCTGAAGGAGTTCCTGGCCTCTCCGCTTCTACTGTCCAGACTGGAAGAAGGAGCTCCTACTCTACCTGGCGGTGACTCCAGGGGCCGACAGCTCGGTCCTCGTCCTTATAGACAGGACGGATCCCAGAAGCCGGTGCACTACACCAGCAAAATCCTCTGGGATGCGAAGATCAAGTATACCCGTTTTGAAAAACTAATTTTTACACTAATCATGTCTGCTAAACACCTCAGACCATACTTCCAAGCGCACCCTATTGCGATTGTCACCGATCAACTGCTGAGGACCATGCTAGCCCATCCGAGACTTTCAGGAGACTGGCCAATGGTCCCTGATGTTGAGCGAGTTCGACATTGCGTACTAATCCAGGTCATCGCAGAAGGCCCAAGTCTTAGCCAACTTCGTGGTCGAATGCACGGGACTCTCTGAGGAGCCGGAGCGGACGGTCCCGGAGACCCAAGCTGAGCCCGTACCACTGGAGGACCCCTGGATCCTCCACGTGGATGGAGCCTCCAACTCCTGTGGAAGTGGGGCGGGCCTCATCCTCACCAATTTCGATGGGGTGGTGACGGAATGCGCCCTCCGCTTCAAGTTTCCTGCCATTAACACCAGGCATAGTATGAAGCACTCACGGGCCTAAGGGTGTCCCGCGAACTGGACGTGCAGAACTTGAGGGTCTTCACTGACTCTCAACTGGTCGTCGGACAAGTCTCCGGGAATACGAGGCCCGAGACCTCCAGATGGTGAAGTACCTAGAGAAAGTTCATGCAAGCACGACGAGCTTCCGTTTACTTCCGCGTTTCCCACATTCCCCGTGGAGAAAATGCTCGGGCGAATGCATTGTCAAGGCTTGCAACCTTACCGGAATCGTCCCTGGGGCATGCCTGCGTCGAGTACCTCGAGAGTCCAAGCTATGAGAGCCCTGAAGAGGTACAACAAGTGGCTTATGAGCCAAGTTGGATGGACAAATATGTCAAATACATCTAGGACGGCCTCTTACCAGAGGACCGCCGGGAAGCTGGCCTCATCAAAAGAAGGCCGCCCATTTTGTCTTAATGGACGGTCATCTCTATCGCCGATCTTATTCTTACCCCCTCTTGAAGTGCCTCAAACCCACGGAGGCAGCCTCCGTGCTCCAAGAGAAACACGAGGGCCTCTATGGGAACCATGTGGGAGGAAGAACTCTAGCTCACAAGGAACTCCGATAGGGATACTTCTGGGAGACGATGAGGGAAGATGCTGCTGACTTTGTCAAGAAATGTGACAAGTGCCAACATCATTCCAACATCCAGCACCTACTGGCCCTGCCTATCTCTCAGCTGTCATCACCCCTGGCCCTTCGTGCAGTAGGGGATGGACATTCTGGGGCCATTCCCCATGGCGCCGGGGCAGCGGAAGTTTTTGCTGGTAGCAGTGGACTACTTTACCAAATGGGTTGAAGCCGAGCCGTTGGCCCGGATTACGGAAGCCAACATCTGGCAATTCTTCTGGAAGTCAGTCATCTGCCATTTCGGACTCCCTAACTGCATCATTACCGACAACGGGAACAGTTCGACAACAAGAAGTTCGAAGGATTTTGTGCCAAGCACGGAATCCAACATCGATTCACCTCGGTTGCACATCCCCAGACGAACGGAGAAGCCGAGGTCATCAACAGAACCATCCTCCAAGGGCTCCGCACCAGGCTGGACCGGCGAAGGGCAGATGGGCGGAAGAGCTCCCAAGCATCCTGTGGGCCTATCACACACGTCCAGAATGGCAACGGGCGAAACGCCATTCAACCTCATCCTCGGCACGGAGGCAGTGATTCTAATTGAGCTCAGCATGCCCATGCTCCGCATACAGCAGTATGACGAAGCACGGAACTTGGCGCACCTCCTCCTCAACCTGGACCTCCTCGAAGAAATGAGGGACAAAGCCCAGCTTCGGATGACAGCGTACCAGCAACGGGTCGCCCGATTACAACGCCCGGTGAAATTGAAGACCTTCCGACCTGACGACCTGGTATTGTGCTGAGCTGAGGCGTCTCAACCTAGAGAATGCGGCAAACTCTCACCGAACTAGGAAGGCTCCTATAAAGTGGCCGAGGCCCTCTCACAGGGGGCCTACTATCTCGAGGACCTAGGTGGTACCAGATTCCCCCAGACATGGAATGCATGTAATTTGAGGAGATACTATCAATAATGTAAGTTCTCCCTCCATTTGAAATAAAGGTCCTTTTCCTGTGCAATGGTTTATTTACCTTGCAGAAACATCAAAGACCTGGGAAGCCCCAGGCACTAGCAAGCCCAGCTCCCCGGCATCAAAATAGCCCGGACAAAAGTCCTCCGGCACAAAGACCTGGGAAGCCCCCAGGCACCGGTGAGCCCAGCTCTCCGGCATCAAAATTCGGGAAGACGTCTTCCGGCACCAACTCTTCGAGCCCAACTCCAAGACGCCAAGGTCCGGAACCTCGACTCTCGACACCAAAAATTCTAATCATCAATGTCCTCGAGCCCAGCTCAAGGATGCCTGCTCAAGATCGGAGCTCAGACCTCCAACCAAGGGCACCACCGAGCCACGCAGCTCGTCATCATCAACATCCCTGAGCCCAGCTCTAGGATACCCGCTCAAGACCGGAGCTCAGACCTCCGGCCAAGGGCACCACCGAGCCACGCAGCTCGTCATCATCAACGTCCCCGAGCCCAGCTCCAGGATGCCTACTCAAGACTGGAGCTCAGACCTCCGGCCAAGGGCACCACTGAGCCACACAGCTCGTCATCATCAACGTCCCCGAGCCCAGCTCCAGGATGCCTGCTCAAGACCGAAGCTCAGACCTTCGGCCAAGGACACCACCGAGCCACGCAGCTCATCATCATCAATATCCCCGAGCCCAGCTCCAAGATGCCTGCTCAAGATCGGAGCTCAGATCTCGGCCAAGGGCACCTTTGAGCCACGCAGCTCGTCATCGATAATACCCCAAGCCGGCTCTACAATGACGGCCAAAGCCGGCCCCGTTCTCCACCAGGTCAGCTCCCGTAAGCCCGGGATGCCTAGGCCGGAGCTGAGCACGAGCTCCCATCCAAGGCGGACCCCTCGAGATCGGGACCCGTGGATAGGAGTCAAGCTCAGCCTCCCCCGCCGCGAGGCGCCCCTCCGAGCTCAGGTCCCCTGGGCTGGGCAGCATCGTCGCCAATCAAAGCCCGGAGAAAAGTCCTCCGGCACAAAGACCTGGGAAGCCTCCAGGCACTGGTAAGCCCAACTCACCGGCATCAAAGCCCGGAGAAAAGTCCTCCGGCACAAAGACCTGGGAAGCCCCCAGGCACCGGCGAGCCCAGCTCCCTGGCATCAAAGCCCGGAGAAAAGTCCTCCGGCACAAAGACCTGGGAAGCCCCCAGGCACCGGCGAGCCCAGCTCCCTGGCTTCAAAGACCAGATGACCCTCCGGCACCGGTGAGCCTAGCTCGCCAGCAAAGGACCTGGGAAGCCCCCAGGCACTTAGTGCCTCCGAGCCCAACTCCAGGACCCCACGACCCATAACTCAGATTTTTGGTGCCGTAATCCAATCATCAACGTCCTTGGGACTGGCTCCGAGACACTAAGGTTCAAGACTCAGACTTCCAATACCAGGGATCTCAGCCTTCGATGTCTCCGAGCCCAGCTCCAAGATGACGACTATTGAATCATGTCCCTAAGCAACTAAGTCCAAAGCCAACGTTCATCACCGGCATGACCTCAAGCTCAATGCCGGGTCCGTACCAGTCGAAGTCCTCAGCTCCCCTCTCGGACCTCCTTGCACCGAAAAAGAAGAAAAAGCAAAGAAAGGGAGGAGAAGAAAGAGAAGAGACATTCCACATTATAGATAATAGAGACACAATGATTGCAAAAGTGAATTTCATTACTGAAGGAGCTGTTACACTATCTTCCGGGCCCCGACAAGCCGGGTGACCGGTCAAGAAGAAAAGAGAATAAAAAAAGTACAAGTATAAAAAGAAAAAAGATCCTATTCCAAGGAGCTGGCTCCTTCCCCGGGCGGCACACGGCTGGGACCTCTCCCTCCTCCACCTTCGTTGCTTGGGCATGCCCCTGGGCGACCTCCGCTGGAGGAGTAGGTTCAGCTGCTGGAGCCACTGGGGTCGGATCAGCTGCCTCCGGCTGCGGCGCAGGTGCTGCCCTCGCCGCCGTCGGTGTCGGCTCCCTAGGGCGGGCGGCCGCTGAGGTCACTGGGGTACGAGCCTCGATTGGAGCAGCTCCATGCCTCGCCGCCACTATCGTTGTACAGAGGAGGCCTTCTTCTCTGGGACTCAGAGCATGGCCAGCTGCTCCTCGGGCAGGACTCCTTGCAGCTGGGACTGGCAGTACGTGAACCCTTGGCGAAGGAGTCCGTCGCCGCTTCTCGGAAGTCCTTGAGGTACTCTGGGGTCACCTTGAAAGCAGCCACTACATCAGCAGCTACTTTCTCTGTAGCCTCGGCCCGGCACCGGACCTCCTCCAGCTGCGCTCCCAGGCACTCGGACTGATGAACAGCCGCCGCTAGTCCCTTCTTAGCAGTTTCGGTGGCACGGTGGGAAAGAGCGGCCTTCTCCTCTGCATCGACAACTCTCTTCTCGGCCGCAGCCACCTTCTTCTCGGCAGAGGTGGCCCTCTCTCTGGCTGCCTCCAACTCGGCACGGAGCTCCTTCAGCTGGGCCCGCTTGGACTCTCGCTGTCGAGTTCCTTCCTTATTCTGGCCGCGTCGGCTACTTCGGTTTGGAGGCTCTTCACCTTCTGGCTAGCCTCCCGGACCTCCGCATCCTTCCATCCTACCTCTGCCTTGAGGGACATGAGCTCAGCTCCCTGCTCTCTATCCCTCCTCGCCCAGTTGAGTAATCCCTTATGAGGATTAGCTCCGCCCTTGCTACAGGAAAAGCCAAATTAGCAACAAAATGAAGTAAAAGAAGGCAAAAAGATATCAAGGTAAAGAGAAGCTACTTACAGCATATAGCTGAGCGAACGATGCCGTGATGACATCACCGAGGAGTCACCACTGCCCTCGCGCCTGTCGCATGACTGGACTGAGAAGTCCATCATGCGCTCCGCCAGGCTCGCATCCTTCATCAAGGACATGTTTGTGCCTAGCCGAAAAGGGACTCGGCGGTAGTCCCTCTCCTGTGTTCCCGCCGATTCGGCTCCTTTGGCGGCAGAAGGCGCCCTTGGCGCCAACTAGAAGATCGGCACCACATCGGACGGACTTGGGGTGCCGGCCTGACTTCTCGCACCCCCCCATCCTCCTCCATGCTGGCGACCGCCGGGGTGGGGGGTGCCGACCTGGCGGCCACGGCGGCTAACGTCGCGCGGACAACCACCTCAAGGTCGGACACTGATACCGGCTCGCGCTGCCCGGAAGGCTCAGGGACAGGCTCGGCCACCCTCTTCGCCTACGCTCCTATACTGGTGCATCTACCCCAGCTTGCACCGGCCCCATCCCGTCCTCAGCTAGGGCTCTCTTTGGCGCTGGCTCAGCAGCCCCGGTGGCCTGCTCTCGCTCCTCAGAGAACGAGAATAGCTCGTTCATCTAGAACTTCATTGATGCACCAAGACAAAAACAAGGTCAGACCTCAAAAAAAAAAAAAAAAGAGAAGAAAAAGAAAAAGAAAATAAAAAGAGGGTGGCCAAGTGGAACTCACCCGACTCCTGCACCAAGCCGACCCCAACCTCGCGAAGATTTTGCTCGGACAGCAAAACCTCGAGCTAGGGGATCTCCGCCGATCTAAGCTGCTCGTATAGTTCGACGTCGGCCGCCTCGACAGAAGAGTTCCTATTTGGGGACCGATCTCGGTAACTCCAAATCCAGTCGACCCCTCTATGGAAGCAAAGAAAAATCTACTCTTCTTCCTTAATGGAAAAGGGGAGGACAAATCTTATTCCGAGGACGGGAAGAAAGAGACCACCACCCCCCTCGGTGGGTGGCGTTTCAAGGAGAAAAAAGTCCTAAAAAAAAAAAAACGGGCAACAATCCCGTGGAAGTGACACAAGACTATGAAGCTAAAGATTGTCCTAATGGCATTGGGGACCAACTAAGCCGTGACAAGACGGTAGTTGGCCAGAAATGAGAGAAAGAAGGGGTGAAGATGAAAACGGAGGCACCCAACGAAGGCCTCCTCATAAAAAGCGATCCGCCCAGGACTGCTAGAAGTCACCCGCTCCCCCGGACAAGGAACAGAGAGACGGACGGACTCGAAAATCCCAAAGGCTTCCCGTATGGCCAACATATCTTCAGAGGTGATCACCGAAGCAACCCCGCCAGGACCTGTTGATGGAACGACTCGAATTCAAGAACAGGAGCAGGAGGAGGAGCAGGAACTAAGGTTAGACAAGCAGGAGGAGAAGACCTGGGTTCCTTAATGGTCACCGGCCCTGGACAGGCCTCCTATTGAACTCAAACCTTGCCGCCTCCATCTCCTCATCGGAGGAGGAGGGAGTCCTCGACCAGGAGGGTCCAGCTTCGGCCTGGCAAGAGGGACGGAACTCCGGACCGAAGCGATCCATGAAGAAAATAAAGAAGGAAAAAGAAAGAAAGGGACAGGAGAAACCCTAAGACGACTCCTAAAGGACGAGAAAGGGGGGCTAACATACAAAAACCCTAAGAAGTCGCTGGTGGCCGGAGAGGAAGAAGAAGAGGGAGAATACTCCTGTGGGATGCTTGGCGTGCAAAGTTTGAATGAGGGTAAGCTTCAAAAGACTTACTCCTCCTTCCTAAACTACCTATGCCCGATCGTACCTTTGCGGCTCCCCAGAAGGTGCCCGTCACATGTCAACCATCCATTGGGCCAGTGCGCCCATCTGACTGCGGTCGCTCCGACTTCTGCGCCCCCTCAACGGCTCCCCCTACGTGGCCACATGGCATCCTCCCACAGGCTCATAGGATCGTAGAGCGAGGCACCGTCGATTTTGGCCATCATTGCACCAGATTTATCCGCCTTTCCATGTTAGTGCCATAATTACACCCTTCATCCCAAGCGCCGCGCGCCAATGGGCCTCGGGCGTGGGGGGCAAATGATGGGGCCAGATCACTGATGTGGCACGAGGCAGCTAACGTGGTGCGAGGTAGCTGACGTGGAGCCCCCATCAGATGCCACGACAAGCTTTCAACACGAGCGCCTTCGCCGGGCTGAGCTCCCCTGAAGCAACACCTGCCCGTTGAAACCGAGCTCCATCCTTCGCCAGGTCCGTTCCCGCAAGCCCATAACACCTAGGCTGGAGCCAAGTTCGAGTCCCCACCCAAGGCGGACCCCTCGGGATCGGGCCCCGTGGTCAGGAGTCGAGCTCAGCCTCTTCTGCCACGAGGCGCCCCTCCGAGCTCAGGTCCCCTAGGCTGGGTGGCACCCCGGTGCTGAGCTCGCCTGAAGCCGGGCCCCGTGGTCGGGAGTCGAGCTCAGCCTCCTCCGCCACGAGGCGCCCCTCCGCAACCGAGCTCAGCCCGTCTCCACCCTGCCGAGCAGCACCGAGGCAAGTCCACCGAAGGCGGGCCCTACCCTTCCAACTCGACCTTCAGTTCAAACCAACGCGCCAGCCGCCAAGGGAGCCATGCCTCCCCTCCGAGGATAGTGATGATACTTTCGAGGGCCATACGACAACACCAACCATGCCGCAATTAATGCCCACGGCCGTCACTCACTCCCAAAAAGAAGGAAAGCTCACATCAGGGCGCCATGCCCTCCGTCGATCCACCATACAACCGGAGAAAAGACCCTACCGGAGAGCGCGGGTCCCAAGACCGGCGGTCCGTCGATCGAGGCCTTGTCAGGCTCCTAGGAGGGGGACAGGCAGAAGGAATATCCGAGATTTATGGCAGCTTCCTCAACTGTCAAAACAGGAGAGACATCCCGTCTATATCATGGTACCTCGCCGTACACGACAGTGGGGGGAGATCCCAAAGCAAACCAAGGTGAAAAATCCTGCCAGAGTAAGTAAAAGAGGTATCTGCATCTGATCCAGTATCACTACATCCATAGCATACTTCTCAATTCAAGAACACCAGAGGAACCAGAGCAATACAAGGGAGGAAGGCCAGAGAGGAGGGCAAGACCACCTCAGCCAACACCACTCCTAGCTCGTCCTCATCTTCCACTCACACTATATTCACTCCTCCTAGCATGGAGCTCATCCAGAGGGGCTCGACTAGAAGGATCTGTTCCCCTGGATCGTCACTGACTTGACTGTCAGATTGTCCCCACTGGAATCCCCGGCCTGGGTCACTGACATTGCTTCCTTGCAGGTCCCGAGGTGCTAGGGCGTTCCCAGGCGGGTGGACGCACGACACCCAACTCCGTCAGCAGCTACGGGCCACGACGATCTTGGCGGCAACAGCTACCAATGGCATTTTCAAAATTAAATCAAATATTATAAATGGTATTTTCGAAATTAAATCAAACATTACAAAGGGCATTTTGGAAATTAAATCAAAATCACGAATTCGTAATTTTGATTTAATTTCGAAAATACCATTTAAAGTTTATTTTCAAAAGGATATTTAGGAATTAAAAAAAAATCCCATCATTTAATGCACACCATAAATATTCTTTTTTAATTAAATTTTAATCTAATAAAATTTTAAAAATAAATAACAAAATTTAAAATAATATAATAAAATATTTAAAATAATACAATAAAATTAAATATTTAAATATTTAATAATATAATAAAATAAAAATATTTAAAATAATATAATAAATCTAACATCTTAAAAAATAAAAAATAAAAAAGTTACAGGCCACCCGGACTGGTACCTATCACTGATCTAAATTTTTTTAAAAAAATTCTTAAATAGTCCGACCACTATCCGATCACTAATCTGATTGGGTACTGATCGAACTGACAACCGGACTGGTATCGACCTGGTGACCGAACTAGCGGTCGGATTAGTACGATCAATCACCGGACCCTTGTAGCTGAATCGATGGTCAGACCGGTGGCCAGATCCTGGCGATCGAATCGATTGTTAGACCGGTGATCGACTGTTAGACCAGTAGCCGGATTGGTTGCTAGACCGGTAATCAGACTAGCACCGACCTAGCAGCCGAACTAGTTATCGGATCGATGGCTGGAGCTGGATTGGCTATCTGATCGATGGCCAGATCAACGACCGGACTGTGAAATCGTAGATTATAATAATTTTAAAAAAATTATTATAGTATCATATTATTATTTTTTTATTTTAAGTTTTTTCTATTTTTTGTTTTTTATTTTTTATTAAATTAAAATAAAAAAAGATGGAGGAGAAATCATGAGTTAGACCCGCGATTTCAAGCATTTTTTTTATATTTTTTATTTTTGAAATCACCAGTTCAACTCGCGATTTCACTTTTTATTTTTTGTTTTTTTTTTTGGGGATGCCGTACACCTAAATTCGTAAATAAATTTTGACCGGTGTTAATTTGGGAAAAAAATTTAAAAAAACATTATTTAAAAAAAAATCGAGGTTAGGAGTATTAGGTATTAAAAGTTAATGCTTTATTATTTTGTATTAAATTCTCTCTCTTGTTATGTTTCGTCAATGTAGTGTTTGGTTGCATGTATGCCACATGGATGGCTGTTATATAGTATTGGGTTAAATGTATGGCACTTGGATGGCTATTATGTAGTCTTCTTGGGAGCCAAGAAAAGTAAAATAGGGCTACCATGAAAACAAAAAAAAGACCAGAAAATATAATTGAGAGAGGTTCTTCTTCCATCATATTAATCATCCATTTTCTTCCTTTTTTCTTTTGCTTCCAAATATATGTTTATGAGCTGAAATGACACCCAACAAATTGGTATCAGAGCAAGGAAGATCGTTGTAGCTGGGTTTAAGTAAGATTTGTGAGAAAACAAGCCTCAATCAAGAAGACTTCATGGCAACTTCAAATCCCATGGGTATGAGCATCCAACAAACTTCTATGCCTATCTTTGATGGTGAAAACTACGATTTTTGGAGCATCAAGATGAAAATACTCTTTATTTCATAAGAGATTTGAGATTTGGTGAAGAATGGATATGAGGAACCCAACTCATCAACAACTCTAACCAATGCTCAAAGAGATTAATTGAAGGAGTACAAGAAAAAAGATGCAAAAGCCCTCTTCTTCATCCAACAAGCCATGTCCGATAAAATCTTTCCAAGGATTATTGGCACAAGCAAAGCAAAGGATGCTTGGGATATTCTTCAAGAGAAATTCCAAGGCAACACCAAGGTAAGCACCATCAAGCTTTTATCTCTTAGAAGAGAATTAGAGAATATAAAAATGAAGGAAAATGAAACCGTGAAAGATTGCTTCTTCAAAATCATGGAGATAGTTAATCAAATAAAAATATATGATGAAAAGATCACCGATCAAAGGATTTGTGAAAAGATTATGATTAGTTTACCTCAAAAATATGATGCTATTATTGCCGCTATTGAATAATCAAAAGATCTCTCTTTATTAAGTGTACATGAGTTGATGGGTTTACTTGAATCACATGAGCAAAGATTGAATATGAATAATGAAAAATCTCTTGAAAGTGCCTTTCAATCTAAGATTAATATTTTCTCCAAAGGAGATCCATCTACTCATGAGCACCATAATTATGAATCCTCATCTAGAGGTGGAAGGCAAGGAAGAGGAAGAGAAAGAAATTCAAGAGGAAGAGGACGAAATAATTTTCAAAGAAGAAATAATAATGAAAGTAATCAAAATAAATGCAAAATATGTAAAAGATCTTCTCAGGTTGAAAATGATTGTTGGTTTAAAGGCAAACCTCAATATTTTGTATGCAAGAAATTTGGCCATGTTCAAAAGAATTGTAGGTACAAAGCAAATGAGCAAGCAAATTATTTTGAAGAGAAAGGTGGCGAACAAAGTATATTCTATGCATGTCAAATGGCATCCAAGCAAAGGAATGATGTATGGTACCTTCATAGTGGATGTAGCAACCATATGACCGGTGACAAGTCAATTTTTGTCAATATTGATGCTTCTTCTATATCGCAAGTCAAGATGGAAATGAAATACTTGTTTAAGCCAACGGCAAAGGTACTATTGCTATTGACACAAAGAAGTGGAGGAAATTCATTCATGATGTTCTTCTTGTTCCGGATTTAGAGCAAAATCTTCTAAGTGTTGGCCAATTGATTGAGCATGGGCACACCATTCACTTTGAAGAAAACTTATGTAAGATATATGATAAAGATGAGAAGAGGTAACTTATGACAACCATCAAGATAGAGAAAAATAAAAATTTCCTCTCATTCTCCAATATGTAAAGAATATGGCACTTAAGTTGGAAGTTAATGATGAATCATGGTTATGGTATAAAAGATATAATCACTTGAATTTCCAAAGTTTGAGAAGTCTCCAACAAAAAAATATGGTGTATGGTCTACCGGCAATTCAAGAAAAGAAAGAAGTGTGTGAAAGTTGTGCACTCGGGAAACAACACCGGGAAGTATTTCCAAAGGAGAAAGCATGGAGAGCCAAGGCACCATTGGAACTTGTTCATATCGATGTGTGTGAGCCTATGAATACTCCTTCTCATGCTAGAAATGTCTACTTCATTATCTTCATTATGATTATTCAAGAATGTTATGGGTTTACTTTATGAGGCACAAGTCCGAGGTATTCTCTATTTTCAAGAAGTTCAAAAATCTTGTTGAAAGGCAACGTGGGCACTACATCAAATGTCTAAGAAGTGATTGAGGTGGTAAGTATAATTCAAAAGAATTTGAAAAGTTTTGTGAAGATATTGGTTTGTATAGATAATTGATTGTTAGCTATAAACTGGAACAAAATGGAGTCGCCAAAAGAAAGAACCGCACAATTATTGAAATGGCAAGATCTATGCTCAAAGATAAAGGCCTTCCAAACTTCTTTTAGGCGGAAGCAATCTTTACAACGATCTACTTATTGAATAGATGTCCAACAAAAGCAATTCAAGATAAAACACCATTTGAGACTTGGTTCGGTAGAAAGCCATCGGTTAAGCATCTCAAGGTTTTTGGTTGTATTTGTTATGCACATATCCCAAAAGAGAAGAGACACAAGCTTGATGAAACAAGTAAAAAATGCATCTTTGTTGGTTATATCTTACAATCAAAGGGTTATAGACTCTTTAGCTTGAAAGCAAACAAGGTGATGATTAGTAGAGATGTTCTTTTTAATGAAAAACCATCATAGGATTGAAAAGAAAAAAAGTCCAAGAAAAAGTTGTCACCATTCATGAAGAGACTCAAGATGCTCAAAATGAAGAAGTTGATGAAGAATCTCCACATGTCTCTCCAAGTACAAGTCCATCTCCAAGCTCAAGCTCACCATCAAGTACAAGTTTATCTCCAAGCTCTAATCCAAAAAGAATGAGAAGTCTTAGTGATATTTATACTACATGCAACTTTTGTATGGTTGAACCGGAATGCCTTAAAGAAGCAATGAAAGAAAAAGCTTGGAGGAAAGCAATGAAAGAAGAAATCGAAGTGATTAAAAAAAAAAAAACTTGGGAGTTAGTTGATAAACCAAAAGAGAAAGAAGTCATCGGCTTGAAATGGATCTATAAAATAAAGTTTAATTCGGATGGTTCCATTCAAAGACATAAAGCAAGATTGGTGGCCAAGGGTTACTCACAACAAGAAGGAATAGATTATCAAAAAACCTTTGCACAGGTTGCTCGGCTTGATACATTTAGAACACTCTTTGCTTTGGTGGCACATAAAAATTGGCATTTGTACCAATTAGATATGAAATCAGCTTTTTTGAATGGAGTATTGAAAGAAGATATTTATATAGAGCAACCTTAAGGGTTCATCATCAAAGATCATGAGAAGAAAGTGTACAAGTTAAAGAAAGCTTTGTATGGATTAAAACAAGCTCCTCGAAATTGGTATAGTCAAATTGATGCCTATTTCAATGAGAAAGGATTCTAAAGAAGCCCAAGTGAGCCAACTTTATACATCAAAAGGCAAGGTAACACCGGTATCCTCATTGTCTCTCTTTATGTTGATGATTTGATATATACCGGTAGTGATGAAAGAATAATTTATGAATTAAAAATGACATGATGAAAAGATATGAAATGAATGATATGGGTTTGCTTTATTACTTCTTGGGAGTTGAAGTTGATCAAAAAGGAGATGGTGTTTTCATTTGCCAAAAGAACTATGTGGAAAGTATTCTCAAAAAATTAGAATGGAAAATTGTAACCCGGTGCCAACACCCTTAGTAGTGAATGAAAAATTCTTAAAGGAAGATGGAAGTGAAGATGCACATGCAACTTTATATAGAAGTTTGGTTGGAAGTCTACTATATCTCACTACTATAAGGCCGGACATGTATGCTACAAGTTTGTTATCTCGTTTTATGCATCAACCAAGTAAACTTCATTTTGGGGCAGCAAAAAGAGTTTTGAGATACATTCAAGGCACCAAAATTTTGGCATCATTTATAGGAGAGAAGTAAACACAAAGCTGAAATTGTTTGGATTTTGTGATAGTGATTGGATCGGAAATCTAGATGATATGAGAAGCACATCGGGTAACTCTTTTATCTTTGGATCCGGCATATGTTCTCGGGCATCAAAGAAGCAAGAAACCATGGCATTATCCTCAACAGAAGCAGAATATGTTTCAGCTACATTGGCCTCAAAGCAAGTAATTTGGATGAGAAGAATTTTAGAAGATATTGATGAGAAGCAAGAGGAAGCCACTATTATTCTGTGACAACAAATTTGTCATTGCTATGATAAAAAATTCCATATATCATAGCCAAAAAAGTACATCAAAATCAAGTATCATTTTATCCGTGAAGTTGTAGAAGAAGGAGAAATTCAAATAAAATATGTGAAGACACTAGATCAAGTGGAAGACATTTAACAATGCACTTCCTAAAGAAAAATTTTTTATTTTAGAAAACTCATGGGTGTTCAAGAACAAAGCATTCAGGGGGAGTATTAAAATTAATGCTTTGCTTATTTTGAATTAAACTCTCTCTCTTGTTATGTTTTGTCAATATAGTGTTGGTTGCATGTATGCCACATGGATGGCGATTATATAGTATTGGGTTGCATGTATGCCACTTGGATGGCTATTATATAGTCTTCTTGGAAGCCAAGAAAAGTAAAAATAGGGCTGCCAAGAAAACCAAAAAAAACTAGAAAATACAATTGAGAGAGATTCTTCTTCCATTATATTAATCAGCCATTTTCTTATTTTTTCTTTTGCTTCCAAATATATGTTTATGAGCTGAAATCACACCCAACATTAGGTTAGTCCACTCTCTAACAATTGGGCTTCACTCTTGGCCTAGAATGTGAATGTTTTTGTCACCTTTGTTTATGGTCCCTGTAATGACCATCTTCACAATGATTTCTGCTAAGAGATGTTGACCCTTCAATCTATTTTTGGGCCATGGTTGTTGGGAGGAGATTTCAGTTTTTCTAACAGTGCTGAGGAGAGAAGAGAAAATCTTTAAGATTTGAAGGGTACTTTAAGATTCTTAGACCTTATTGGCCAGCTTTGTCTTATTGATCTGGATCTTAAAGGTAAACTCTTTACCAAAGCAATTGCCAGGAAAGTCCTTCCATGGCTTGTCTTGATCATTTCCTTTTCACTAGAGTGGGAGAATACCTTTTCGAAGTGGGAAAATACTTTTCCAGCATTGGTGCAAAAGGCTCTCTCCAATCTAGCTTTTGACCATGTGCCAAGTGCTTCGTCTTATAAGGAGAGATTCTATAGTTTAATCTCTTCTGGTTTGAATCTTGGAGGTTAAAATAACCAGATTTTAAGGATGTTATGAAGAGTACTTGGAAGAACATTGAGAGCGATATTATTGTAAGTACCAAAAATAATAATTTACTATGACTCAAGTATTATGTAGAATAGCGTGAGATCATGTGTCGAATCCTGAGGAGCCAATAGGCTAATTTGTGTCACTTAGAAGATAATGAAGATTTTAGGATTTAAGAAAAAAAAGTAATAAATTGATAGAGATGAAATTTGAGAAAATTCAGATAAATGAAAGTTTCTTAGGATTTCGAATCCATCCCTAAGCACAGATCTATGTTTTAATTAAAGCAATCAAAACCACTAAAAGCTATAAGCTTTAGTGGTGAGCAATAGATAAATTTATGATCTCGCTTTCAATATATAGTTTATTTTGCTGAGCATGAATCGTATATTTAGATCATGACTCATCTCTATGTAGTCATAATTATTCGGGAACAAGTATCATAAAATAGTAAAAACTACTACTTGAATGCATAAATAAAATCATAAAAACTATCCATACTTGCAAAATATTCAATAATAATTTAAAAAGATGCCTTACAAGAGTTTAAATAATTGATTACATAAAGAAAGATATACAATAAAATTTATAAAATAAAATACAAATATGGGCTTAAAGATTTTATCTACTCCCCTAAGAATGAGGAGTTTAGTTGCTTATAGATTAGATCCTACTTGCCACCAAAGACTCCATCTTCTTTGAATGTTGAGGAAGAACTTGAAGTAAAAAAAGAAGCAGAACCTCCTTATACTGTTACAAACTCTTACAAAACTTCAAAACCAATAGCCTCCCTCTCTTACTCTTTTTCTCTATTCTCTACTCTCTACAATCTCTCTATACCTCCCCTTGGGCCACCAAACTATCTCTAATTATAGACTTCAAAACCCCAATGCCCCCCCTCATGCTTCAAAAATCCAGCCATCCAAGACTCAAATCTTCATGCCTCAAGTCCTCACACCCAAGTCCTTTCTTTCCTATTTTGGTCTTCAAACCCTAGCTATTCCATGCATTATATTTCAACTACTTTTGGCCACCCAAGACCTTCCTTCCTTAGCTTTGGCACCCTCTTGCTCTCTTTCTTTCTTTGGTTTGGCACCTCCAAAATCCTATCCCTCAAAACTATTTTCTATTTTGGTCTCCTATTTTTGGCCACCTCTTACTCTCTTTTCCCTTCTTTGGTTGGGTGCCTCCTTTCTTTCTTTAGTTGGCTTTGGTACCTCCAAGCCCAAACCTTCAAAACCCTAGCCACCCACCTCTAAGTCTCCACTTTCCTACTTTGGTTCTCCTCCTTGGGCAGCATCTTTTTTTCCTGATTGGCCTTCTTTCCTTTTTTAGCCTTTTCTCCTTTGGACAACATCTCTTGATTAGTGAAGATTTAAGGATTCATAATAGTCCATGTATTGATTGTGCTAGCTTGTACTTTGCTTGTAATTGCTTGTGGTGGCCACATACCCCTTTCATGTTTGCTTTATACCTAAAGTTGTCATAAAATCTTCTCCGTTCTTCAGGTGTTATGATTTTAAGGCTTCGATGTGTACATGACAGGCTTGGACTTGGATTCAAGCTTCATCTTGGACTTGGTAACTGTAATTGTTAGG
Organism: Areca catechu; assembly: GCA_021397845.1. Taxonomy (NCBI): domain Eukaryota; kingdom Viridiplantae; phylum Streptophyta; class Magnoliopsida; order Arecales; family Arecaceae; genus Areca; species Areca catechu. The sequence goes on from CM038051.1 coordinate 182,557,289, forward strand.
GACTAAATCTTCATAATTAACAATTTCTAGAAAAAAATATAAAAAGTATCAAATACTAAATAATATAAATTAAATATTAAAGATTTGAATACTTCTTGTATCATATTAATGTATTGATCAGAGAGGGGCTATAATACTACTCAAGCTTGGGTAGAAAATCTTAGAAGAGTTTGCACATCAATTACACACTAGGCTTTTAAGAGAAGTATCTTCAACTAGAAGGTTAAGTTGAAATTATTGCATGACATCGAAATTCATGACAAGGGTTATGGATTTGTCTTCATTGGAACTTGGTTTTAGGAAAGTATTTAAAGATTCAATAGAGCACTTATATAAAAAAGAAGAAATATACTAGAAACAAAGATTGAAGATTTCTTGGTTAAAAGGAGATAAGAACACTTTTTTTTATAAGATAGCTTCTGGTTGTAAAAGAAGAAATCACCTTGAGATTTTGTTGGAAGGAGGCATCAAGTACTCTAAGTAGAAGGATACTACTATTTTTCACTCGTTCTTCAAAGATTTGTTCAGGTAGTATAGTACTTCTAAGTTAAAGATCAATTGGACCTATTTTATGATTCGCTATCTCCTAACTTGTTTGAGCTTGAGCTTACCTTCTTTGTGGAGGAAATCAGAGTGGTAATATTCTCTTTTGAAGGGATTGAAGCCCTAGACCCTGATGGTTTTACCTTTGAATTTGTTCAAGATTTAGGGATGTGCCGAGGAATGATTTATTAATTCTTCTAGAGGGTTTCATGAAGGGTAGCTTGATTTGGATCATCTCAACTTTACCTTTATCTCTTTCATTTTGAAGAAGGAAGGTGTAAACATAGATGTGGTGCTCCTAAGCCTTAAAAGGCTAAGAAATGAGTCATAGCATTGGCTCCTGGAGTTTAGGATCAGTTTGGATCCTAATTTAGGATCTATTTGATCCTAGGGTGGAGGTTCGATGCTTCATGGTCTCGAGATCTAGAGGATTTGGATCTCGAGGGGGCTAATCCATGTTTGGGCCAAGTTTGGACCATGGGAATGAGAGCACATCACATCATGGATGTACATAGACTTGGGTTATATGCAATCACATTGGATTTTCTTTGAAAATTAGTTAAGTTAGGATTTGATGCATGTTTCCTATTCCTATTAGTTTAGGAGAGTCTTTTGCCTATAAATAAGCATACCTTGTAATCCTAAAGTTAAAGGAATCAATAATAATGCATTTTGTCTAATAAACTAGCATCTCTTTCTCTCTCTCTCTCTCCCTCTCACATTGCCCAGGAGACTCTACAAAGATGGCACCCAAGATCCCCCAAAGTAGAAGGTCTCTTTGTCACCTCAATCTCCTTGTTGCATAACCTTCTTAGTAGTAGGAAGGATTAGCACCTAGGACTCTCTCTCTTTTAATGGATTATTTATTGTTTAGCTGACCAAAACACCAGCAAGAGAGGCATGTCCAAGAGCCCCCAAGGAGAAGGTTTCCTAACCGAACTTGGAGTTGGAAGCACTTGGAAATATTAGCACTAACAAGGAGTAGCACTTGGAGAAACCTTGCCACCCAAAGGTGTCTTAGTCCAACTAGAATTCTTCCTTGCTGCCATTCCCTGCTATTGTGCTGTCTTTGCTACTACTTCTAGGAGTCCATGCCAAGGTCCTTTAGAGATCAATTTAGATAATGTATGCATGCTAGCATGTCCAAGTTTTCTATGCCAAAGCTAATTAATTTTCTTGATTTTAGCATTCATCGCCACTAGACTTATACTACTTTTCATAGCTAGATCATTTAAGTCTTTCATGTATATATATATGTCCTGTAAACTTGATGTTTGAATCAAAAAAACTAGTAACTATGTACATTGAAGATTCAAACAAAACTTTAAAGCCTTTGCCACATAATTAACTAATACTCAATAGATTATGCTTCAATTTGTCTACTAGCAATACATTTTAATAAATATTGAAGGGATAATTTTGATCTTACCAATACTAATGATTCTTCTCTTATCATTATCTCTAAAGATTACAATACCACATTCTCTCATTTCTAGGATGAAGAATGCTCCTTGTCACCTATCATATGCCTTGAACAGCCACTATCAAATATCATCTTCATTTAGATTCTTAGGCTACAAGGCATTCCTACAAAATAAATTAAGGTTTTTAGATACTTAAGCTTTCTTGGATTCTTTGGGATTAGTTCTCATGGTTCTTTTAGAAATCTAAATTTCTTAACTTTAGTTCCATTGATTCTTCTCTTACCATTATCTCCAAAGATTACTACCACATTCTCTCATTTCTAGGATGAAGAATTGCACCGTGTTACCTGTCATATGCCTTGAACAACCACTATCAATATCATCTTCATTTAGATCCTTAGGCTATAAGGCATTCCTGCAAAATAAATTAAGGTCTTTAGATACCTAATCTTTCTTAGATTTTTGGGGTTAGTCCTCATGGTTCCTTTGAAAATCTAAATTTTTTTAACTCTACTTTCATTTCTCTTTCTTAAACTATATTCATAAACTTTATGACCAATTCTTTTACAACAAAAACAAACAACTTTTATTTTTTATAAAAATTTAAGTGTTGAAAATTTGAATGCAGAAAATCTAGATGTTGAAAATCTATTATTGAAAATTGAGTTATACCCAGTTCTAGCTTAATCATTTGATTCCCTTTAGTTTTAAGGATTAACTTAAGTTTATTTGAACTCAATGTTAGCTTATCAACCAAACATTTGAGTTTTGAACTTTCATTTCCAAATTTTCATTCTTTTCCTTTAAAGCTTTAAGTTTTCTGAATGCTCTCTTTTTCTTTTTGTAAAGCCTTGTTTCTTTTAAGAACATTATCCAATTCTTTTTGCAAGGTATTGTTTTTCTTTAAGGCATCATTTTTTCCTTTTGTAATACATCATTTGATTATTCAAGAGAATTGATTTTCAATCTAGTCTTTTTAAATTCAGGAACTAGATCATAAAAGGCTATATGCAATCATTAAATATGAATTCAATATTAGGTACAGTGCATACCTCATCTTCCAATACCATCAAGCATATGTTGGCTAATTTCATTTCCTATTCCTCTTCATTGGAGCTTAACTCATTATTGTCATTCCATGTAGCAACCATGACTTTCTTCTTCTTGCTTTTCTTGTAGCTCTTTTTTAATATAGGATAGTCTGACCGATAATGCCCCAATTTTTTATGCTCATAGTTAGTGGGCTGTTGATCCTGATCCTTTTCTTTTTCTTTTTTTTTGACATGGCTCTCTCTTAGCCAAGTATCTTCTTCTATATTTTGATCTACTCTTGTTCATAAATCTTCTAAACCTTCTCATCACAAGGGCTATGTCCTTATCTCCTAACTCTTCTTTGAATGGGGCTTTTCTTTTCTTCTTTTTTTCTTCAGTGTAGCCTTGAGAGCGCTATAGTTTTATTCTTTCTTCCTTCCTCTTCACTGCATCGCTTCATATTTAATTCATATATCATCAACGATTCAAAGAGCTCTTCTAATGATAAGTTGTTGAGGTCTTTTATTTCTTGAATTGTGGTGACCTTTGCATCCTAGTTGTTTGGTAACGTTCTAAGAATATTATCCACTAAATCACTGTTAGAGTATGTCCTGCCAAGACTTTTGAGATCATTAATAATATTAGTAAATGTTGTAAATATTTCAAGAACTATCTTAGTGGATTTCATTTTAAACAGTTCATAATTATGTATAAGAAAATTAATTTTTGAATTCTTAACTTGGTTTGTGCCTTCATGTATGACTTGAAGTCTATCATAAATTTCTTTTATAAAATGACAAGTGAAAATCTAGTTAAACTTATTTGGATCTAGTGTACAACACAAAAGGTTCATGGCTTTTGCATATATATTGGCCATCTTCATGTCATGATCATCCCATTCATCTTTCAAATTTAGAATATCAATGCTATCAACCTTCTTAGTGGGTGTGTGAAAACCTTTCATAATAACTCTCCATAATTGAAAGTCTATAGTTTTAATATAAATTCTCATTCTAGCCTTCCAGTATATGTAATTGGTGCCATTGAAGTGTAGAGGTCTATTACTATATTATCCTTCAGCTAGTGAGTACTCATATGGATTGCCATGATCTTTTCTCCTAATCATTGAATTAGCGGTATTAAGACATGGCTCTAATACCACTTGTTGGCTAGACTGACAATCCAAGAGAGGGTTGAATTGGGTTTTTAAAAAATAAAATATGTACCTTTCAAAATCAATTGATGTGTGTGCCAAGTATTGTATTAAACTATGCAAGTGCTGAATATAAGAGAATGAGATAGAGAGACAAGAAAATACATAAATACAATAGGATTTCTAGTGGTTTGGAGCAATCCCAGCTCCTATGTCTACTACCCAAGGACCTCTTAAAATTTCACCTATATTCCTGCAAGAACATAGCTGGTTTGTTTTATCTCAGTCTCACAAACCAAAATCTAAATACAACATTTATTTTGCAGACTTACAAACAACCTGATTAGTCTTTCGATGTCAACCAATCAAAACCTAAATCTAATTCTTCATTTTATCTCCCTATTGAAACAAACAACTTAAAAAAAAAATAGAGCAACAAAATAAACTCTAAAAAGAGTAGATGGTTGTCAGTGAAGCTTCTCTTATAGACTCTTCAAGTCTTCAAGAATTGCTCTAAAAAGATCTCTGATATCTTCACTTAATACTTCAAGAGAGTAGGTAGAAAAGAGTAAAGCTTTTTTAAGTTTTCAGGTGACAGCTCTTGAGTTCTTTTGTTTGCAATGATTAAAAGAATATTCTCTCAAGTATTGCTTCCTTTGATTTTAATCCAAGAATTTATACCTTTTCAAGTATTTTTTAATTGATTCTTAGTCATTTCTAGCCATTTGAAGATGTTGAAAAGTGAAATATGGTCAATAGAATTCTTGGAAATTGAATTCTGCAAGTTTTGGAATTAGCCATTACTATTACTTTCCATGGGATGATAATCAGCTCTCTTGAGGGGTGGCGGCTCTAATCAGCAGTACTAAGAAATCTACCTTTTTATTTTTCTAAGAGAAAAAGCTTATTGGATAGGAGTCGGTTCTTTTCAATATGATTCAAAAATCATGCTTCCTACCTATCGGAGATAGAAGGCTTGCCTGAAGATAGTCGACTCATTTCTATAGTGTTCCGAAAATAGCTTTCTATCATCTTATGAGAGTTAGCTCTAATCACAGAGTCGACTTTCTTAAGCAGTGCCAAACCTGCATGCCATCCCAGCATACCATGCCATTCTACAAGAGTCAGCTCTTCTCAAATGAGTCAGCTCTTACAAATTTTATAAAAACTCTAATATTTTTTTATAACTAATTGTAAGAGCCCTCTCACTACATTTTAATGAGCTCTCCAATAAATTTAAATACATTTAATTACAATAATGGGCCCTATACTCTTCTCATGTTACAAAAACTTTTATAAAAAATTTTACCATGATACATACATCTTTGCAATATCCTAATGGCTCTCAACCAATTCTAATGATTTATAATAATTTCAATTAATGGTTGTTGATTCGAAAGATTTCTCAATAATATACTTAAATATTTGAAAAGTATTATTTTAGTATTCATGCTCCAATATTTTATAATTATCAAAACTTTTTTCAAGGTCTACACATTATCATTTCTAAAGGTGTAAGAAGTATTCTAGTTTAAAAGGTTTGTTGTAGAAATGGCTGTGATGTCATCTGATACCATAATACTCCATTATGATAATAATGGTGCCATAGCTCTAGCTAAGGAACCAAGATCTTATTAGAAGTCTGAGTATATATAGTAATGATTGTATATTATATTTGATTATTTTATGTAGGTATAGAGAGTAGACTTCATATAAGATGTGGCAGATCCACTAGCAAAGTAAGTTTTATCTAGCAGATGACTAAGCATGTCTTGAGAAAATGGGTCTGAGGTAGATGGTTCATTGGCTTTAGTGTACATCAAAGATTATTAGATATATACCTTAGAAGCCAATCTTATAGACTAATATTTTTTCTAAGACATACTTTTATATTTGATATTTTTAATTAGATTACTTTTTTCATAAATGTTATATATGTATCCATGTATCATCTAAGAAATTAATAGATGATGATATATATTCTCAAGAGTTAAGAATTTAATGTATATATCATTATAGATTAATTTCTAAATTACTCCTGGTTGTTGGGTCATGATAAGGATGGTAATTGATCTACAAGATCAATACACATATCACTTTTCTTTAGATAGACAAGTCTCAAGTTTACAATATAGGGATACTAAAGCAAGTGTGCAAGTGATTTTTGGAGAACATCGGTACTGAGCATGACCATATGAGAAGTTACTTGGATATCTATTCGTTCATTAGTGATTTTCTCGATGGTATGATAGTGTGAATAATTTTTTGACCTATGGTATCTCAGCTATTCACAGTGAAGTTGCTATAGTTTGACCGTACATACAATTGGTTTCCTAGCCATTCAGGTTATTACAGTATAAGTTGGCTATAATTGGTTCACTATAAGAGTACAATATACATCTAGATGGGATCTATCGATCTGTAGATGATGAGTAGTCTTATATGATTTGCAAGACTGACTTTAGAAGATCTTGACTAGGATATAATGAACAGTGGAAAAGTATTTCCATGAGTTTCACATCATGAACTCAACTCAAATGAATCTTACATATGATAGATGATGGATTTGATGAGTTTTTGCATAACCTTTAACTTATCAGGGCTCATGAAAGAAGAATTGAATCATAAGATAACTGTACCTAAGGATTTTAAATATCTATTCTATTAAAATTGCTACTACATGCTGTTAAGCGATACTAGTAAATTATATGAACTCACTTGGATGATATTTTAGATCAAGGATCTTTGATCGAGGTAAGTTAAAATTATTCCAATCCATTGAAAGGGGTTTCAGTAATATTATGATAGAGATCATAGTATCATTATTCCAATCCATTGTAAGGAATTTCAATGATACTATGATGGAGATCATAATATGTCTCATTTTAGACATAATAGAATCTATGAGATTATACACTATAAGGGTTTAGACTTGATCAAATGGTTGGATAAAACCTAATTATCAATATAATTGATGAATAAGATCAATTTATAAGAGTTACAAATTAGAGCATTTAATAAAGATGATTATTTATATTGCAATAGTTGCAATTTGATTTGATCATACAAATCTTAATTGAATTAAATTAGATTTAATTTAATTAGGTTTGGTTTAATTCAAGTCAAATTGTATTTTCCAATCCAATTGAAAATTGGATCTAAATCCTAATCAGATTAGGATTAGGGTTTGAGTTAAATTGATTTCGGATTGGATTCCAATTGGGTTTTCTAGTTCAATTGGGAATTGAACCTAAATCTTAATCAGATTAGGATTAGGTTTTGATTCAAATTAATTTTAGATTAGATTCCAACTGGGTTTTCTAGATCAATTGAAAATTGTACTGAAATCCTAATCATATTAGGATTAGGGTTTGACTCAAATCAATTAGATTCAAAATAGGTTTCCTAGTCTATTTGGGAATTAGACTTGAATCGTAATCAAATTAGGATTAGAGATTGACTTGAATATGTTTCGAATTAAATTCAAGTTGGATTTGTATTGGGATTGAATTAATTCCTAATTGGATTAGGAATTAGAAACTTAGTTAGATTGGGTCTCTCCCTTAATTCCATGTCCAAAAAGAAATCCAAATGGTGGGGCACATAAGGAAATGGCATCCAAAGATACTTGATATGGAATTTCATGAGAAAAACTTTCATGTGCCAAGAAGTTGGCAACCCTATCTCTTTAAAGTCCTTCTATTTTAGAACTTTGTCATGTGTTTGAATTTGATTCAAACAAGATAGAGGATGAGGCCTATTTTGAATGGGATAAGGTTGATCATGTGAAGTGGCACATGATTAAAAGAAAGTTTTTCTTGCACCAATAATATGATTTCTAACACCAATATGAGTTTCCACCTTTCCAAACACCAAAAAGGATTTAAGAAAAAATCATATTGGTATGATCCCTTGCTCCCTTGGCACCTCCTTCTCCTTCCTCACACCATTCATAGAGAAGAAAAGGAAAGCAAAAGAGAAGGTCTCTTCCTTCTTCCTCTCTTCTCTTCCTCCATGAAGAGTTCATGCATCTAGTTATAGCCTTCTACTTTGGATCTTGAGAAGAAATGAAGAGAAGAACAAGATCCACCCGTTGAAGGAGTGAGACCTGTAAAAGGAGATAGCACCCCAATGATCTTTGAGACTCCTGATCAAGTTGACTCCATGTAGATATCTATAGAGACCGAATGTTTGAACGGCTTTGAAAAAAACCTACAACATCTAGTTTTGAATTCGAAAAGAAAAAAGTGCATAAGTTATATACTCATTTCATATTTCAGATTACTTTTTTTAGATTTTTGCTTTGATTCCATGCATACAAAATTGATTTATAGGTGTTTAGATTAGATCTTGCATGCATAGATTAATTAGTTAATCTATTCTTCCGTTGCATGTTCAAAATTATTTTGAAATTTCTACATGCTGCACCTTAGATCTATGAATCTTGACATATGAAACAAGAAAAGTTGGCTGCCAATTGAAGAGGTCCTTATTAGATTTTCTAAGCTATTCGACTTGGAGCCTATAGAATCGAGGACCTTGATAGCAAACCAATCCCCTAAGCTTGGAATGCTGAAAATCTCAAAATATACTATCAATGAGTATCAAATTTGAAATGCAAAAATTCATTTTCTTCAAAAAATTAGCAAAAATGCTCTCTATTGAGAAAAGCTAACCATTTACAAGATTTCATTGGAGATGAAATCCACTAGAGATATCCTGGCCATGGCAAAGACCTCTGGTACTAGTCAAAAGTCCACTTGGGATATCTGAGCATCAGCATGGACCCACCCTCAACCAGATCAATTCTTAACTGATCTCATGGAGATATCCCAACTTTTAAGCTAGGACCTCTAAAAGCTTGCTAGGAGACAACTCAACATCAGCTAGGTCTTCTCCAAGGTAACCAGACTCGATCGATGGAAACAACCTGACATCAACTAGGTTCTCCCTAATTAAACATTCAATTTCCTTGGCACACAACTGACCTGATTCCTCACTTTGGGCCATAACCCATATCCAAAAGGAAGAGGAAGTTTATCTTACACAATACAAAGTAGTGGTGCAAAAGCCAAGTGGCAGTGTTGGACACAGATGAAGGGAAAAAATTCTTGAGCATAGAATGAGGTTTGGTGGGAAGAAGAATACCTCCCCTAGTGCCTAGGAGAGGTCACCATCTCCCCACCAAACTCCCTTCCATGCCTCCCTCCAACTTGAAAAGGAACATCAAAAGAGACATGGTCCTTCAACCATTAGGATTGGCCCATTTCTTGAGCATGGAAGGAAGCTTAATGTTGAGAAAGTGAACTTTCCTGGCATCTAGGAGAGGCCACTATCTCAAGATCAAGCCCCCTTAGGGCCTCCCCTCTAATCGGAAAGAGGGACCTATCAAAGTGACCTACAAGAAAGACATCAACGGTTATTGCTAGGAGGGAGGAATTGCATCTATCTTCCCCAGAATTCTGAAGGAAAAAGAATGGATTGCTTGGCTACAAATAGAAGCATGGCCCCCTAAAGGGAAAAAGCAAGGAAGAGGTCACCAACTGCCTTGATCATGCATCAGGTGTCACAATCCCAATGGCCTCGAAGACCGCACCTTCCTGGGAAAAGTATCCCAGACGCATTTTCTGGAAATATGCTATTCTGGAAACCGCAGTCTTAAAGACTACACAAGTCTCCAGGAGGAAGGACAGGTTGATTGATGGAATACTGAATATGCCTTTGCACTTTTACCATCTTGAAATTACAACGCAAGATCCAATTGAATCGCCTTGAATTCATACATGTTGACTCAGTCAACTATGGCTGGTAACCAATTTGATCCAAGCGAAGACTTCAAATGACCTTTAGATAACGTCTGACCTCAACTTTGAATGACCAAATTATCAAGGTCTTTGGTGACATGCTGCTTGATCCAATCAGACAAAGGAACCCTTAGTTATTTCAATTATGAAGCAAGGCTAAATGGATGTTCTATCAGATCGATATTAACAAAAGAGATGAGGTCAACAAGGCAAACAAACTTTGGTGAAAACAAAACCTTTATTCTATTGCTAGAGTTTGTTGTAAAGTTTTCCTTCGTTACAAAAATCTTGAAAGAGAGGAAACGAAAGGAGCCTAGATTAGAGCTAAGCAACGTAGGAGCCTTCGAGGTAGTAGGATTGGCCTTAGTCAAAGTCCCTACCTTGGCCTTGTCTCCAATCTTTTTGGGTTAAATCTTTTATAGAACTAGATGTTAGAAATATGTCCTAATACCAATTATCATTTATAGATGGTTATGTTTTGTAAATATATATGAATTACTATCAATAAAAGTTATTTGACAGTTCATCGTATTATATCTTTCCTTATTGACTCTTTTATGAAGGGATTCTTAGAACTACATTTTATACGATAAATAAAAATTTATCATATGGTTCTTAAACCTATTCATAATCAAATGATGCATTATTATAGGATGATGGTGTATCGAGTGGAGGTCATTGTATATTATATGGGTTGGCTGTCCTCTTAACCAAGAAGTATGAAGACGTGGAGATACTAGTATGACATGCATGTAAATTATAGAATATTATACTAAACATGACCCACCTACGAAACACTCTTTTACCAAGTGTTACCTGTGAAAGGAATGTGGATATAAGTATGCCTCATACTTAGGATCATCATGGTGACTTGCAAGTAACTCACTATATTTGGTGCCAAACTACCTAGATTTCTAATCCTATAATGGAAGATTTTTGGATATAGTCAAGAACTTGTGAAGTCAATATGTGAGTCAAGATGGGATTGACCCCTCCAAGTATTAGAATAAATGTCTCATTGTATTTTAATTTAGCAAAATCTTGGCCAGGATAGTTCTTATGAGAAGTCACGGGACTTGTAAGGTTAAGACACCATGTGGATGAACTATTTAAGGGTTCGCAGTTAAACCCTGATGTCATCCTGAGCATTAAGGATCAAAGGATGAATTATATGATAACTATATACCAGAGATTCTTGAATGCATCTCTACAACCATTCGACCTATCTAGATGTTAGATACCATTGCTAGTTGGTTACATCGATTACTCGATTGAGTACGGAAATTATTCCTGTGCTATCGGCTTATTATTCGAACCTATGGGGTCATACATCATAGAAGTTTCTACCTAACCTGATGGCTGATCAATGATTGTAAATTGTTTCAGGCCTAATTATCAATATGATTAATGATTAACCTTGAGTCAACACTCTATGAGTCGACATTCAAGGTTTTTCAAGTGTTGACTCATTAGTATTACAAAGTATGACAAGATTTTTGGGATGATTGATTAGGAATTGGACTGCTAATGAGGTTTAGTTTAAGTCTGATTGAATTGGTTCAATTAGATTGATCCAATTGGATTGGGTCATACCCTTGCATAATAGCCATTAAAATTTGAATTAGAATTTCAAAATCAGATTGAAATTTGAATTTGATTTTGAATTCATAATTCAAAGGGGATTTGAATTTGAACTTGTACTTGAATTTTGAATTCAAGTTGTTGAACCACCTTCTCTTATTCTCCCTGACCTCCTAACTTCCCTAACTTGCTAACTCTTTACTTTCATTAGGCACCTATTCAAAAGGGGTTCATGGTGGGCATGGGAGGTAGCTTAGGCTAGCTAAAAAAAATTTTCTACTAAGGAAAAAAGGAATTTTGGGACTATAGAGGAAAGAGTCTTGGGTGAGAGCTACCTAGTTTTTTACTAAGTTGGGAAGTGATGAAGCTTAGAAAGTCTAGTTTATCTACCACTTCTTCCATATTCTTAGTCCTTCTAGAGTTCTTTAATCTAATGGAGGATCCCAAAATTTTGAAAAAGAAGAAGAAGATCAGTCATCAAGGTCTTAAAGAGGAGTTAGCACTCCAAAGAGATTGGTCAGGATAGAGCTCTTATGTGGATCACCTGTAGATGCCAGACATTCTATATGGCTTATAGAGTTTTCAATCACATCTTCTAGTAGTGGCGATTGTCAACCACTGCAAAGGTAAAGTTCTAGACTCTATGACATAGTAGAGGTGATCTATATATTGGTTTTGGCATAAACATGATCTATGATACATGTTTGTAATTTTTGTTTCCATATTGCTTATATCATGTCATAGATCTTGGTGTAGGTTTATATTAGATTAGATCTAATATATTTATAGATTAATCTGATAAATCTATCTTTGCGCTGCTTGCCATTATGAAAAATTTAAAATACATGATTTTATAGCCTATTGGTTTCGTACATTGGTATCAGAGCACAAGATTCTATGATATGTTTATGTATGCATATAATTGAAATGTAATTATTTTTTCATTTTATATAGTACTTGGATTAGGTGAATTCACCATGGCTGTTCGATCATAAGAGAAAAGGGAAGGTTTAAAAGCCCTCTCTTCCTATTTGATGGGGTCTCTTATGGAATAAAGGGGTGCTGATTATATTAGACTCATGAGAAAGAGCACAAAAGGGATTAGATTAAAATTATTTTAATCTTGATATTTTAGATCTGATATTATAAATTAGTTTTAAATGTTTTATGTTAGATTTATGAATTATTATGTAAAAATTTTGGCATAAAGATTAGATTAGAAATGGACTAGTTTTATTAGCCTGTAGGTGTCGACACTTAGCCTTGAAGTATCGATACTTTGCTCTTATGAGTCAACACTTGCTCTGCAGGTGTTGACTCAAGTGTGTAGATGAGAGTTACACATTCTATTTGCTCTCTACGAGTCGATTTCATAGGATCAAGTGTTGACTCTCTATGACTCGACTCATGGAAGTATCGACACTTGACCAGGGAGTGTCAACTCAAGCTTGTAAACAGAAATTTCAAAATTAAAAATTTTATAAAATTGTTCACAAGTAAATTTTAAATATTTCAAATTTAAAAGAGATTAAATTTAATTAAGAATTAATTTGGATGTTAAAAGACCTAGATTAGAATGAAAGATCTCAATACTGTTCATAAGCCTTGGGGTTAATGGGTTAGCTCAAATCAGGATATTAATAGGGTTAGTGATGATTACATTATATAAATATTAATTAAAAATTAAGTTATCTTTATTTATCAAAAATTGATACTTTTATAATATTTTTGCATGAAAGAAATATTACCAATGCAAAGAGCTTGATTTAGGATTCAAATAAATAATTTGAAGCGAATTGGATTTAACATGAGACCAGAATTAAAGTTTAAAGATTGAATAGTTTCATGAATTTTAAAGCAACTAGTCCATCATGGATCGGTCGCTGGTTTACAAAATGTTGAGGGTCTACCAGCAACCATATTTTTGATCCATGGCTTAGAGCTGTGGACTATAGAAGGATTTTAGTCATTTTCCAATCCCCCATCCACCAATCTCTTCGTCGCTGACCTGAGATGCCAGAGCCACCGTACTGTAACCTAGCCACCGTTGCCATCGCCTCCTTTCCTGTCTATAGCATTTTTCTCCGATCAACCCTAAGAAGTAGCCTAAGAGCCAGGAGTTGTCGTTCATCAACTCGATATGCCATTAGCACCGCCATCCTCCCCTTATCTTCCTTCATGCTGTACTACATTCCCATTGCTGCTACCATCCTCCACATCATCATCGCTTCTTTGCTGCCAACGCCTCTGCTTGACACCACCATCATCAATGCCACTTGCCATGTTCTTCCCAGCACCACCATCTTCCCCAATGACTTCACCTTTGGGACACCATGCCACCCTCTACCTATTCTCACAGTCTCAAGTTTTCCATTGCTACGAAGCCACCATCCACCATCTTTTACTCATCTCCCAATCTCATCGCAGCCATGGCTGCCGCCCATCCTGAGATACCATCCCGTGCCTCTCCTCGTCACCACTACTATCTCCCATCACTGACATTGCCATGTCCTTGCCTCAGCCTATGCCGCCTTCTTCCTCGCCACCAACTCCATATGGATGCTGCTGTCAAATTGGGAGGAAAATCCAATGGTTAGAAATCAAGTTGGATTTGATCAAATATCGAAAATCATGCCAACCTAATGATGGACTCAAGTACATGATTTTAGCTACAACACATGCAATCCAGCAATCCATAATCAATCTAAGGACTGATCCAATGGCTAGAAAAGCATCATTCAGTCAAAGAAGATTTGGGGTGGCATTTTAAGCCTATTTGATTAAGATCTGGCCCTTTCTTTCCTATTCAACCCATTTGACCCTCCATTAGTTGTAAAATAAATCCTAGCCACTCATGATTCTTTCCTTAGTCCCACATCGAAAAAATACAAAAGCTTTCCTCTATTAATATCTATAAAAGGCTCCCATACCTCTACCTGGAGATATCAATCCATGGAATTCCTTTAGAGCCTTGCATAAAGGGAAAGGAAGGGAAGATCATGCATGGCTAAGAAGTTTTATTTTTAAGAGTAGATGAGATTTTGTGATATTTATATTTGTACTTTTTCTTTGTGTAATAGTACTTGATTGTAATGTATGCTTTTTATGAATAAAGTATTTTTTATTACTTCAAGTAGTGTCCTTCATGTCTAGCTATAATTAGATTTAGAATAGCTTATGACTGCATATAAATGAGTCATGATTCCAGGATACCATTCATACTCAGTGAGATAGGCTATGCTTAGAATCTGATTATAAGAAACTTTATTTGTTATTAGAAACTTGAATAGCCTATGGCTATGTAGGAACGAAATCAAGGTCTGTATTCAGGAGATAGGCTATGCTTAGGGATCAATCATAGTTTAATAATTACATATTGAACAAAATACTTAATATAATACTAATTATTAAATCAAATCAAGACATCTTTCATATTCTTTATAATCTCTGCTTATTAGTTTAAGATAATCTTGGTTCCTAGTTAAAACATATTCCCATTCTTTTATCTTTTAATATAATTAAAACTCAAATATAAAAATCTTGAAAGTGAACATAACCCTAACTGATTCCTAGAGATATGATCCCAACTTACCCTAATTATAGTTTGAGTTGGTGAAATTATTTTGACCATCTATAATAATAATCAAATTTTGGCACCAGTGTCAGGGATCATGGCATAATTAGTTTATCAAAAAATACTAATTAAAAAATTTATAATTTATTAAGATTTTTTATAGAGACATAGAACATTAAACTGCCTTGTTTGAGATAGTATGCACTACATTGCATCTACATAAATTATCTTAATGGTACTAACCCTAAATAACATAAAATAGAGATTTATCATCCTTTCTGGTCCATAAATGACTACCGTCATATTGCATTATTTTAAGCCTATAAGAAAATCAATTAGCTTGGCCCCTAAGGACAGTCAAGCTCACTAGGACAAGGGACCCGAAGAGTGAACCAGATAAGGATTAGCAGTTAACTAGTGTCTTCGACAGGGGTTCAAAAATGATGTAGCCTTAAAAGAAGTTGGTTTTAATTGATTCCATTGTCTGACCTGGCTAATTTATTTTTACTGGTATAGGAAAGCAATGGAAGGGCCCCACCGACCTACCCTTACCTAGATAGTTAGCCAGTTAGTTTCTAACTTGGAGGGCTTGAAGAAAATTTAGAATAGTTAGGAGCTATCTAGAATCAGGGAATGATAGAGTTCATTATGTGCTAACTTGATTTCAATTAACACATAACTAAAACTAATAATCCTTCTCTATCTCACTTAGCTCTACGACTCCTTAGGTTCATATTTGTTGCCACCTAGATTATCGTGGCTTGCAACTCTGACATGGCCCATACGAGTTGGCCTCCCGGGCATGTCAGGTTCCTCTTCCTCTGGCATTCGTGGTCAGTCAGCCCTACAAAAAAGAGGGAGACCTAGGTCAGGATCCCGGTGGGAACACTTTGACGGTCAAGTCACTAGGATGACCAAGAAAAAGGATCCTCTGTGATAGAAGCTTGGGATGCCATCTCATAGAGGTAAAATAGGATAAAAGGGAAGAAATAAAGAAACTAGAGTTCGGGGGGTTGATCGCTATTTAGCCCTTTGCCTTTGCTCTCTTGCCTCATCCTCCTCCATCCTGAAGGTCCCTCTTACCATTATATAAGAATCATCAGGCCAAATCGGGTCTGGAGCCTCAATGGGATGCCTTTATGCCAGTGTCCCCTACAAGAGGGGTACTTGTCTGCCATAGCCTTCCTTGGGACTGATTCCCAGGAGGAGGTCCTCTTACAAGGGATGTAGTCGATGCATTGCAAAGCTGTCCGCTTGGTGGAGTAGCCCGCACGGAGGACATGGGCATCGTGCTACAGGGCCATGAATCGCGATCGAGCATTTCCAATTCTGGGGGATACAGGCAGCATGCCACATGGCTTGGGGCCTCGGTAGGATACTCTTCTTATAGGAGACACAAGTAGTATGCCATGGGGATTGGAGCCCCAGTGGGAAATGTGACCTGTAGAGGGTACGTGTGGCATGTCGTAGGACTTGGGCCCCAGTAGAACAGCGCTATGTAGAGTGTACTGGTGGCATGCTGCGGGACATGGAGCCTCAGTAAAGCATGCATTGCCATCACGAGAGCTGCGGCTGGTCCAGTAGGATTGATGTCGCACCTCCGTGTCACGGTCTAGATCACCTTCGTCTCTGTCCTTAGGAGTCATATCTCAGTTCTTGCCGTCTCCTTGGCTGTGGTCAGGATGTGCCTCCTTACCTTTATGGGCTTCCTCCGGATAAGGGCTTGATCCTAGCCAAGAGCTCACCTCGGATAAGAGCCCCTCCTCAACTAGGGGCCCACCTCAGATGGGAGCTCAACTTTGGGTGGGAGCTTAACCTCAGATTGGAGCTCACCTTAGACAGGAGCTCAACCTCAGATGGAAGCTCGGCCTTGGTCGGGAGCTCACTTGAATGGGAGCTTAACCTTAATCAGGAGCTCGATCTCGGTCGGGAGCTCACCTTAAATGGGAGCTCAACCTCGATCAGGAGCTCACATCAGACGGGAGCTTGACCTCGATTGAGAGCTCACCTCGTACAGGAGCTCGACCTCGACCGAGAGCTCACCTCGGATAGGAGCTCAACCTTAGCTAGGAGCTCACCTCAGATAGGATGGTGGCGCTCTCATCACCTCACCGCACCACTGTACCTGACATGGATACTATGTCATCAGCTTGCCACATCAGATGCCCTCCACTTTCGAGCCTCGGAGTGCATCATGGCTTCTTGGGCTTGGAGTGAAGGAGTAATGACACCGCTGACATAGAGGGGTGCCATGCTTGTGTAAATAAATTCTACTATTTTTGATGATTCATAGATCATGCCCGTACCAATCATGGGGTGCCATGTCATGGGAGTGATGATTTGAAGCGATGCCCTTTCATCCATGGCATGCCGTCCTGCGAATCGAAGTGTCTCGGCCAGTGGGGGGGTTGGCACATGTCGAAATCCTATTGGATGGTAGAGCAAAGGGCCGCACCGATAGGGGTTTCTACATCCCTTTCAAGCAAGTGGCATGTCCCTTCGTTTCTTTTTTAAAGGACTTTGAACAGAAAGGGAGGAATGTAGAAGAAAGAGGGAAGCCCCATAACCATTTTCGAAACCTTCAACCCAGAGTCCTTCACATGTCGTCCCTTTTTTCATCTCCTTCCCTTATGGTTGGCACCGGGGAGCGTCCTTCATCCTTATGTTTTCCTCTTTTCTTTCTTTCTTCTTTCCTCCCATCATAAGTTCCTCTAGAAGTGATCACCATTTCCAGGGCATCCTCCGACCTGCCCCAGCATGGCGAAGCTGTCATAGGCAGGGCCTCCTTCCTTGGGTACCAAGGAGGAGGATATTCTTTTTAGGGTTCCTCGGGGTCCCAACAGATGGTGGACCCCATACTTTGTCTTTGCCTCTTCCTCCTTCTTCCTTGAGTCTGGACATAGCCGGGCCATTTGGGGTGGCCTCAATAATGATGAGGATGGACACCCTCCAGCCTCGAGGCATCAATGGGATCCCAGATTCCTTCTGATTTTAGCCTTAAACTCGAGGGAGCGGGTCACTCAGGTGGTCCAGGCCAGGTCGCCCTATACGGGGATTTTTTTCCAGTAGGTTTTCAGCTCCCTCTTCATCATTTTATTCTTCATTCTCGGACCACTATAGGTTAGTCCTAGCCCAGCTAATCCCAAATTTCAGGTTTTCAGCTCCCTCTTCATCCTTTTGTTCTTTCATTCTCGACCACTATAGGTTAGTCCTGGCCCAGCTAATCCCAAATTTCTTTAGGGTCATTTCTTCCTTATAGTTTTGTGTCACTTTCATGGCATAGTTGCTAGGTTTTCCTGTTTAAGGCCTTATTCACCCTGAAGCGCCACCCCGCTGATAAGGGGTTGGGTTTGTAGCCCCCTCGCCTGGGGACTCTTAGATTTGACTTGCCTACCTCCATTAAGGGATGGAAGAGTAGGTTCCTTTTTGCCTCCATCAAGGGAATCAACTAGGTTTGGATTGACCCCGATCAATCTCCTAATCAGAATGCCAGGTGGAGCCTGCCGACCAAGAGGTGTATGACCAACTCATTACCTTGAAGGTTCCTCGCGGACGTGACCTTCTCTCCAAGCAAAAATCTATTTGACACGGCATCAACCCGGTCCGATCCCTAGGTAAGATTTAAAATCCATTACTTCTTAAGGTTTCCAGTGACTAACAGAATTCACTTTATTGGTGTAGACATGAAGTTTTCCATTGACCGACTTAAACAGATGACCCGCAAGAGATCATCTTCAGCAAGGCCCCAGGAGTAGCCCGCGAAGCAACCATGCAAGGAACCGGAGCAGTGGCCTCGCAAAGAGCCCAGCCCACTCTCGAGAGGAGAGGACACAGAGCATCATAGCAGTAGTATAGAGGTGACTGGAAGCACGACCCGGGGTCCAGCAAGGGTGCTAAGTCAAAGGAGGGGGCATCTCGGTCCCCTCCCCCGAGGCTCCAGAGATTTTGAAGATCCTGCCATCCCCCGAGACTGCTGCCATGCCTAAGGAGGAGGGTGATTTGACCCCGCCTGTGATCGATGCAGTGGCGGGCAACGTCCGGAGGGGCCAGAGCTAACAGGGCCTTCTTCTACTGCAGTTCCAACCTCCAGGATTGCCAGGGGTCTGGCTCCGATCCCACCCGATGCATCGATCACCTTCATTGTAGGGCTAGCGGAGATGCTGCTAGGATTTTATCCTGTAGCCTCAAGACCAGCGAGGAAAGGGCCTGCCGCATGCTGGTGGACACCATCATCGGAGTCTTCCCCAACTCCTCACTATAAGTTTCTTCTTCTCTTCTTTCTCTCTTTTTTTTGATGGTTCCCTTCTAGTTCATATTTCAGGTCATCCAGGATGCGTTCCTAATCAAGGATGCATAACGGGCATTACTCCGGTGGGACATCGAGTCCCGTAATAGGGCCGATGCCACGGAGGTAAGGACAAAGTCCTGGTCGAGCAGCTGGTGAACATGGAGGCTTAGGAGAAGAGCTTGGAGGCCAAGCTTGCATAGACCCAGGACATCGTGGTGGACCTCGAGATGTGCATAGAGGGCCATGAGGGCCACACTGACAGAGAAGGGTGATGACATTGGCCTGTTGGAGGAGAAGCTTGCCAGGGCTACCTCCAACTCCCTTCACCTGGAAGGGCAGCTGCAAGGCTGCCAAGTACGGCAGAGCAGGGCAGAGGAGCGGGCTGCAATGATCGAGGAGAAGGCAACCGCCGCCTTGGTGATGATAGAGGCTATGAAGAAGGAGGCGACCGACTCCGTCCGGCGGTACAAGGCCTCAACCAAATTGGAAGATGAGGTTTGGGAGGTGTTTATGATGCATTCAAGAAGGGTTTCAAGGAGTGCAAGTGGAAAGTGGCACGAATGATAATTATATTATATACATATATAAAAGTATTAATTTAATAATTAAATTATCATTATTTATCTAAATTTGATACTTTTATATATCATTTGTAGGAAAAAAGACCTCCATTGTAAAGATCATGATTTATGGTTTCAAATAAAATAAGTTTGAAGCGAATCAGATCTAAAATGAGTCTAAAATTGATTTTTAAATATTTAATCGAAGTTGCACAGTTATGGAGCACCAGTCCAAGGTGACTGGCTTTCTAGTTTACAAGACACCACCCAGTCCATGGGCAGCCATGGCCAATGTCCACAACCAGAGCTGTGGACCATGAAGCTTGTTTTGAGCCAAAACTCGTCGAAGATGGCTCCCACCGTCCATCGGAACCACCTGCGCCATCTCCTCCAATCGGAGAACCACTAGAAGCCATCGTCGGTCATCAGTTCCACATGATTTTCCTTGTTCCACATAGGTTTCCTGGTTCCACATTGCTACTGCTATCCATGACAGCAAACACCACCGGATCCGCCATCCCGGTCACACTCCCATCTCCAGCCACCATCCCCAGCCATTCTCCCATCTCCGGCCACCTTCCTTGGCCGTTCTCCCATCTCCACCATCAAGCAGCACCCATCTTCTTCCTTGCGGTGGTGGTGGTTCTAGTAGCTCCAGTGAGGATCCAATGGTCGATCTTGGCAGTGAGTCCGGAAAACCTACATCATGGTCCTGGCGACGGTAGCGATGGCCCAAGAGGAGTTTGGCAGCTTCGAGCAACAGCATCCATATTCATTGAAGGAGAAAGGAAGGAGCATGGATCGCGAAGCACTCCAATGGTTTCTGTTGATTTCCATGATGAGGGTGATTTTTGGACCTTCGATCAAGATCCGACGGTGACCAATTTTAACTGGTCAAACATTGAGTTGGAGTAGGACTCTACAGTTTAATTTAAGTAGAATTTGGGCTTACCATCTATCCATATATTTATTATTATAATAAATCCTAGCCACCCGTATGATCTGCATGTTTAGTCCCATACTGAAAAAACATGAAGACCCCTCCTGTTAAACCCTATAAAAGGCTTCTATGCCTTTCCTAGAAGAAGCGACTCCTTGGAGTCCCTCTAGAGCCTTTGCATAGGGGACAAGAGGGGATCAATTTAGAAGCAGGGTAGTGCAAAAGTGCATGAGGGAACAGGAAGTTTTGTATGTAGCAGAGTGGGATTTTCTTGTTCTCCAATCTTTTGTATTTCTTTGGTCTACAATAAAAGAGTATGGCTTTATTTATAAGTTTATTATTTATTCTCTTTTATTTGCTCTTTATTATACTTTATTGTTAGATTGAGGTTAGGGATAACTCTTGCTTTTCTAAGAGTGCCATGATCTATATGGATATGGGGCATACCAAGAAATGAAGAGTTGGATACCTAATGCCTCCCGAAGATGCGCCGTGATCTATTACAAGTAGAGGGCATGTCAATGGAGACATGTAAATCCCTAAAATCAATTACATCTTAATTATAAAAGAAATAATATTTGATAAGTGTAAAATCAATCTTCAACTCCTAAATCCATCCCTTTTACTTGCTTCATCTTTAAAAGTAGTTTATTTCCTGCTTACTTTTATTTTCATGCAACAACATTATTCTTCTTCACTTTTCAAATCATAACTTAGTCCTAAGATCCCTAAGGATACGATTCCGACTCATCCTAGCTATAGAGTTGAGTTGGTGAATTATTTTTGATTGCCTACGATAGTGATCAAATTTTGGCACCATTGTGGGGACATAGGCATGATTGTGATTTTAAAAAAGAAAAAAAATCAAAATGTACAAAAAAAGGGTTAGTTAATATTGTTTCCTTTTTATTTCTTTCTAACTAATTCACTATTTCCAGATCTGATTAACCACTTAACTGCCTTATAACCCTAATCTAATTTAGTTTTTTCGTACTTAATTAACTAAATTAAAAACTTATTCAAATAAAAAACCTAACCTAAAAAGAAACACAAGATATCTAATAACACGTAATTAAAATAAACTAATTAAGCCTTAAAAACTAACTACTTATACTGAACATCTATTTCTTCACATTGCATAACTCATGAAACATCTTAAGGGCATGAAACCCTAAACAACATAAGGTGGAGATGTCATTATCCTTCTTGGCTACAAACCACCATCCTGCATATTGCATTGACCTAAGCCTTAATTTAAAATCAATTAGACGTTGGCCTCTAAGGATTATCGAGCTCACTAGGATAAGGACCCTGAGAGTTAGACTAGCTTAGAATTAACTAGTTCACCGATGTCTAAGAAAAGGGGTTCAAGGATGATGTAGCCCTGAAGGAATGTGGTTTTTTAATTGGTTATTATCTGACCTGGCTAATTAATTTGGTGTCTAAGGAAAGCACAAGGAGACCCCCATCGACCTTATCCTTACCTAGCTAGTGGCTAGTTAGTATCGGACTTCGAAGTCTCAAAGGCAATCTTGAAATAGTAGGAGCTATCTAGAACTAGAGACCCTAGGATAGAGAGTTCCTTGATTGCTAACTTGTTTGTAATTAACCTAGAACTTTAATTAATACTCTTCTCTATCCCTTTTAGCCCTAGGACTCAGGTTCTCATCTTTAGTCTTCTTCTCTATCTTTTTTTTTTCTTCTTCCCTCCTCTCCTCTTTGAAATAAATAAATAAACAAAAACTTAGAAGAGGATTGCTCTAATCTAGGACCTTTGATTACATATCCATAACCATTAGAACAATTCGATGAATTAGAGCAGTGCTAGGAACATGGATCTAATTATAGAGTGGATAATTATCCCATGCCTTTGGTGCATGCCCTATGAATTCGACCATCGATTACCTAACAAAAACCTCTTCCACTCCTTTCCTTTTTCCTGCATAACATGTGTGCTCCACATATTTGAGTCCAACTCACTTGTGAGTGAGTACCCAGCTATGTATCATATTTTCTGGGTCTAGGTATGACCAAGTTTATCAAGATCAAATTCATATGGCCTATAGACCAGGAGAAAATCTAAACTTCAATGCTTACAACCTAGGTTAGGGGGCTCAACCAGATTTATCATGGCAACCACATCCAATGGTTATCCCGGTACCACAAAGACTTCCGTTTATAGATAGACCTTATTACGATCAGCCCTATCCATGTTATCAACTTCTCCTAATTATAGCCTATCATTTCAAGAGAAGGTTCTGCAAGCAATAAATAGAATCAAAAAAACTGGTCATACCCCACTTCTCCAACCGATCAACCCAGATGTCGATAGGTTTGCTCAATCTCAACAATTAATTACGCCATAGCAGCAACTTGTCAATGAGCTCATGAATCAGAATGATCGATTATTAACTGAATTGATAGAAAGGAGGTAGGAGTATTGCCTAGTCAGCCTGAGAGTAACTTAAAGGGATATTACCTAACTAAGAATTTTAATAATATTTAGGAGGATACTAGCATGTTGAAGATTTTAATGATCCTTTAATTTTTCTAAACAATCAACCATAACTCTCGGGAATGAATCGATTTTGGAACAACCTTGCACCATCATAGAGACCAATATAAATGATTCAACTAAGGCAGAAAAATTAAACTGGTTGGATGAACCACTTCCATCATCACCTACTCACCGATGGCCCCCATCCTAAGTGCCCTAGAATCATCCACTCCTTTTTACGGGATAGAAGAAGAAATTGATGATATGATGAAATTAATGGAGGCTCCCCAAGAACCATAATAGAATGATATAATAGGGAAAGCCATATCTCCAATTCATTCCTAGAAATCGTTAGATCCCTATATGGCTTATTATGGGGTAGACAACTTCAATGTAAATAGATATATCACAGGAATGACTAACTGATGGGGGACCCGAAACTCATCTAGGTTTTCTTTTAATTTTTCTTATTTTCTTATCCCTGCTATTCCTTTATTCCCTTTATTCCCGTTTTATACCAAGTTTACGAGTTATCCCGGCTAACCCTTCTTCAACCTTTCATCCCGTAAACATTTTTTTTCAAAACCTAGCCGCCACACCCCCCCCCCTTCCCCCATCCGGGCTGCTTGACCCCCGGCCGCCCCCGCGGTCCGCCCGCCGGCCCTGACCTCGCCGGAAAACCCGGCATCCGCCGCCCCCGCCTGTGGAAGACGAAGGGATGGCCTTGGGAAGTCCAACCGTCACCCACACGGCCGCCGCTGCACCCGCCGCCACCCGCCGCCCGCCCGCCATCTGCCGGCCAACGCACGGCCGCTGGAGTCCCAGCCGGCATCCTTGGGCCCCAAACCCGCGGGAAGACAGAACGTCACGCTTGTGCATGCCGTGCGGCCGTGCCACCCCTGCGCCACAGCCCGCCATGCCGTCGCTCGCCACTGATCCGCAGCCCGGTCGCCGCCCCACCGGCATCCCTGGGCCCCACGCCCGAGGAAGACCGAACTGCACGCTCGTGCATGCCGTGCGGCCGTGCCACCCGTGCGCCATAGCCGCCGCTGCCACCGCCGCCCCCGCCTGCATGCCACCGCTCATCACCGATCCGCCACCCCGGCCGTCGCCCCGCCGGCATCCCTGGGCCCCACGCCCATGGGAAGACCGAACGGCACGCTCGTGCATGCCGTGCGGCCGTGCCATCCCTGCGCCATCGCCCGTCGCCACGTCCGCCGCCTGGCCACCACCCTGCCACCACCGCCCGCCAGCCGTGTTGCGGCCCGTCGCCCGCTGGCCCTCGGCTGACCAGAGATCGGGTTCCCCCCCCATTGCTCGGCCGAGAAGAAGCTTCAGCACACTTCTCAAAGCACCCTAAGGGAGAAGTGAAGCTGTGCTTTTTAGAGCTACATGATTTTCAAAGCAGCATGATTTTCAGGGCAGCACGATTTCAAGAGCAGAGGGAGATTTCAAAATTCAAATAAACGGGATTTATTTGATATTTTTTTTAGTGAATGTAATTGGAAAATTTGGAATTTTGATTTTGAATTTGAATTCAAAATCAAGGGAGGATTTTAGGAGATTTTAATTTTGAATTTCAAAAGGGATATGGGCATCTATAAATACCTATATTCCTTTGTAATAAAATAGTTGAAAAAATGAATTTTGAGAGTTCTTCCACTTGTGTGTGATTCTGGGCTGAGGCCCGTTGCCTTCGTCCTTCGGGACATCGAGGGGTGTGAGGCCCCAGAATATCCGTTCTCCTCCCACCTTCATGCTTCTCCTCGTGGCCTTGAGATCCATCCTCGCGCCTCCATGTATCGAGGATGGCGTAATGCCTTAGAGGTGGATGGTCTCTTCATTAGGGTGAGACCCAAGGTCCATGAGTTTCAGTCCCCAGTCTCCCATCCCCGTCCTTCCTTCGCCACCTCCACCAAGAAATTTGAAAACCAAAAGAGTCCGGCCATTTAGGGATTTTCAGGGGCGTTCTATTCTAGTCCCGAGAGGCTTGTTAGCCCTCCCACGATCCCTATTTGTTAGGCCTTTCCCATTTCAGAATAACCATGGGTTCTTCGTTACCCGCCCCCCATCATTTTTGGTATCAGAGCCAGCAGCGGACTAGGATTTGCTTCATCGACAAACTCGACGAAGTCGAGTCCTTCACGCTGCAGGAGAATGATGGGGGACCCAAAACCCATCTAGATTTTCTTTTAATTTTTCTAGTTTTTCCTATTTTTCTTAACCCTGCTATTCCACTTATTCCCTTTATTCCTTTTTTATACCAAGTTTATCCCGAGTTATCCGGCTAACCCCTTCTTCAACCTTTCATCCCGTAAACAGTTTTTTTTCAAAACTTAGCCGCCATCCCCCCTTCCCCCATCCAGGCTGCCCGCCTGGCCGCCCCCGCCGGTTCGCCCGCCGGTGCCCGCCGACGCTGCCCTCGCCGGAAACCCGACGTTCGCCGACCCGCCTGTGGAAGATGAAGGGACGTCCTTGGGAAGTCCAACCGTCACCCACATGGTCGCCACTGCCGCCCGTCGCCGGCTCACCGTCCGCCGGCCCATGCATGGCCGCGGAGAGTCCCGCTGGCATCCTTGGGCCCAAGCCCGCGGGAAGACCAAACTGCATGCTCATGCATGCCGTGCCGCCATGCCACCCCTACACCGCAGCCCACCGCTTCCGTCGCCGCCCGCATGCCACCGCTCGCCGCCGATCCGCCGCCGGGCCGCCGTCCCATCGCCGCCGGCATCCCTGGCCCCATGCCCGCGGGAAGACCGAACGGCATGCTCGTGAGTTATAGAAGTGTCTTTTCAAGCTCCCAACGACTAGATTCGAAGCTCAAACGGTCACAAACCATTTTTTGGAAGTTTTTGAAGTGTTAAGCTTCACCAAACTTATTCTTGAAGGTATTGAAGTCCATTGAAAGCTCAAAAGCCAACATTCCCTCAAGAACTTCACTTCAAAAGCCATTTAAAGTGTAATTCCCTGAAAAAGCTTACAAGCCCATCCTTTCATCTTTCCAAAAAGAGAGCTTGAAGAATATTCCAAGGAGAAGACAAGACAAAGCATCAACTTGAACCTCAAAGCTTCCATTCTACTCTTGAAGAGAGTTTGTTTTGTTTATTTTGAATTATATATCTGAAATTCTCTTTTGATTTGACATTGCTTCAAGGATGTCTTGAATGAAGGTTGTTGTGGTTTGTTGGTGAGCTAGGTGATAAAACCAACTAGGGTTAACTTATGAGCCCGAAGACAAAATAAGTGTAAAGGTTTGTTGGTGAGCCTAGGTGATAAAACCAACATAGGTTTGACTTGTGAGCCTTTGGAAAAACAAGTCGACTGTAATCTTTGGAGAGATTATAGTGAAATTCCCAAGGGTGGCTTGGGAAGTGGATGTAGGTACTAGGTTTGCACCAAACCATTATAAACCTTGTGTTTGTGTGTGATTGTTTCTTCTATATCTTGCTCTTTACTTCTTGCACTCTATTTATTGCTTTCCGTTGCATATAATTTAGTGCATCAATTTCATAACTCACAAACACCATAGGCCCTACACATTATTGCTTTAAATTTTTAAAAGACCCAATTCACCCCCCTTCTTGGGCTCCATTTCTGGGCAACCAGTAAGGTTCCATATGATCATACCGTAATAATATAATTTTGGAAATAGCATACACATGCTAGTATATCATATCATGCAGTCAAACAACTCAAATATCATGTATGACAAACCTTGACATCGTTATGATTCTTTTTAGAGTTTCCATTAATTAACTTTATCTTTAGGGTTCTAGACTAGCCACAGTCACACTCCAGCCTATGACTAGCACACTGTTGTCACACTCCTGCTTGTGACTGGCATACTGTTGTCACACTCCCGCACACTATTATCACACTCCTGCTTGTGACTAGCATACAAATTATCACACTCCAGCTGTGATTGGCACATAAATTGTCACAACTCCAGCCTGTGACTGGCACACTGAGTAACCACGGTACTGCCGTGGTATGGCTAGTCCAAATACCATTTTTATTTAACACTTTATCATTTCATCTCATATATCCAGAACATGTCACCTTTCAACGATCGATATCACGATCCAACCTACTCTAAGATCGCTTGATAAACATGGTATATTAAATAAAACACAAATAACAATAACAACAAACTCATTTTGTATCTCGGGAAATCAAATCATGCTATCAAAACACAACCATGCATGTAATATATATATATGCCGGATCAAATCAGGCAACGTAAACAATGTATAGAACTGGTGATCATGTCTAGAATCCTTACCTTCCTAGAGTCAATCCAAAAATACTCGAATCAGTATGTATCCAAAATCCGCACAATATCCTTTTGCTCAGAAGGCTATTCTCCCCTACAATAATAATTTTTTAAACATAAATAAATAATCCTAAATCAACTGTAAAAATCTAAAATCTTTATCAGATTTCATTAGTGTCTTCCTGTTGATCTCTCTCTTTCTAGTTTTTTTCAGAGAAAGAGACTTTTCAATCCTCTACTTCAATATTTTTTTCTCTCCTTTCTCTCTCCTCTTCCTCTCTCATCTTTCTCTCTCCTCTTTCTATCTCTTCTTTCTCTCTCTTCTTATTACTCTCTCATGATAATGGGAAGAGCCTCGGGTGAGCCACCATTGGCAGCTCCAGCACTTAGGAAAACATACCAGCAACTCAAACTCCTAGGTAGTATTTTTGTTTTCTTTTGTTTTCTTTTTCTTCTTTCCTTTCCTTCTTTTTTTTTCCCTGTTCTCTTCTTCTCTCCATTGTCTCCATCGAACTCCCCTCTCTCTCTCTCGCTCGACCGAACCGAGACCCCCCCCTCCATGGTTGCCAGCGGCAACCATAGGAGGAGGTTGCCGGAAGACCCCGACGGATCGAAAGAAAACTGGTGGCACGGCCACTGGCAACATATTGCCCAACCAACAAATCCAAAATACTGGAGAAGAAGGGAATTTACCAGCGATAGCAAGAATGCCAGCCAAACGGATGCCTCCTTCAATCCATGGGTTTCGATCACCGACCCATTAGCTAGTCGGAGCAGTCACCATCTCTTCCCCCGTGCTCCGTTCTCTCCCTCTTTCACTTTGGCTGATTGCACGGGCCTCCGGTATCCTACAGATGGAGACCGAAGGAGGAAAAAAGTTCGCTGGTTGATGGATGGGCAGAGAAGAAAGGTGAGGTGGCGCAGACACAGGAGAAGAGGAAGGAGGATTTGATGGGGTGGGGATTTTTTTAAAAAAAACTAGGAATTTCTCGCGTACACGCGATCGAATTTCCCCTTCCCTCATGACTTCCCTCCGGCCGATCGACCCCGTCTCCCCCATGACCTCTCCTTCGACTTCTCGGCAAAAACACCGGTCGGATAGGGGAGAATGATGGTTCCCCTATTCTCCGTCTCCGCACCAAATTTTTTTTTTCTAAGTTCTGAACCGAAGTCGGCGGTTGCTACCGACTTTAGCTCGGGTAGCCCAATTATGGCTTGGGCTTCACATTCTCCCCCCGTTAAAATAATTTCATCCTTGAAATTAGCTTGATTGAAACTTTAATTCTTGAAAGTATCAAACCCTCATGTCAATCTCAAACTTCTAATTAGTATATCTCGTAGGGCTTTTTTTTTTCAAATCTGAATCATAACGATATCATAAAACATTCAAAACTTAATCTTTTCCATTTACAATCCATATCAATTTTCTCGAGCTCTTCAAAATAACACTTATCTTTCGATGTCACTATAATTAACTATCCTTGATCAATTCTATAGAATTTCATGATAGCCCAACCTTAGATATACATAATTTAACATCATCCTTAAGCTTCTATATGATCCCTTTCTTAGATCATTTTCTTCATAAGTCCATAACAAAATTATACCACATCTCAATTCTTGCTTCTTATGATTTTACGGTACATACAGAATTTTCTTAATTTCTTCCAAATGAATATTAACACTTCAACCTCAAATTAAAATATAAAATTCTTTGCTCCTAAAATTTATTTCTCTTGATTAACCCCCATATGGAAATCATAATCGATCCACTCTACTCTTAACCAAAAGTTAGAAAAAGGCTTGAACATTAGACACTTGCTATGGCGTATAACATTCTTTCTTTTCTTACATCTCTCCATTACTTTAAATCAATCTTTAATCTTATAGAAACCTTGAGCCCTCCTTAAATGGAGAATTATAATGTCAGGTGCCACAAATATTTTCAATCTAAATCGGGTAAAGGACCATCACTTTTTTCTTCTAGATTCAGTGATGTCCAAATTCTTGTTTACTATAGTCCTCTACACTAGGAGACCCATTGAGAAAAATTATCTGGCAACACCTATAGACTAGCCCAAGGATCATCAACATTATCTTTTCATCTTGTTACTAAATTCAAATCAATACTTCCTATTACAATACTTCTAAAGTTAGAGTTAACATTCATAATTAATTTCAGGATAGCTCAAACCACTATACTTCTACTGCGCACTCTGATAAATTTACTAAACCATCTAGGTTCACTAAATGAATCTCTCCAACTTATCTTACATTGGTGCCAGGAAGGTCTCAAGTTATTAAAATAAAGTTGTTGAGTTTCTTTATCTCATTCACATCTCAAGCATAACATATCAAGATTTATCCTGACCCAGTTTTCATATTAAAAATCCTTGCATAAATGTTGCCATCCTTTTACGACTCCAATAACTCTAGTTTAAGTTCGGTTTAATTATACTTTCCTTGATATTTTAAAATAGACAATCTAGATCAACTTTTCTCTAGGAAAGTTATCATTAACTCTAACAAAGTAAATGACTTCCAATCAATGCTATTATGACAAGAATAAATCATCTTATCGTTCATAGAACTATTTTACCATAACTCTTAGCAATATTGTCTCTCATTAGCTACGCCCATAAAAATCTTCCAATACTAATTTCTCTACTTAATACAGCATCAATAGTAGGATATCTTAAATATTCTCAAAGATCTTAAATTTGACTTAAGTCGGACACACCCAATAAATCTCCAATAATTATAAGGATGATCAAGTAGTTCAATCCAAGACTACTAATTTAACCCATCAAAGATACCACCAAGATGTGCATGGCATGTGCACAACATATAATTTAATCCACTAATAGCATATTAGCAATCTATGCATTATCTCAAATATACCTTTTCTTATATATTTTCAATAATAACCCCCAACATTTATAAGATAAATCCAGTAATCCAATCCAAAATTGTTAACATAGATTATCAAGATTCTATCAAAATATGTATGCCCTATCAACATAACTTTATCTAATCCACCAAAAGAGAGCTACAAGCTATACATCATCCCAAACACATTTTTCCTATATATTTTTTCAATGTTAATCATATACCGATTCATCAAAAACATATCCTTTTTTATATCCTTAACTCTTGCATAACCTATACTTTAAACATCTTCATACAACAGTTCCAAAATTTATAATCCGATAATTAATGACAAAACTAGTATATTATCATAATCCACATCTACATCAGGTTTAATATTCCAAAATTATTCAATTGACAATTGAACATATATATTCGATATAACTCATTTATGTACTATATTTTCAGGCTAGTACTCTTGATGCTTGGGTCCACTCACTTATCAAAGGCAAAGATGCATCTTATCCAACTCTACAATATCCATCAAATGATTTCTTATCATGATTCTCCATTCATGTCAAGTTTAGGACCCCCCCCACATCATTCAATTAATAATTGATTATCCGTATTCAACACACCATATTTTTCAGGCCAACACTTTTAAAGCTAGATCAAATCCATTTCTCACATCTTATCTAGCTTCAAATATTTAATATGCTTACTTATCATGATCAAAGAGTACAAATCATCCAGCCCTTATATTCATCTAGGATAAATCCCATTACTTATGTTACAGATAAAAATCATGATCCTCTTTGATACTAATCATATGCTAGATCTTGTATAATATCTAAAGATTAGAAATCCAACCTTCAAAACTATTTTCTTCCCAACTTCATATCTTGACTAGACATGACACTAAATTTAAATACCAGTTAAATTACAGTCCATAATAATCATAACTCAAATTTCAATATTATTCAAATTGTATCCCAAGAACTTATATCACAATTCCAAGTAATCATAATTTAAATTTGATATCATTCACATCATATCCCAATCACTTATATCACAATCCTTAGGGATCATACTCTGGTTTTGGTATTATTCATATCATGTCCAAGCCACTTATATCATAGTCCAATTAATCATAAATTAAGCTTCAGTATCATTCATATCATGTCTTAATCACTTATGTTACAATCCTTAGTAAACATGAGCTAAGCTTCAATATTCCTCATGTTATGTCCTGATTACCTGTATCATAGTTCCAAGAAATCATAACCGAAGTTTTGATATTATTCTACCACGTCCTAATAATCATCACGTTATTTCCTAACTATTTTACCA
Source organism: Areca catechu (assembly GCA_021397845.1). NCBI lineage: Eukaryota > Viridiplantae > Streptophyta > Magnoliopsida > Arecales > Arecaceae > Areca > Areca catechu. Next base: position 182,589,176 of record CM038051.1, read on the forward strand.
CTATCCTAAATGGTCATAAATCAAACTTTGATACCATTCTATCATGTCTTACTAATCACTATATCAATGTCTTAATCTCTTATATCACAGTCTCAAATAATCATGACCTGAATTTCGATGTCACTCATATCTATTATAATCACTTATGCTACAATCCCAAGTCATTATAACCTAAGCTCTGATACTATTCTTGTCATATCCTATTAACCATCGCATCATTATTATTTTAATCACTTATATCACTATCCCAAATGATCATAACCTAAGCAATGATACCACTCTGTCACACCCCGAATCCAACATCAGAATCGGCTACGCGACCGACTGTACAAACCCTAGATTTTATCCTAGAGATCATGCAAGGCTTAAAAAAAAATTTTCATTACAACTGCAATCCTTCATAATATTACTGATCACAATTTATAAGAAAATTTCTAATACAAAGAAAATAACACAACTCATATAGTTACAATTTTAGTCATCCTTTAGTCATCCAATTGATTATAATGACTCCTAGCTATTCCTTATTTCTTCACAAATTCAATCCACCACCAAGCCCGAAGATTTTGCACAACTCTGAGAAAGGAAACAAATAGGGGTTGTGAGCTTAATAGCCCAGTAAAGTTTCCATATGATCACACCAGTAATAATATAATTCTAGAAATAGCAAACACATACTAGTATATCATATCATGCAGTCAAACAACTCAAATATCATGTATGACAAAACCTTGACATCATTATGATTCTCTTTTAGAGTTTCCATTAATTAACCTTTATCTTTAGGGTTCTGGACTAGCCACGATCACACTCCAGCCTGTGACTGGCATACTGTTGTCACACTCCCGCCTGTGACTGCACACTATATGTCACACTCCAGCCTCTGACTGGCATACAAATTGTCACAATCCAGCCTGTGACTGGCATACTAAGTAACCATGGTACCGCCATAGCATGGTTAGTCCAAATACCGTTTTTACTTAACGCTTTATCATTTCATCTCATATAGCCAGAACACGTCACCTTTCAACGATCGATATCACAATCCACCCATTCAAAGATCACTTGATAACATGGTATATTAAATAAATACAAACAACAATAACAACAAACTCATTTTGTATCTTGAAAAATCAAATCATGCTATCCGAAAATAACCATGCATGTAAATATATATATGCTCGGATCAAATTAGGTAACATAAAATAATGTATAGAATTGGTGATCATGTCTAGAATACTTACCTTCCTAAAGTCAATCCAAAAATACTCGAATCAGTATGTATCCAAAATCCGCACAATACCCTTCTACTCAGAAGGCTATTCCCCCTACAATAATAATTTTTTAAATATAAATAAATAATCCTAAATCAACTGTAAAAATTCAAAATCATTATACCAAAATTTTATCAGTGGTCTTCCTGTTGATACTCTCTCTTTCTAGTTTTTTCCAGAGAAAGAAACTTTTCAATCCTCCACTTCAATATTTTTTTTCTCTCCTTCCTCTCTCCTCTTCCTCTCTCTTCTTTCTCTCTCTTCTTTCTCTCTCCTCTTATTTCTCTCTTATGATAATGGGAAGAGCCTTGGGTGAGCCACCAGTGGCAGCTCCAGCACTCAGAAAACATACCAGCAACTCAAACTCCTAGGTAGTATTTTTTTTTTCTTTTCTTTTTCTTTTCTTCTTTCCTTTCCTTCTTTTTTTTTTCATGTTCTCTTCTTCTCTCCATCGTCTCCACTGAACACCCCCTCTCTCTCTTGGCTCGATCGAACCGAGACCCCCCCTCCATGGTTGCCGATAGCAGCCATAGGAGGAGGTTGTCGGGAAGACCCTGACGGATCGGAAGAAAACTGGTGGCATTGCCACCACGACATATTGCCTAAACCAACAAATCTAAAAATACTGGAAGAAAGAAATTTACCGGCAATAGCAGGATGCCGGCCAAACGGATGCCTCCTTCGATCCAACGATTTCCGATCTCCGACCCACTAGCTCGTCGGAGCAGTCATCATCTCTCCCCCCTGCTCTGTTCTCTCCCTCTTTTACTTTGGCTTGATCGCACAGGCCTCCGGCATCCTACAAACAAAGACCGAAGGAGGAAAAATGTTCGCTGGTTGATGGCTGGGCGGAGAAGAAAGGCGAGGTAGCATAGACATAGGAGAAGAGGAAGGAGGATTTGATGGGATGGGGTTTTTAAAGAAAAAAACTAGGAATTTCTCGCGTACACGCAATCAAAATTCCCCTTCCCTCACAACTTTTCTCCGGTCGATCGACCCCGTCTCCCCCACGACCTCTCCTCCGACTTCCCTGCGAAAACACCGGTCGGATAGGGGAGAACGATGGTTCCCCTATTCTCCGTCTCCGCACCAAATTTTTTTTTTTTCTGAGTTCTGAACTGAAGTCGGCGGTGGCTGCCGACTTTAGTCTAGGTAGCCCAATTACAGCTTAGGCTTCACAGGAGGTGCACCAAAGAACAAGGGAGGCGTGCACACTAGGAGTTGTGCAGGTGGGATGCTTGCACGCTAGGTGTTGGAGCCTATGGGACTCTCTCTCCCCAACGTCCAAGAAATGCTACATGTTCAGGAGAGGCCTTTGATCTGATCAATAATCAAAGGAGGTGTGAAGGGGCTTTTGAGGTGGGTTCAAGTTCAAGAAGCACACGATGAGACAAGCACGGGTAAAGGCTACTATACTAAAATGCTATCATGAAGTTTCTGTCACATAGGGATTCCTCCTCATCCAAGGTTTTCAATCCAAATTTGCTAGCGCCAAGGTATCACGCCCCTAGCCCCAGTTCCTAGGGTGTTAGGGAGTGGGATTTGAAATCTGAAAGTGCATCCCAAATCCGTGGAAGTGTGGAGACATGAACTAAGATGCTACAACAAGATTCTTAGTTCACAGCGACTTAGGGTTTGATCATTGACTATCCAAATAAATTTCAATCAACATGAAATTTTGCAAAGAGCTTTTTCATTAGTCTCCTCAAGTCCATGCAGGTGCATGGCGATCCTAACATGATAGGCTATTGATACACGGTAATAAATTCAAAATAAGTCTTGGTGAGGCACTACAATGCCTTGGATAACCACTCCACGATCATTACGAGGAAATCCGGCTAGATTATCCATGATTCTAGCTAGCATATTGCCTCGTTAGCCCGTTAAGGAGTTCACGTGGATGGAATAATAAAGTCATGCTTTAAATAAGCCCACAAATACATACCAGGATTTACTCAGGGATGGCAACGGGTCGGGTTTGGATAAGGTCACCCAAAATCCATACCCACTCTGCTAAAAATTATCCATCCCATACCCGTCCCATACCCGTCTCGGGTCGGGTCGGGTATAAAAAAAATCAAATATGGATCGGGTCGGGTCGAATATACCCGTCTCATAAAACTTAGTTTATTTAAAAGCTATATGGGTCGGGTCGGGTCGGGTATATCCATTCCATATCAAATTTACTTAAATATTTTATAAACATAATTTTTTTTATATATAAACGGTCAGGTTCGGGTCGGGACGTATTACTATCCGTACCCGACCCGAATCCGAGTCGAGTTTTTTTTTATATAACCCATATCCGTTATAAATTAGACGTGTCGGATCGGATCGAATATTCATTGGATCAGAAAAATTGCATCCCTAGATTTATTTTAAAGATTGAGATCCAAATCTGAGTTGAAGAATTTACTCCTATACCAAAATAAATAAATTACTTTGGGTTGGAAATTGAGGGGCAAGTGTTATAGGAATGATGACCTGTTTGGTCCCCGATAAAATGGCAAGTACATATCGGACATGATTGAGCATGAGCTAAGAAGAGAACCAAGAAGATCACCCAACGACCACTGCATCCGAACACATAGCCAAACACATATCACATCGATTAGAGTACATCAGGTAAACATCGATTCTACATCGCATCAGTTATTTGTTGACCTCGCCTAACAGGGATGACATTGCCCAGTGCCTTCCACAGCCCTACAACTTTGGTCATAGCCCCATCTTAAATTGAGGAGGATTTGGAAAACTTTATAATGCCGGTGGCACATGGACCACGTTCCATTCCACTATTTATAGGCTGGCAATTCTGTCATGACAAACTGAGGTTATCCACCCTATAATGAAGATTCCTTATAACAAATTGCCAACAGCTCACTTTTAATAAACAAATTCTCCGGATCAAAATAAATCAAGTGGTTATTAAATTGCCGAATAAATAACCTTCTATATAAAGAGGAAAGGAATCCTAGAGATCCAACTCTTATGCACTCTATACTTCTCACTATACATTTTCAAGTCTCCAACTGATGATTTAATCATTAAAGAATCCTTTATCGGAAAAATTCCTTGTAAGATCCCTGGTGGCAAGAAGGCCGTATCAACCCCGATTGAGTCTCCGGCTTAACAAAGAGCCGTTGCTATGATCCTAACCTAGAACCTCGCAGCAATATGAGCAAAATACGAAAATGGTTTCAAGTCAATACCAGGATAGAGCATGCATGTATTTTACATGCATTGTGCATGCACAGATTTTCTTTTTATTTTTTTTGATAATTCAGTATATTCATTTCATAGAATAAAGACGAATATAACATAAAAAGTCAGAAAGTATAATATCCATGACTGTACAGGGCCGAACGCCAGTCAGACCAGAAAATAAATCTCGTATGCTGAGCTGGCTACCCAGTCAGCAGCCGAATTAGTCTTCCTATATATATGCCTAATAGACAGAGATCTACAATCCTGCAACCCCGTATGTATTGTGCATGCACCGATTGACACTTTTATCATGTACCTTAATGTGCTAATTTGTATAACATAATGTTATTCCAAAGTGGTGAACTTGTTTTTTAAAAAACGTATATGATTTATACGCAGGATAGAGCATGCATTTGTTTTACGTAGCATTGTGCATGACCGGTTGACGCTTTTATCATGTACCTTATTGTGCTAATTAGTATAAGATAATGCTATTCCAAAATGGTGAACCCGTTCTTTGAAGAAAATAGATCATATATATATATATATATGTAAAAGAATAAAAAAATTATCAAAAAAATGAATAGAAATATCTGCCGAGAAAACTTCATAATGTAGCGCGAAACTTGTTTTCAAATGGGAAGAAAAAAAAAAAAAAAAAGCAATCGTGTGAATGTAGGTGGCCGACCGGCAAGTTTCTCTGTTCGCTATCGCGCAGCTTGCGGGCCCCACGTCGATTTGAATTCGGAGGGGTGGTCTCACCGTCTCTCCCACTGGATTTTTTCCATTGGCGTCATTGTCATCGTTGATCGAAGCGGATAAGCTCGAATTCCACCGAAGGCTAGTCTGGCCCACCATCCAACCCAATCTCCATCAAAAAGTCTTTAACACGTCGGAGGACAATTTCAGACGGAGAAAAATGGTTGGGTGAAGAAGACACGAGGAAATTTTAGTCACATGAATTAGAATTGTCAATGTCATCGTCCATGTTAGCTAACTTGTCTATATGGATCCAGCACTCATCAGAGATTGTGGCCATCTGATAATTGGTTTCAGTCATGGTCTCCCCGGGGCTCCATGTCCGCTTCTCATTTGTCATCGCTCTTTAATTTCTTTTCCCTCCCGAGGCCCGTCATCGTGACAGTAATAACACATGCTTCCCAAATATACTATGAATAGTCCATTGATGGATCTTGATGGTGAAGTTTTATTATATTATCAATGAATTATGAATTCAAGATATGGACTTATGAATGATTTAATTAAATTTAATATATATATATATTTTGATATGTTTTCGCAGGTAATTTAATTAAATCTATAAAAAAAAATTTAAGTTTCCCATCGTTAATAGGAGTGAGAGATTAGCTACACTTGAAGCCGGGAATTTATGCCCATCCCATTTTTTTTAAAAAAAAAATCTGGCCTTCCAGCTGGTCTCAACTCTCGTGCAGGCCTGCCGTTGTCAGTTCCGCGTAACCGCGGGCCCCAGCTGCTATAAATATCAAGATGCGCCGCGACGAACGGTCATCTATTGACGTGCCGGAAGCAAGTAACAAACTACACACGTTGGCTGCCGTATTGTTGACTTCGGTTTCATACATGAACGAATCCAAATAATTCTTAATTCCCCTTGTCTTCATCCGTATCAATCATTGCCGGTTGCTCTTCGCTTATCCACTCCACCGAAATTCGTTAAGCGACGGAGAGAAAAATCGGCGAAAGAAACAACTGAAAAGCATCATCGTTCCCAACTGAAAAGCAAGTTAATATATATATATATATATATATATATATATATATATATATATATTATTATATATATATATATATATATATTTTTTTTTTTTTTTTCTTTTTTCTTTCTTCTTCCATCTCCTGTCTCTAAGTGATGATCCCAACCCTTTCTTCCTTTTGATAACCGTAATAAAAACCCTTCTCCACGCCGCCGCCGCTTTCTTCCCGTTCCTTGATATGCGGTAGAAGGGCGGCGCACACGGTGGCGCTGAGGCTCCGTCCGATCGCCACCGTCCTCGATCATATTGGGACATCGCCACCACCGGCGGGAGCCGCCACGGCGGAAGGGATGGGGAGCTGCCGCGACCGGCTGATCGACCGGTCGCTCACCGCCTGCTACTCGGATTGGATCTTGGAGTCGCTCGACGAGCTCCCGGACAACTTCCTGATCTCCGATCCGGTCATCTCCGGCCACCCGATCGTCTTCGCCAGCCGCGGGTTCCTCGCCATGTCGGGATACGCCCGGGAGGATGTGTGGGGCGGAACGGGAGGATCTTCAGGGCCCCGCCACCGACCGGCGGTCGGTGATGGAGATCCGGGAGGCGATCAGGGAGGAGCGGACGCTCCAGATCAGCTTGCTCAACTACCGGAAAGATGGGACGCCGCATTGGATCTTGTTCCACCTGTGCCCTGTGTTCGCATGGAGGATGGGCGGGTGATTCACTTCGTGGCGGTTCAGGTGCCGATTCCGAGGCGGTCGAGATGTTCGAGGTCGGAGGCGGGGGAAATGGCGTTCGGGGCATGCCGGAACGATGTGCGTTTGGATGAAGATTGTGGGTGTAATCTTGCGGTGGATTCGTTTCTTGATATGGATAACAGAGGTTCAGTTCCTTGGCCTGGCTGAATCGTGTTTGGTTTTGTTTTGGTTCTTATTGATTCATACATGCGCCGATTGGATCTTTAATCGTTGACTATTAATGTTCTCTTCAAAATCTCTAATTAAATTTCACTGCAAAAAGATCCCTTTTTTTTTTCTTTTTCTGAAAAAAATCACGTTGACCCAGATTTGTTTAGTTGTTAATTGTAATGGGTTAGATACGAGTTATTGTTCTTGATTAAACTGGATTTTGAACCTGCAGTTTAGTTCTCAGATCTTATCGCTTCATAATTTTTACTCGTTGATTCTTACAGGGTTGGATGCTGAAGAGTCTTGCAAAGCAAGTGATCGAGAGAAGGAGAAAGCATTGAATGCTGCTAGCAGCATCTTATCAACACTGATTCACTATAGTAAGCATACAGGCAGAGTGGTCTGCACAAAGAGATGCAGTTCAGCTGGCATTGCACCTCTCAGTTCATCACTAAATATATCTCTTGGTAGAATCAAACAGAGCTTTGTATTGTGAGTTTTTACGGTTTCTTGTTTCTGTTGGCTTAGCATATTAAAAGAAACCATCCTCAATATGCATTGCTTGCTGCATTGATACATATTGTTTGGATTCTTGCAGGACTGATCCACATTTACCTGACATGCCCATTGTTTATGCCAGTGATGAATTCCTAATTTGACAGGTGCTTCAGTTCTATATCCTTTTCCTTACATTAATTTGAGCATTTTTAAATGATAATCATAAAAGCCAAGCAAATCTTCTGTAAGATAATTTGGTGTTGATTATAAAATGCTCAGGTAGTTTTGTTTATTGCTTATGTAACTGATATGTCCATAGGTCATTCAAATACATACTGTATCATTTTTATGCAAATTAAATTGGTTCAAATCAACAACTTCTGCATTATCACCAACCCCTGATTTCATCTTTGTGCTAATATTGGGTCCATCACTCTCAGTTGTTAGTTGAACAGAGAGATAAAGGCACATACGTGTTCCAATTAGAACCAAATGGTTGAAGGGGACCAATGCTTGTGAGTCTTAATGTCTTCAGGTATTATTGAAGTGCGCACACATGAAACATTAAAGTGCTGGCGATGTTCTATGCTCTAGAATGTTGGATGAAAAAGTGATTATGGGATGATGGTAGAACTATTATGACTAGGGTGAAGACTAAATGCCAAATAAGATTGTAGAATTTCTAGAATGAGAGACAAAGCAACAGCCAACTGACTGAACTATTGCAGCATGTGTACTGAAGAGCTTGGTTGCCTACAAAAGGATTGGGAAAGAGGAGGGAAAGATATATAATAGTCTGAACAGAAGTTAAGAGAAAGGATTTAAGAAAGCTTCCGGTGATTGGAAATATTGCCGTTATTAGTAGTAATTGGTAAAGTTATAATGGTAAAACTGGCCTCAGTTAGTTGGCAGAAGACTTGGTGGAGCAAATGTTGTCCTTAGGACATTTCTCCTTATTAACAGTGGTTGGTAAAGTTAAATTTCTAAAGCTGACCTCACATAGTTGGTAGGCTAGCTTGATGTTTCTGGTTCCAGTTCCTACATTGGTGAACGATCTTACTACCATCATAGGCATGGTTATCTCTCATGATTGTGATGAGTTTAACTTGTCTTGTTCTTGGTGCGACTAAGGTCATATGGATTCTACAAAAAAAATTACAATTCATTTCTGTTATGATAAAATACAACAGCTGTACAGGCTTAGTAGTTAATTTGTATGGGTACTTCACTACTCTTTCATCATATTAAATATGAAAATGGTTCTTTCATGATTCCAGTTTATGCTGTTTAAAATTTTTTGGTAACTTGCTCTTCATAATATGATAAGAATCTTATATCATGTGCAACATTTTTTTTTTTGATATATTCTATAGAATGATAATGCAATATATTACTAAAAAAATTAAGACTGAAGGAAATAAGGCCCAGTTATATGCAAGCATAAAGTGTATATTCCTGTTGGAAATGGTGACCTAACAAGCCATGATTTTGTATGAGATACACTTTTTGAGGTGTTAATAAGTAATTTTTTTTTTCATGTATATTTTTGGATGTTTAGTGAACGCATGTGATATATATTTGGTAATATATGCCTAAGTCCATAGGAACAATGCAGGAGACTTAATAGATTGATTTGTCAACGATAAATAAGACTCCAGTTCTTATTCCTTAAATTGGCCACTGCTAAGGATGAGGTTGGGAGATTTCATTATATGGCTGCAGATGGTATAGATGGTGATCATAAGATGGTGGTGACCCTTTTAGTAGCAAGAGTGGAGAGTTCGTTCAACACATAGGTGTGTTACATCTCACTGAATGGCTAGCATGATAACTGTCTACGGAAAAATCACACTATTAGAAGTTGATGCAGTTCTTATAATGCGATAGCATTTGCATTTTCGATGACCTGGAGTCATGTGAACTCATGCAGGTTTAGTCACTTTGATCGCCCCAAACTGTATGGACCCAGATAGGAGTCTTTTTACAGTGGTTTATTCAATGTATAAGACTTGCACAGAGAATGTACGGGATATCCCACAAGGAATCTGCTAGCCAAAAGGGAGAACAACAAGCTTAGGGAAATTGGTTGATCAGACAATAAAATCAGCTATGCTATTGCCTAGAATTGTTTGTCAGATGATTACATAATTAAATAAATTAATGTATAATATTTACAACTTTCAAAATGTTTTAGAGAATAGTTCTCCATGTCTAATCGTTCCCTAGCCCTGATGGATGCACAGGGCTATATTATTTCCTTAGAACTGACTGGATTATTGATTGTAGTGGAGTGACATGGTTGCAGACAGTTATGCTACTGCATAGAGGGATATATCTCATGATGTTCCAAGTTTGCTGCAATACTCTTTCCCACATCACTTGCAGTTGCAGCTGTTAGCGGCATAGGATGCTATGAAAAACGATTAGGTCAAATATTCAACAATCAAGCACCTATTGCCTTTACCATATATTTTACTTTTGTCTTATTCTGGATTAGGTGCGCACACTTGGATGGGATACTGGAGCATGTGCATAGGTCTGGGCAGATTGGTATTGTCTACGGAGATTTTAGAGAGTGAAGGAATTTGTTTGGCCTATTGGATGGTGAGAGGTGAACCTTGGGCTACATATATGATATAAGTCTAATATTTCAGTTTCTTGGCTCTGTATATAGATGATACTGGACCACGGAACAAAAGACTTGGCAAGGGAAGAACTTATCTGCTTCTATCCAAACTGGGGTCTTAGATTCTGTTGAAGCAGGAGAACAATACTGGCAGAATATTGTTCTGTGCTGTGTAAATTTGTAGATTGGATGATAATAACTGTTGGGAGATGGATATTTTTTTGTCTTCTTTATTGTTCAGTAGTAGTTGACATTTAATTGAGGGCTTTATTCACAGAGATGGCAATGATTAATGATTCAAATCGATTAACTATGGGTGCATTTGGTTACATTTTTTGATTTTTGATTTCTAAAAATTATTTTTTACTTTTCCTAAGTTTTGCTATAGAGCAAAAGCAAAAAAGTAAATAGCATGTTTGGTAACTATATTGCTGTAAAGCAAAAGCAAGAAGGCAAAAAAAGCATGTTCTTTAACCCTCCAACCAGCCAAAAACTACTTTCTTGATGCATGTATGTATACATGTATGCATGCATTTATGTATGCCTGTTTGCATATATGTATCTATGCATGCATGATGTACATATGCAGTCATGTATGTATGTACGAATGGATATGTATGTATGTATGGATGGATGGATGCATGAATGTATGCGTGCATATTATTGTTTGTTTGTATGTATGTATATATGCGTGTATGCATATATGTATATATGTGCTCACTATGGTTTTGTGCTGATTATTTTTAAAAAAAAAGAAAGCAAAATTTAAGAAGCAAAAAAAATTGCTTTCCACAAAAATCAATTATTTTTTATTTTATTTTTTACTTTTTGTGGTGTTACCAAAATATTGCTTTTTAATTTTTGCTTTCAAAAAATTCAAAAAACAAAAAAAAGCATTTTTTTTTAGTGGCTAACCAGATGCACCTATTGTGTATCGGGATAGGATTGGAAACACACGCTCTAAGGGTGGGTAGCACCCATCCATGAAATCAAAAGATTGTGGATTTAAATGGTGAAGCTTCTTGAGCTTTACCTATGTCATTAGAACCTAAGTGCATTTCTTTTCAATTTATTTATTATATACTTTTACCTAAGGAATGCCATTGGCATGCACTTATCAACTTTTGTAATCAAACATATTGTTCATATATCACGAATGTCACACTATAAATGAATGTCATGTAGAGTTGCAATGACATTCTCTAACCAGTAGTTAGTTTTCCTTTTCCAGGTTACTCTAGGCATGAAGTCTTGGGATGTAACTGTAGATTCCTAAACGGACCCTGCACAGATGCTGGGGTTCTACAGCAGGTGGATACTAAATAATCATCACGCCTATGTTGGGCCTGCCTTAAAAGAACTTAATTTGTGTTCATCTCTAAGATGATATAGCTGAATTTCTGATGCCCTTGTTTGGTTTTATAGATAAAGGACTGCATTCGAGCAGAGCGAGCTTGTTCGGTGCGTCTTTTGAACATAGGTGAATATTTTTCTCTCAAAAAATAGTCTCTCTCAAAGAGTTTCAGGATTTCTGATCATGTGTTTAAGAGAGGTTGTTCATGCTACTTCCAATTAATCTAAAATTTCAGGAAAAGATGGAAGCTCATTTGGAATCTTCTTCATATATCTCCTGTGCGGGATGCATCTGGCAAGGTTTGATCATAACATTATACAAGTTGATCATGAAGTTCATTCTTTGCATACTCTCGTTGAAAGGGAAACCGGAGAATTCCATCAATCCTATGCTATGCATTTCAATACTAGGGGGATCAACTAAGAAATGTCATGATATGTGTCTTTTGTTGGCCCATATCATATTCTGGGTCAAGTCCGCAGTCTTGATGCGTTGCCATCAGCGTTCCATCGAGGCCATTTCTATGCTAGTTTTCCATTAATTGACCACTCTTGGCGGTCATATATTTTATATATTTTGAATTACTACCTTACTGGAGAGATGCTTTTTAAGGTGATTAACTTGATTAAACGATGAACTATGAGAGTATAAGAAAAAGAATGATCTGCCTCTCAAATGAGGTATGTTCTCTTTGCAGATTGCATTCTATGTTGAGGTTCAAATGGATGAGAATTCGAAGAGTGATGAACATGGACTGAGCCAGGAATGAGGCAACTTGGTGTGGTGGGACAAGTGAAGGTTGCAGTGGGAGCTCACGTGCTGGTCCTTCGAGGACATCACAATAGGTTACTTTAGTTTTCACAATACCATATAGCTTATGTTTATGGGCTGTGTGATTGATTAGTTTTTAGTTTTTGCAATGCCACGCAGTTTCCATTAGCAGTGTAAATACTTTTGTTTATGCATCTCTTTCTTTCCCTCTTTTTTTTTTATAAAAAAAAATTTTGTTTGTAACGTATCAATGGGAAGTTGAAGGCTATCCATTTTCACCATCTTACTGGCTTGATGGAAAACAAGAAATAAAGATACACAAGAATTAGAGATGAAAAGTCAGAGCATGGGCTTATACTGTTTTTGATGCGCTTTGGATCTATTCAAATGGTTTGTGTTTAAATGGTCTGTACCTTAGAATTGGATAGGTCATGCTGCTTTTGGTAGAATGAAACTGGCTAGGCTCGCAAAGTTAGACCGAAATGAGTGGACGTGCCTTAACGCGAGCCTAGCCTTTGGATAGCATATGTTAAAGCTTATGTTAGGAACTGCAGTTAGGTCAGGAACCGAACTGAAAACATATGTTAAAGCTTATGTTGGAAGACCACTGAATGGTAGATCAGGTAGAACAGGATTTTGATTCTGTGTCCATGCAATCCAAGTTAAGAAATGATGCTAGCTATATGGTTGATCCAATAAATCCAGGATTAATTCTAGGATCTAAGCGTACGTAGAGCATAAGATGATTATATTTCTTTCTGGAATCGGTTTTTTTAATATTTTAATAAAGCTAAGTGTATCCATTCAATATAATGAAAAAGAGTTGAACTATCGTGTTATCCTATATCGAATATTTTTAGTAAAATAGAAATTTTCATGATCGTACCTACTGGAAACCCACTCCTTTTTTTATTAAAAAATAGAGAGAGCTTATGTTGGAAGGAACCCATGGGTGCACGATGGCCAGATATCTTCAAGCAGTAGGAGACGGATTTCAAAAGCTTTTTGTGAGACAATTAGATCTTCTTTGTAATGTGCAAACTATGACAAGGAATCTTGCCAAGAAATTAAAATTAAAAAAAAAGAGAAAAAAACACTGAAGTAAGAAAACAGTTTGATCGGAGGTCCTAGCCGTGTGATACAAGAAAACGATGTGCGTTTTTAATCATGGAATAATTCTTTTTTTTGGGTTTGCGTAGATGAACAATTCTTAGCAGTGGGTTTTTTTTTTTGGTAATAATTGATGTACATTTTATTGAATAAAAGATGAGGTGTACAATTACATGAAGTAGCTAAAATTGTCAAAAAATAAAAAATTGGCATGTATAAACAACATGTAATAGTAAAGTTTTATAGAATAGAAAACAAAAAAATCCTGTGACGGAAGTTCTGTAGCAGTTTGTAGTAATTGTGTAGCACAGGAATGTTACTAAAGCTGAACAGCAAAACTGGTGAAGATGAAATTGTGATAATAATATATAACAGTAAGTTATTGCAGGAAAAATATAGATAGTATGTTGAAGTATACCATGAAGTGATGAAATATAGATTGATCCAGAGATTATGATCCTCCAACAACAGCCTGAAAGTAAAATGAATGCATCAATCAGAGCTTCCATCACTTGAGAAGTAATTGAGAGTATCTGCTACATAAAGTGTAGAGGAAAAGAATTACTTGCAGCTGTACTTGTAAATTGTAAATAGATGAAGCACATAACCTTGATTCCTTCCTCATGAGTAGATTTTCTTTATGACCAGAAGATTTCTTGAACAACAGAATATTGTAGAGAAAAATGAAATATTTTACTGATGCGCACCACAGTGCAGCCGTAACAGTTAGAGATGATGCAGTCCTGTAGAAATTTCACAGAAGAAACTCTCTCTGGAGTATAGGATACTAAAGGCATCTATCATTTCCAGCACAAACAAACCAAAAGCTTAACAATAAAGAGAGAACCTTCTGAGGTAGAAGCAAGCAGAAACTTCGATACATCTCAAGCATAACGAGCAGCTTGAACATGATAGGAAAGCTTGACATGCATGATACATAAACTGGAAGAGGTGTTGCTCTCGAAGGCGGCGCAGCGGCCGGCGGGCAGGCGAGGTCGGCAAGTGCGTCGTGCTGGATGTAGCAGGAGTGGCCAAGGCCCTCGTCGTGATCGCACTCCAAGGCTTCGTTACGAGGGGCGAAGATGGTGACATTGCGGTGACCGACGGCGTCCTCAAGCGTCTAGAGGATGAGGAAAAAAACTGGAAGAAGGAGTCCGACGATGGCGGAGAGATAAGTAGAAGAAAATTTGGGAAGGAGAGTCCGTGATGAAAGATAAGGTAAAATTTAAATAAAAAATCCATGCTATTTATTTTGAATGGGTAATAAGTTACTTGGTTATAAATAGTAAAAGAAATTATTGTCGAGAGTTCATTCTATCTTTTGGTATTAAAAAGCTGTGTTGTTTTAGATTATAAATAAAGAAGGATGCAATAGCATGATATATGCGCTTTTTTTTAATATTACTATTTTTATATTTATTTTTTATTTTTATCTCTTTCTTTCCTCTATCAACCTATTTAGTATCAAAGCCCGTTCAAAAGGCAAATGGTCTTAAGCGAATGAGAGTCCGTCTCCAATGTTATCGAATTAAAAAAAAAAAAAATCACGTGATCTAGAATATAATCTTTAAAATTTTATTTATTTCAAAGATTAGATCTGTGAAACTTGGTAGAATAAAATTGTATAGAATATAATCTTGAAAATCCAGCAATATCAAATGATCAAAGAACAAGGATACAAAGACACTCTTGTATCTACAGCAAGCATGGATGAGATCATATTTTCTTGCATCATGTCTACTAAAATATCAAAAACGACCTGGGATATCCTAAAAAGTGACTTCAAAGGAACAAACAAAGGAATCACTATTAAGCTTTAAATTTTCGATGTGAGTTTAAAAATTTTTCATGAAGAATCTTGAGTCTATTATCGATTTCTTCACACGTGTTTCTTCTATTATATCAATTAGATCTTTTATAAAAGTCTAAGAGAACAAATAGTGGTAGAAAAAATTTTGAAAAGTTGACTACAAAATTGGATATTGTTGCTATTACTATTGAAGAGTTTAGACATTTAAGTATCTTGTCTATAAATGAATTAATGAGCTCACTTTGGTTCATGAATAAAGAGTTAACAGATCTTCTGGTGAAACATCACAATATACTTTACAAATAAGGACAGAGCTGAAAATAACAGCCAAAAAATCAAGAGAACATATATGAAGGTAGAGGTCAAAATGGTGACAGTGGTCATGGTTTTAATACTTGAGGAAGGGGATGAGCACCCTACGAGAACCCGACACACCCACGACCCGGCGAGGCTACAAGCCAAGCTGAGACCGAAGAGCTCCCTAAAGAGCTCCCACAGTGGTGGCCATCTTAGACCGGGTGCGCACGGAGGATGTCAGCCGGGAGAACCACCACCCGATGTCACGCGAGAGATGCAGGCCACGATGATATAGGCAGCAACAAATTGACGCACCAGGTAGGGAAAGAAGATTTAGGAGCTAAGAGACTTGTAGCAAAGGCTAGAGATCAGAGCTTTTCAACTGGCAGAATAATAGTAACCATCTTTGTCCCTGGGGGGCTGATTGGGGGCACGAGAGCTCCTCCCTCGAGGCTGCAGGGAGTGGTCTCGAGAAGAAGAAGAAAGGAAATAAGGGGTCTAATGATAGTTGAGAGAAGGGTTCATGCTCGTGATCTTTTTAAACACCTGTCACTCTTCGTAGTACTCTCCAACTAGATCCAGCTCCATGCATTTTCCTATGAATGAAGCTCTCGTCACTTCATGCAACAGAGCCTTTTTCTTCCTCAAAATCATGGTCAACGAATTTAATTTTTGCTTTTTCAAGGAAGCAACACATCCTTATTTATTTATATGACCAGAGCTTAATAGGTAACTCTCTTCCCCTACTATCTTTATAATATAAAAACTATGTTACAATTCCATAGAAGAAGCTCCTGTATAGCCATCGATGGCAAGCATCGCAGCTCGTCGAAGCCTGCCAAGTCTTGCTACCTTCTGTTGGAACTTGAGAAGGCTCGCTGCTCACCGCTCGCAAGGTTTCTTGACAAAAGCCAAAGTTGGGATACCTCAGAAGTCCTATAATCAATCTATCGAACCGTCAGTTGCAACGGCAAGCCGGGACATCCCAGAAGTCTCGCAATCAATCCATCGGACCATCAATCCAGTGATGGCAAGCCAGGACATCCCAGAAGTCCCGCAATCAATACATCGGACCCTCAGTCCGGCGATAGCAAGTCGAGACACCGAGAAGTCCCACAATCAATCCGTCGGACTGTTAGTCCGACGATGGCAAGCCGGGACATCCTAGAAGTCCCGCAATCAATCTGTCGGACTCTCAGTCTGGCGATGGCAAGCCAAAGACACCTCATAAGTCCCATAATCAATCTATCGGACTGCCAATCCGGCGACGGCAAGCCGAGACACCCCAGAAGTCCCGCACTCAATCCATTAGACTATTAGTCGGTGATGGCAAACGGGACACCCCAGAAGTCCTATAATCAATCTGTCGAACCATCAGTCTAGCGATGGCAAGCCGAGATAACCCAGAAGTCCCGTAATCAATTCGTCGGATCCTCAGTCCTGTGGCGGTAAGCTAGGACATCTCAAAAGTCCCGCAATCAATCTGTCGGACCCTCGGTCCAGCAATGGCAAGCTGGGACACCCCAAAAGTCCTGCAATCAATCCGTCGGACCGCAGTCCGTGACAGCAAGCAGGGACACCCCAGAAGTCCATAATTAATTCGTCAGGCCGTCAGTCCTGCGACGACAAGCCGGACACCCAGAAGTCCCGCAATCAATCCATCGGACCCTTAGTCGGTGATGGCAAGCCGGGACACCTCAGAAGCCCCGTATCTACTGCCTTACTCATAGTTTGGAGATGCCAGCCGGGAAATCCCACCATCTACCGCTTGACTCATAGTTCGGTACCTCAAGCCAAGAAACTCCAGAAGTCCCACATCTACTATCCAACTCACAATCCGGAGATGCTAGCCAGGAAATCTTAGAAATCCCACCGTCTACCACTTGACTCACAATTCGGCACCTCAAGCTAGAAAAACTATAGAAGCGCACATCTACTGCCCAACTCACAGTCTAGAGATGCCAGCCAGGAAATCCCAAGAATCTTCCATTTATCGCTTGACTCACAGTTCGGCACCTCAAGCCAGAAAACTTCAAAAGCCCCGCGTCTACTACCTTACTCAAAGTCTAGAGATGTCAACTGGGAAACCCCAAGAATCCACCATCTATCGCTTGACTCACAGTTCGGTATCTCAAGCCGGGAAACACCAAAAGCCCCGCATCTACTACCTTACTCACAGTCCAAGATATCAGCCAGGAAATTCAATAATCTCGCCATCTACCACTTGACTCACAGTTCAGCACCTCAAGCCAGAAAACTCCAGAAGCCCCGCGTCTACTGCCTTACTCATAGTCCAGAGATGTCAGCCAAAAAACCCTAAGAATCCCGCCATCTACCGCTTGACTCATAGTTCAGCACCTCAAGCGAGGGAAACTCCAGTAGCCCCGCATCTACTGCCTTACTTACAGTCTAGAGATGTCAACCAGGAAATTCTAGGAATCCCATCATTTACCGCTTGACAAACAATTCGGCACCTCAAGCCGGGAAACTCTAGAAGCCTTGTGTCTACTACCTTACTCATAGTCCGAAGATGTCAGCCAGGAAGTTCCAAGAATCCCGCCATCTATCGCTTGACTCATAGTTCGGCACCTCAAGTCGAGAAACTCCAGAAGCCCCGCATCTACTGCCTTACAGTCCGAAGATGTTCGTTGGAAAACCCCAAGAATCCTGCCATCTATCGCTTGACTCATAGTTCGGCACCTCAAGCCAGAAAACTTCAGAAGCCCCGCGTTTACTACCTTACTCACAATCCGGAGATGTTAGTCAAGAAATCCCGCCATCTAGCGCTTGACTCATAATTCCGCCCTCAAGTCAGGAAATTGTAGAAGCCCCGCATCTACTGCCCAACTTACAGTCCGGAGATATCAACCAGGAAATTCCAAGAATCCTACCATCTACCGTTTGACTTATAGTTTAGCACCACAAGCAGGAAACTCCAGAACCCCTGCATCTACTGCCTTATTGACAGTCCAGAGATGCCATCTAGGAAATCCCAGAAATCTCGCTGTCTATCGCTTGACTCACAGTTCGGCATCTCAAGCTAGAAAACTCAAGAAGCCCCGCATCTACTACCTTACTCACAGTCTGGGGATGCCAACTGGGAAATCTCAAAAATCTCACTATCTATCACTTGACTTACAGTTCGGTACCTCAAGCCAGGAAACTCCAGAAGCCCCGCATCTACTATGCTTAGCATAGATCGGAGATGCCAGCCAGGAAATCCTAGAAATCTCGTTATGTATCGCTTGACTCAAAGTTCGGCACCTTAAGCTGGAAACTCCAGAAGCCCTGCATCTATTGCCTTACTCACAGTCCGGAGCCAGCCCAGAAATTTCAGAAATCCCATTATCTATCGTTTGGCTTACAGTTTGGCACCTCAAGCCGGGAAACTCCAGAAGCCCCGCATCTACTACCTTACTCACAGTCTGGAGATGCCAATCAGGAAATCCCAACATCTATCGCTTGACTCAAGTTTGGCACCTCAAGCAGGGAAACTCCAGAAGCCCTGCATCTACTGCCTTACTCACAGTTCGGAGATAACAACTGAGAAATCCCACAAATCCTACCATCTATCGCTTGACTCACAGTTCGGCACCTCAAGCCGGGAAACTCTAAAAGCCCTACATCTATTGCCTTACTCATAGTTCGAAGATGTCAGCTGGAAAAATCCCATGATTATTGTCATATACCACTTGACTCACAGTTCGGTATCTCAGTCGGGAAACTCTAGAAGCCCCGCATCTACTGCCTACTCACAGTCCGGAGATGTCAGCTGGGAAACTCCAGAATCTTGCCATCTATCGCTTGACTCATAGTTCGACACTTTAAGCCAGAAAATTTTAGAAGCCCTACATTTACTGCCCAACTCACAGTCCGGAGATGTCAGCTAGGAAACCCCAAGAATCTCGCCATCTAACGCTTGACTCACAGTTCGGCACCTCAAGCCGAGAAACTCCAGAAGCCCCGTATCTACTTTCTTACTCATAGTCTGGAGATGCCAGCCAGAAATCCAAGAAATTTCGCCATCTATCGCTTGACTCACAGTTCGGCACCTCAAGCCGGAAAACTTCAGAAGCCCTGCATCTACTACCTTACTCATAGTTCAAGGATGCCAACCAGGAAATCCCAAAAATCCTGCCATCTATCGCTTGGCTCATAGTTGGCACCTCAAGTCAGAAAACTCCAGAAGCCTCGATCTACTACCTTACTCACAATCCGGAGATGCCTACCAGGAAATCCCAGAAATCCTGCCATTTACCACTTGACTCACAGTTCGGTACCTTAAGCCGGGAAACTCCAGAAGCTCCGCATCTACTGCCTTACTCAAGTCTAGAAGTGCTAGCTAAAAAAATCCCAGAAATCCCGTCATCTATGCTTGACTCACAGTTCGGCACCTCAAACCAGGAAACTCCAGAAGCCCCACATCTATGGCCTTACTCATAGTCCGGAGATGCCAACCAAGAAATCTCAAAAATCCTGCCATCTACCGCTTGACTCATAGTTGGCACCTCAAGTTGGAAAACTCTAGAAGCCCTGTATCTGCTGCCTTACTCATAATCCGGAGATGTCAGTCGAGAAATCCCATGAATCCTGTTATCTATCACTTGACTCATAGTTCGGTACCTCAAGCCAAGAAACTCCAGAAGCCCCATGTCTACTGCCTTATAGTCGAAGATATTAGTCAGTAAATCCCATAAATCCCACCATCTACCACTTGACTCACAATTTGGCACCTCAAGCCAGGAAACTCCAGAAGCCTCGCATTTACTGCCCAACTCACAGTCCAGAGATGTCAGCCAGGAAACCCCAAGTATCATATCATCTGTCGCTTGACTCACAATTCGTCATTTCAAGTCGAGAAACTCCAGAAGAAGCCCCACATCTACAACCTTACTCACAGTCTAAGATGCCAGCCGAGAAATCCCAGAAATTCTGCTATCTACCGCTTGACCATAGTTCGACATCTCAAGCTAGGAAACTCCAGAAGCCCCGCATCTACTGCCTTACTCACAGTCCGGGGATGCCAGCCAGGAAATCATAGAAATCCTGCCATCTATCACTTGGCTCATAGTTCGGCACCTCAAGTCGAAAAACTCCAGAAGCCTCGCATCTACTACCTTACTCACAGTCCGGAGATGCCAGCCAGAAAATCCCAGAAATCCCGTCATCTTTCGCTTACTCACAGTTCGGCACCTCAAAACGAGAAACTCTAGAAGCCCTGCATCTACTGCCTTACTCAGTCCAGAGATGCTAGCCAGAAAATCCTAGAAATCCCTTCATCTATCGCTTGACTCATAGTTTGGTACCTCAAGCTGGAACTCTAGAAGCCCTGCATCTGCTGCTTTTTTTACAGTCCGGAGATGCCAACTGGAAAATCCCAGAAATCTCGCCATCTATCGCTTGACTCACAATTCAGCATCTCAAGCTAGAAAACTCCAGAAGCCTCGCATCTACTACCTTACTCACAGTCCAGAGATGCCAGCCGGGAAATCCTAGAAATCCCGCTATCTACTGCTTGACTCACAGTTCAGTATCTCAAGTCGGGAAACTCTAGAAGCCCCGCATCTACTGTCCAACTCACAGTCCGGAGATGTCAACCAAAAAATTCTAGAAATCCTGCCTCTACATCTTAACTCAGCTTGGCAAACCAAAAATCTCCAGAAGCATTTTGCGCTCAAGACCACGAGACCCTAAGGTCAACGGAGCAGGAGTGATATGCCCGCAAAGTCCTCCATGCTGACCTCAGGACTCCAGTATCACCCCACACAGTCGAGGGGCTAGGTTGGGCTCACGGCAAGCATGAAAGTCTGCCTCCCTATCACGAGGACTTGAGAATCAAAAGGAGGAGAAAAAGAACAAAAGACAAAACAGGAAAATACAAGGCAATTCAGTTGAAGGAAAAGAAAGATTGCATTCATTGAAGTATCCTTGACATCAGAAAGAGGCTCCCAATGGCCTGGGAAGCCATACAAAAGATTCAAGTTTAAAAAAAAAGAAAAAAAGAGAAAGAGAGAAAGAAAGGAAAGAAGAAAGACAACAATGATTAAGGGAAAGAAAAGCCTTCATTGATCAAAAATCTTTTACACTGTGGCGACCCCCGACAGGCTGGGAAGTCTTTCAAAACTTAATTACAAAATGAGGAGAAAAAAGGAAACAAGCTTAGGCCTCCCTCGCCGCTCCTTGCCCGACCAATGGGCAGGTCCTCTCAGCACTGGCACGGTGCTTGGGGCTCCGGCTCTAGACTCTACTCCCGGGATCAGATGGAGGCATTCCAGTCCCTTTTACCCGAGAAGTCAGGCACTCTTCCTCCGAAACTTTCTGGACCCCTGATGATAAGGGTCCAGCACTGCATCAACCACCTCATTCTTGAAGGTCACTGATCTTGTGAACCTCGGGATGGCTTCAGCAGCTTCGTGTTAGGCTACCTCAATCAGTGCCATGTGACCGTGGCCTTCTCCATAACAACCACGACCTTGACTGTCCCCTCGTTCGATTGCACCTGGAAGGCCTGCGGGTGGGCCACTTCAGTCACTGAGATAGCCCCTTTTTTGCCTTCCGGGGGCTCTCCCCCTTCTCATCCTTCGGGGCAGCTTCGAGCTTAGTGGATTCTTCTCCAGGCCGGACGCTCTCGTCTTAGCACCGGCAGATTGCTCCTGAAGAGCCTTTACTTGGCCCTTTAGTTCTTGGGCTGAGAACTGAAGTCTACTAGAAGCCCTCCCTCGACACAGGCCAAGGGAGAGGGGTTGAAGGAGGAGAACATGAGAGGAAGAACCTGGCCTACTAAGAACTCCAAACCCTGGAACAAGAGGGGGACTAGAGAAGAAGGAAAGGACTCTGTGGAAGCTTGGTCGCTTGCGCTCGAAGATCCTTTAAAAGGCAAGGGGGCAGGTCCTTTGCAATAAAGCTCGTCACCCACCGTTGCCTCGTGCCAATCGAAGGCATGCACCTCTTCAACTCCCTAGCCAACCAGGAGCTGCCACGTACCAGCATCAGATGGCCCCAATGCTTCAGATCAAGGGCTGTCGCTTTGGTTCAAATGAAGCATTTATGATCCCTTCATTGAAAGAACAGGCACAACATCGCTCCATTAATGCAAGAGCATAATCTTCGGGGCATGGGCACTCGAGGCATTGATGGTGCAAGGGACACGCCTCTCCATGTCAGTATGATCATTACTTTTCTCATCCTGAGTGCCGCATCATTCTCTGGACTCGAGAGTGGGGGCATATGATGTGGTAGCATCTATTGACATAGAGCCCACGCGGACACTAGCTAGCAGCGGTGGGTGGAGAGTGCCACTTGGACATAGTAGCCAATTAAAGCCAAGGTGAGCCCTCCAACCGAGATTAGCTTCAATCGGAGTCATGCTCATGCTGCCAAGGCGAGCCCTCCTGCCGAGATCAGCTCCTGGCTGGAGTTATGCTCATGCTATCAAGGTGAGCCCTCCTACTGAGGTCGATTTCCAGCCGGGGTCATGCTCATTGGGCAAGCCCCCCGTCTGAGATTAGCTCCCGACCAGAGTCATACTCATGCTGCCAAGGAGAGCCCTCTTGCCGAGGTTAGCTCCGACTGGAGTCATGCTCAAGCTGCCAAGGCGATCCCTCCTGTCGAGGTCAGCTCCTGGTCGGAGTCATGCTCATGCTACCAAGGTGTGAGCCCTCCGCCGAGGTCAACTCCATGTCAGAGTCGTGCTCATGCTGCCAAGGCGAGCCCTCCTATTGAGGTCAACTCCCGGGTGGAGTCATGCTCATGCTACCGAGGGCGAAGTTCCTTAAGTAGAGCTCACCCCTTCCTTGTGAAGGTTGAAATTCTCGCTAGAAATGAAAAGGGGGATCACCAAGAATTCGAACCGTGGCAGGGCACGTGTCCTACCTTAAAAGTCAAGCTCTGTGATGCACCATCCACATGCTCTGAGTGGTGTGCACCCCGCTAGATTCTAGGTCCAGTAATGTGCCACCACGTTGACGATCGTGCAACCAAGGGCTTCAAATCTCGTGACACAAAACCTGAGCCTCCCCAAGAGGAGTATTCCATTAAGCCCCAAGGCCCTATAGAGCTTCGAGGCTCCCTCTAGGAATAGAAACGTACCACCGTAGCTCGGGGCTCAACGGCATGGCACCCGCCCCTTCCATGGAGAATTGCACCACCAGAGGGACAAGATCTGTACCCACCAGCATGCACTCAAAATGGAAGGATCTCCACCTAAGGATCTGTCCGACAGGGGGGAGACCGCAGGCAGAAGAAGACCCCATCCAAAGGGGATACAAAAAAAGGAACACCAGGATGAAGCCCCGGATTAGGTTTGGGCCACCCCACATACCTAAGATCAGAAAGAGGGGACGAAGGGGCAAAAGAAAAAAAGAGGGAGAGGGATCCTCCCGAACTCTGGGACACCAACTCTACCTTTACTCTATATCTCAATTCTATTTTTCCTCTCTAAGCGGAGAGTCCCCAAGCTCTTCGTCACAGGAGTTTGTTTTTCTCCTCGATCGTCCACTGACTTGATCGTTGGAGTGTCCCCGCTAAAATCCCCGGCCTGGGTCTCCTCATTTTTGCAAGGCCTTCGAATCAAGCCACCGACCGGGGAGGAGAGGGGGATGAGCACCCTAGGAAACCCACATACCTGCAACCCGGTGAGGCTACAAGCCAAGCTAAGACCGAAGAGCTCCCTAAAGAGCTCCACGATGGCGACCATCTTAGACCGGGTGCGCATGGAGGATGCTAGCTGGCAGAACCACCACCCGACACCACGCGAGAGCTGCAGGCCACGATGATCTAGGCAGCAACAGAAAGACTGATACTTTAGTCAGATCCATAATTCATATAAGGAATAATAATGAAGTGAAAGTGCAAGAAAAAGAACAATTGCCGTAGACATAAAGTATGGTAAAAAAGTTATTATTCATGATGTGATATTTGTTGCCGCCAAGATCATCGTGGTCCGTAGCTATTGTCGATGCCGGAGTGCGCTTCCTCCACTGCCTGGCGGTCTTGTGATCGCGAACCTGCAAAACAGGGGTTAGTGATCCGAGCCGGAAATTTCGGTGAGGGCACTCTAACAGTCAAGTCAGTGATGATCCAGGGGAACAGGTCCTCCTGGTCGAGCCCCTCTTGATGGACTCCATGCTAGGAGGAGTAAGTAGTGTGAAAGTGGGGTGCAAGTGCGTCAGGAGAATGGTGGCCGAGCTAGAGGGATTCTCTATGTGGCCTTTCCTCCTTCCCTTGCTTGGATTTTTTGGTGGTGCATTGCCCTCTGGTTGAGCTTGCACTTGTGTTTGTGTTTGCATACCTCCCCCTTGGGGGTGTCGAATGTTCTTTGTAGCCAAGGTGACTATTGGGCGCTTGCCTTGGGACCTTCGCTGGGATGGCAGGCACATGCAGCGGTGTCTCGTGCCGTGGACGGGACATCTTTCCTGATTTGTGCTAAGAAAAGCTGTCATGTGTTCTGACATTCCTCTTGGTCCCGTTCCGGGAAGCATGGCAACGCCTCGTTTGGGTGGCCGCGCGCTCCCGAGATTCGAATCTCCTGGTTGACTTCTCCTTCCAGGTGGTTCAAGTGGTTGGTGAAGAGCGTGGCATCTCGATCGGAGGGCTCCTCCCCTTTCTGGTGCAAGAGGGAGCCGCGGGCAGTTATTACAGCCTGGTGGGCGTCCTGCTGCAATCCTCGGGTGGCTCGCCAGCGTTCCAGGGTGATGGTGCCATCTCTCTACTCGTTGGAGCCTTTGCTCGAGCTGGAGGCCGAGCAGAGGGGGTAGCACTCGATCTGGCGGAGGGCAAAGCGTGGCCCCAGCCCAAAGGGCTCGACCTCGGAGAGACTCCACGTGACGGAAGAGGGCGGAGCTCGACTCCGGACCATAGGGCTCGATCCAGAGGGGCTCGATCTGGCGGAGGGCAGAGCATGACCCCAGCCCAAAGGACTCGACCTCGGAGAGACTCCACGTGGCAGAGAAGGCTGAGCTCGACTCCGGATCACAGGGCTTGATCTGGCGGGCACCACTCGGCTCCGACCTAATCATCCCAGGCTCGCGGGCCTGACCTGATGGAGGATGGAACTTGGCTTCGATGGGCGGCCCCGTTATCCTGAGGGAGCTCAGCTCGGCGAAGGAACCTGAGTAAAGTATCCGGCATGGCATCTTTTTCTGACATGGCATCTAACAGTTACTCCATGTCAACGATTATGCCACATCAATATTCATTCCTAGTTTAAAACAAAATCTTATTATTGTTGGATAACTTATGAGGAAAGGTTATTTTGCTATTTTTAATGATGACAAATATGAGATTTATGAATAGAAAACTAGAAAAATAGTAATTGCAATAAAGATGACAAAAATAAAATGTTTCCATTACAATTTTTTAAATTATCCTTATATGCATTATCTATTATAGTCTCTGATGAATCCTTCTTATGGCATAAAAGATATGGTCATTTGAACTATGAAGAGTAGAACTAATGAGTTAAAAAATAATGGTAGTTGGCTTACCAAAAATTCAAAATGATTGTAGTGTTTGTAAATCCTAAATTTTTAGAAAATATTATAAATTTTTTTTCAAAGTGAGGATTCTTGGAGAGCCCAAGAGTGCCTAGCACTTATACATGTAGATATTTATGGGTCTATGCAGACAACCTCACAGGATGATAGGCAAATATTTTTTCTATTATAAATGACCGTACATGGATGATGTGGGTGTATTTTTTAAAAGATAGTAATTTTTTGTTGTTTATAATGACCGTACAAGGATGATGTGGGTGTATTTTTAAAAGCAAAGTCTGATGCATTTTTTATTTTCAATATTTTTAAAATTTTTGTGGAAAAGGAGAGGGGATGCTTTATTATACTTTGCGTATGATAGAGGGGCTAAATTCACCTTCAAAGAATTCTCTATTTTTTTGCAAAAATATAGGTATCCCTAGGGAATTAACTGTGAGTTACACTTTCTAAAAAAATGGTAGTAGTAGAGTGGAAGAATTGAGTTGTGGTCGAGATAGCCAAATGTATATTAAAGAAAAAGCAGTACCAAAAGAGTTTTGGATAGAAGCTGTGGCTACTATAGTTCTTTGCTGAGCTATTTTTCTGCCAAAGCAGTATAAGGTAAAACACCTTATGAAGCATGGTATGGAAGAAAGCCTGATGTGAGTTATTTGAAAATATTTGTCTATGTTGCTAAGTCTCATGTTCCAATTGATAAATGAAGCAAACTTGATGATAAAAGTAGTTAATGCATGTTTGTGGGGTATAGTAAAGAAACAAAGGATATAGACTATATTATACTGTAACTAAAAAATTGATCATTAGTGTGATGTGATTTTCGATGAAAATGGAACTTGATGTTGGAAAAAATTCCAGGCACCGATCTCACTTGTTAGGAGATCCGGACCAGCACCTATACACAGTGGATGCAACATGGAAGAACATAGTCTAACAACATGTTCTTTGAATTTAATATCATGCAACAATTAAGATATAAATGTAGGAGAAAAAAGAGAGATTACTTTATTCCTTTGGAGAAGAACCTTGTTACAACAAACAAGACAACACTCGAAGCACCCCTTCTGAAATCCCAGAAGCTTCTCGCTATCCTGCACGTCTTCTCCCGCAGGCCGCATGCCCTAAGAACCCATTATGCCATGCATGGATAATACCTCAACGTGCATCCCTCTCTAAAGCCCTGTGGAACCTCCCATGGCATCAAGCTTTCCACGTGATATCTTCCTCACGTGCGCCTCTCTGCAGCCCATCACCGTGGCCTCCTTGAAATCCAAGAGGTCTCCCATGGTTCGCCCCAAGGGAAGCTCTCAAGCCCTCACGATCCAAGACCAGGACCATGAGAAGTCCTCATGGACTCCACACCATGAGACATCCAAATCGCAAGCCCCCTCCTCACATTAAATAGCACATGGGAAGGTGAACTTCTTATCTTCTTGGATGTCTTGGACTCCTTGATCTTGTTGGACTACAATCACATGGACGGTTAGGACTTATCTTGGGCCAATAATAAATTGATTATGACACCTCACATGGTTGGGTTTCCTAATTAGTTAAACCAACCAACTAACTAACCTCCTAACCAACTTAATAAACCTGGACCGGCAATCATTGTAACTAGAGCTCTACCTAACACCATCTTCACAGAGCCACGCCAATCTCTGCATACTCTACTCCACCTGGCTAAGTGTACCTCTGGCACTCGTGCTAGGACCTGGCTAGTATCATTGCACCTCCCACTCTGAACTCATGTTGAATATTGCTCCACCCATGAAACCATCTATCATCGACGCTCCACTTGAGACTGAAGTCCCACTGATGCCATAGAAAAAATTCCCGAGCCAGCTACTCAACGCTGCCCTGCTGAGCCTGCACCTGAACCTC
This sequence comes from Areca catechu, assembly GCA_021397845.1. Lineage (NCBI taxonomy): Eukaryota > Viridiplantae > Streptophyta > Magnoliopsida > Arecales > Arecaceae > Areca > Areca catechu. The sequence goes on from CM038051.1 coordinate 182,617,138, forward strand.
GAACCCAATCACTGCCTCCTCGAACCCTTGCATCATGCAAACCCCTCCGAGACTGTTTCGGATACACTACATCCCGCAGCTCCTCCGAAACTAAGAGCTCATCCTAACTCTTCTGCTAACCCAGCGACTGAACCCGGCAACCATCTCCACTGGCTGCTCCATCATGTCCCAGTCTATCTCCCGGCTGCAAGATATCCCTGGCGCTCCCTGAGACCTGTCCCCGGTCTTCTTGAGCTGTCATCTCCATCAGCTCTAGTCTCCATCCCTAGGCCAATGCCGCCATACCAGGACACTACAGACTGCTCGATACCCCGGTGCTCCCTGAGACTGTCTTCTATCTCCCTGAGCTATCCCTGGCATCGTCTCTACTGATGTACTGGGTGAACTTGAGAAATCCAGACTTTTCCTTTCTCCATCCATGCATGATACCATACCCACGTACAACTCTACCTGCCTCGATGCACTCCTTGAATCCTCCTCTTCCACCTTCAAACCAGCGGCTCTGAAACCACTCCGCTTCCACTCGAACAATGCTCAAACCAAGCTCTGATACCAGTTGTTGAAAAATTTCAGGCACTGATCCACTTGGTGGGAGATCCGGACCAGCGCCTATACACAGCAGAAATAACATGGAAGGATACAGTCACTTGAGAAATCTGGACTTTTCCTTTCTCCATCCATGTGGGATACCATATCCACGTACAACTCCACCTGCCTTGATGCACTCCTTGAATCCTCCTCTTCCACCTCCAAACCAACGGCTCTGAAACCGCTCCACTTCCACTCGAACAATGGCTCAAACCAAGCTCTGATACCAGTTGTTGGAAAAAATTCCAAGCACTGATCCCATTTGTTGGGAGATCCGGACCAGCGCATATATGTAGTGGATGCAACATGGAAGAACATAGTCCAACAACCTATTCTTTGGATTCAATATCATGCAATAATTGAGATATAAATGTACAAGTAAAAAGAGAGATTGCTTTATTCCTTTGGAGAAAAACTTGTTATAACACTAAGACAACACTCGACAGCATCCCTTCTAAAATCCTAGAAGCTTCTCGCTATCCCGCACGTCTTCTCTCTTACAGGCCTCACATCCTAAGAACCCATGTATGCCATGCACGATAATATCTCAACGTGTCTCCCTTCTCCAAAGCCCCATGGAATATCCCACGGCACCAAGCCCTCCACATGATATCTTCCTCACGTGCGCCTCTCTGTAGCCCATCACCGTGGCCTCCTTAAAATCCAGGAGGTCTCGCCATGGTCCCCACCCAAGGGGCGGCCCTCAAGTCCTCACGATCTAAGACCAGGACCATGAGAAGTCCTCATGGACTCCACACCATGAGACATCCAAACTGCATGCCCCCTCCTCACATAAATAACACATGGGATGTTGAACTTCTTGTCTCCTTGGATGTCTTGGACTCCTTGATCTTGTTGGACTACAATCACATGGGCGGTTAGGACTTGTCTTGGACCAATAACAAACTGATTAGGACACCTCACATGGTTGGGTTTCCTAATTGGTTACAACCAACCAACTAACCAACCAACTGGCTAACCTCCTAACCAACTTAACAAATCTGGACCGGCACTCGCTGTAATTGGAGCTCTACCTGACCCATCTCTACAGAGCCATGCCAATCTTTGCATACTCTGCTCCACCTGGCTAAGTGCACCTCTAGCACTCATGCTAGGACCTGGCCAGTATCCTTGCACCTCTCACTCTGAACTCGTTCGAATCCTGCTCCACCCGTGAAGCCACCTATCACCGGTGCTCCACCTAAGACTGAAGTCCCACTGATGCCATAGAAAGAAACCCCGAGGCCAGCTACTCAACGCTACCCTGCTGAGCCTGCACCTGAACCTCATACCCAGTCGCTGCCTCCTTGAACCCTCCGCATTACACGGATCCCTCCGAGACTATTTTGGATACACTACATCCTGCAGGCTCCTCTGAAACCAAGAGCTCATCCCAACTTTTCTGCTAACCCAGCGACTGAACCCAGCAACCATCTCCACCTGGTTGCTCCATCATGTCCCAGCCTATCTCTCGACTGCATGATATCCCTGGTGCTCCCTGAGACCTGTCCCCGGTCTTCCTGAGCTGCCATCTCCATCAGCTCCAGTCTCCCATCCCTAGGCCAATGCCACCATATTGAGACACTCCAGACTGCCCGATACCCCCGGTGCTCCCTGAGACTGTCTACTGTCTTCCTGAGCTGCCCCTGGCATCGTCTCTACTGATGTACTCTGATGAACTTGAAAAATCTGGACTTTTCCTTTCTCCATCCATGTGGCATACCATACCCACGTACAACTCCACCTGCCTCGATGCACTCCTTGAATCCTTCTCTTCCACCTTCAAACCAGCAGCTCTGAAACTGCTCCGCTTCCACTCGAATAATGGCTCAAACCAAGCTCTGATACCAGTTGTTGAAAAAATTCATGCACTGATTTCACTTGATAGGAGATCCGGACCAGCACCTATATGTAGCAGATGCAACGGAAGCCATGTGGAAGGATACAGCCCAACAACCTATTCTTTAGATTCAATATCATGCAACAGTAGAGATATAAATGTAGGAGAAAAAGAGAGATTGCTTTATTCCTTTGGAGAAGAACCTTTTTACAACAAACAAGAAAACACTCGACAGCACCCCTTTTGAAATCTCAGAAGCTTCTTGTTGTCGCGCACATCTTCTCTCTTGCAAGCCTCATATCCCAAGAACCCACGTACACCATGCATGGACAATACCTCAACGTGTGTCCCTTCTCCAAATCCCATGCAACACCCCATGGCACCAAGCCCTCCACATGAAAGACCCTTCATGTGCGCCTCTTTATAGCCCTTCACTATGGCCTCCTTGAAACCCAGGAGGTCTCCCCATGGTACCCACCCGAAGGGGTGGCCCTCAAGCCCTCACGATCCAAGACCAGGACTGTGAGAAGTCCTCATGGACTCCACACCGTGAGACATCCAAACCACAACCCCATCTCTCATATATAGGCACATGGGTGGTCTCCTTCTTGGATTGGGCATCATGATCTTTCTTGAACTTCACATGGGCTTAACCACTTCTTATTAGTTGGGCTACAATCATATGAGCGATTAGGACTTGGATTTTGGGGCCAATAACAAACTGGTTAGAACTCTCTAGGCAGTTAGGCTTCTAATTGGTTACAACCAACCAATTCGATTAGGATCTTGGGTGGTTGGGCTAACCAAACCAAAAACCATCTAACCAACTAAGCTAACCTTCTAACCAATTTAACAAACCTGGACCTAACCCCATAACTCAATTGGGTTATGTTATAATCTCTTGAAAAAACTCCCCTCTAAGCCAATATGAAAACACTAATTTTTGGGTCAAAACCCCCTGACCCAACATGCTGTGATCCAAATTGACTCAGAGGCCTAGAAAAAATCCCAGAAATATCCTGGAATACCTCCAGGATAACTTGGGACATGCCCCTAAGCTCCAGGGATTGCCTCCAGCATCCCTGCCATGGCCTTCCAAGTCTCTCCAAGGCTTGGAAGCACCATGCAAAATCCTACAATATCCATCTTGGTGCCCCAAGCCTTAGCAAACTTGGCAATGTCCTCCTGCACAATCCCGCTGTAACTACGTGTCCTGACAGCCTCTTATACGGACCTCTTTACTTCTACCAACACCCTTCAGCTGCTGCACGCCCTTGGAGGCCTTTGGGATGGCCACCTCCATAGCTGAAGATCCTTGCTTGTATTTTTGCACAATGATTGTAGCCTTCTTTCTGCCTGGTAGCTGCATCAGACTTTTTCTTGGACTTCCCTAGAGAGAACATAGCGAACCTGAACCGGCACTTGCTGGTGTCTAAGGCTAGAGGTCTAGAGGCAAATGCCCTAAGTGGTTTCATGGTTTTTAATTAGAATCCTTTGAAAGCAGGAGAGCCTCCTACGACCCCATCTCTTACCTGGCCAGTGGATAAGGTAATTGCTGAATTGGTTATAAATTGAGCTGACCCATTTTACTTAAGCTCTAGGTCTAGAAAATCCTAGAACGATGTGTTTACATTACATAACCCTTAAATTAGGAGACCAATACTTATAGCCTCAAACCCAACCCAGTCTGGTTTGACCATGGAGTTGATGAGTTATGGCCGGACGTAAAATCCTAAGATCAAAAATCTGAAATTAATCTGATCTGAAACTGAATTTGCAGATAATACAAAAAATAATTAATTATTATTTTTCTATTATTTTTAATTATTTTAGTTTGATTACATCTAGGGTTTCATATTTGTATGATTGCATCATCCAAACCTAATCTTAAGGGCACTCAATATCTACATAAGGGAGGGATCTCATCACCCTTCCTTGGCGACAACCACCACCTTTGCATCGATCCTAACCTAATTAAAATCAATTAGACTTAATTCTCTAGTGAGCTAGGGACACCAACAGGCCGAGTTCCAAGTATTGTATGTAAGCTAGTGTACCCAATCCTTTGATTATCACTTGAATCTGGAATCAAAATCAGGTGTTCTTATCTCGGAACGGCATTACATGAAAGATCGAAGCCCGAGATCGAGATCTTGAAACCCTATCGTAGAATCTTTAGAGTCCAGCCAATTCTGCATCAGAGAGAGTTCTACATTGGTAAAACTTAAAATCTATTCCCTTCTCCTTGATCTCTGACTAGTTGATAAGTAGACCCTAGTTTATGGTGGTTTCTCAACTACCAAGTCCTGCTTTCTAGTTACTTTGTAGGTTTACTTGTATGGGTAGTTAACTAGAATTAGTTTCCTTAATTGCATATTTGAGTCTTCTTTAAAAATATGAAAAAATACAAAAAAAATTATTCTCTGCTTTTCTCAAATAATTAGGTCTTAATAACAGTAATTTAGTTTTAATTATTTGTCCCGCATCAGTTTATACCAAAACTGATGCGGGATAATTATAAAAACCTAATCTACTGATTATTAACCTAATTAAAAAAAAAAAAGAAATTATTTTTTTATAATTTTTAGTTTTTTTAATGATTCAAAGGAAGCAATTATGGAAACTAGTCAACTAGTTTATGCCCGCACGAGTAGATCTAATCAAGATAACTAAAAATATCAGGATTTGGTGATTAAGAAATCACTTTAAACTAGGGTCTACTTATCAAGGGATCATAAATCAAAGAGTAGGAAGGGGTTTTAAATTTTACCAACGAAGATTAACTCTCTTGATGTAGATCTGTTGGGACTCTCAGGATCTTGTAGCAGGGCTTCAAGATCTCAATCTTTGGGCTTCGATCTTTCACGATATTGGTTCCAAGGCAAGAACATCCTGATTTGAATCCTCGATCACCTGCAATCACTCAAAAAAGAAAATCACTTAGGTTAGAAGATAAAAAAGAAAGGAAGAAGATGGAAAAGTGGAAGGAAAGGGATGGAAGGTGGCGGGGTTTAGGATTTTCTGGTTGGAAGGAAGGATAACTAGGGCCTCATACCCCGCGATGCACACAGCAAAGGAATTGGATAAAATGTCACTTTATTTCATCAATAAATCATCAATAATATAGGGGGTGTGATGGGTTATTATAGACCATCAACTAGTAAAATAGGGATACAAAGACTAGCATTAGTTTTTCCTTGGGCTTCAACTCCTTGGAATCCTTGCACTGGTGTCTTGAACTCTAGCTTTTGATTTTCTTGGACTTCATCCATGCTTGGGCAACAATTTGGACTTGGCATATCCCATTTGTGCGACAACATGAAGACTTCATTCATTTTGGGTGCCAAGATAAGATGTAGAGTCCTTCTCTTTTACTCATCATAACAAGTGGCGATGGATTTCACATGGGTGGCAAATAATGAGAAGAGGGATGGGTGGCATTTGGCTTGGACTCCTTCCCATTCTTCTTGCATTTCAAACTTGAAAAGTGGATGAAAAATGTCTTTATCTTGGACTCTTTGATTTTCTTAAATTTGAAAGGTGGATAAGATAATCCTTCATTTGGAGTTGGATGAGATAAGGCTTTGAACTTTGAATGGATGAGATGCCTCTTCATATGGGCGACAAAATGAAAATGAGAGGAGGCGCTAAATGAGATGTAGTCCTTCTGCTTTACTTCTCTTAAAAACCATCGCTTGGAATTTAAATGAAGCACCCTCCTGGATAAGCTTGCATGTTATCTAAATATTACCTAGATGTCTAGATGTCCGGATATCTTAATGTCTCGCTAAAAAAAATAAAAAAATAAAGACAACCCATTTTTTGACATAAAATTGGCCAACCAAAATAAATGACTTGGCATGTGATGTTGTCCCGATGAGGTGGCAAGTGATGTCCAAACTTGTGGATGTATATGAAGGTGGCTAGCACATGGCTTAACTTGAGCTAGCACATGGAGTCACATGGGTCTTGACTTGGGTCCCTCTTGTATTACAGGACTCAACTAATATTACAAGACTCAACTAACTAATTAATTTAAAGCTTGATCAAATTGCTCAAAAGGCATAACCAATAAAATAAAATGGCTTAAGTGGTAAATAGGACTTGGCTCAAATAGGTTTGGACATAACCTGATAAATAGGGCTTATATACAAAACCCTAATTGATAAAAATGGCTAACTAATACTGGACCATTACGACCTAATTGAAATGGGGGATTTTTACATACTCAATTTTAGATCCAGGGATTTTTACAGGGACTCAATTTTAGGGTTTAGGGCTAAACCCAACTAAGCTAAATAAAAAAATTCAAGATAACTATTTACAAGTGAGTTTGGGCTTAGGGCTTCACTCATAAGTAATCCACAGGGATGTGGGTTCGACCTGTCATTTTCTTCTGGCCCTGATGTCCATACCAATTCTTTCCGGATGGGAGAAACTCGACCCTATCAGTATGTGTCAACTCTGCTATGATAGCACTCTAGTAGGTCTGGGTCAACTCTCTGCAAGTCCTCTCTGGTGATCCAAGAATCATCAATCTCGGGTCGTCCTTGCCAACGAACCAGATATCGCTGATAATCTTTGCTCTGAGTAGCGATAATCTTGTCGTCCAAGATCGCTCGCGCCTGTCTCTCCGGGCTGGTAGTATGGCAGGTAGACATACATGGGTTGGCTCACTCTCAAGGATTGGATCAGGTACAAAAGGCTTACTAGGACCCAATAAGTGGGATCAGTGCCTGAAATTTTTCCAACACTTGAAATTTTAATATGACTAATACCCCTATAGTTCTAATAGAAGAAGGAAGTAATAAATTTTTCTTGACATCAATACTATACTTGTATTGTCTGATAGAAATACTTCAATTACATCTCCTAGTCTGCATAATATGCCTAGTGATTTAGATATGCATACAAGTAATTTTGATAATTCAAATGCATATGGAAAAAGTAATTCTGACTCAGCTCTAATAAAATTTGAAGGATTTTAGATATTATTGATCAATTTTAATTTTACATGTTTGCTTTGAACTTACTTATTTTAAAGATGCAGTACAAAAAACAAAATGGGTGCAAGCCATGAAGGAAGAAATACAAGCCATTGAAAAAAAATAGGTGTGGAAGCTAGTTGATCTGCCCCCAAAAACAGAAGCAATTAGATTCAAAAATCTACAAGTCCAAATTCAATATGATGATACATTGCAAAAGCATAAAGCCGATTAGTTGCTAAAGGCTATGCTTAGATTCTAGGTATTGATTTCTTAGAAACTTTTTTTTGTTGCCAAAATTGATACTATCACAATAGTTTTAGCCTTGCAGCTAAGAAAAAATGGCATGTCCATCAATTGATGTGAAATCCACCTTTCTAAATGAAAAATTGCAAAATGAGGCATATGTAGAGCAACTTAAGGATTCCAAGTAAAAGACTAAAAAGAAAAAGTTTACAAATTAGAGAAAGCTTTTGTATGGACTAAAACAAGCTCCAAGGACTTGGTACAGTAGAATTATAACTATTTTCCCCAACATGTTTCAAAAAAGTGCAAATGAGCCACATAATATATTAAGACCCAAGGTATGGACATATCATTAACATATATGGATGACATGATTTACATCGGGAATTTGATGAGTTTGCTTAAAGAGTTTGACAAATGCATGATATCAGAATTTGAAATGATGGATCGGGGACTTTTACATTATTTTTTGGGCATGAAAATTATTCAAGATTCTAATGAACTTTTTCTATGCCAAGAAAAATATGTCAAAGATTTATTGAAAAGATTTCTATCTGCTTATAAGCTGGTGAGCACTCCAATAAATTCAAATGATAAACTTGTTTTACATGATGGTATTGAAAAAATAGATGAAAAACAATATAAAAGTTTAATTAGAGGACTAATTAATGACTCATTCTAGGCCAGATATTATGTTCTTAATTAGTTTGTTATCCAGATTTATGCACACCCCAGCAAGCACCACTTTGGAGCAGCAAATAGAGTACGTAGATATGTCAAAGAGACTCTTAGTTATGGTATTCGATATGGATAGATAGATATTTTTAAATTATATTATTGCACTAATAGTGATGGGCTGGTTGTGCTGATAGCAGGAAAAGCACTTCTAGATTTGTGCATAGTTTAGTTCTGCAACATATCTTGGATGACAAAGAAGCTTGAGTCAGTTGCTTTCAAGTTTAGAAGTAGAATACATAGCAGCTATAAGTGTAGCATGTCAACAATTTGGCTTGGGTGAATTCTAGTAAATCTCCAAGAAAGGCAAGATGGAGCAACCAAAATTTATTGCGAAAATAAACCAACCTTGCCATGACACAAAATCTTATGTTCCATGGTTATGGCCAGCATATCGAAGTTTGATATCATTTTATCTTAAGAGATGGTGGACAAAGAAGAAGTTCAAATGGAGTACACCAATGATATCTTAATGACTAAAGCACTCCAAAAATTTTGCAACTTCCGAGTCAACTGGAGTTTTCACCAAATTTAAATTAAGGAGTTGTGATAAGACATAAGGTATATATTTAAATTTAAAACTCATAAAGTTACCTATGTTTATCTTGAATGGGTAATTAATTGCTTGGTTACAAACGGTGGGAGAAATTGTTGTTGAGAGTTCATCCTATCATTTAATTTTAAATAGCTATCTAAATTTGGTTGATTTTAGATTATAAATAAAAAAAAAGTATAGCAGCGTGGTGTATGCTTTTTAGAAAAAATTATTGCTATCTTTTGTTTATCTTTTTTATTTTATAAATCTAACACTCCGCAATATTTTAAAGTATCATTGAGTTTTTAAAAATTTAAAAAAATCCGATGATACATTAAAGTATTATTAAATTTTTTATTATCAATATTTATTTATCGATGCTTAAAATATCATTACTTGATGAAGTTTTTTTAAACACCGATAGCTTTCTACCACCTCTCATGCTTCGTCTTGGTTTCGGGAAAATAGTCATCTTTGTTCCAGTTTCCTATAATGATAGCCTGGGAAAATAATCATCTTTGTTCCGGTTTCCTATAATGATAGCCTGGGCCTTCCCCAAACTAGTTGATCATCTTGAATGCCTAGGAGCTAGGAAGGGGAATGGATAGAATCTATTGAACAATATCTTCCGAAAATAAAAGATGCAACTTATCAGTATTTCACTGGTGAGAGAGAGAGAGGAGAGAGAGTAACTAAATTTGATACCTTTCGCTACAACAAAAATGGTATTTTTCGACCAACTTTTTCTTGATGCCATGGAAAGAGTCGGTAAGCTCCATTACTTGCCAACATTTTTGGAAAGCATCGGTAGAAAACAAAGTTATTGATACTTAAAAGGATCGGCAAGTTTCCCCTTTTCTTCCCCAAAGCCGAATTCTAATCCCATTCGATCCGCCGCCGCGCCATCCTCCGTTTCTTCCTCCCTCTATCCATTTTCACCCTATTTCGTCGCCTACTTCGTCGCCGTCCCTTCGTGAGAAAGCCATACACCTCGACGGTGGATCTGCTCACCCGGTTGGAGACCACTCCCTTCGATCCATCAGCCGCCGACTTTGCTACTGTCGCATCCCGATCCAATACCTAGATCGGCTACGCGACCGGCCGCATAAGCCCTAGGTTTTATCCTAGAGATCATGCAAGGCCTAATCTTCAATTCAACATCCAAATAGTGGTAAGGAACAAATTTCACTAATTATTTATTGATTCCAAGAATTTTTCATAAAATTCAACTAAAATTTAATATAAACTCAGAGATCAACACCTAAACCCTAGCTCCTCACTGACTGGTCCTAAAGCCCAATTGATCTTCGGTATCTGTAACAAAAATATAGAAAAATAGGGGTGAGCTACATAGGCTCAGTAAGTTATCAACACCTCCAATATACATCCACAAATATGCCATTAATAAATAGCAAGCACAAACACACCATACAACAAGATGTCCATCAATATAATAATATATATCCAGCAACATGATGCAAATATGTATACTTAATCACAACGACACTGACACGACTATGGATGGCCAACATTTAACTCTCCTAGTCCCTTTGACTATGGCCACGATCGGCCCGTGGCTCGCCCCACAAGAGACTAAATCCTAACTCACATACCGAAACCAGTCATGCACCAGTGATCGCCCCATTAGAGGCCCACAAGAAAAACTAGCTCTGCGTATCACACGAGAAACATGCATCCTCCGCATGTGCCTGCCACGCATGACTAAAATAAGGCAACTAACTCCTGACTCACATACCGCTCATCGGTCATGTGCCAGCGATCGTCCCGTTGGAGGCCCACAAGGAGACTAGGTCCTCGTTATGATCATAGTCGAACTAGATAGCGACAACACCAATACAATGCACCCACACCAATACAATGCATGCACCCAATGCAAATCCAATAATACAAATCCAATGCAAATTAAAATATATTACATGCATTTAATATTTCATAACATATTTGGTATATAATATCAAAAATCAAGATAACTTACCGAAAAGGATCCACCAACAAGTACATTCAAACCTAGATCTGATCTTCCAAGGACAACGATGATCCTAACCAACAATTTAAACATATAATTAATTTCTATTTAATAAAACTAAAAAGAAAACTATGTTATCATGGGGCCACTCTTCTCAATCCAATCCAATTATGGTCCAAAATTTACTTTCCTCCCTTCCCTTCTCTTTCTCTCTCCTCTCTCTCCTCTTTCTCTCTCTTCTCTCTCTCTATTCTCTCTCCTCTCTCTCTCTTCCTCATCATGATGGTGGGGGACCTCGCGGGTGAGCCAATGAAAACCATCCCGGCAACGGACTCTCAAGTAAGTTTCTCTCTCTCTTTCTCTATATATATATATATATATATATATATATATATATATTTATTTTTTTTTTTTCCTTTTCTCTTTTTTTTTTCTATTTTTCTTTCTTTTTTTTTTTTATCTCTTTTCTTTTTCTCACGGAACAGAGGCTTCTTCTTCTCCCAACTCTCCTCCCCTGCTCCATTGATTCAACCAAACCACCCTCCCATAGCAGCGGCGACGGCCATGGGGACAGTCACCGAGAAGAGGCTCGCCGGACCAGAGGTGGACGGCGGCGGTGCGGCCACCGGCATGGTACATTCCAAACAATCCGAACCAAAATCAAACCAAAGTCCCGTTAATCCTAAAAAATAACTAAATGAAGAACTCACGGTCTTGCAGGGCTTCGGGTGCTCGCCGGAGAGGAGGGAGATGGCGGCGAAAGCTCGGTCAGTGCTTTCTTGGACGGCGGTGAGAGGGGGAGAAAGATTTATAAAAAAAAATAATGGGAAGATGCCTCACCATTTGGGGAAGAAACTCCGCCCAATCGGAGTTCCAATTCACTCCAAACTCATCATCGACACCGCCTCTCTTTTCCACGACTCTTCTCCCGAACTCTTGGCGACCTTCCCGGTCGGATAGGGTGAGAAAGCCTCCCCTGTTCCGGTTCTTCTCCATTTTTTTTTTCTGGGTTCCGGGTGAAGTCGGCAAGAGCTGCCGACTTCAGCCCACAACGGCCAAAACATGGGCGGGCCTCACATTCCCCCTCCTAACAAAAATTTCATTCTCGAAATTTAAAAATAAATTTAGGTCTTCCGAAACTTAAATATACATGATCCAAAACTCATATATACCATTTGGCCCAAATTCAATATCCCAATAAGAGCTCCTATTCTCACATCATAGTACACTTTAATCCTAATATCTTTAGTCCACCATACTTTCGCTGTGCACTCTGATATAGCATTTCAAATTCTCTAATTTTTTCGATACCATTTCTTCGCTCAAAGTAACATTAATAACAAGTAATCTAAATCTTCTCATAGATCTTAAATTTAACTTGGAGTTCAACATATCAAATAATATTCAATATATATATAGAAGATCAAATAATACTATCCAAAACTGCTAACATAAACCATCAAAGATTCTACCAAAATATGCATGCCATGTCCACATAATATCATTAAAATACCAATAGCAAATTACAAATCTATACATTATTCCAAACACATTTCCATTATATAATTGAAAGATTCTCTCTCTTAATATCATAAAGTCCTGCATCATAAATATATTGCAACAGTCCCCAAATTTATAATCCAGAAATAACAATCTTGCAAGCTATCATAATCTTCATCCTTATCAAATTTATGATCCCAACATTATTTAATAAGAACTGAATATATATATTCAGTATAACATAACATACTATACTTCTATGTCAACACTTCTGAAGCTCGATCTAATCTATTTATCAGAGATAAATATACATCTTATTTAGCCCTTCAATATCTATAATATGCTTACTTATCATGATAATAGTATCAACCATTCAGTCTCATCCAAGATCAATCTCTACAAAAATCATATTCCAGATCTTTTACACATTACCTAGGAATTAGAAATCCAACTTTGAATCCATTCCAATGGTCATAACAATAAGTTCAAATATCACAATCCATAGTGATCACAATTTAAATTTTATATCACTTAATCATATCCTAACTACTTATATTGGTCTCAAGTGATTATGATCCAAACTTCGATATCAATCAATCATGCCTTAATAACCATCTTATTAATTATATCAAAACTAGATTCCCAAAGTAAATCAAATCCATGACATAACTCAAAAACACCTCCATATATCCATTATCTAGTCTCGATAATATCCTTCAAAAAATTAAGCTAAGAGAATTTAATCATTTTATTTGTGCAAGCCTTCTACACTTAACAAAAACCCTTAGAGCTATAGCATACACCTATCAAAGGGAATTAAATAATTTCTCAGTATCGATAATTATTTTGGAATATTTAATCAAAATCCTAATTCTACCCCACTCTCACTAACTAAGTCATCTGATCTTAAACCTTTGCTCTGATACCACTCTGTCACGTCCCGATCCAATACCTAGATCGGCTACACGACCGGCCGCATAAGTCCTAGGTTTATCCTAGAGATCACAAGGCCTAATCTTCAATTCAACATCCAAATAGTGGTAAAGAACAAATTTCACTAATTATTTATTGATTCCAAGAATTTTTCATAAAATTCAACTAAAATTTAATATAAACTCAAAGATCAACACCTAAACCCTAGCTCCTCACTGACTGGTCCCAAAGTCCAATTGATCTTCAGGTATCTGTAACAAAAACATAGAAAAATAGGGGTGAGCTACATAGGCTCAGTGAGTTATCAACACCTCCAGTATATATACACAAATATGCCATTAATAAATAGCAAAACAAAACACACCATACAACAAGATGTCCATAAATATAATAATATATATCCAGCAACATGATGTAAATATGTATACTTAATCACAATCGACACCGAATGACTATGGATGGCCAACATTTTTACTCTCTTAGTCCCTTTGACTATGGCCATGATCGGCCGTGGCTCGTCCACAAGAGACTAGATCCTAACTCACATACCGAAACCGATCATGCGCCAGTGATCGCCCACTGGAGGCCCACAAGGAAAACTACCTCTGAGTATCACATGAGAAGCATGCATCCTCTGCATGTGCCTGCATGCATTGCTAAAATAAGGCAACTAGCTCCTGACTCACATACCGCTCATCGGTCATGTGCCAGCGATCCCCCGCTGGAGGCCACAAGGAGACTAGGTCCTCGTATATGATCATAGTCGGACTAGAGAGCGACAACACCACACACAATGTACCCACACCAACACAATGCATGCATCCAATGCAATCCAATACAATCCAATGCAAATTAAAATATATTACACGCATTTAATATTTCATAAATATTTGGTATATAATATCAGAGATCAAGATAACTTACTAAAAGGATCCACCAACAAGTACAATTCAAACCTAGATCTGATCTTCCAAGGACAACGATGATCCTGACCAACAATTTAAACATATAATTAATTTCTATTTAATAAAACTAAAAGAAAAATTATGTTATCATGGGGCACTCTCCTCAATCCAAATCCAATTATGGTCCAAAATTTACCTTTCCTCCATACCCTTCTCTTTCTCTCTCCTCTCTCTCCTCTTTCTCTTCTCTTCTTCTCTCTCCTCTTTTTCTCTCTCCTCTCTCTCTCCTTCCTTACCCACGATGGCGGGGGACCTCGCGGTGTGAGCCACCGAAAACCATCCCGACAACGGACTCTCAGGTAGATTTCTCTCTCTCTTTCTCTCTCTTCATATATATATATATATATTATATATATATTATTTTTTCTTTTCTCTTATTTTTCTATTTTTCTTTTTTTTTTTTCTCTTTTCTTTTTCCTCATGGAACAGAGGCTTCTTCTTCTCCCAACTCTCCTCCCCTGCTCCATTGATTCGATCGAACCACCCTCCCACAGTAGCCGGCGATGGCCATAGGACAGTCACCGAGAAGAGGCTCGCCGAACCGAAGGTGGACGCGGCGACGCGCGGCCACCAGCATGGTACAGTCCAAACAATCCGAACCAAAATCAAACCAAAGTCCCATTAATCCTAAAAAAATAATTAAAAGAAGAACTCACCGGTCTTGCAGGGCTTCCGGGTGCTCGCCGGAGAGGAGGGAGATGGCGGCGAAAGCTCGGTCAGTGCTTCCTTGGACAGCGGTGAGAGGGGGAGAAAAGATTATAAGAAAAATAATGGGAAGATGCCTCGCCGTTTGGGAAAGAAACTCCGTCCAATCGGAGTTCCAATTCACTCCAAACTCATCGCCGACCCCGCCCCTCTCTTCCACGACTCTTCTCTCGAACTCTCCGGTGACCTTCCCGGCTGGATAAGGGTGAGAAAGCCTCCCTGTTCCGATTCTTCTCATTTTTTTTTTTTTTTTTTCTGGGTTCCAGGTGAAGTCGGCAAGGACTGCCGACTTCAGCCCATAACGCCCAAAACATGGGCGGGCCTCACAGCCACCCCCACCTGCAGGACCTACAAGGTACGCCCTATATCATGAGAAAGCCCCGCACCTCGACGGTGAATCTGCACACTTGGTCAGGGACCAGGTAGTTTCCCTGGTGTTAAATTGTTTTGGTTTATTCTAATGAAATATGGATAGGTGGGCAGTTCAGTGCTCCTGGTTTTACTGCTAGTAACAAATAGATCCTTATATATCAGTGCCTACTCTTTCCATGAGAAATCTTAGTTTGATTCTTCCATATTTTTTCCCAATGGCTCTCTCTCTCACCTTAAAACATTTGCTTTTAGCCACTGCTCTTCTCTATATAGCTATTTCTGCTGTCAAGGTATGTTTATTTCTTCCCTAGTCTACTTGGTCTTTATCATTTTTCTGTGAAGCACGAGTTAGTGTAGCTTTAATCCTAAAGTTTTTTCCGTCTGATGAATATGGTTTATGACAGTGTGTAGCTGATTCAACATCAGAGTCATTTTTGATGCTCGGAAGTTTTGGTAAAATGTTAGAAGCTACTCAATGTATATTGTTATACCTTACCGGTTCACCATCAGACTGAACCGACCCCTCTTTGTGGTCCGACCGGGCCGCTCTTCTAAAGCTCTGACGGACACCTCCCAGTCGAAGTCCGACCCACTGGAATAGAGATCCGAAGGCCCATTGGAGTGGAGGTCCGAACGACCCGCTGCTAGGATTCGACTCACGCTCTCCTTCGAAAGTCCGATCCATTGGAGTGGAGGTCCGAACGGCCCGCTGCTAGGATCCGGCTCACTCTGCTGAGGTCTGAACGGGCACTCCTCTTCGGACGACCGACTAGCCCTCCCAATTGGGGTTCGACCGACTCACTTCAGGATCCAGAGAATTCCAGAAATACTTTCTATTACAATGGAATCCTGCCACATCAGCGGCACTGCTCCACTACTTCCACGATGCTGCCCCATCCGGGCACCATGTGGCCACTCTCCAAATTCTCTTAGGGGCAGATCGGTCTTTATTGGCCTCTCCCCGATGGATTTTGGACTGTTCGGTGCCTATATAGGTACCGGGGATCCCGTTTTGAGCTAAGTACACTCTTCTCTTATTCTTCCATATGTTGCCTTCAAGTTCTTGCTAACTTAAGCATCGGAGTGTCCCCCATCGGAACATCATCGGTTGCTCGAGACTCTATTGCAGGTCGACCGGGAGAGGAGTGCTCCAGCACAGCCGATCGAGTCCTGTCCAGGAAAAGCCGCACACAACATATATTATCCCATGGCCAAAAGATTTCTTATATACCCAATGATGGCTACGCAACTATGAACTAAACTACGAGGTTTGAAATTAGTTGAACCAACCAGAATTGTGTCTTGAAGAAAAATTTCATCCAGGATCATGTTTCAAGCTTTGTCATGGTTGATATATTTGTAGGAATTGAACCATATAGAAAGTTGGAACTCAGATCGGGCACTCCAAGAATTCAGCTGGTGGATTTTGTCAGGAAGAGGACCCCATATGCCCAAAGAAAACTAGCATCACTAGCATGTAGGTCCATGGTGTTCCTAACCCATGATATGGCGTTATAGCCTTCCTTATCTTTCAAAAAAAAAGTATTCCTTTGATTGAAAACTTTGATATCTCTAGCACTATAATATATACATTGTAACAATTTTTGGTAATTTTGTGACTATTATTTTAAGTTTTTTTTGGCTTTAAACACTAGCATTCAGCAAACACCTTGTACTCATTTAAATGTGCTAGTCTAACAAAATTTTCAACCAAATATAAAAAAATTCTAACAAACATTTTATGAACGATATATATATATATATCGTTCTATAAATATTTTAACTAAGATATTTCAGCAAACATTTTCATACATTATAAACTTTCAAAATATTTATGATCTTACAAGAAACGTTTTAACATTTATATGTCAAACATAGGAAGCCAACAAATAATGTAAACTTGGATGCCATGAAGAAGGTGCCAAGATGAGAATGTGGGAGAGGATGGGACAAAAATAATGACGACATCGATTCAAGATGCAAAAAAAAAAAAAATCCATTCATTTGATATCATTCCCAAATCATACAAAAACAGCTTTGCAGATGATAAGCTTAAAGATATGATTCATAGTTCCTGCAAGATCTCAATCTAAGAATTACTTTAGAAATTCATCATAATTACTTGACAAGGTTCAAATAAAAAATAAGAATTAAAATGTAACTTACTAGATTGATTTTTCTTGTTCTTTTGCTTCGGATGAAAAAAAAAAGGGAGCTTAGATTTTTAAAAAATATTTGGATTTGGCACCAAAAAAAAAAAAGTTTCAATTGGAGATTTGGAGAGGAAATGGATTCAGAATCGAGTAAAAATGAATCATATACCTCTATTTCAAAGGAATTCACTGTCATTCCACAGGTGGGTAACGAAGTGAGATGGAGTTTGAGTATCTGATTTCAAGTAGATTAAGTACTACTTTTTTAAACCACAGGGGATTAGTAAAATTAGTCAAAAGTGTGCGGTGACCATAAATAATACCTGAAAAATAAATGACAATAAATGGTTTATGCATCCTCTTTGGATACAGATTATTTTTTAGGAAACACTTATTATTGTAGCAATTCAAGGAATAGGTGTTATGAGGTTCCTAGCTGGGAATTAAGACCATGAAACCAAACCCGGCTATAGCTCTGCTAGTAGAATGATAATGGAGCTTAATGGTGGAGATTGGTCATAATAAAAGGATGGGAATTAAGGAAATCATGAGAAATTAATTTAGTTGTCTGTGAGGTCAAATCCATCAATAAAGGAGCAAAGGGGTGTGCATGTGACAGTGCAATTGCCATATTAAAAAAGGTTAGCTGGTTTTGGAGGTTTGAAACTCATAATGGCACAACATCTTCCCTCTAGGACTGAATAAATTGTTTGCATGTGAAGTTCTTGGACAATAATTTAGGCGGTTGGACAACAAGATTTGGGCGGTGTTGAAGGTAAATTGTCAAGCCAACAAATATAGAAGGAAGGTGCCTAAAATAATTTTATGGTGATGGATCAAAATTAGAACCAAATCATCTGATACAAAGTACTATGCAAACATGTCCCAGGCCTTCAGGATGATTCCATGTGAGACATTCTATCTTTGGGCATGAGAATAAACGAACTTCATGAACAGATTGATCTAGGGCATATTATATGCATATCTAATTAAAGTTTTGTCGAATATATGTCTAATTGAAATGGATTTTATTGGTACAATTTACTCTAAATCGAATTTACTGAAGTTTATGAGGCCAGCAAGTCTTTCACTTGAAAAGATAAAAATGTCTTCTAATGAATTCTATTTTACTTCGTGAATTGGTTAGACATTTCATTTTCCAATTCTCATGGCTCTATCTATATTAGAATTGTTTAATAAATTTTGACTCCTTGGTCTATACCTGCATCTTACTCATATATTAGGATTTAAGATTATTATTATGTAAATCTTTATTTCAGTACCATGTATAACTTTGCTATGATCAATTATGACTTTTTTAAATATTTTTTTTTATAAAACTTGCATTACATAGAAATATAGACCTATCAATTGATTAATGTACATATTCTATAGCATCCGTATATTTATTTATTTTTGATTTTATATGGATAGGAGAATTATGTACAATGATCAATTAATTATCCAGTTTGGATATAGTTTGAGAATTGCACAATAATTTTATAGGTAACTAATAGTACTCTAGCGGTATGGATAGAGTTTGAGATATATTTCAGACAGCATTTTCTTTTAGCTCTCCTCATATATCTTAAGTCATGTGGGGAAAACTAAAGAAAAATACTGTCAAAATTTTTTTAAAGCTCTTATTACATTCATTTGATTACTGTAAATGACCTATATAATTAATACAATTCTTGAATGGAATAGGATCTATCTTTTTTTTTTTTTTTTGATAAAACAAAAGGGAGGGAGGAGTTAGACCCCGGGCGTGGCCACCCCCAGACGGTCCCCTAATCCCTAGCCAGAAATGTTCGATACACGGTACATATATTTTCCGCAGCTATTCTCCAACCGATGGTGAGTACGTCAACCTGACTCCACTAGCGTCACGCTCGAGCTGGTGAACGGGATTTATTATATATATCTCTAACTTTTCACTACCACCAGCTAACAGGGGCTCCAGGGTTATTTTATAATTTTCTCTTTTCTTTTTTACCCCCGACTTGCCAGCTAGTTGTGAGGAAAGTCTCACAACCAATTGTGCCATGCGCCAGTGGCGGATAGGACCTATCTTTACCTATTAGTGGTGATAGGATACATTAATAGTTAACATATTTTATTTTTTACATAATAAAAAATTTTACTTGGTGCATGTTATTGATTGAAAAAAATTTTCTTATACTTTAGATAACTTGAAAGTTGGATCATTTTATCCTAAAATGGATAAAAGCTGGATAAATAACTAAGAAATACCAAAAAATATTTAGATGAGTTTGTGATTTCATTAAATTTGGCTTGGACAAAATAGTTGAATGGAATGATTTTATATCCATGATGGCGGATGTGTTAATAGTTCTCGTCTAGATCCACAAACCGTTGAAGAATATTTATATGGAAGGTTTTACAAGAGATTATACTGAGTGGATCTTTCATGGAGAAACTTATGTTGCTAGTATCAAGTAATCAACCCCGTCTGATCTTGCATCCAGTAATATTCAAGAGAATCCTGTAGCAGATGATGATATAATGGGTTTGATCAAATATGCTTTTCGACATGGTAGTCAAAATTTTGGAGGTTTAATTGATATACTAAATAACTGAGATATGTGAAGGTTCTACATTCAGTGAACGAACATATACCGAGGAGCAAATGCAACCATCAATTTCTGAGTCAGCTTGGTATCATAATTTAATGAAGAAGCAGATGAATAATTATATCCAGGCTATTTGAAATTTTATAAGATCTCTTTCTTATACATTTATTCCATATAAAATATATGAATGGATGGTCCGAAAGAGTTTTACCATGTGATGTAGCACATTCACTGACATGGAGCCCCTATTGGCATTCGCTCTGGCAAGAGATCCGCCACTTGGACACGATGGCCAACAAAGAGCCAAGACTAGCCCTCCAGCCGAGGTCAGCTCCCAGCCGGGGTCGTGCTTATAGGGTGAGCCCTCCATTTGAGGCCAGCTCTTGGTGGGATCATGCTCATGCTGCCAAGACGAGCCCTCGTAGCCCGAGGTCAGCTCCCAGCCGAGGTTGTGGTTATACGGGCGAGCCCTCAATCTGAGGCCAGCTCCCGGTCGTCGGGGTTATGCTAATGCTGCCAAGATGAGCCCCTCTACCAGGGTCATGTCATAGGAATGAGCCCCCCATCTGAGGCCAGCTCTCCGGTCAGGGTTATGCTCATGCTGGCCAAGCGGAGCCTCCCATTTGAGGCCAGATCCTAGTCAGGTCATGGTTCATGCTACCATGGTGAGCCCTCCTACCTGAGGTTAGCTCCCAGTAGGGTCATGCTCATAGGACAGAGCCCCCTGTTTGAGGCCAGCTCCCGGTCGGGGTCATGCTCATACTGCCAAGACGCCCTCCTGCCTGAGGTCAGCTCCTAGCCGGGGTTACGCTCATAGGACGAGCACCCATCTGAGGCCAACTCTCATCAGGGTCGTGCTCATGCTGCCAAGGCGAGACCCTCCCTACCGATGTTATCTCCCAGCCGGGATCATGCTCATGGGGCAAGCCCTCCATTTGAGATCAACTCCTAGCCAGGATCGTACTCATAGGACGAGCCCTCCATCTGAGGCCAGCTCCCGGCCAGGGTCGTGCTCATGCTTTTAGGTGTGGGGCTCCCGAAGTGAACCCCTTCCCTGCCTTGCAGAGGATAATTTTTGTTAATGTCAAAGAAAGGAAGGATAAACAGAAATTCAAACCACGACTGTGCTCATGCTGCCAAGGTGAACCCTCCCGCCGAGGTTAGCTCCTAACAGGGATCATGCTCATGGGACGAGCCCTCCGTCTGAGGCCAACTCCCGGCCGGGGTCGTGCTCATGCTTCCAGGGGTGGGGCTCCTGAAGCGAGCCCCTTCCCTGCCTTGCAGAGGACAGAATTCCCGTCAGTGGCAAAAGAGGAAAGGATTAATAAAAATTCAAACCATGGCGAGGGGGTCCCTGTCCACCTGTAGCCTCTGGGAGGAGGTGCATGCCCTACCATTAATTCAAGCTCTGCAATGCACCACCCGCATGCTCTATGCAAGGTGTGCTGCTCCAGGCCCCCAGTCCTGAAGCATACTGCCACGTCGACGATCATACAAACGGGGATCTCAACCCTCGTGACATGAAACCTGAACCTCCCCTAAGAGGAGTATTCCATTAAGGCCACAGGCCCTGCGATGCTCCGACAATCCCTCCAGGAATAAACGTTCCATCGTGGCTCGGGGCTCAGCGGCACGATGCCCACCCCTCCCACAGAGAGCTGCACCACCAAAGAGACAAGGTTTGTGCCACACCGGTGGACACGCCCAATGAAAGGATCTCCTTTAAAGGACCGATCCAAAGGGGGAAGCAAAGCGGACAAAAAAAGGCCCCCTCCAAAGGGGGCACCAGGAAAAGGACATCTCAGGGAAGCCCGAGTCCTGGTCTGAGCCATCATTCTCATATAAATAAAAGAAAGAATCCTCAGAGGGAGATGAGGCAATCGAAAGACATAGAGAGCTAACGGGCTAGGAACTAGCTAGCAGAACCTTCCAAGTCCTCTGATCCTAGCTTGTCCTTGTATTTACATCTCAATTCTATCTTTCACCCTCTACGCGTGGAGAGTCCCCAAGTTCTTCGCCAAAGAGGTTCTGTTCCCCTAGATCGTCCCACTGACTTGACCATCAGAGTGTCCCCACCAGAATCCCCAGCCTGGGTCTCCTCTATTTTGTAGGGTAGCCGACTAAGGAGCACACCAGAGCAGAGGACCAAGCACCTAGTGGGAACCCGATGCACCAGCTACAGGCCACGATGATCTTGGTGGCAACAGATTGGCGTGCCAGGTAGGGAACGGAGCACTACAACTCTAGCGACTATGAGAAGTCCAACCGTGAGTCCCCCTATTGCCAGTAGAGCACCTGCAGGAGCCCTAGAGCTCTATGGTGATAACGAGAGCATGCGAGGCTTGCATCAGCAGGGCTGGGGTCCCCCATCATGGTGACCAAAGCCCAGAAAGGGGGCTCCCCGCTCCACCATCGCTGCCTTCAGCGGACCTCCAAATCACCGCACTGGCCTAGCAGGTCCATGCCTTGGCTGCGGCGGTATGCCAGCTCCATCAGAGACATCGGTCCCTGGCAACATCGCAGCAACCAGGAATGCTGGTGGCTCATGCCATCGACCCCCGTACTAGCCTGCAATCTTTCTGGAAGGGGCTGTTGCATGCGGTCTTTCACCCGAGAGGACCACCAGGTGGCCAGGAAGAGGCAGCATGATGGTCTGACTGGCCGGGAGAGCCGCTCCCCAGTCTTGAACCATGGTGCGCACTTCTACCAGCGACACCGGCATGGTCAGGAACCCAGGCGAGAGTTCCCCCACTCCGTGCCTCCTTCACCCCTGATAGCCTCTACCGATGGGTCCACTGACGAGGCCATCCATCACCAAGTGGAAAGACGCCTCGAAGAGCAGAGCATAGAGTAGCTGAACATTCCTGCCAGTTTGCAGAGACTCAAGGCTCCCCCAGTGAGCTTGCAGGTTATGACACCCGCCCCCTTTCTCCCGCAGAATCCAAGAGGAACCAATTCCCAGCTGGTTCCGCATATCCCAAGTTGATCCTTACAGGACAACTGACCCCTGGAACTGGAAAGCTACAATGCCCTTATGAGGGTTCAGGGGGCTACTGACACTCTCCTCTGCATCGCCTTTCCGGCTACCCTATGAAAGGTCGCTTGAGCTTGGTTCTCCATCCGAAAGCATTGACTCCTCCCAGTTGGAGAAGAGATTGTGGCACACTTTGATGCATACAGGAAGGTGCCACATGAGGCTGACTGCCTCTTCTTGATCCGTCAGCAGGATTAAGAGTCTCTCCGGGACTACATATCCCATTCAAGGCCACCACCCTGGAGATCTACCACATCGACGAGCCAGTCGCTATGCTGGCTCTGAAGAGGGGTTGTAGACCTCTCGCTTCACTACTCCCTCGACAAGAAGTCTCTGAAGACTTATTCGAAGCTTCTCCTATGGGCTCACAAGTACATCCGCATGGAGGAGGCAAATCACATCAGGAGGGAGCTCGACGGGAGGCCCCTCAAAAGGTAGGCCATTGGGGAAACATCTGCTTCCCAAGCCCAGAAGTTGTCACTGGCCCCATGGTCAGGGTCGAGACCAGAGCTGACCCTGCCAAGAGGAGAGAAGTTCACTCCTTCCTCACCCTGAGAGCAAAAATTCTTGTGGAGATTGAGGGCGAGCACTTCCTGAGCTATCCTCCTCCTCTAAGACCGTCCATCAGATGTGATCAATCTCACTACTGCCGCTTTCACCGGGACCACACCATGATACAGAGGAATAACGCCACTGAAGAGGGAGATAGAAGATCTGATCAAGTACGGCTACCTTGGAAAGTACATGGAGGAGTTCTCTCGGCAGTTCAGAATGAAGAGCCCCGTCCACTCACCATCAACAACCGACCTACTAAGAAGTCGGTAGGAATGATTTTCTGGGGACAGACCAACCCCAAAGAGGGCTAGGGGGAGAGAGGAGTGATGATGTACTTCCCTACATGGGAGAGGGGTCGGTCAGGGTAAATAACCTAAAATAATGATGCTACCATCATGGAAATAACGATAGTGAAAATCCTGTAAAGAGAATCATGGTAGATAGTGGAAGCTCCATAGAATCCTTTTTTATGATGCTTTTACAAGAATGAATCTATCGTTGACCAAATAAAATCGGTATTCATGCCCTTAGTGTGCTTCAACGGGGATTCAGTTGGAATTTAGGAAGAGATTACACTCTTAATAACTGCCGAAATCCCATCCCGACAAAAGACTGTACTGACGACTTTCACCATGGTGAGAGTCCCTTCATCCTACAACATAATTCTGGGACATCCCGGACTCAACTGCTCGACGCCACTATTTCTACAAGAATCTCCTCGTTCAATTTCTGACCCCTCGAGGGATTGATGGGAGATGAGGGGGTCATGCCAGCCTGTCCAGCACTATCTGTAGACTATTCCAGGGCCACAAGAAGCCGATCTGAATCCAGTCATCGACCAGTTGAATCTGGAAGAGCCGGAGCCTAAGGGGCAGACCCGTTGAGCCCTTATTGTCCTTCTACTTTGGAGAAGATCCCTCGAAAATGGTGTAGGTGGGGGCCCTACTGCCTAAGGAGGAGAGATCCCATCTGCTTAGCTTCTTGCAGGCCAACACGGGACGTCTTCGCCTGGATCGCCGTCGACATGACCGGCATCCCTCCAGAAGTGATCACCCATAAGTTGAATGTTGACCCCAACTGTCATCCAATTTAGTAGGAGAAAAAATGCTTGCCTCATAGTGACAGAAGGGCGATCGACAAAGAAGTGGAGAAACTTCTCATAGCAGGCTTCATTCGCGAGGTACGCTACCCTGACTAGCTTGCTAATGTGATGATGGTTAGGAAAGTCTCTAGAAAGTGGAGGATCTGTGTTGACTACACCAGCCTCAAACCGGACATGCCCAAAGGATAGCTTTCACTCTCCAAGATTGACCAGCTAGTGGACATGACCTCGGGCCATAAGTTTTTCAGCTTCATGATGCATTCTTGGATACAACTAAATCTGCATGCATCCGGGGGGACGAAGAGCACACGGCATTCGTGATGACAAGGTACGTAGTGTTACAAGATGATGCATTTGGTCTCAAGAATGTAGGGGCCACGTACCAGTGACTGGTCAGCAAGGTCTTCAAAGACCAGATCGATCGCAACATGCAAGTATATGTAAACAATATGCTCATTATGAGCGGCCTGGAGTCAAATCACATTGCTGACTGGCGGAGGCTTTTGATAACCTCTAACTCTATCAGATGAAGCTGAACCCTGCCAAGTACAATTTGGATGGCAGCGAGAGAAAGTTTTTGGATTTATGGTCACCCAGAGAGGGATAGAGGCCAACCCTGAGATGATCCAGGCGATCGCCAACATGAGATACCCTGTCTCCAAGAAGGAGGTCCAGCACCTGACCGGGTGCATCGTGGCATTGAGCTGCTTCATCTTGCATTCTGCCAAATGCTGCCATTTCTTCTTCAAGTGCTATGGAAGATGAACGACTTTACTTAGACAGAAGAGTGTCAGGAGGCATTCGATGGGCTGAAGAAGCTCCTCGCCTGCCCAACGTTGTGTCCAGACTGAAGCCTGGGGAAGAGCTCCTCTTGTACCTAGCGATCTACCTGAGGCAATCAATTCGGTGCTGGTCTACACCGACAAGGATGGCACCCAATGGCCAGTCTACTATGCCAGCAATTGCTCCGCGATGCAGGAACGAAATTAGGTACACCCGATCCAAAAAGATCATTTTGTACTAATAATGTCTGTGCAGCACCTCATGCCCTATTTCAAGCGCACCCATTGTTACCTCATCGATCATTCCGAGGGCATCCTGAGCTACCCTGACACTTCGGGGCAACTGGCCAAGTGGACGGTAAAACTCAAGGAGTTTGACATCATCTACCGCCCATGATCGGTGCAAAAGGCCCAAGTCCTAGACGATTTCTTGGTGGAAGCACCTGGGCAAACGAGGGCCTAAAGGTGGTAGGCCAGCAAGCCGAGCCGGGCCTGACTCGACCCGGAGGCAATGATGTGGATCCTTCAAGTCAACGGTTGCATCAATGTCAAATAAGGGAGCGGAGCTGGTCTCATTCTTGCCAACTATGATGGGATCATCAGCGTATGCGCTATGGTTCCTCTTCAAGGCGACTAACAATCAAGCTGAATATAAGGCACTTATTGCAGGACTAAAGGTGTCCCGTGAGTTGGGTGTCCAAGAGATTGAAGGTCTTCACGATTCTCAACTGTGGTGGGCAAGTCTCTAGTGAGTACGAAGCTCAGGGATCCCATGATGGCGAAGTACCTAGACAAGGTACGTTCGTATACAGCGAACCTCAGTACTTCGGCATCTTCCATATCCCGCGAGCAAAGAACACTCGAGCTGATATCCTCTCTAGACTGGCCACCCTGTCGGAGTCATTGCTAGGGTGTACCTTCATCAAGTACTCGAAGCACCAGCTATGAATCTATAGCATAAGTCTAGCAAGTCACCACTGAAGCTAGCTGGATGGACCTCTACATTAGTACATCACTACCGGCACCTACCTGAGGATCGAAAGGAAGCCGGCCTGAGGATCGAAAGGAAGCGGCCTCCTCAAGAAGAAGGCCGCATGTTATGTGATGATAGATGGGCAGTTGTATCGGAGGTCTTACTCTTACCCCCTACTGAAGTGCTTGAAGCCCTCAGAAGCCACCTACGTGCTCCAAGAGATACATGAAGGCATCTACGGTAATCATGTGGGGGGTAGAACTCTAGCCTACAAGGCCCTCCGATAAGGATATTTTGGGAGACCATGCGAGAAGACATTGCTAGCTTCGTGAGGAAGTGTGACCGTTATAAATGCCACTCCCACATCCATCGACAGCTGGCGGCCCCACTCTCCCAACTATCAGCTCCGTGGCCATTCATCCAGTAGGGAATGGACATCCTAGGATCCTTTCCTCCCGTGTCAGGCCAACAGAAGTTCTTAATTATGGTCGTCGACTACTTCACCAAGTGGGTCAAGGCCAAACCCTGGCCCGAATAACGAAGGTGAATGTTAGGTCTTTCTTCTGGAAGTCTGTTATCTACCGGTTCGGGCTTCCGTACTCAATCATAATGGACAACGAATGACAGTTCGACAACCATGCTTTCAAGAAGCTCTGCACTGACCTCAGCATCCATCACCTTTTCTCCTCGGTGGCTCATCCCTAGACCAATGGGAAAGCCGAGGTGACTAACCGGACCATCCTGCAAGGGCTTCGCACAAGGCTAGATGAGGCCAAGGGTCGATGGGCGAAGAGCTGCCTAGTGTGCTATGGGCTTACCATACTACACCCTGCACGGCCACCAGCGAGATGCCCTTCAACCTTATCTTCGACACTGAAACTATGATCCCGGTAGAGCTTGGCCTGCTCACACTCTAGATTGAGCAGTATGATGAAGCTGAGAATTCAGCCCGTCTCCTCAACCTGGATCTACTGGATGAGATGAGAGATAAAGTCCAACTCCGGATGGTGGCTTACCGGCAAAGGGTTGCACGCTATTACAACTCCTGCGTGAGGCCTAAGGCGTTCCGTCCAAGCGACCTCATCCTTAAGCGGGCGGAAGCATCCTAACCGGGGGAATGCGGTAAACTCTTCCCAAACTGGGAAGGCCCCTACAAGGTGGTTAAGGCTCTACCAAGTGGGGCCTACACCTTGCCGGACTTGACGGTGCTCGGTTCATGCGAACGTGGAATGCGAGCAATTGAGAATATACTAACAGTAATGTAAGACTCCTCAATCATTAAAGTTCCTTTTGGTGCAAACTTGTCTTCGCATGTGCAGGAACATCTCTATCCGACTCTAAGTCTGACGGATCAAGCTGAGAAACTTATGAAGCCCCGCATATCGAGCCGAGAAATTTACGAAGCCCGTATCTTAAGCCGGGAAACTTACGATGCCCCGCACCTCAAGTTGGAAAACCTACAAAGCCCCGCATCTCAAGCCAGGAAACTTACGAAGCTCCGCACCTCAAGTTCGGAAACTTACGAAGCCCCGCATCTCAAGCTAGGAAACATACGAAGCCCCGCACCTCAAGCTGGGAAACTTACGAAGCCCCGCACCTCAAGTCAGAAAACTTATGAAGCCCCGCACCTCAAGTCGAAAAACTTACGAAGCCCCGCATCTACCGCCTTGCTCATAGTCCAGAGATGTTTGCTGGGAAGCTCTTAAGTCTCGCCATCTACCGTTTGACTCATAGCATGGCCAATCTCATTGAGAAGTTCCAGAAGTTTCACACCCAGCCTAGCTCACAGTCCGAAGATGTTTGTTGGGAAACTCTTGAACTCCCACCATTTGCCGCTTGACTCATAGCATGGACAATCAAATCAAGAAGCTCCAGGAACCCAGCATCTAGTAGCCTTGCTCACAGTCTGGGGATGTTAGTTGGAATTCTTGAAATCTCACCATCTGACGTTTGACTCAACTTGGCAAATCAAGGAGCCCCAGAAGTTTTGCACTCGGGTCCGCATGACTACAAGGCTAGAAAAGCAAAGATTAAGTGTTCCCAGGAACTTCGTACCAATTCTAAGGCTACAGAATCAGTCTATAAAACTGAGTCCTGGGGGAAACACATGCCTACAGTGACCATGAATGAAGATTACTCCCTCACCATTCAAAAGGTAAAGGAATTGGAGAAAAAGAGAAGATAAAGTCTGAACTAAAGGCATTAGTCAAGTTGGACTATTCCCTCATTATAAAAATGAATCCTTCATGAACTCTGATGGATCCTTTAAAAGTATCTCAAGGCAAAAAAAAAAAAAATGAAGATGATGACGAAATGATGAATGAACAGCCAAATGCCAGTTTAAAGGAAAGGGTGCCTTTTTCATTGATCAAAATGTTTTTACATCCTATGAAGGCTCTCGATAGGCCGGGAAGCCTTCCAAAAACCTAAATTACAAGATAAAAAGGGAAGAAGGCTCTATGCTAGAGCTTAGACCTCGCCCATTGATGAGCAATTTCCATTGGTGTCGATGCAACATTCGCCGGAGGGGCATCGTGTGGCTCCGGCTCTGGACTCTACCCCCGGGATCATCACACCCTCAACCTTGGTGTCCTTGGGTGTCGGAGAGACGGCCTCAGCTGCTCTCTTCTTGGCCTCCTCCTCGTCCAGCTGCACCTGGAGGGTCTATGCTCTACTCCCCAAGCAGGCTACACCGACCACTAGGGCTGCCATTTTCTCCGCTCCCCCCTTATCTTCCTTGAGGGAGGTCTCAAGCTCGGCAGATTTCTTCTCCAAACCGGACATCCTCACCGTGATGCTAGCCAGCTCCTCTGGAAGGGTCATTATCTGGCTCGCTGGTTTTGGGGATCGGGCAACTTGGGCTGGGGACCCGTCCTGCTCCTTGCCTGAGCAGTGGTTCCACCCCATTGATGCTCAGTAAGAGCCCCTCATTAGCTAAATGTAGACAATCACCTATGCAAGGAATAGTGGTTAGGGGCCAAAATCAGACAAACAAAAGGGAAAACTTTCAATAATAAAGGAAGTAAAGAAAGACAGAAACCTGAGGGACCTAATAGAAACCCTCCCCCCGACATAGACCTAAGGTGAAAAGTAGAAAAAAGGAAAATAGGAAAGCAGAAGAATGAAGGGAGGGGAGATCCCAATCTACTAAGAAATTGTGGATGCTGGGACAAAGGAGAAAACGCGGAGGAGATCTAGTTTCCTGCATCTAGAAAAATCCTTATAAAGGTGAAAGGACAAGTCCCTTTCAAATGACCCGAAGCCCCCTATTGTCTCGTGCCTATCAAAGGCATGCACCATATCTCACCCGGACCAGCTAGGGCACGCCACGTGTCAGGACCCGTTGGGAGAGACGCTTCGATCTGAAGGCAATTCCTGCAGGCTCGGTGATGGCATTTATGGCTGCTTTTGAAAGGGGGTAATGTGGCATTGTCCCGTTAGTATGGAGGCATGATCTCCCAAATGCCGATGCATAAGGCATTGATGGTGAAGGAATTGTGCCCCTCCATGTCAGCATGATCATTACTCCCCTCACCCTGAGCGTCGCTTCATTCTCTGAGCTCGAGAGTGGGGGGCATCTGATGTTGATGCGGGACAGAGATCGGGGTTGGATTACTGGCAAGCTAAGAAGTCACTAGGAGATTAGGGTTTGTCTGAAAGACAAAAGAAGAGGGAAAAGGGTTTAGAAAGATAATTGGGGTTCACACAGATTTCCTAGGAGGACAAGCACAAAGCAAAGGGCTCACACAGATGCCCTAGGGATCACATAGATACCATCAAAAGAAGGGGAAAGGATCACACATATACCCTTAGGAATAATAGAGATCACACATATATCCTAGGCTCACACAGATGCCCTCACACAGTAAATCAGGGATCACACAGATACCCTGGGATCACAGATCCTTCACACAGAACTCAGAAAATTTTATTCATCCATGGCATTCATAAAATACAAGAGGGGGTGGGGTATTTATAGATTCATCCCAGGGTACATGACTTGAGGGCTAAAAAACCCTGACTTATGGTCCAAAAATCCTGGTGGACCTGGTCAACAGTGGGCCTTTGTCTTGGACTGGAGCTCTCTCTTATGGGCTTGAAGGCATAAAAGGGCCCAAGTTCTTGGAATCCAGTTCTGGTTGGGGAGGGCCTGGTGAATCTCCTGGTCTGCTGACTCTCCTCTTGAACATGACCTGAATGAAAACTACATTGACTCGATTGGACTTAACTGGACTAAAAGACTGGACCCGACTAAGTGGACTCAACTGGACTCAATTGTCTCACTTTATTATAGGACTCAAATAAAATAAAATAAAATAGTCTTTCGGTCCCCATCATTCCCCTGGGGTGGGGAGAATTTGACTCTGTCGAGTCAGGCTCAATGGGTGTTTGATGGAACTGAAACTAATCAAATCAAAGCAAAAGAGGCTAGGTTCTTTTTTTTCACCTTCTTTTCTTTTTTCATCTCTTCTCTAAAAGCCGTACAACTTTGGAAGTCATGTGGTGCTGAAATCCATGCTGCTCTAGGAGTCGCACAACTTTGAGGAGCGTGCAGGTTGAAGTCGGCAACACGGGTGGGAGATTGCATTCACGTTCATGCACTGGACTTCCTTCTCCATGGACCAAAGGCTGGAACAGGGGAGGTCTCCGGCAGTGAAATTCAGCATGCCTTCTCCAACGACGGCAAGGGAAGGAAGACGGCGGCATGGGGGTCTGGACAGCATGAAGGTGGAGTCAGGGAGGTTGTGCACTCGGGTTCGGGCGACGCGTCGGTGTTGACGAACGGGGAGACCAACTGGGTGGCAAGAGGCAGCATGGTCAGCTCTATTTCGAAGATTGGTAGCAGCGGGCGGAGAGGAGGGATGGCGAGGTTCGTCAGCGTCGTCGGTGGTGGGAGAAGCCAAACTCGTTGAAGGGAATGATGGTCTGTCCATTGGATCGGACTTCCATCACCCGGATCTCCACCATCAATGGCCGGAAGGAGGCCAGGAGCGGCACCGCGAGGAGGAGGATGAGGCGGAGGAGGGCCATCGTCGCCATCGCTTGCTCCGAGGTTCCCATATCTCGATCACTCGATTCGATTAGAAGCGCCGATTGGATTTGGGCACCATAGCTGATAGGGTTTCTTCACGCTGTCAATGGCCGGGGTCGATTTCTGTGCAGCCTTCATCGCCAGCTACTTCCGGGAAGTCTTTCCACCAGTGGACTTGCGGACAGTCGAAGGGGGCTGGATCGGATCGATGGGAGGAGGAGGCCGAGGCAGGAACTTCCGGATCGGTGTCAGTGGAGGCATGATCGGTGGTGTTCCCGGTTGCAGGCGATGTGGAGATGGGCTTCACGAGCGAAGGCGAACATGATCTGGGTGATGGCAGCAGGGGCGTCGGCATAGAGAAGATTTTGGAAGAAGAAACATACCCTAATCCGTCTGGGCTCTGATACCAAGTTGATGCGGGATAGAGATCGGGTTGGATCATTGGCGAGCTGAGAAGTCACTAGGAGATTAGGGTTTGTCTGAAAGACGAATTAAGAGGGGAAGGGTTTAGAAAGATAATTGGGGTTCACAAAGATTTCCCTAGGAGGACAAGCACAAAGCAAAGGGCTCACACAGATGCCCTAGGGATCACACAGATATCCTGAAAGAAGGAAAAGTGATCACACATATACCCTTAGGATAATAGGGATCACACAGATACCTTGGGCTCACACAGATACCCTCACACAGTAAATCAGGGATCACACGAATACCCTGGGATCACACGAATACCCTGAGATCACACAGATCTCACACATAACTCAGAAAATTTTATTCATCCATGGCATTCATAAAATACAATAGGGGGTGGAGAATTTATAGATTCACCCCAGGGTACATGACTTGAGGGCTAAGAAACCCTGACTTGTAGACCAAGAAATTCTGGTGGACCTGGTCAACAGTGGGCCTTTGTCTTGGACTGGAGCTCTCTTTTGTGGGCTTGGAGGCATGAAAGGGCCCAGTTCTAGTTAGGGAGGGCCTGGTGAATCTCTTGGTCTGCTGACTCTCCTCTTGAACATGGCCTGAATGAAAACTACACTGACTCGATTAGACTTGACTGGACTAAAAGACTGGACCTGACTAAGTAGACTCAACTAAACTCAGTTGTCTCACTTTATTATAGGACTAAAATAAAATAAAATAAAAGATTTTCGGTCCCCATTAGATGTGGCACATTCACTAACGTGGAGCCCCTGCTGGCATTCGCTTTGGCAAGAGATCGGCCACCTAGACATGGTGGCCAAACAAAGAGCAAAGGTGAGCACACTTGTTGAGGTCAGCTCCTAGCTGGGGTCATGCTCATAGGGTGAGCCCCCCATCTGAGGCCAGCTCCGGCCGTGGTTGTGCTCATGCTGCCAAGGTGAGCCCTCCTATCAAGGTCAGCTCCCAGCCGGGGTCATGTTCATAGGGTGAGCCCCCCGTCTAAGGCCAGCTCTCGGCCAGGGTTGTGCTCATGCTACCAAGGCGAGCCCTCCTGCTGAGGTCAGCTCCCAGTAGGGTTCATTCTCATAAGGTGAGCCCCCCGTTTGAGGCCAGCTCCTGATCGGGGTTATGCTCATGCTGCCAAGGCCTCTTGTCTAAGGCTAGCTCCCGATCAAGGTCGTGCTCAGGCTGCTAAGGCGAGCCCTCCTACCGAGGTCAGCTCCCAGCCGGGGTCATGCTCATAGGGCGAGCCCTCATCTGAGGGTAGCTCCCGGCCCGGGTTGTGCTCATACTGCCAAGACGAGCTCTCCTATCGAGGTCAGCTCCTAACCAGGATCGTGCTCATAGGTGAGCCCTCCGTCTGAGGCTAGCTCCTGGTCGGGGTCATGCTCATGAGGTGAGCCCTCCGTCTGAGGCCAGCTCCCGAACGGGGTTGCGCTAATGTTTTCATGGGTGGGGCTCCTGACGTGAGACCCTTCCTTGTCTTGCGGAGGATAGAATTCCTGCCAATGGCAAAGGAGGGAAGGATCAATAGAAATTCAAACCATGACGATGGGGTCCCTATCCACCTGTAGCTCTGGGAGGAGGCACATGCCCTGCCATTAATTCAAGATGTACAATGCGCGCCCGCATGCTCTGTGCAAGGTGTGCTCCTCCAGGCTCCTAGTCCTATAGCGTACCACCATGTCGACGATTGTGTA
This sequence comes from Areca catechu, assembly GCA_021397845.1. Classification (NCBI taxonomy): domain Eukaryota; kingdom Viridiplantae; phylum Streptophyta; class Magnoliopsida; order Arecales; family Arecaceae; genus Areca; species Areca catechu. The sequence goes on from CM038051.1 coordinate 182,650,877, forward strand.
ACCAAGGGTCTCAACTCTCGCGACACGAAACCTGAACCTCCCCCAAGAAGAGTATTCAATGAATGCCATAGGCCTTGCGATGCTTTGACGGTCCCTCCAAGAATAAAAACATCCCATCATGGTTCGGAGCTTAACGGCACGACACCCGTCCCTCCCACGGGGAGCTGCACCACCAAAGGGACAAGGTCTGTGCCACGTCGGCAGACACTCCCAACGGAAGGATCTCCTTCAAAGGACTGGTTCAAAGGGGGAAGTAGGGCGAATAATAGAAAGCCCCCTCCAAAGGGGGCACCGAGAAAAGGACATCTCAGGGAAGCTCCGGACCTAGTATGGGTCATCGTTCTTATATAAAATAGAAGAAAGAATCTCCAGAGGGAGAGGAGGCAATCAGTAAGAGACAGAGAGCTAACGAGCTAAAAATCAGCCAGCAGAACTTTCCAAGCTCTCTGATCCCAGCTCGTCCTTGTCTTTATATCTCAATTCTATCTTTCACCCTCTAAGCATAGAGAGTCTCCAAGCTCTTTGTCAAAGAGGTTCTGTCCTCCTAGATCATCCCACTGATTTGACCGTTGGAGTGTCCACACTGGAATCTCCGGCTCGGGTCTCCTCTATTTTGCAGGGTAGTCGACCAAGGAGCACATTGGAGCAGAGGACCGAGCACCCAGTGGGAACCCGACGTTTCAGCTATAGGCCACGATGATCTTGGCGACAACACCATGCTTCTCATGTTATTAACGAATGCATTTTCAGAAGGCACTAGTTTACCATCCTCTTATTATGAAGCAAAGAAAGTTGTCAATAAGTTAGATCTTAGATATCAAAAGATTCATAGTTATCCGAAAGACTGTATATTATATCATGATAAAAATGATGATCAAGAGTCTTACAATGTATGTAGATCTTCATGATGGACAACTCACAAAGGAGATAAGGATGGCATAGTGAATAATAGATACACTGTGACGTACAAAGAAACTGACGAAGGTAATACATTACTTTCCTCTTATTTCTCAATTGAGGAGGCTATATTCATCATAGAAAATAGCTTTATTAATGAGATGGCATGATGAAGGGCATACGAAGGATAGAATGTTGAGACATCCAACAGATAGTTTAGCATGGAAAGCATTTAATGCTAGGCATTCTGATTTTGCCTCCGATATTCGTAATGTTTAGTTGGGTTTAGCTTCAGATGTTTTCAATCCTTTTTAGACTCTATATTCTACATATAGCACTTAATCAGTTATTCTAATACCATACAATTTACCACCATGATTGTGCATGAAATAATTTTCACTTATCCGATGGTTATTCCAGGTAATAAGAGTTCAGAAAATGATATTGATATTTTTTACAACCTCTAATAAAGGAACTGAAATAGTTGTCGGAAGGTGTCGATGCAATTAATACTTCCAATGATGAAACATTTAAACTACGGGCGCTTTGTTATGGACTATTAATAATTTTCTAGCATATGCCAATTTATCTAGTTGGAGTACAAAGGGATGTGTTGCATGTCCTTATTGTGCAGATTCGACACATTCAATTTGGTTAAAACATGAAAAAAAATTTTGTTATATGGAACATCGTCGATGGTTATAACCAAATCATCCATTTTATTTTCAGAAAGATTTATTTGATGGTACCATAGAAATGGGATGTGCACCCATTACACCTTTTGAAACTAATGTTCGTAGATAAATGGATTCTATCAGTTACATATATGGTAAATTCTCAAAGTTTTCTAAAAAAAGAGGAAGGGATGATTAAGAAGAATTGGTAGAAGAAGTGACTACTAATACTATGGATGCACAGGTATTTGAAGATCTTGATAATTTTTTTAAAAATAAAAATGAGGAAGACGTACATATAGCATCTACAAATCAGCCAAGCAAAAATTTATGGAAGAAAAAAAAGTATCTTATTTGACTTACCTTATGGGAACATAATCTTATTCGGCATAATCTTGATGTTATGCATATAGAGAAGAATGTTTGTGATAATCTGCTTAGAACATTATTGAATCTTGATGGAAATACCAAAGATAATATGAAGGCATGACTGGATTTACAAGAATTGGGTATTCGATAGGAGCTCCATCCTAAAATGCTTGCTAATGATAGAATTTATTTGCCTCCTGCATCTTATACAATGTCTGCTCAAGAAAAAGATAATTTTTGACTGTATTGAAAAATATTAAAGTACCTGATGGATATGCATCAAATATTTCAAGGTGCATGCATCTTAAAGATCAAAAAAATTTTAATATCAAAAGTCATGATGGTCGCATATTGATGCAAGATATCTTTCCAATAATTTCAAGATCATCAATGTCTAAACAAGTTTTGCAGTTATAATTCGGTTATCATCATTCTTTAAGATATTATGTTCCAAAGTTATTGATCCTAGAGAGATTGATTAGTTGGAGTTTGATGTTACAATTACACTTATCAGATGGAGAAGATTTTTCTACCTGGATTTTTTATTATTATGGTACATCTACTCATTCACTTAGCTTCGGAAGTCAAGCTTTGTGGACTAGTACACTATAAATGGATGTATCCTATTGAGAGGTATTATTATCAATTTTTATCCTTTATATAATTTTAATAAAAGTAGTGTCATAATGATGTATGAATAAATTTTAAATGTTATATGTATCTTGTGCAATTGAAAGATTATGTATAAAATAGAGCCTATCCAGAGGGTTCAATTATGGAAGGATATATTACTGAAGAGTGTTTGACATTTTATTCAAGATATTTTCAAAGGTGTAGCGACTGTATTTAATAGACCTCAATGGCATAGTGATTTCGTAGACAATGCAGAATTGTATAAGTTTTCTACTGCTGGTAGAGTCATGAAAAAAAGTAAAAGTATTATATTGGATCAGAAATCAATTGTACAAGCACATCATTATATATTAATTCATAATGAAATAATATCTAACTATCGAAGGTTAGTATATTAATGGATTTCAAGTTTAAATGTAATATCTTATTTTTTATTCTATATTAACAAATGTAAATTTTATGCAGTGAATTTTTAATATCCTAGTGACAAGCTAATTATAGCACTTGATCTAATTCAAGGATTGAGCAGCCATGGTTAGTTGAGTTATTTCCTACATGGCTTTCAAAACATGTTTGACATATATTTAAAGAATATATAGATAGATTTACCATCAAATAACTTATTAACATTTTCTTATTATTTTTTAGGTATCAACAATGATGGAAAAAAATTATTTAGATGAATTAATAGCCCTAGCTCGAGGACCTAATAAAGTTGTCATCATATATAATGGTTTCATAATCAATGATTTTAAATTCCATACGAAAGATCGCGAGAAATTTAGAAAATCATAAAATTGTAGTATTATGGTGGAAGCTGATGGAAAATTTGTTATGATGTTCTTAAAGATATATATAGTTAGATTACTACGAAATTTCTAAAGTCATATTATTTAGATGTGATTGGGTAGATATAAACTCATCAAGGAATTTGAAAAAAGATGCAAATGGATTTACACTTATAAATTTTACAAGGTTGATACATACTGGTATCTTATTGAAGGATGATCCATTTATTTTTTCTTCTCAAGCTCGTCAAGTATTTTTTTGTACAAGATGCAAAAGACAAAGATTGGGCTACTGTTATTAAAATAAAATATAGAGACTTATATGATATGAAAAAAACTGGAAGATGATGAAGATAATGATACTTATACGCATTTCATGCCGTTCAATTATGTACTAGCTGATGATATACATGCTAAGTATTCTTGGTTAGGATGGAATTTGAAGGAAATACTAATACTTGATTCTTATTGCTATTAAATTGGTAATGTATGTAATTTGTAGTATTTATTATGTTAAATTAATATTTATCTTCACTAATTCTATCTTTGATATAAATGATAGGTGATATTATGCCGTGCTCACGATGATTTGATGGTGTACAATTCTAGCACTCACGGACGGAGGCTAGCACTTCTGCTTTGGCAGAGCAGGCTGGGTCGGGCACTTCTTCGGTGCGGCAGGTTCATGTTGGTCCTTCTTCAGTATCAAATGTTGCATCCAGTCCTTTGGCACAGTAGTCTACTGCTGGTCCATCATCCTCGGGGCATTATGATCATCCCATCGATGTAGCAGATGATGAGCTACACATTCAGGATAATTTATTTTTTTATCTTTGGCTAGATCAAATTTCATTATATATTTTTCTATAGTTTACTTTTACCTATTTTTATGTAGACGGATCTAGGAGGGTTACATGTAGGTGCGGACCCACACTAGAATGGGATGTCTGGCAGATGCACGAGGGTGAGAAGATAGTGGTTGAATGCAATCAACTGGGGCAGCCAATTAAAAAAGCTTCCAACTTATTGAGTTCATTTTTAAAGATAGTTGTATGAAGGCATCAGCTTTGTCCACTGAGTTATGTAAAGTTGAATGACATGCTTCTGATGTGTAAGTTGAGATTCTATGAGTTATGCAGGTAAAAAATTAGTATTGAATTATTTGTTATCTTGCATAGTTGATATATTATGCTATACTTTATATTCTTACTAATTATTTTCTTTTGCAGTCCAAGTTTGTACTCCCTCCATCATCTCATGATTTTGTATTGAAGTCTCTCAATCGTAAATGGAAAGAATATAAAGCATAGTTGAAGATGAAATACAAGTTACCGAGTATGACAGAGGAGTAAGTAGTTCGTACTTGTTCTCCTAATGTACCCCCTCATAAGTGGATGGAGTTGGTTTATTATTAGTTCTCCGAGAGGGGATAGGTATCTTCTAATTTCTTTAAAGCAACTTTATTATAATATTTGATTTATATTGTATATTATACATATATATATATATATACATTACTTTCATGATATAACAACTTATCTATTTTCTTTTGCAGACATATTCTGATATTGGTAGAGCTGCACGAGCAGCTCTGTCTATTTTCCATGCATCGGGATCCAAGAGTTACACTCGAGTCAGACAAGAATTTGTATGTTTCTTAAACTATAAACTTATATTTTTAATATTAAAGTATTTATAGATTTTAATGAAACTAACATATATGTATCATAGATGATGTATCGCAATGCACATATATATCGTGGATGGTGTATCGCGATACACATATATATCATGGATGGTGTATCGCGATATACTTAAATAATTATTAAATTTGTTTGAATTATTTGTTTAAAATTATAATTTTGCTAATAGATGGATGAGCATGGGAAGGAATCCGGAGAGGTGGAGTTTTACCGGATGACTCATACTCATCGTGATGGCACTTTTGTTAGAGATAAGTCGAGACATATGTGTATGTATTTATTAAAATTTATTTCATGCAACGATTTAAATTTATTTTTGTTACTCATTAATATCTAACTATTTTTTAAAATTAATACAGGAAAGAGCTATAGCTCTTATTGCCGAGCGTGTCGATGACTCTACAATATCTACATAGAGCAGTCGCATCGAGACTGAGATGTTTACAGAGCTGATAGGATCAGAGCGCTACGATCGAGGGGCTATGGAGTTGGAGTCATCCCCACTCAGTTATCTGTGGCGAGTAGATATACATGTGATGCTGCAGAGGGTGCTCAGGATACACGTGTCCACAGACTTGATGAGGAGATAGAGGAGTTGCGACAGAACCGTGCCATCGATAAAGTAGCGATGGAGAGCATGAGAGAGCACGTTGAGCGGCTTACATCTATCGTACAGATGTTTATTCCACATCAGATAAGTAAATATGATATTAAATATATATTCTTATATTAAATCAATAATTTATATAATATATTATCGTTCATAGTTTTGTAAATTAAATAATTAAAATATTTCTTATAGGCTTCTAGAGTATCAGATTCTTGCGGATAGGATGACGACCTTCCTCCTGCAGATCATTAACTTTGATTTTTTTTATTTTATATCTTCTGTTTTATATTTTTTTTAATTTTCTTAAATTTTTGATTATAACAAACTTTGTTATAGTATATTGTAATAAAATTTATATTTGAAAATTCAATTTGGATGTGAATGTATGCAATGTGAAATATTTGTTATTATTGTATTATACAGGTTCAATATAAATTTATACAGTTTCTATTTATTTTATTTTTTAAAAAAATAATAGATTTTTCGATGCTTTCAAAAAGTATTGACAAAATCCTGAATTGTCGATGCTTTAAAGCATCGGGAAAACAGACTTTTCCGATGCTTTAAAGCATTGGAAATTTTTCCGACATTTTTAAAAAGCATCAAAAAAAATTATCTCCACTTCCACAATGTCGATGCTTTTTAAAGTATCAAGAATAATTTTAACAATGCTTATGAGCATCAGAAAATGCCTATTTTAGTGTTGGGAAAGCCTGCTTCTCTTCTAGTATTTGAGTATCAACATTCAGATAAGTAGGCAAATCCATCAAAGGGTGATTAGATATCTAGGGGTACATGAAAACATCAAAATATATCAACTACCCATTGAAATTGAAATTGAAGACCAGTAGCTTCACCGCAAATTTTATCCCAAATAATAGAGCATTTTCTAGGTTTAGAATAATTAAACTAGGAACCAGTAAAGTGATATTTAGCACAAACTAGTTGAGCCCATAAACTATTTGGATATAGAATGATTTGTGCAGCTAATTTACTCAAATACTAGTATCTAAGAAGGTGTAATGAAACAATACCCAACCTACCCTTAACTTTTGGTAAACATACTTGATCCCAAGCAACCCTATGAAAACCCTGCTGATCAGATGTGTCCCTGTAGAAAGGCCTTAAATTCTTTTTCTAGCTGATTGATAATAGAAAGAAGAATATGAACGGATGACATAACATACAAAGGAATTGTGGACATGACAGATTGAATTAAAGTAAGGCGATCATCAAAGGATAGTTTCTTTCACTTCCAGATTTCAATAATTTGATGCTTTTTTTGATAAAAAATTAAAAATCTTGACACAAAGGATTACCCCGATTCTGGAACCCCAAGATAAGACCGGGGCAAGTTAAAGACAGGGATAGTTAATATTATATGAATCCGGTTTTTAATACTATGCGAAGTTGAAGGACTAAACATTACTATTTGAAACTCAAAATTAATAGCTTATCTGGGATGATAATAATAAGCATCTAATATAGCCCAAATACAAATTGCTTCCTGAACTTTTGCACGCCCAATGATAAGATAATTATCCATCTAAACTATATGGAAAAAATGAAATAACCCAATGGTCGATAGGCTTGAACGAATTGATGTTGAACTACACGATGCAATAAGTTTTGTTGGGATATCCCGGTTCAGCCATAAACCGGACTCCGGTTTGACTGGTCGAAGTCCTCTCTCTCCGGACTATGGACTTCGGACCAAGCAAGGGACAGGCCAACTGCAGGCAACCCAAGGCTTCACACCGGACCACAACATCCAGAGGCCGGTCCTTCGGATAACGTCTTCGGTCTTGACCGAAGACCGAACTTTTCATCGACTTCCGAAGGCATGTACTTCGGTCCCTGCCATAGACACGATCTCCGGCCCCGGGGAAATACCAAATCTTCGGCCCACGCAAGGGGAAACCCGAAGCCTGGACCACAATCTGGTCCAGAAAGGCAACTGTAACCAATGGTTACAATCGACACTGATCATGCCATGATCAAGTTGCGCAACTCCTGCTGCCACGCCTCCGATCTGGCCGAAACCGCTCAACGACAACCCACGATCGTCAATCATGGAAGAAATTGGCTCCCCATGATCACCGGAAAAAGGGCGGGTCGCAGGCCGAAGGCACTCTTTTAAATAAGGGTAAGAAGGATGGTTCGAGAGGTACGCTAACATTCACGTTCACATACACTTACAGTCTCCAAGAGCCTTTTTCTCTCCTACTCTCGACACCTTTCCCATTTTGTGGCTGGAATCCGCCACTGACTTAGGCACCGGAGTGTCCTTCACCGGAACAACTCCGACAAGGGACCTATTTTGCAGGTGAACCAGGGAGCGGTCCTGCGATGTAGCGGCTCTGACCGGCTGATCCAGGGACTCCACGCTAACAGATTGGCGCGCTAGGTAGGGGGGCGTTAAAGTTCTTTAAGCTCCCTCCCAGACAAGAAAAAGAAAAAAGTTTTTGATGGCAAGAGGAAAAGCTCCAATCGCTTCTACAAGCCAGAGTCGTGCTCCGTCTCAAGGGGGTGCACCCCCGGAGGAGAACGATGCTCCACCTCCCACAGTTGTTGTGGGATTACAGCAGTTCGAAGCTCTTGTGAACCAGGTCACCAACCTTTCGGCCATGGTTCAAGATTCCAAGACATAGTCTTTCCGGTGGGGAACACACCGGGCACCTCTAGACATAGCTCTCGATCCCGAAGAAAGAGAGCCCCACTGGAGGATTCCGCGCATCCCTCCCCCGTTCTCGGCCCTCTCCTGAAGGTCGAACTTCAAGATTGCCTAGGTCTGCCAATTCCCCGTAGAAAGGGAAAAGGCCTAGGCAAACTCCCTCACCCTCCTTCGGAGACTCCACTTCTGTGGAGAGAGCGTCGAAGCAAACTCCCGATTATGACGGGAGATTTAGAGCCATCGAGTCAGAGATGGCGAGGACGCGAGAGCAGAGAATACAGGATCTGAAGGATCCTGACGACTTGATTGTGGGTGACCTGCGCCCACCCTACACCGATCGTATCATGGCCGAGGTCATCCCCCGGTACTTCAGGGTTCCCCAAACGGAACCCTACGACGGCACCTCCGACCCCCTCGATCATTTGGACATCTTTAAGGCCCATATGATGATCCAAGGAGCTTCGGACGCGATGTACTGCTTAGCGTTCCTAACTACCTTGAAGAAGTCCGCACGGATGTGGTACTCGAGCCTGCGCCCAAGTACCATCGATTCCTTTTTCGAGTTAGAAAAATTATTTGTCTTGCATTTCAGGACCTGTTGCAAGACTCCTCGAAATACGGACACACTGTTCCTCCTTCACCAAAATGAAGGAGAAAGCCTGCGAGATTATATCTTCAGGTTTAATGCGGCCACGCTTGAGATCCCAGATCTCAATGAGCACGTGGCCATGTTAGCACTGAAGAAGGGGCTTCGTACCTCTAGGCTTACTTTCTTCCTGGATAAGAAGTTTCCTAAAAGCTACGCTGAGCTCCTGTCAAGAGCTTAGAAATACGTCGATGCTGAAGAGCAGGCGGCGAATCGATGACTGATTGAAGGGAAACCCCCTTCAAAAAAGAAGAATAATAAGAGACAAGGTCCTCAAACTTCCAATAACAACGGCGACAAATATACAGACCACCGAAGAAGTCCTCCCAGGCCCAGAGTGTTGGGGGGAAGATTCAACTCTTAACCCCCCTCAACCTCCCTCGAGAGAAGATCCTCAAGGAAATAGAAAAAGAAAACTATCTCCAATGGCCCCATCCCATGAAGGCCTCCTCTTCCGTCAGGAACAGGAACAAATACTGTCGATTCCACCGGGACCACGGCCATAACACAGAAGAGTGCATCCAGCTGAAGGATGAAATTGAGGATCTCATCAAGAGGGGGTACTTGGGGCGGTACATCGATCGCCAAGGACCCCGGTCGGAAGCAACTGTTCCCCAGCCACCTCCCGAAGAGGCCAAATTGCCAAATCAAAGGCCTACCAACGGAGATGTAGGGATGATACACCGACCTACCAACTGGAGAAGGGATGAGGACGATGCCCCAAAGTGACTTAAAGACAACAACTCTATCCTCTTCTCCGATGACGACCTTGCAGGAGTTCGGCTCCCACATGATGATCCTCTTGTAATTTCGATCGTAGTGGCCAATTATGATGTACAACGGATTCTTGTTGATAATGAAAGTTCGACTGATATCTTGATGTACGATGCATTCTCTAAAATGTGTTTGCCTAGACATCAACTGCAAAGATCCCCCATAACACTCTCTGATTTTGGGGGCAACCAAGTTTTTGCCAAAGGGGAAATAGTGTTGCCTATAACCCTTGGCACCAAATCTCGACAAAAGACACTATCGATCAACTTCACGATGGTCTGAATCCCCTCAGCATACAATATTATTCTGGGGCGGCCTGCCTTGAACAGATTTCGAACCGTGATCTCCTCTCATTACCTCTTGGTGCGCTTCCCTACCAGGAACGGTGTTGGAGAAGTTAGAGGAAACCAGAGGACGGCACGGCAGTGTCTGATGATTGAAGACAGGCATTTCAAGGATTCGATGACTCCGGATCAACTGGATCCGAGGGATGCAGCTACAAATCTTGATGAGCCCATTGAGAGGACCGTCCTGGTACCTTTGACAGAGGGAGATCCCTCCATAGTTGTGCAGATCGGGAGCACACTAGATGAGGAAACCAGAATGGAGTTGATCCGTTTCCTCAGAAACAACGCCGATGTCTTCGCCTGTTCGGCTTCGGATATGCCCAGGACTCCTGCCGAAATGATTACTCATCGACTGAAAGTAACCCCTGGGTACACACCGGTGCGGTAGAAGAAGAAGAGCTTCGCCTCCGAAAGACAGCAAGCTGTGGACGAAGAGGTAGGCAAGCTCCTCAAAGCAGGGTTCATTAGAGATGCCCACTATCTCGAGTGGTTGGCCAATGTGGTGATGGTGAAGAAAGCTAGTGGAAAGTGGAGGATCTGTATCAACTATACAGACCTCAACAAAGCTTACCCAAAAGATAGCTTTCCTCTCCCAAAGATTGATCAACTGGTCGACGCTACCACCGGCCACCAGTTGCTGAGTTTCATGGACGCCTTCTCCGGCTAATATCAAATTAGAATGGATCCACAAGATGAGGAGAAGATGGCTTTCATCACTGATAAAGGTCTCTACTGCTACAAGATGATATCGTTCGGCCTCAAGAACGTCGGAGCAACATTTCAAAGACTCATCAACAAGGTGTTCGAAAAGCAACTGGGGAGAAACATGGAGGCCTATGTTGACGACATGATCGTCAAGAGCCTCCTCCGGAGAGATCACATCCGCAACTTGGAGGAATCATTCATCACTCTCCGGCGCTACCATATGAAGCTAAACCTGGCAAAGTGTGACTTTGGGGTCACTTCGGGCAAATTCCTAGGCTTCCTCATTACCAAACGAGGGATTGAGGCGAACCCTGAGAAGATTCAAGCCTTGAAAGATATGAGACATCCCTCCTGCAAAAAGGAAGTCCAGCAGTTGACGGGGAGGATTGCCCCCCTCAACAGATTTATCTCTCGGTCAGCCAAGAAATGTCTTCCATTCTTTAAGGTGCTCCGGCAAACAAAGGGCTTTGAATGGTCCGATGACTGTCATGCTGCCTTTGAGGAACTGAAGAAGTATTTGGAGACCCCGCCATTGCTCTCCAAGCCACAAGAAGGCGAGGTCCTCTACCTGTACCTCTCTGCCTCAGATGAAGTAGTAAGTTTGGTTCTTGTCCGGAAAGAGAAAGATGGGTCTTACAAGCCCATTTACTATATCAATATGGCCCTACATGACGCCGAAACACAATATGCAAGGATGCAGAAGATGATCTACTCTTTAGTGATTGCGGCAAAGCGACTACGGCCATACTTTCAGGCCCACGCTATCATGGTGCTAACTGATAAACCTCTCAAGGCCGTTCTCTGATCTCCGGACACCTCTGGAAGGATAGCCAAGTGGGTTGTGAAGCTGAGTGAATTCGACATCAGCTTCCAGCCCCAAGCAACTATGAAGGCCCAGGTGCTTTCTGATTTTTTGGCTGAGTGTACCTGGAAGTCTGAAGACGAAGTCTCTTCGGTAAAAGAAGAAGCCCCGAAAGAGATGAAGTCCATTTGGATGCTTCATGTGGATGATGCTTCCAATGCTACTGGGTGTGGGGCTAGACTCATGTTGGCTGAACCTGATGGCCATGCCATAGAGTACGCACTCCGCTTCTCCTTCCATGCCTCAAATAATCAAGCTGAATATGAAGCCCTGCTCGTCGGACTACGGATCGCAAAAGATTTAGGAGTCCAGCAACTTCGAGCCTTCTCAGACTCCCAACTGGTTGTGAATCAAGTCAACGGAGAGTATGCAGCTAAAGATCCAACCATGGTGCAATACCTAGAGAAGGTACGGGCTTTGTCCTCCCAATTGGAATATTTTGAGATCATCTATGTTCCACGATCAGAGAACTCCCGGGCGGATGCATTGTCTCGACTGACGACTACAGTACCGGAGTCCCTCAGGCGCACCTATGTCGAACATCTTGAAACTCCAAGCATAACCGAAGAGGCTGCAGAGGTGCGCCAGATCAACACTGAGCCAAGCTGGATGGATCCCATCATCAGGTTCCTGAATGAGGGAGAGCTACCGGAAGATAAGGCAGAGGCCAAGAAGATCCACTGGATGGCATCCCAGTACGTCATCTTAGATAGGACCCTCTACAAGAGATCTTTCTCCCAGCCACTACTAAAATGCTTAGGACCCAACGATGCAGATTATGCTTTGAGAGAGGTCCATGAGGGCATATGCGGTGACCACTTGGAAGGTAGATCTCTGGTATACAAGATCATTCGATAGGGGTATTATTGGCCTTCCATCCAGAGTCAGCTGATTTCGTGCGGAAGTGCGACCAATGCCAGAGGTATGCCAATGTACAGAGACAACCTGCGAGTCACCTGACACAACTGGCAGCCCCATGGCCTTTTGCCCAGTGGGGGATGGACATTCTTGGCCCATTCCCACCAGCATCATGGCAAAGAAAGTTTCTCCTAGTGGCCATTGACTATTTCACGAAGTGGGTAGAAGCCGAACCATTAACCGAGATCACAAAAGGCAAGGTGAAAAATTTTATAAAAAATTTCATCATATTCAGGTTCGGCATCCCACATGTCATCATCACGAACAACGGGAGACAGTTTGACAATCCGAAGTTCAAGGACTTCTATGCTTGGTACCATATCCAGCATCGGCTGACATCCGTTGCTCATCCACAGTCCAACGGAGAAGCCGAAGTCACCAACCGGACCATCCTCCATGGTCTGAAGATAAGGTTGAACGTCGCCAAAGGACTTTGGACCGACAAGCTGACCTCCGTTCTCTGGGCATACCGAACTACCCCGAGAACGGCCACCGGTGAGTCTCCGTTCAACCTGGCCTACGGTACCGAAGCCGTACTACCTATTGAAGTCTCCCTACAGTCCCTGAGAATTGACAACTATGAAGAGCCTGAGAATTTCGATCGCAGAAGGATTGATCTGGACTTGCTACCAAGCACCAGGCTATAGGCCCAGATAAGGATGGCGGCATACCAGCAAAAGGTCGCCAAATATTACAACTCAAGGGTGAAGGAGCAAACTTTCCACACGGGGGACATGGTATTGTGAAGAGCAGAGGTATCCAGGCCAATGGAACAGGATAAACTCTCTCCCAACTGGGAAGGTCCATATCAAGTCGAAGAAGTCATTCAACCAAGGACATATCGACTCAGAACCTTGGAGGGGAAGGCCCTATCCCGGCCATGGAATGTACAAAACATTTGCAAATACTATCAATAAAAGAGTTCCTGAAATTCCTGTGCAAAGCTTCTCAACCCTACTCAACTCAGAACGGCTAGTTGCAACGACTGAACGACAACAGCCTGAGTGACCTGATCTAAAAAATCGGTCAACTGCGCAAAGAGGAGTTCGATCCACTCACCTTATCGGTATGCCCGACGAGCACAATGGATGGTCTAACTAGGCCACCAAAAGATCAAAGACGCAGGGATGGTTTTCGTAACCTACCCTACGGTGAATCCGAATACGTGCCGAGGCGGGCCTGAACAACCTACCTTAATCACGACATAAAGTGCACAAGGACGATGTAAACACCCTATCCTACGGTAAATCCAAACACGTACCTAAAAGAACCACTATCGTCCTTTCTGTCGATAACAGACATTCTCAGAACGGTCCAACTGACCTCACTTCTTCCCTATAGACCGAGGATGGTCCGTGGAATCTACATTACAGACAAAGCATCATACACACATCACAAAGAATACATGGAAAGAGGTAACAAAAAGATTTTTTCATTCCTTTCAGTTTTATTTTTACAAAAAAAAAAAGAAGAAAGGAAAAACTCTCATATTAAGAGAACAAAAAAAAATGGAAAAGAAACTCCCATAAAGAGAGATAAAAAAAAAAGAGAAAATGGCACCAGAAGGATGTGAAAAATATTCAATAACTCCTCGCTAGGTTTTTCCCCTACTGGCGGGGAGAGATCTGGAGGGACGATGAAGGGCCCCCGGGGTTCTCGTCCAAATCAGAATCCGACCCCTCATCGAAGTCAGAATCAAATTCATGCCCGGGAAAGGGAACGGAGGGCTTAATGTTGTCCAGGCCCTTTAAGTTATAAAACTTGGAGGCCTTCCTCCGGCATTCCCGGAACCCCTGGTGGAAGGAATCCAGAGCCACCCCGGCGAGCTCATCCTTGAAAATGGCGGAAGCCTTGAAGTTTGAGATGGCGTCCGCCGCCTCCCTCCTTGCTTCCTCCGTCGCCATCGTCGCCACCGTGACCTGGGCCCAAGCCTCCCTCAACTGAGCCTCCAACAGGCGGACCTTCTTCTCGAGGCGGTCCACGAGAGGCTCCTCTTCGTCTTTCCTTGTCCCAAGAGACTCTGGACTTCACGTCCTCATCAAATCGATAGCCCTTCTCTTTGCCACACGACGGAGCTCAGAAGTGCTGAACATCATTATTAATGGAGGAAAGGAGCCTACGGGAACGATGGCCCCTTGACAGTAGAAGGCAGGGTCCTATTTATAGAGACCCTGCACCCACGACCGACTGCGGGGAGGCGTGCCCCATGTCCTTCCCAGTCGCATTAGAAAGTGCCACGTGTCCGGGCGATGCTTCGAAAACCAGAAAGTCGCTCAGGAGCCATCCCCAGGACAACAACTACCATCGCTTCGAATCCGGAGAAATCCTCATCGTGCGACGGCATCATTAATGATTTCTTTTTGAAAAAAGGAGACCTGGTGGCTCACGAGGCACAAGAAATCACGACTATACATATATCGACGTGCCACATGGGCAACAAGGATCATAATCAAATCTCCCTAATCACTGATTGGCAGGGAGATGACTCTTGTCCACCCCAACGGACCAACTTAACACCCAAAGAAAGGAGTCTGCCTTCGACAATGGAGTTCCGGTCCGTTCCAAAGTTCGTCTTCATCGACTGAACGGCCTTCGGCCATGACTGCTCAACTGAACAGGAAAAAGAACGGTAAAACCAGTTCTCATCGATTAAACGGCCTTCGGCCATGACTATTCGACTAAGCAGAAAAAAAAAAAGAACTGTAAAACCATTTTGAGTTACACATGAAGCATAATAATGCACATCGAAAGAAGGAAGAATTCATTTCAGAGTATGGAAAAACTATCATTCATTGATAAGTACAATGGAAAAAGAAGGAAAATACATCCAGAGCGATCTAAGTCACTCAATATCAGCAGGAGAAGGCTCCACACCATAGGACTGGAGCAACCTATCAATTTGCTCTGAGAGGACCTCGTCAACCTAGGCCGGAGCCGGGGAGCCTTTAGCTTGGACTCCTCCGGCCTGAGCCTCCTCCTGAACCAGGATCGGAGTTTGGGTCACCTCCTAATTTTCAACTACGACAGTGGCCTCCTCCTCCGGACATGGTGCCTCCTCGGCCTCTACCATGGCTTCGGCCCCCTCAACTTCCTCTTCTCCTTCTCCAACTATATCAAAGGGGGGAATGCCGGAGAGGTCAAGATGGGAGAAGGCCTCCTTCACCCTGGAGAGTCCGTCGTTGAAGCCGTGCTGGTAGCCATACAAAGTTGCTTCATTGATCTCCGCCTGGAATTACGGAGACATTTTGAAATCAGCCACGGCGTCGTCCACCCGCTTCTTCAAAGATGCTGACTCCCCATTAGCAGCTTCAGATTCTAGGATTGCCTCTTCGACCCTCCTGGAAGCCTCCTCTGCCGTCTTGGCCAGGCTTTTTATCTTCTCGTGATCCTCCCTGGCAGCTTGCTCCAGGGATTCAACTTGTTTCCTATTCCTCCTCCACCATGCCTCTTGCCTTGTCATGGTCAGATGAGCACTTTTCAGTTCGCCCTTCAGTTCGTGAACTTCATCATTCATCTGGGCAAGATGGTCCTCCATGGACTGCTTCAACTCCTCAGCTACTTCCTTATCAGCCCTGGCAGTCTGAAGCTCCTCTTTAAGGCCAAAGATGAGGCTGTCTACATTCCCCAGGCCCTCTTCCATGAAGATGAGGTCGTAGACCAGCTGCATCAAAGGAGAGGGGTCATAAATCGAACAATTCTCAAGATAGAGAAGTATCAAGGAGTATACCTATTGCAGCGCGGAGAAGGCAGAATCAGACACCCTGGGAAGGCTCCAGTTTCGAAGAACAGCCACATCGTGAGGCAGAAGTGTACCCTTCAATACCTGCCTGGCTACGGCCGGGACCAGCAGTCCCCCGTAGGCGAAAGCTCCGAAGAGTTCGTCGCACGAACTCTGGCTGAGGAAGCCCCACAGGCGAACTCTCCTTCGACTTGCAGTGCTTCGCCCCTATCAACAGCAGGGGGCAAAACGGTGGCACATCAACTCCCCGAAGTGGGCTCTCCGTTGTGTGAACTAGGGAGACAACCGCCGGTGGAGCATCAACTGGATGGGGTCTTGATGGAGCCCCTCCCACGGCTGCTACGTCTTCCCCCGAGGTCCCCCGGGAAGACGAAGTGCTTTGGTCCCCTCGAGACCATCCCTCCGAGCCCTCTTCTGGACTGCAGACCTGGTCAGGGGGTCTTGTGCAACCCTTTTCTCTGAAGTCTGGCGGAGCTAGCTCAAACCGGGCTTCATCCCGCCACCTGCAAGCAAAGGATTTCACTTCAATTGATTGAGCTACAATAAATCCAAGGAAAAAGAGCAAAAATTCCTATCGCTATACCTAATGAGGGGAATCTGCTAATTCCCGCCCGATGAAGATTTCTCTCCTCCAACAGTTCCCGAATGGGGGCAACTTCGGAGTTGACCAGGAGGTCATTGTCTGACTAGTCGACCGCCAAGACCTTCTTCCCGTCATTGGCGGTCAGGCGAGGCTTCTTCCATACCGTATCGAAGCCACATGAATCAAGAGATAACACAAATACAAAAATGGGTTTCCACCCGTGGATGGTGCTAGGCATGTCCTTGATGACCCTACGACCTGATCTAGGGCCAATCACCCACCATCCGTTGCTGTGGAAATCCCTCTTGAGGATGAAAAGAGCTGTGAACAGATTGATCCTAGGTTCTACATTTGCAATGCTGCACATAACCAGGAACCCGCAAATGTTTCTGATGCTATTCGGGGTCAACTGCGCCGGTACCACTTGGTACAAGCGGAAAATCTTGACAAAGAAGGGGTGTAGAGGAAACCGAAGACTAGCTTTCAGATGATCTTCGTATACGGCTAGGCACCCAGGGAGAGGTTCGTTCACCCGCTCCTCGGACGTGGGAAGGATGAAGGAAAACTCCTCAGGAATGCGGTAGCGTTCCCAAAGAAGGGCTACCTTACCCTGAGAAACTGAGCTGAGAATCGACTCCGGACCTACTATGTCTCTGGCCCCCGAGGGCCCGACCTTTTCCCCTGACTCTCTATGGTTCCTTCCATGACAGAGGAATGAAGCAAGGGAGCAGAAAGAAGATTCTACCTGTGGAATAGACTGGTAGTCCAAAACAGTTTTGGCGGAGGATGAGACGAGGTTGAAGAAGCTTCCTTGGCCGGACCTTCACCCTTCCCCAGGAAAAAAGTAAGGGTCTATAGAGCCCTGTAGGGGATAAATTGACTCAAGGTTACCCTGGGGGGTAACCCACCTGCAACTAACCGCCAGGATGAGGTATACCCTTCATCCAACGGATGGGGGAGAGCCACCACAACCATCCAAATCTCAATCAAAAGATTGCCTCAACCATCGTGCAACGGGAAAAGAAAAGGTGGCTCCAGGGCTATCCACTTTCTCCTTCCTCCCCAATCCAGGAGTGACAGCTGTCCACTATCTGATTCCCAGATCATGATGGACAGTCCTATCAGGGATCCCGTAATCATCCACTGCACCGCCTTCCAGGAGGAAAACGATAAGGCCTTAATACTCTCACTTCTCAAATCTCTGCTTCGAAAATTGAGAGTAGGGGGGCAACTGTTGGGATATCCCGGTTCAGCCACAAACCGGACTCCGGTTCGACTGGTCGAAGTCCTCTTTCTCTGGACTACGGACTTCGAACCAAGTAATGGACAGGCCAACTGCATGCAACCCAAGGCTTCACACCGGACCACAACATCCGGAGGCCGGTCCTTCGGGTAACGTCTTCGGCCTTGACCGAAGACCGAACTTCTCATCGACTTCCGAAGGCACATACTTTGGTCCCCGCCATAGACACAATCTCCGGCCCTGGGGAAATACCAAGTATTCGGCCCACGCAAGGGGAAACCCGAAGCCTGGACCACAATCTGATCCAGAAAGGCAACTGTAACCAACGGTTACAATCGACACTCATCATGCCATGATCATGGCGCGCAACTCCTGCTGCCACGCCTTCGATATGGCCGGAACCGCTCAATGACAACCCACGATCGCCAATCATGGAAGAAATTGGCTCCCCATGATCACCGGAAAAAGGACGGGTCGCAGGCCGGAGGCCCTCTTTTAAATAAGGATAAGAAGGATGGTTCGAGAGGTACGCTAACATTCACGCTCACATACACTTACAGTTTCCAAGAGCCTTTTTCTCTCCTACTCTCGACACCTTCCCATTCTGTGGCTGGAATCCGTCACTGACTTAGGCATCGGAGTGTCCTCTGCTGGAACAACTCCGGCAAAGAACCTGTTTTGCAAGTGAACCAGGAAGCGGTCCTACGACGCAGCGGCTCCGACCGGCCGATCCAGGGACTCCACGCCAACAAGTTTGATAAACATTGTAAATAAAATATAAAAAGATATGGAGGCAAGGAACAATCTTGTCATCTAAAATCTTTAGATATAAAAAAAACCAAGCAGGAGAGCTCTTAATTAACAAAAAAAAGTGAGGATTAAAATTACAAGCTCAAGTCCAATTTATAAACCACGGGTGAAAACCATACCGCAACATAAGGTGAAATAGAAATTATCAATGCATCCTATCATAAACTTTTTTTTTAGTATATATCATGTTTAATTAATATAAACTATTTAAGTGGCAGTTCTCTTTAAGAAGAATTTTTTGGAGGTGCTTGATGAGATACAACGGAGACCCTCTTTAGCAAGATCAGGAAAACAAATAAACTTTGAGGGTGCCGGTGGCTTACAATACGGATTTTGGTGTAAATTAAATGTTGTGTATTTATTTTTTTGGTAAGAGTAAATGTTGTGTAGAACTTCAGGAGCAGCTTCGGTCTACTTTCGACGTCGCTGACTGCTTGATTAAACTAGGTACTCGGTTTTGTTGCTTTACGTGTTCTAATTTTGTTGCTTAGAACTGGCTACCGGGCCTGTTGGTCAGGACGTACGGCGTGCCAAGCTAGCAATCTAAATCGAGATAGATATATGCGGAGTGCTGTCCTATTAATCCAATGCGGTTCTTGTCACTAAAAAAAATCCAACACTGCTCTGAAGTGACCATGTTTCATCATT
The DNA here is from genome assembly GCA_021397845.1 of Areca catechu. NCBI lineage: Eukaryota > Viridiplantae > Streptophyta > Magnoliopsida > Arecales > Arecaceae > Areca > Areca catechu. Next base: position 182,670,500 of record CM038051.1, read on the forward strand.
ACTAAAAGATGGTGGGGCTCCCGGTCATCGTTGCCCTCATCGAGAGGCAACCACCTGGCTCCATCATGCTGTCAAGCTGAGCACGAATACGAGCTTACTTACACCTTGCAGGTAACTGGATTGCCACCTTGCACACTCAAAACAAGACGACACCAGAAGAAAGAAAGAAAGAAAGAAAGAAAGAAAGAAAGAAAAAAATTGTAGGTGCTCATAAATTCATATGTTGTAACAGTGGGAGCTGAACCAGGTTTCCCTAGCAGTGCAAGCAGGAACTTGACCAATTATCGAGTCATGCGAGACCTCCAGTTATCGAGTCATTCGTGTGTGGGGGGGGAGGGTTGAGGAGGGACCAAGGGCGGCACGGATCCTACAATCCGAAAATTTCCTGGGATGGCGGATGCCAGTCTTCCCGGCCAGGGGTTACGCATTCCAACTAATTCTGGTGGAAACCGATTAATTAATGCCACAATTCTACAAAATACTAGAATCAAGAATTTTGCCAAATATCCAACATATTTTTTTCTTAATCATATACCCCTCCTAAATAAAAAAAGCCACTCCAGAGAGAGGGGGCAGCTCAGAAGCCTCCGGCGAGAAGGGATGCACCGAAGGCATTCCCTTGTGGCGTGAAATAAAGAACGGCCGGGCTGGTGTGGTTGTGCACCCCTTCGTACGTGGTTATCACAAAGCTGGGGCCTTTTCTGTCTCTTTCTCTTTTCGTTAATCTATTAATCATGATGCATGAAAATATATATATATATATATATTTAATATATTTAAAATTTATTTTTTGTGATATATATAATAAAATAAATTTAGTGAGTAATAAAATAATTTTAAATATAATGAAATAAAGTTAGGAAGTCTGACCTGGATGGCGGATAGATTCACTATCCTAAAGAAGATTTGACCCCTTTCTCGTACGAAGAACAGTTAGACCACATATTCTTTTTTAAGGTATAATTCGGAAGCTAAAAACTTTAATATCCATTGGTGGCACGATCTCGAACAGACGTCAATCAGCCCGTCTTCAGTCCAAAAATTTTAAAGCAAAAAAATATAGGAAAAAAAAGAATTTTAAAAATTTTTAAGATAGAAAAATAAAGAAGATTGAGAGCTTGAGATTTTTTTGAATGTCTTGAAGGGTTGAGGTAGAGACCTATTTATAAGCTCAAAATCTCAGAGAAAACTTCCAAAAAGTAGGCTCAAAATTTCATAGAAAATTTTCAAAAAGCTCTCAACTAGCCATTATGACCATTATAAAATAATTACAAAATTAATTAAAAAATTAAAAGAAAATATTGTAAAAGAAAAAAGGGCAAATGCATGCGACCCATGCATGGATCGCGCACGTTGCGAGCGGGAGGGGGGGAACCTTTTTTTTATTTTATTTTTTTTAACACATGATAATGTCAACAATCCCCTATAAAAATAAAATAAAAAAAATAAAAGTTTAATATTATTAAACTCAGTAAATAATATAAAACTTTTAGACTTTAACTATGCTTAGTGTAAATACCTTTTAGGTTTGAACTTACATTTAGTATAAAATGTACATAGTATGAAAATAAGCTGATCATAATACGGAGTAGCGCTATCTAGGCCATGCGTTTGTCTTGATTTTTATGAGAGTTACTAGGGATTCGCCCGGGTTCCATAGTCACGGCCTCACGACTACTCTCACTAAAGTAGATCCTCTAAGGATATGTAGAACGAAATCATACCTCGCTGAACTTATAGCCTTTGTTGGGATATCCTGGTTCAGCTACGAACCAAGCTCCGGTTCGACTTATCGAAGCCCCGGTTCTCTGGACTACGGACTTCGGACTAAGCGAAGGCCAACCGTAAGCAACTCAAGGCTTCACACTGAACTACAACATTCGAAGGCCAGTCCTTCATGTAGCACCTTCGGTCCCGGCCGAAGTCTGAACTACTCATCGACTTTCGAAGACACGAACTTCGGTCCCCGCCATAGACATGATCTCCGGCCTCGGGGAAATACCAAGCCTTCGGCCCATGCAAGGGAAAACCCGAAGCTTGAACCACAATCTGTTCCAAAAAGGAATTTGTAACCAACGGTTACAATCCCCAATCTGGGAATGGCACTTGTCCACCATCTGATTCTCAGATCGTAATAGACAGCCCAATAGAGGTCCTGTAATCATTCACTGCGCCGTCTCTCAGGAGCAAAACGATAAGGCCATAATACTCTCACTTCTCGAGGCAGATCTTTGCTTCAACAACTAAGAGTAGGGGGCAACTGTTGGGATATCCTGGTTCAACTACGAACCAAGCTCCGGTTCGACTTATCGAAGCCCCGGTTCTCCGGACTATGGACTTCGGACTAAGCGAAGGCCAACCTTAAGCAACTCAAGGCTTCACACCGAACTACAACATCCGAAGGCTAGTCCTTCGAGTAGCACCTTCGGCCCTGGCCGAAGTCTGAACTACTCATCGACTTCCGAAGACATGAACTTCGGTCCTCGCCGTAGACATGATCTCCGACCTCGGGAAAATACCAAGCCTTCGACCCATGCAAAGGGAAACCCGAAGCTTGAACCACAATCTATTCCAAAAAGGAAACTATAACCAACGGTTATAATTGACACTCATCATGCCATGATCATGGCGCGCAATTCCTGCAGCCCCGCCTCCGATCTGGCCGGAACCGCTCATTGACAACCCACAATCGCCAATCATGGAAGAGATTGGCTCCCCATGATCTCCGGGGAAAGAGCGGGCCACAGACCGGAGGCCATCTTTTAAATATGGGTAAGAAGGATGGCTCGAGAGGTACGCGTGAATAATCTCGTATATACACATTTTCAATCTCCAAGAACTCTTTTTCTCTTCCACTCTCGTCATCTCCCCCATTCTGTGGCTGGAATCCACTACTGACTTAGGCATCGAAGTGTCCTCCGTCGGAACAACTCCGGCAAGGAACCTATTTTGCAGGTGAACCAGGGAGCGGTCCTGCAACGTAGCGGCTCCGACCGGCTGATCCAGGGACTCCACGCCAACAGATTGGCGTGCTAGGTAGGGGGGCATATTACTAACATTTGTTAAGCTTCCTCCCAGACAAGGGGAAGAAATAAAGAATTTTTTGATGGCAAGAGGAAAAGCTCAAAATGCTTCTACAAGCCGGAGTCATGCTCCGTCTCAGGGGGGTGCACCCCCGGAGGAGAACGATGTTCCACCTCCCATGGTTGTTGTGGGAGCACAGCAGCTCGAAGCTCTTATGAACCAGGTCGCCAACCTGACGGCTATGGTTCAAGAGTTCCAAGACAGAGCCTTTCCGGTGGCAAACCCATCGGATATTTCTAGACATAGCTCTCGATCCCGAAGAAGGAGAGCACCACAGGAGGATTCAGCGCATCCCTCCCCCCGTTCTCGGCCCTCTCCCGAAGGCCGAACTTCGAGACTGCCTAGGTCTGCCGATTCCCCACAAAAAGGGAAAAGGTCTAGGCAAACTTCCTCCTCCTCCTCCGAAGACTCCACTCCAGTGGAGAGAGCGTCCAAGCAGACTCCCGATTATGACGAGAAGTTCAGAGCCATCAAATCAGAGATGGCAAGGGCGCGAGAGCAGAGAATGCGGGATCAAAGAGATCCCGATGACCTAATTATTGGTGATCTACGCCCACCCTACACCGACCGCATCATGACTAAGGACATTCCTTGGCACTTCAGGGTTCCCCAGATGGAACCCTACGATGGCACCTCCGACCCCTCGACCATTTGGGCAGCTTCAAAGCCCATATGATGATCCAAGGAGCTTCGGACGCAATGTATTATTTGGCATTCCCGGCTACCTTGAAGAAGTTCGCTCGGATGTGGTACTCGAGCCTGCGCCCAGGTACGATCGATTCCTTTTTCGAGTTAGAAAAATTATTTGTCTTGCATTTCAGGACCTACTGCAAGACTCCTCGAAATACGGACACACTCTTCCTCCTTCACCGGAATGAAGGAGAGAGCATGAGAGATTACATCTCCAGGTTCAATGCGGCCACGCTTGAGATCCCTGATCTCAACAAGCACGTGGCCATGTCAGCACTGAAGAAGGGGCTTCGAACCTCCAGGCTTACTTTTTTCCTGGACAAAAAGTTCCCTAAAAGCTACGTTGAGCTCCTATCAAGGGCTCAGAAATACGTCGATGTTGAAGAGCAGGCAGCGAATCAACATTTGATTGAAGGAAAACCCCCTTCAAAGAAGAAGAATAACAGGGGGCAAGGCCCCCCAAAACTTTCAATAACAACGGCGGCATATATGCAGACTGCCAGAGAAGTCCTCCCAAGCCCAGAGCATTGGAAGGAAGATTCGACTCCTACACCCCCTCAACCTCCCTCGAGAGAAGATCCTCATGAAGATAGAAAAAAAAACTATCTCCAATGGCCCCGTCCCATAAAGGCCTCCTCTTCCTCAAGGAACAGAAATAAATTCTACCGATTCCACCGGGACCACGGCCACAACACAGAAGAATGCATTTAGCTGAGAGATGCGATCAAGGATCTCATCAAGAGAGGATACCTGGGGTGGTACATCGATCGCCAGGGACCCCAGTCGGAAGCAACTGTTCCCCAGCCACCTCTCAAAGAGGCCGAATTGCCAAATCAAAGGCCCACCAATGGAGGTGTAGGGATGATACACTGGCCCACCAACTGGAGAAGGGATGAAGATGAAGCCTAAAAGGTCCTCAACCCTACTCAACTCAGAACGGCTAGTTGTATCGACTGAACGACAACAGTCCGAATGACCCGATCTAAAAAATCGGTCAACTGCGCAAAGGAGAGTCTGATCCACTCACCTTATCGGTATGCCCGACGAGCGCAATGGATGGTCTAACCAGGCCACCAAAAAGATCAAAGGTGCAGGGATGGTTTTCGTAACCTACCCTACGGTAAATCCGAACACATGCCGAGGCGGACCTGAACAGCCTACCTTAATCATGACAGAAAGTGCACAGGGATGGTGTAAACACCCTACCCTACAGAAAATCCGAACACATGCCTAAAAGGACCACTGTTGTCCTCTCTACCGGTCGGCAAAGGCTCTAGGGCAGCCCACTTCCGAAAGTCCAACTTCGGTCGGCAAAGGCTCTAGGGCAGCCCACTTCCGAAAGTCCGACTCCGGTCGACAAAGGCTCTAGGGCAGCCCGCTTCCGAAAGTCCGATTCCGATCAGCAAAGGCTCTAGGGCAGCCCGCTTCCGAAAGTCTGACTCTGGTCAGCAAAGGCTCTAGGGCAGCCCACTTCCGAAAGTCCGACTCCGATCGACAAAGGCTCTAGGACAGCCCGCTTCCGAAAGTCGACTCCGGTCGGCAAAGGCTCTAGGGCAGCTCGCTTCCGAAAGTCCGACTCCGGTCGGAAAAGGCTCTAGGGCAGCCCGCTTCCGAAAGTCCGACTCTGGTCGGCAAAGGCTCTAGGGCAGCCCGCTTCCAAAAGTCCGACTCCGATCGGCAGAGGCTCTAGGGCAGCCCGCTTCTGAAAGTTTGACTCCGATCGATAGAGGCTCTAGGGCAGCCCACTTGCGACTGACCGCCAGGATAAGATCTATCCTTCATCCAACGGGACAAGAAGAAATAGCCTCAGGACCACCTACTTTTCCCCAATCCGGGAATGGCACCTGTCCACCATCTGATTCTCAGATCATGATGGACAGCCCAATAGAGGTCCTGTAATCATTCACTGTGCCATCTCTCAGGAGCAAAATGACAAGGCCATAATACTCTCACTTCTCGAGGCAGATCTTCGCTTCGACAACTGAGAGTAGGGGGCAACTATTGGGATATCCTGGTTTAGCTACAAACCAAGCTCCGGTTTGACTTATCGAAGCCCCGGTTCTCCGAACTACGGACTTCGGACTAAGCGAAGGCCAACCTTAAGCAACTCAAGGCTTCACACCGAACTACAACATCCGAAGGCCAGTCCTTCGGGTAGCATCTTCGGCCCCGGTCGAAGTCTGAACTACTCATCGACTTCCGAAGACACAAACTTCGGTCCCCGCCGTAGACATGATCTCCGACCTCGGGAAAATACCAAGCCTTCTGCCCACGCAAGGGGAAACCCGAAGCTTGAACCACAATCTGTTCCAAAAAGAAAACTGTAACCAACGGTTACAATCGACACTCATCATGCCATGATCATGGTGTGCAATTCCTGCAGCCACGCCTCCGATCTGACCGGAACCACTCATTGACAACCCACGATCGCCAATCATGGGAGAGATTGGCTTCCCATGATCTTCGGGAAAAGAGCGGACCACAGATCGGAGGCCGTCTTTTAAATATGGATAAGAAGGATGGCTCGAGAGGTACGCGTGAATAATCTCACACATACACATTTTCAATCTCCAAGAACTCTTTTTCTCTTCCACTCTCGTCATCTTCCCCATTCTGTGGCTGGAATCCGTCACTGACTTAGGCATCGGAGTGTCCTCTGCTGGAACAACTCCGGCAAGGGACCTGTTTTGCATGTGAACCAAGGAGCGGTCCTACGACGCAGCGGCTCTGACCGGCCGATCCAGGGACTCCACGCCAACAGCCTTAGATCTATTAAAAACTATGCTCAATCTAACCATTACAATAGAACATTATATCATAAGAATGGAGTGGAGACAGATTCCTAAAAATGATGCTCCCAGATGTCATCTTAGAGATCATTTCCCTTTAAACTTTAACCATGAGGTTGCCATGTCGGTAGGGGTCTACTCTGGTGACTAATATATAGGCTTAAGCTCCATCCCCTTCGATGTCTCAGATACCGCCAGCCTTCGAAAAATCTTTGGTTAAAAGATTTGTTAGATTTTTTTTTGATCTTATAAATAATGATGGTTCAACTCATAAAGGTCACTATCAAATTTGTATCATGCATCACATTGATGAATGGAATGTCATAAAATTTTCAAGGCACATAAAACAACCAATTTTTGGCATAAACATCATCAATAAATTTCAAAGTAACATATAACTTGCATGCTTTCAACTTGAGCCATTACAAAAAAAATCTTTCATTGGTCCATAAATAAATGCATTTAAATTTGGCAAGTAAAACTCAATTCGAATGTGGTAAAACAATATCAATATTAAACTCTATATTGCAAAAGGAGAGACATGAAGGTGAAAGCAACTATTATTAAATGGAGGTGTTGGTATGCAAAGATAGAGATACAGGTGCTAATATGGGCAGAAGTTATTCAATTAATGAAGAATCGATAAAAAGCAAGCTCTATAATAATTTAAAAAGGACACTGTGTACCTACTCATATTTTACATTGATAGCTGAGGAGGATCATATTTACCTTGCATTACTGCACCTGAATCATTTGCTGATTGTACTCCTGTTATTGTCTCCAGAATGCAATAATGGGATCAATACTACTAATCATAGGTGTTTCATATCCTATTGTAATTTAACTCCTTGGGCTTGAGTAAGAGGTACTAGAGGTGCAGAGAGAGGTAACTAAGAAGTCAAACACAATAAGATGAAATATTTGAAAATTATTTTGTTGTGGGTACTATCTCTGATTTCTAATGTATGCCTATTATTGTAGAACATTTTGTTCTAGGTGAATGCCTAATGGGATATAGAATGCACCAGGAATTCAATGCATATGTATTGTTTATTTTGCTTGGTACTACTGCTTACTCCTTACTGCTTGTATATTACCTTATCATGTACTCTATATTTGATAATTGTGTCCACTTTCAAATTAAGTGTTACTAATATAAGGTATCATTTTCAGTTACCCACTAAGAATTCTTAAAATATGCCTACCTTTTTTGCATGAACATTTATGATTGATTTTTATCACTTCTGTTTTCATGAATGCCTTTGATTAGTGGTGATTTCAAATTATATTTGTAAGTTAATTGAGACCTGAAGTGCATGTGTTGGATGAATCATGGTCATTTTAGCCAACAATGATGATATGGTCACAATTCATGGTCACGATTCGTGAACCAACCTTCATGGTATCAATAAATGTTGACTAAGTAAGTTTCCCCACTATTTCTATTGTACTAATTTAATGAGAGATTTTGTGCAAGTCAGTGGTGATAACTTTGTTAAAGAAAACTTGGTGCATATGTAGGCTGACGACCTTTGTATTGAAGTACCTCCAAGAGACAGTGTAATAGTTATCTTGATTGTTTCTCAACGACTCAAGATAGGTTGTGCACCGGAGTTTGTTCAAGTGGATGTGGAATTGATAAGAATATGTGACATTGTAAACGTAAGAATGAATGTTATTTAGAAAGATAAGAAGCATTGAAAATGCTGTACCAATTATTAAAGCATGATCCACGTCAATTATTATATAGTATTTGAATTTGTAAGGTTACAAGACTAGCTAAGAGTTTCTTACATGAACTTTGGAAGAGAGGACTCTTGACCTAAAAAAATCTCCTTTAGACGGTTAATCATGATGCATGAAATATATATATATATATATATATATATATATATATATATATATATATGTATGTATGTATGTATATTTATATATATTTAAAATATTTAAAATTTATTTTTTGTGGTGTGTGTGGCAGAATAAATTTGGTGAGAAATAAAATAATTTTAAATATAATGGAATAAAGTTAGGAAATCTGGCCTAGAAGGTGGATAGATCCCCTGTTCTAAAGAAGATTTGGCCGGCCCTTTCTTGTGTGAAGAACAGTTACGCTACATGCTCTCCTCCAAGGTACAACCTGGAAGTCAAAACTTCAACGCTCGTCGGTGGCACAATCTCAAATGGAAGTCGATCAGCTAATCTTCAGTCCAAAAATTTTAAAATGAAAAAAGATAGAAGAAAAAAGAGTTTTAGAAATTTTTAAGATAAAAAAATAGAGAAGAGGGAGAGCTTAGAGTTTTTTGAATGCCTTGAAGGGCTGAGATAGATGCCTATTTATAGGCTCAAAATTCTAGAAAAAATTTTCAAAAAACCCTCAGCTGGCTACTATGACCGTTATAAAATTAATTAAAAAATTTTAAAAAAATGATAAAAGAAAAAAAGGCAAATGCACGCGACCCATGTGCGGCATGCGCGTGGATCGTGCATGTTGCGAGCAAGGGGAACCTTCTTTTATTTTATTTTTTTTAATGCATGGTAACATCAACACTTTCCACTCTCTTCTTCACTATGCATCTTTCAGTTAAGCAATTTTAATACTAAGCAAAATGATGGGAAAAAGTTATGAGGAGATAGATATGTACGTTATGATCAAATTGTTCCCTCTAAAAACTTTTCCTTAGTAAGATAATTGCTGAACTCTCAGATAATTACATGAATCAAGTGATAATCATAATCACAAAAGAGTTGCAGATCTCTTATATACAGAATTTTTTTTGCCACCCTATGGATAATATGTAGAAGATTGGAATACAAAATCTTTATGATTCAATCTGAATAACTAATAGATCTAAATAGTTTATATAATCATGATCCATAAATAGATTTAGATTTGATATACATACCTGTGTTCATCATTGATTACAAACTTCAATTATGATGCTCGGTCCTTCTCTCCAATTTTCCTTTCTCAATAGGTGACTATTCGATCGGACAAGCCATGAAACAAATCTCACATCATATATATAGAAGAAGTAGAGAGAGATATAGCTAACCAATAAAATAAAAATATCCTAATTAGCTCTCTCATTATGGATCAAATCGAGCAAAAGCCTATACTATGTTGTCTCAACCATACCAACCAATATAAGACACTCCTAACCCAAATATAAAAGGATCACACACAATATTAGACTATATATATGTCTATTAACATGGATCATATAATCAACCCATTTTTAATAAACCAAAATAAATAATAATTAATATTAGCCCAAAATTAGAAAAACTTTTACATTCATCTACTTGGCAACATTAATTATAATTTTAAAAATATTTTATTTTAAAAAATGATTCTTGGATTAAACACAGTATATGACCACTAAAATATATGATCCATAGATAGTACCTGAAAATAACTTGGTCCAACAGTATCAATCATACTGATCATGAAAGTTATTGCATCCTTTATTTGATACAAGATCTATCAATGGTTACAAGCATCATAAATATTATTAACATGAGTCTTGGTATAGTAGTGTAGCAAGAAAATAGCATCCAAAAGTGACCCAAATGTAAAATATGCTATTTTCATTATCAATCGATCAATTTTTTTTAACATGCTTGAAAACAAAATAAGCAAAAAAAAATTAATGGTATCAAAATAACAAGCCATTTCATCTTATATACTCAATAAGGTATCAATAACAAGATAACACAACATATTTGAAATTCAACATCTAATCTTAATTTTTACATAATAGGTACATAATCAAAAAAGATATCTCATAAACAAAAGAAATTACATAAATATACCATCAACTATCATATCAATAGTGTATATAAATATTCATAATAGATATAAATAAAAAATAAGTCTACAATGATAATAAAGTATAATTATAAAGTTATTCCTACTAACCAAAAATATCAAAAGAACTCAATATATTTTATTTTTAACAAGCTTTGTAAAATATATGGGCCTCAAATCCTTGGTCAGTAGATCAGTCAGCATAGACTCTATATCAATACACTCGATAATTATATCTCCATTTTTCACAAAACCTCTAACAATCAAATATTTTAGCTCAAAATATTTAGATATATTAGAATATTTATTATTCTTTGTGAAGAATATTACAACTTTATTATCGCAATATCAATATAAGCAACTAGATCAATCATATACCCAATATTATACTTATTTTTTCCAAGATAGATATAGAAATTATCAAAAATGGCAGATCTTCTTTATTTAGCAGATTTTCTTAATGGAACTTCTTCAACAGGTTGAAGATTCTCAATAGGAGCAGGAAGATTAAGGATTTGAATATCCATTCTATCAATAGAAGTAGAAACTACATTTTCACGATAAATAGATATAGGAATAGAGACAGTCTCGACTTGGCTATTATCAACATCTGTAGCTTCGAAAGATTCTTTATTAGCCATATCAAATTCTTAAAATTTAGTAATAAGAGACTTCACAATTCTATTATCTCTTTCTGGACTATAGAACCTGTATCCTTTAGAATTTTCTAAATATTCAGTGAAATCACAACGGCTGGTTTTAAAGTCTATCATTTTCTCTATAGGATTATATATTTTACTTTTGCAGGCAACTCCAAACCTAAAAATGATTCAAACTAGATTTTCTTATAGTTCAGAGTTCAAAAGGTATTTTAGGCATATATTACTAGAAACTCTATTAAGAATATATAATATAGTTTTGATAGCTTCACGTCATAAATATTCTGGTAAGTTAGACTTACTCATCATGTTCCTCATTATATCTTTAAGGATGTGATTCTGCCTTTCAACCATACCATTCTGTTTAGAACTTTCAGGTATGGTATATCAAGCAACAATTCCATAATCTTATAAGTACTTGGCAAATGGATTCATGTACTATCTTGCCATATCATGTTTGCCATAATACTCATCCCCATGATCAGATCTCATAATTTTGATAACCTTTTCTAATTATTTCTCAACTTCAATTTTAAAGATTTTAAAATTTTCAAGGGCATCTAATTTTTCTTTAATTAAATAAAAATAACTATATCGAGAAAAAAATATCAATAAATATAAAATATATATATTATTATAAATTATAGAAGAATGAGATCCACTAATGTTAGTATGAATAATCTCTAAAAGACTTGAATTTTGAATTTTTCCTTTCTTTTTAGTCTTAGTCAATTTACCTTTAATACAATCAATGCAAGTCTCTATATTCCCAAAATCCAAGGCAGGTAGGATGTCATCATTAATCAATCTATTAATTCTTTCTTTAGATATGTGCCTTAGGTACTTATGCCACAATATAAAAGATTTATCTTTAATCCTAGGATATTTAGTAACAACATTCTCAATATTTAAAGAAGCATTAGGATTATCACAAGTCAAACACAATTTATATAATTCATCATTCAAAATATCGTAACCAATAATTTTAGAATTAAACATCAAGTTAATTCTTTTATTACTAAAAATAAAACTAAATCCAAGCCTATCTAAAGAAGAAATAGAAATTAAATTCCTTCTAAAAGAAGATACATAGAATGTATTTTCTAAGATAATTACAATATCATACACTAAAGATAATTTGACAACTCCTACATATCCTTCTTCAACTTTTAAATCATTTTCTACTTTCTACTTGCTCTCATTCAAACTTAATTTTTGCTTATTTATCAACTCCTATAAGGAAATGATAATATGAATTGAAGCACTACCATTAATCAACTAAGAATTAGCAGGGACATTAACAATATTAGACTCATAATAAACTAGAGCTAAGAGATTACCTTTTTGCTTTTTTCCTTTTCTAACCAAGACTTGAACTTATAGCATTGACTCCTTATATGTCCATTCTTCTTATAATGAAAGTACTTAATCTTTTTTTAAAGGCAGCTTTAGGATCTCCTACTGAATGATTATGATCATGGTTGCTTTCATCCCTTCTAGAATCCTAAAACTAGTTTGGAGTAGTAGGTTTATCCTTTTCTTATACACAAAATCCTTGCCAGAATAAGGTTGATGTTAAAAGGTAAGAAGGGTACCGTTATTCTTTTCTTTCTTAATCTTTCTTCCTCAACAACACACTTGGTGATCAAGTCATTAATACTCCATATTTCATCCTGAGTATTATAAATAGTTTTGATTTAGGAGAATTCAATAGAAAAGGAATTCAAAGCATAAGGTACAAGAAAAAAATCAGGTAGATCAATTTTCAGGCCCTTAAGCTTGGATTGGTAATAAACCATTTTTAGAATATATTTCCTAACACCTCCAACATTATCATATCTTATTGTCATCAGTTCCTTCATTAGGCATCCTCAGCATTATTGGATATAAGATATATCTGTCCTATAATTTTAAAAAGCTCTTTTGCATGTTAGACTTAAATAGACCACTTAGAAGATGCTTAAAAATAAACCTTTTAATTGCAATCAAACCAAGTTTATTTGACTTTTTTTATTTGATAAAGTGATCTTTTTGTTCAAAAAGTACACTGATCATTCAAATTATCAAATCTATTTTCATGTACTGTAAGATCAATATCAACAATTCAAAGAATAAAATTTATATCTTTCTTCCATTTCTTATAATTTGATCATGTAAGCACCTCAACAATAATAATATTATTATTCACACCGAAGAGACTATAGAATTAAAAATAATAGAATTGTAAAATATTAGTTAATGGACATAATATAAATAACATGTATCACAATAATAAATAAGTAGCCAAATGCTATATTACATATTTTTCTTTAGACAGAACATGCAATAAGCATAAGTGCTCTTCACATGAAGCTATGAGCTAATCAAAATACTCCAACATTCATGACCTATCCCTTTTGGATGGACAGACCCCTGAAAGCTAGAATACCACAGCAACACAATACTCCATGCAATATTTTTTTGGTTAAAGCACACAACAACCCTCTTTGGATAGGCGGTTGAATGTCATAACTAGAAAATATCCTTCACATGATGAAAATCCAGTGAACTGACATAATCAAACCACTTTAGTGATAAATATTTATGTCAATCTATAAAATTATTCATATAGGGAATAAATATCTAAGCAAAGTAAAAATGATGTACTTTGACAACATATATGTCCCAAATGATCAGTTACGAATATGATACTTATGAACATACACTCACTGACATTTTATAAATTAACATTACATTCCAATAAATTGTACAATATAAAAAAACTACAAAAGGATCCAACACATGCTAATATTTATATATATATATTTGGACCAATATCTAAACATAAATCTGGCAGGGACTACATTACAAGTTTTTTTTAAAGGATTGATTTATAATATCTAAAATGCTAGGGGTCTAAATACAAACTAGCTATTGAGATTTTGGATTTTGGATTTCGGGCTGAAATCCAAAACCTGATATGCCTTTCTTCTTCCTCACGATGAAACAGAGGAGCGCTGTCGCCCCTCTTCTAAAAAAAAACCACCCACCATCGATGATCTCAGGCTAAATGGCCACCGGGAAAAGGATGACGATGATCGATCAGCACCTTCCACAATGTTGCTGGCAGCCAAGGTCCATATGATGATGGGATTGTGTTTTCCCCTTTGTTTGATTTTTTGTGTTCTCAGGACAAAATCACCATGAACTACCATGTCGGTCAAAGTTTCAATGCCATTGTGTTTGTGCAAACATCAAGGTGATCGAGCATGCACCGGCTGGTTCAAGGTGGCGCCGGTGGATGGAACAAGGAAGACCACCGCCGGTCTCTTAGCCCTCAGGACATCCGACCATCAGCCCTCCCCGCTTTCGCTATGCATTCCACCATCGATCTCTCATCGTGACGACCATCTCCATGCAATCAGCCACCAACTAATCTTCATCGCCGTCGACAACCATGCCCAATAAAGATTCATCACCGATTGAGGGCAGTGGTTAAGGGTGAAAGGCCATGTTTGTTTATTTTATTATATATATATTGGTCAAAATCATGGTCGGGAAAAGGGTCAACCATTGGTGTCATTGCTCGTCGGATGGTCGACGGCACTTAAAAAATAAATATAAATCCCGACATTTTTTCATGCTTTTTCGGACGCTTTTTAGCATCGACAAAAATATCCATGATGACGCGTATAAAAGTATTAAAAAAGTGTTGACAATCGAAAAATAAAAAAATTCTTTTCCGATACTTTTTTCTTGCATCGATGTTGACCAATATTTTTTCAACGTTTTTAAGCATCGGAAATAAGATTATTCCCGATACTTTTAAGCATCGTCCAATATTTTTATAAAAAAATAAATTATTTATTTTAAAATTTAAATACCTGTTATTCACAAAAATATTTTATATTTAAAGTCCAGATTACCTAGTAATATTTGATAAACTCGCTTCTTTTCGTACTCTTGAAACAAGTAAATAACGGTTCCTATGGATCAGAGATTCCATTACTATTCCTTGTGGACCGTGTTGGGCGGTGCACAAACTTAAAACAAGCCTGGCTTTTGAAATTTTTAAAAAAAAAATCAAAAAATCATTCGTACAAAAGTATTTGAATGGATATGGTGGGATCCCAAGAACAAAGTGAAATGTCAGCTGCTTTGCAAGTTGCAACGTGACGATCTACTGCCCTTTCAAGGGTCACAAGCTAGCAGATAGCAACTCTTTTGTTATATATATAGCTGGAGGAGGGCCAAATAATTTTATATGGTTCATGCCTCTGAAATGCATATCGCACCATCAGGAGAAGAAAGACTTTCGTCCTATTAATAGCTTTATCAGACACGAACAACCTCAAATAGATCTAGAAAAAGTTATTAAAAGATTTTGATTTCAAGGACAAGAATCCCCCTGTGGCAGAAACCTCAATAAAAATTAAGTAGAATTCAAAACAAGAAATTAGATTAAAGAGCTCCTCCACTCACCACCAGCCAGCATACACTACTCGAAGCTGATAGCTACATTAACTGCAGGATTATGGAGCACATCTGGTAATTTGGTCTCATATTTTAATGACAAGTAAATCATTGAATATGGACAAATATACCTTATACATCTGCCTGTTTGATTCTCGGCAGATATTGTATTAGAGTATAATAATTTCGGATGCAATGCATTTCTCAATTTTTCCTTCCACGTCGCAATTTTCTTATCCATTATAGACTTAACCATACAATACTGCCCGGCATTTTCTGGTAGGCTGGCAATGCTACCAACCTCCTCTTTTTATTTTTTTATTTTTTTGGTACATAAACCTCATTTGAACTTGTATTTAGCTGATATAAGTCTTCGAGCTATAAGGTCTCGAGGTGTAGGATTTACAAGTTCCTAGTTGCGTTACTCCTAAATGTAGATTTTCTTGCTATTAGAGTATACATGCATGGTCCTTCAAATTCCTTCACATATTTCCTATCCGATTAGATGCAGTTTATGCTAGCTTGCAATGTGAACCTAGAGAAAGGATTTATATTCGACTTCCAACATATGTGAAATAAAAAATAGCCTTAAATTATATTACCAGTGAACAATCATAGCCTGCACAACTCTCATCACAACTCTTTCTTCCTATATATTAACAATATGGCATGGAATAAATACCGGTAAGAATAATTAATTGGCAAATCACACCCCAAGTGCTACAAGTTTTCTTTTTTTAGAACTGATTGAAAAATGATGGGAGAAGTTTCAAATACATAACCAAAATGAAGAAAGTCATACCACAGCATCATAACGAAGAAAGTCATGCCACTGCATCATCTCAACCAATAGTTTCTTCTTTTATATACCATTATTTTTTATGTTTATTTCTTTTTCAGTTAATAAGCACTTGTACATGTAGGACTATAGCAAAGAAAAACTTATTTATTGCATTTGGGCTATTGCTGATTTATATCACATCTGAAACGAACATCAATAATTAAATTAATTAAACAACCTTCAAAAAATTAAAATGCAACAGGATGGTGTATCAGAAAAAATTAAATCCTCATGGACAAAGCTAGGGGTATTTTTGGTGTCTTTAGAATGTATACATCAACATGCATGAGGACATACATAATCCAAATTGAGTAACAACAGCACAAACATAGCTAGATATTAAGCATAATGGCAAGGGGATAACAAACCAAACATGTAATACATGACAACACGAAGGTGGAGAGCATTTATACTTCTAAGGTGGAAAGCATTTATTAAGAGAAAGAAGAATGTGGAACCTGATTCAGGATGAGCTTGAAACAAAAAAACCCACCAATATTTATTATGAATTTATGATTCCAGAATAACAATTATATCGCTTTAAGAATCTAACATATCATATCAGTTGAAATTGAAAAGTAAAACATCAAAATCTTGACAAACCTGTTTGCTACATTATTGTGACAATAAAAGTACTAAATCATGTTTAAATATCTAGACTGGACCAAGACATCAGATCATCAAAGCATTGTTACAAAAAAGGTCCATCGAATCAGTATTGGAAGCCATACTAGTTAGTTACCGGATTAGGTATGGTACAATATGCATCCCATAACAAGACGAGCTTCAATAAACTTTTTCCTCACTCCCAATCATGGTATCACCTGAAATTGTGTGGTACAGGTTGCTACCAGGCAATACATGCACACTTCCACTTTATCCCTGTCTATGGAATAGCACACGCCAATGGTGTTGATAACATTATCTAATACGTGCACAAAGTAATCCAATACCACTATGAGCAGCAACCAAGCGAGAGTGGCAACAAGATACGTTTCTGCACTCAGAGCGTTGACATCTTTTAAAATTGCACAAACCTGTTTCAAGACACAGATGTACCAATATTCATTAGAAGATAAAACAGAAATGCATGAATTTTTTAATCAGAATACTGTGCAAGCATTGCAAACACTTTGATATTATATAAATTAACCAAATCTGGAGAAACATCACCAGGATTCGAACTGGAGCTATATGCGAGATAAGATTATTGGTATTTCTCACCAATAAGAATCACAAGATTATGAATCTTGCATGCCTTTTCAAGTATACATTTCTCACTCCTTAACTGATATCCCATTAGTAACTTGGATAAAAGAAGTCCTTCCAAGTTTTAAGACCAAAATGTGGTTGTTGACTTGTTGCATACAGTTAAACTATAACATTCTGTGCATTGAATCACAATTATTGCAGCTAGAATAGTCTACAAATATTAGTACAAATGTCCGAATAAGCGACAAAAATAGAACTGAAACATCCACAAAACTTCTCATCCAAATCAGCATAATATTTCATGAAACTTACCAGGCATATGAGCTTTTGATGTTGTGGAGAGAAGCAGTTGGAAGAAGAGTAGGTGAAGAAGAGTGGCCATCTCTTAGTGTGAGAGTACAAATTTTCCTCTTGGGATATGGAGGGGTGTTCACACTTTATGCAAAATATAACTCCACTGCTCAGAGGCCAATTCGAAACCCTGCAACCAAAAACTGTTAAGACTGTTTGAGCTCTTTTCCTATCTGCTTGTAGGATGAAAAACATATCTTTTGGGATCAAATGCTGGTCCATCCAGTGGCACTTCCCAATTTGAGCATATTTAGCAATAAAATCAGCCAGTTGGTTAGCATCCCTGTAAGTATGATGTGCCTGAAAAAAAGTATATTTAGAGATGCAAATTTGGATATCTGTCAATAAGGGATATAACAGAGATTGATTATTTTGTATATAAGATATTAAAGATATAGAATGAGCAGTCCCCTTCAAGATGGATATGCATAGCTCATGAATTATACAACTTGGATAGACCCCACCAGGCCGCTAAGAGTTCCACATATTTGATAGAGCAGGAAGTGATCGGTTTTCTAACCGTCATAATAAGATGATTATCAGAGTTGCCAATAATGAAGGCAATAGAAGCCATATTGTATAATACGGTATATCCAAGCTGAGAATAATAAGATGATTCTCTAGCATTCTTGTTCAAGAACTTTATAAAAGTGAAATGGCTCAATAATATGCATATGTCCTTGTTCCAAGTATGTCACTAATGCTGGATCTTCAGTTATCCTCAAACGCAAGAAGTAATAGAGTTGTAAAAGAGTTATACTAATGAAGTAAGTACCCATGAGGAAGAAACAAACTGATGAAGTATCACAGCATTCATGAACAACTGTCCAACTTTGTACAGAATCAATGAATTTGTTGAGAATACCCATGAACAAGAGCTGATGAAGTAACAGAGGAGATATACAAAGGATAATAGAAGACATATCCCATGAATTTGTGAAGGCATCTCGACCATACGAACTCAGTTTGTGAAGGCATCACCAACAAGATTAGTACTATTGCAAATAGCTAGAACCAACAAGATTAGTACTATTACAAAATAATTGTGGTTTCATCTGTGATATCTTAAGTGCATTAACATCCCAACTGATCTTGATATTTTCCAAGCATATCCTGAATCATAAAGACAATATCACCCTAATGATGTGCTAGTTTAAAAGCATCTGTGACAAAAGTTTACCACATTCATGTGACTTATTAGACCATAAAAATGTTTCAGGATTAAAAAAATATACCAATTGGATTTCATGAGGATCCAAGTACAGTGCCTTGTTATCTTGCACGCCAACAATCTAAGTTGAGGCCCCATATTTTCCACCCAAAATGCCCAGGCTTTGTGGAAACGTGAATGTTTCCCATAGCAATGGAATATACC
This sequence comes from Areca catechu, assembly GCA_021397845.1. Lineage (NCBI taxonomy): Eukaryota > Viridiplantae > Streptophyta > Magnoliopsida > Arecales > Arecaceae > Areca > Areca catechu. The sequence goes on from CM038051.1 coordinate 182,689,761, forward strand.
TGAAAAGAAACATGACATAAATACTAAAGATGGCAGAATGCCAAAATATAAAGCTGCAATAATTTATATTTGACACACCATATGTACAAGTGTTTAGAGATGTAACTGCTGAAAGCATTCATTAACATATAAAGTTTATCATATGCGACCTTGAATTACTATAAGCAATGTAATGCTCCAGCATCATTGAATTACTATAAGCAAATATCAAAAGCTGACATATTTCAAATATACTGGGGTGACCTTTTCTAGAGCAAGGACCAAAGGAACCAGCAAAAGCATGGGTGCCAAGGAGATTTGGCCCTTGCTAAATCAGAATAGAGTCTGCCAGCAACATCAACCCATTCTATTTACATGCTGACATGGAAGCACATGATTGGAAGTTGTTTTCAAAGCTCAAAAACTTATATCAGGTATGTTTCAATAAAATTATTTTTTTGCTGAAATAGAGTATAATTTACCCATTTCTATTTCTCTATAACTAGAGGTACTCTCCCTGTTTCCATTTAAGCATGCTATTCAGGCCTTTTTAGCATTATGGTTTACAAAGAGTGTACATGCTCCCACATCAAATCTCGGTCTGACAATGTAACTGTTGTTCCACACGAAGAACATCCTAAGGACCTCAATTTCCCATTTTAAAATGTCTGGCGTTGCTGATTAGTAAACTGGAACCCAGAAGAGAACCAAATGATGAGATTAATTAATTTCGTAAATTCTGACAGCAAGACACTTAAATATTCTTTCTGACAGCATGGATGTTGCCATCCTAACCACCCTTTATCAGTGTCCTATTATCTCATCTATAGAATTCTATTCTTCATCAAGCAGATATTAGTAAATGAATTGAGACAAGAGTGATTTGTGATTAATTTTAATAAATATCTTCTACAATATATGTCATTCTCATGCTTGAAGAAGTCAACTAGCCTTTTCTTAGCTACATTACTATAATTCAATTTAGCCCAAACTTTTAATAGTCAAGATGCTGGCAAATTAGATGACATCAAATTCTACCACTTTTGTATATGGTTAGCATCTTTTGTCATTAACCTGACCTTCAAGTTGTTAAATACAATGAAAAGTCATGAAAACGAAGACAGCGATCGAAGCTGAGCCCGGTCATACCCGACGCGAGGGCATCAACGGCAGCCACCTGATTACCGGCCCCGCCCCTGCTTGGAGGCCAAGATCGATGCGAGAGGAGAAGCCGACGATCCCACGCTGGGGTCGAGAGGGGGGGGATCCGGCACGGCGTCCGCGTCGCCGGAGGGTGCCAGGCTAAGGATCAGGTAGGCTAGGAGGCCTCCATGGTCGCAAGGATCTGGGTTGACTGCCGGCGGACTGCATCATGCTGGAGAATCGTGCCGAGGGTCAGGTCTTCCCAGCCGTGGCGGTTGCTGAGAGGCTTCTCGGGTGGCGGAGGTGGTGGCGATGGAGCTGCTTCGGGTGGGGGCTGCCCCTGGCGAAAGAGGAGGAGGAGGAGGGAGGGATCTAGGCTCGGAATTGGAGGAGGAGGAGGAAATCGCGCGCCGACAATGGATGGAGGAAGGGAGAGGGATGACGGAGGGAGGGAGAGCTCGGAGAGGGAGATGACGTAGGAGGGAGGAGAGCTCAGATCTAGGGTTTCAATCCCTTTAAAACGCATAGAGAAGAAGAGGAGATGGCGATGGAGATGTTAAAAACCAATTTTGCCAACGCTTTTTACAAGCATCGGTAACAATTCGGCGCTTCGCGATGCTTAAGTTAGCATCGGGAAAAACAGGTCATCTTTCCTCTTTTTCCTGTAGTGCAGGCTTTTTCAGGCCAGTCATCAAAGATGGATGGGAGAAAACATGGTGGTTCCATTCATGGTGGCCCTTTCTTATTTTTTTTGTTTAATCCAATCTTCCATAAATACCATGCTTTGATACCAATTGTAGAATTTTTTTTAATGACCCCATAGATCATATGCAGAAGATTGGAATACAAAATTTTGAGATTTGATCTGAATAACTAATAGATCTAAATAATTCACATAATCATGATCCACAAAAGAATTAGATTTGATATGCATACTTGTGTTCGCCGTTGATTGCAAACTTTCAACCATGATGTTCACACGAATACTAAAAATAGAGTCCTTCTCTTTAGTTTCCCTTCTCAACATGGGCTATTCGATGGGATAAGTCATGAAATATGTTATATTATATAGAAGAAGTGGAGAGAGGACCTAGTCAATAAAAAAAAATATCTTAATGGCCATCCATTATGGGTCAAGTCAAGCTAAGACCTATACTATACTACCTCAACCAAATCAACTAATATAAGGCACTCCTAGTCCAAATACAAAGGATCATACACAATATAAGGCTATATACATGTTTATTAATATGAATCATATAATCAACCTATTTTTAATAAATCAAAATAAATAATAATTAATTTTAGCCTAAAATTAGAAAAAATTTTATATTCTTTTACCTGAATAATATTAATTATGATTTTAAAAATATTTTATTTTTAAAATGACTCTCGAGTTGAACACAATACATGGCTACTAAAATATAGATATATAGATATCATTTAAATAACTTGGTCTACAGTATCAATCATGCAAATCATAGAAGTCATTGCATCCCTTATTTGATACAAGACCTATCAATGGTTACAAGCATTACAAAATATTATCGGCACAAGTCTTGGTGTGATAGTATAGCAAGAAAATAGCATCCAAAAGTGATTCAATATACTATTTTCATTGTTAGTCCACCAATTTCTCTTCAACATGCTTAAAAACAAAATAAGCCAGAAAAAATTTAATGGCATCAAAATAACAAGCCATTCTATCTCATATATTCAACATGGGTGTCCATGACGAGATGAACAATATATTTGAGATTTGATACCTAATCTCAATTTTTATATAATAGGTACATAACCAAAAGAGATATCTTATAAACAAAAGCAATTATATAAATATACTATTAACTATCATGTCAACAATATATATGAATACTTATGATAGATATAAATAAAAAATAAGTCTACAATAATAATAAAGCACAATTACAAAGTCATTCTTACTAACTAAGAATATTAAAAAAACTCAATATATCCATATTTTCAACAAACTTTGTAAAACATATGGGCCTCAAACCCATGATCAGTGGATCAGCAATCATGGACTCTATATTAATATACTCAATAGTTATATCTCCATTCTTCACAAGATCTCTAATAGTGAAATACTTTAGCTCGAAATATTTAAATCTACTAAAAAGTTTATTATTTTTTATAAAGAATACTATAACTTTATTATCATAATAGATCATCACAGGTCTGAAACATGAATATAAAAACTGAAGTCCTGTCATAAAATTTTTCAACCAAACAGCTTAAGTAGCAGCTCCGTAATAGGAGATAAATTTGGCTTGCATGGTGAAAGAAGCAATCAATGACTATTTAATACTTTTCGAGGATACTTCACCATCAGCTAATATAAAAATATATTTAGAGGTTGATTTTAAATCATCAGGGCATTCAACATTATCTAAATTAGAATATCCCACCAACTCTAGGTTATTAACTCTCTTGTATATAAGCATATGATTCTTGATATTCTATAAATACCTCATTACCTTCTTTGATATAATCCAATGCTGATAACCTGAGTTTGACAAATATCTACCAAGAACACCCAATATAAAATCAATATCAGGCCTAGTACAGATTTGTGCATACATCAGACTCCCTACAGCATTGGTATAAGGCACAATTTTTATCTGATCTTTCTTAAACTCATTGTTTGGACATTGATCTTTACTGAACTTGTCACCTTCGATAACAAATAAATCACATGGTCTGCAAGTCTACATATTAAACTTTTCAAGGATCTTGTTGGTATATGCCCTTTATAATAAATCTATTAGATGACGTGATCTGTCCCTATGAATTTTAATATCCAAAGCAAAAGATGTCTCATCAAGATCTTTTATATCAAAATTCTTAGATAGTATTTATTTGGTCTTACAAAGTAAATCAAAGTTGCTATTGGCAAGTAAGATATCATCAATATATAAAACAAAAAAGATAAATTTTCTTTCACTGATTTTGAGATAGATATGCTGATCAATTTTGTTTTTCTCGAAACAAAGAGAGGTTACGACCTCATCAAATTTCAAATACCATTATCGTGATGTTTGTTTTAAATCATAGATAGGTCTCTTTAATTTGCAAACCAGGTGTTCTTTACCACTTTAACGGAAACCTTCAGGCTGTTTCATATACACTTCTTCACCGAGGTTACCATTTAAGAAAACAATTTTAGCATCCATTATTTGACTATCAACATTTAGGCAAATCCATCAAAGGGTGATTAGATATCTAGGGGTACATGAAAACATCAATATATATCAACTACCCATTGAAATTGAAATTGAAGACCAGTAGCTACATCGCAAATTTTACCCCAAATAATAGAGCATTTTCTAGGTTTAGAATAAATAAACTAGGAACCCGTAAAGTGATATCTAGCACAAACTACCTGAGCCCATAAACTATTTGGATATAGAATGATTTGTGCAGCTAATTTACTCAAATACTAGGATCTAAGAAGGTGTAATGAAACAATACCCAACCAACCCTTAACTTTTGGTACATTTACTTGATCCCAAGCCACCCTATGAAAACCCTGTTGATCAGATGTGTCCCTATAGAAAGGCCTCAAATTCTTTTTCTAGCTGATTGATAATAGAAAGAAGAATATGAACTGATGACATAACATACAAAGGAATTGTGGACATGACAGATTGAATTAAGGTAAGGTGACCATCAAAGGATAGTTTCTTCCACTTCCAGATATCACTGATTTGATGCTTTTTTGGATCAAAAACTGAAAATCTTGACACTATAAAGGATTACCCCGATACTGGAACCCCAAGATATAAGACTGGGGCAAGTTAAACACAGGGATAGTTAATATTATACGATTCCGGTTGTTAATACTGAATGACCAACACCAGTCCTATCTACGTGGAATTGAGTCTCAGAGTTTATTTTTGTTTGGACTCTTAGTTTATTTGTTTGGTTTAAACAATGAGTCTTGAGTTAGTCTAGTTTTAGTTAAAGTCTTGGTGTTTCCATCATATATGCCAGTAGAGGACTTTAATATAAAAAAAAAAATCCATCAACGTTGTGTGGTTGCAGTAACGTTTTTTGTTCTTCCTGTCTTCCAAAATTCATGTGCGTGGGTTTTGGGTTCTACAATCTTGGTATCAGAGCCAGGTTGTGCCCGTGGTCCACCGTGTGTCCGTCTCCAAACCTTGCTGTTGTTTGGAGAGCCTTGGAGAACGTGAGAGGAAGACCGTGTGCAGCGGAGAAGATCAAAGGAATTCCATAACCAGCGATCATGGCTGATCTTCATGTTGTTGGTGGCATCAAGAAGCTCAACAATCAGAACTACAACTCCTGGTCAACCTGCATGATTTCGTATATGCAAGGTCAGGATTTGTGGGAGGTTGTAAATGGCAATGAAACACGGCAACCTGATGAAGATACGAACGGGACGCTGCGGAAGTGGAAGATCAAGACGGGTAAGGCGATGTTTGTCCTGAAGACGACGGTCGAAGAAGACGTGCTGGACCATATCCGTGAGTTGAAGACCCCCAACGAAGCTTGGAATACTCTTGCTGCATTGTTCTCCAAGAAGAATGATACCAGGCTTCAACTTCTGGAGAGCGAACTACTGTCGGTGGCGCAGCGAGATCAGACGATCGCCCAGTATTTCTACAAGGTGAAATCCTTGTGTCGAGAGATTTCCGAGTTGGATCCAGAAGCTCCAATTAGCGATACCAGGATGAAGCGAATCATCATCCATGGTTTGAAGTCTGAATTTAGGAGCTTTGTTGCTGCTATACAGGGATGGCAAAATCAGCCATCGCTTGTGGAGTTTGAAAATCTGTTAGCCGGCCAAGAAGCCTTAGCCAAGCAGATGGGAGGAGTCTCGTTAAAAGGTGAAGAAGAGGCACTCTATGCCAATAGAGGCAGGAAGAACTCTAAGCAGCATGTTGTTAAAGGATCTAAGAAGAAGGATGATGAGGTGGAGAATCATCAGGGCGAAGGGAACTCTTGTGCAGGGGGCAGATCAAGAAACTCTGGCAATGGTAAAAGGTTTGAAGGAAAATGCTACAATTGCAAGAAGAAAGGTCATATGGCAAAGGATTGCTGGTTCAAGAAGAAGGAGGTAGAAAGCAATGTTGCAAGCTCAAAAATTGAAGATGAATGGGATACTGAGACACTTTTCGCTACAGCCGAGGTTGAGCAAGCCTTCACGGTAACAATTGTCACCGAAGTTGATTATGAAAATGACTGGATTGTTGATTCAGGGTGTTCAAATCACATGATCGGTGACAAGGAGAAGCTACAGAATCTGTCTGAATATAAGGGAAGCCGGGTGGTGGTGACAGCAAATAATTCAAAGCTACCAATTGCTCACACTGGCAATACAGCAGTTGCTCTTCCTTGCAATAATAGTGAGGTGCCGCTCCATAATGTCTACCATGTTCCAGGGATGAAAAAGAATCTTCTCTCTGTGGCACAGTTGACATCTTCTGGCCATGTTGTTGTGTTTGGCCCACAAGATGTCAAGGTGTATCGGGATCTTCAGATTGTCCAAGAACCAGTGATGAAGGGGCGGAAATTGGATTCAGTTTATGTGATGTCTGCCCAAACTGCCTATGTAGACAAAACCCGGAAAAATGAAACAGCTGATCTTTGGCATATGCGACTGGGACATGTCAGCTACTCCAAGCTCAATGTGATGATGAAGAAGACGATGCTGAGGGGCCTTCCACAGCTTGAAGTAAGGACTGATACGGTTTGTGCTGGATGCCAATATGGAAAAGCACATCAGCTGCCTTATGAGGTATCCAATTTTCAAGCAAAGGAGCCCCTACAACTGATTCATTCGGATGTGTTTGGACCAGTCAAGCAGGCTTCCATCAGTGGAATGAAATACTTGGTGACCTTTATTGATGACTTCTCGAGGTATGTTTGGATTTATTGCATGAAGGAGAAGTCTGAAACCTTCTCAAAATTTCGAGAGTTCAAGGAAATTGCAGAAGCGAAAACTGGAAGAACTGTCCACTGTTTACGGACAGATAACGGGGAGAGTATACCTCAAAGGAGTTCCTGGATTTTCTTCAGAAGTGCAGAATTCGCCATCAGTTCACTTGCACCAATACTCCACAACAAAACGGTGTATCAGAAAGGAAGAATAGGCATCTAGCTGAAATCTGTCGGAGCTTGCTTCATGCAAAGAATGTACCGGGTCGATTTTGGGCTGAAGCAATGAAGACAGCAGTCTTTGTGTTCAACCGGTTGCCTCAAAAAAGGTTATCATTTCTTTCACCCTTTGAAAAATTATGGAATTCAAAACCTGCAATAGGACATTTTCGCGTTTTTGGATCTGTGTGCTATGTATTTGTACTTGACCATCTATGCAGCAAAATGGAGAAGAAGGCTATCAGATGTATTTTTGTAGGTTATGATAGTCAAAGAAAAGGGTGGCGGTGCTGTGATCCAGTTACAGGAAGATGCTACACATCGCGGAATGTGGTATTTGATGAGGCATCTTCATGGTGGTCTGCGGACAAGAAGGAACTGCCAAGTTCGGATGTCTACAAAGAAGATCTGGAACCCTCACATGTTCAGCTTAGTTCACAGCAATTTGAAGTTGCAGAAAGCAGCGGTAATGGCGAGGAAAGAGATGTTCAACATCCATGGCAGACAGGTGTTTATCAGAGAGTAGAAGAGGAGGACGAGCCATTACAGCAAGATATGCCGACTGCACTTAGAAGATCAACCAGGATTAGAAAAACAAATCCAAAATATGCTAATGCTGCATTAGTGGAGGATATGGATACAAGGAAACCAGAGACATTTGAAGAGGCTTCACAGCACTCGGAATGGTTCAACGCAATGAAGGAAGAGATTGCTGCACTTGACCAAAATCAGACCTGGGAGCTGATGGCCAAGCCAAAGGATGTGATGCCCATCTCATGCAAGTGGGTGTACAAAATCAAGCACCGTGCTGATGGATCGATTGAGAGATACAAAGCTTGTCTTGTAGTTCGAGGGTTCTCCTAACAGTACGGGTTAGATTATGATGAAATATTTAGTCCTGTTGCAAAGCTCACAACAGTAAGAGTTCTCCTGGCTTTGGCAGCAAGCAGAGGGTGGAATTTATGGCAAATGGATGTAAGAAATGCTTTCTTACATGGAGAGCTAGACCGAAAAATTTACATGGAACAACTGCTGGGATTTCAGAGTTCTGAGCACCCTGAATATGTGTGCAAACTTCGGAAGGCACTCTATGGTTTAAAGCAGGCGCCGAGGGCCTGGTACGGGAAGATTGCTGAATTTCTTATTCACTCTGGATACCAGGTAACTTCTGCAGACTCAAGCCTGTTTGTTAAAGCTAGTGAAGGGAAAATAGCTGCCGTATTAGTGTATTGGATGATCTAATTATCATCGGAGATTTTGAGGAGGAAATTATTCGAACCAAGGAAAACCTGTCGATCCATTTTCAGATGAAAGAACTAGGATGACTGAAGCATTTCTTGGGTTTAGAAGTTGATCACTCTGATGAAGGGCTATTTCTACATCAAAGAAAGTACTCCGAGGATTTGTTGAAGAAATTTGGGATGCTTAGTTGCAAACCGAGCACAACACCAATGGAACATAATACGAAAATCTACTTTCAGGAAGGCAAAAGTCTGACAGATATCACTATGTATCGGCAACTGATGGGCTGTCTTATTTACCTCAGTGTTACTAGGCCGGATATTTTGTTTGCTGTTGGGGTGATGAGCCGATTCATGCACAATCCAACGAGCCTTCATCTGGAAGCAGCTCGGCGAATCTTGAGGTACGTGAAAGGAACGCTCGGTCATGGCATCATGTACACAAAGAACAGCAGTTGCAAATTAGAAGGTTATTGTGATGCTGACTACGCAGGTGATCTTGATACTCGACGGTCAACTACTGGGTATGTGTTTAAGCTTGGATCTGGAGCAGTTTCATGGTGCAGTAAGAGACAGCCCACTGTCTCTTTGTCAACCACAGAAGCTGAATACCGAGCTGCTGCAATGGCATCTCAAGAAATTGCCTGGCTAAGGCAATTGCTGAAAGATCTGTTTCAGTTGGAAGAAGGTGGAGTTCTCTTACATTGTGACAATCTGTCTACAATAAAGCTGGCAGAAAATCCAGTTTTTCATGCTAGGACAAAGCATGTGAAGGTTCATTATCACTTCATAAGAGAAAAGGTGCTGCAGGGGGAGGTTGAGTTGAAATATGTTCGAACGGAAGACCAAGCTGCAAACTTGTTTACCAAGAGCTTGTGTGGCAACAAAGTTGAAGATCATTGTCATCAACTCGGTGTAGTAAAGAGATGAAGTGCTGGCGTTGAGGGGGAGTATTGAATGACCAACACCAGTCCTATCTACGTGGGATTAAGTCTCAGAGTTTATTTTTGTTTGGACTCTTAGTTTATTTGTTTGGTTTAAACAATGAGTCTTGAGTTAGTCTAGTTTTAGTTAAAGTCTTGGTGTTTCCATCATATATGCCAGTAGAGGACTTTAATATAAAAAAAAAAAAAAATCCATCAACGTTGTGTGGTTGCAGCAACGTTTTTTGTTCTTCCCGTCTTCCAAAATTCGTGTGCGTGGATTTTGGGTTCTACAAATACTATGCGAAGTTGAAGGACTAAATATTACTATGTGAAACTTTTCAAAATTAATAGCTTATCTGGAGCGATAATAATAAGCATCTAATATAGCCGCAATACAAATCGCTTCCTGGACTTTTGCACGCCCAATGATAAGATAATTATCCATATAAAACATATGGAAAAAATGCAATATCCCAATGGTCGAGAGGCTTGAACGAATTGACTTTGAACTGCACGATGCAATAAGTTTAATAAACATTATAAACAAAATATAAAAAGATATGGAGACAAGGGACAATCTCATCATCTAAAATCTCTAGATATAAAAAACCAAGCAGGAGAGCCCTTAATTAACAAAGAAAAGTGAGGATTAAAATTACAAGCTCAAGTCCAATTTATAAACCAAGTGTGAGAACCATACCCACGGTGAAATAGAAATTGTCAATTAATCCTATCATAAGTTTTTTTTTTTTTTTTCAATATCATGTTTAATTAATATAAACAATTTAAGTGGTAGTTCTCTGTAAGAAGATTGTTTTGGAGGTGCTTGATGAGATATAACGGAAACCACTCTTGAGCAAGATCAGGAAACAAATAAACTTGAGGATGTCGGTGGCTTACAATACGGATTTTGGTGTAAATGTTTTTTATTTATTTTTTTGGTAAGAGTAAATGTATTGTATTTGCTGAGGCTCCATGGAACTTGAGGAGCAGCTTCGGTCTACTTTCGACGTCGCTGACTGCTTGATTGAACTAGCTACTTGGTTTTGTTACTTTACGCGTTCTAATTTTGTTGCCTAGAATTGCCTTCTAGGCCTGTCGGTCAGGACGTACGGCGTGCCAAGCTAGCAATCTAAATCGAGATAGATATAAGTTGACTGCTGTCCTATTAATCCAATACGGTTCTCGTTACCAAGAATCAATACTGCTCACCGCTAAGATGGTAGTCCCATCAGTAAAAATCTTGTCTTATATATTATTAACAGATTACTGGTTTGATATAGGGTTTCATGAATAACCTGATTAAATTCAGAATTTTTTGGAACCTGCAATAATCGACGTGAACGAGAGATTAAGAATTTTTTTTTTATTTATTGACTTTTCTATCATTGATCAGTATCTTAATAATATCAAATCGATGTACTCAACAATAAATAGGAAAGGGGCTGTTCTCAGATTCGGGATTTATCCTCTATTTTTTTTTTATAAAAAAAAAAAACCAACGCTGCTCTATCTCCTCTATCCTTTTATTTATATTAATAATTTTTTTTTAAAAAAAAAAAACCAATACTGCTATGAAGTGACTAGGTTTCATCATTACTAAAAGATGGTGGGGCCGTGGGGGTGAGATCTCTTTGTAATAGAAGGCTGACAAAAAAAGTCCCGGTCATCGTTGCCCTCGCCTAGAGGCAACTACCCGGCTCTATCATGCTGCCAAGCTGAGCACGACCACGAGTTCACACCTTGCAGCTAACTCGATTGCCGCCTTGTACACGAAAACTCGATCGACACCAGAAGAAAGAAAGAGAGAAAAAAAAAAAAACTATGGGTGATCATAAATTCATATGTTGCAACAGTGGGAACTGAACCAGGTCTCCCTAGCAGTGCAAGCTGCAGGAACTTGACCAATTATCGAGTCATGCGAGACCTCCAGTTATCGAGTCATTCGCGTGTGTGGAGAGGGTTGAGGAGGGACCAAGGGCGGCACGGATCCTACAATCCGAAAATTTCCTGGGATGGCGGACGCCAGTCTTCCCGGCCAGGGTTAGGCATTCCAACTAACTCCGGTGGAAACCGATTAATTAATGCCACAATGCTATAAAATACTACAATCAAGAATTTTGCCAAATATCCAACATATTTTTTGCTTAATCATATACTTCCCCCAATAAAAAAAGCCACTCCAGAGAGAGAGAGGGGCAGCTCAGAAGTCTCCGGCGAGAAGAGATGCACCGAAGGCATTCCCTTGTGGCGTGAAATAAAGAACGGCTGGGCTGGTGTGGTTGTGCACCCCTTCGTACGTGGTTATCACATAGCTGGGGTCTTCTCCGTCTCTTTCCACTCTCTTCTTCACTGCGCATCCTTCGGTTGAGCAACGATAGTAGTTCCTGCTTTCCCGTACGTCATCCATTCACACATGCAGGAGAAATGAAAGCATAGTTAGCCGCTCTCACGCTGGAAATTAATTGGTGGCAGTTCTTCTGAGCGAAATAATGAAAGCTCTCTCTTTTTTTAGTACCCAGCAAAATGATGGAAAAAAGTTGTGAAGAGATACGTACGTTATGATTGAATTGTTTCCCCTAAAAAACTTTTCCTTCAGCAAGATATATAATTGCTGAACTTTCAGATAATTACGCGAATCAAGCGACGATTACAATCACAAAAAAAGAGTTACAGATCTCTCGTATACAATCGCACAAGCAGTCACTCGATCGGCATACGTTTTATTTGTTTTTAAAGCAAATATATATGTATATATACCTTGGGTTTGGGCTGCTCTTCACTGACTTCTTCCCGTACTTTCTCCACTTGAAACCATCATCCAGGATATCAATCTCGGACTTTGTTCTGAATGCAACCCTGAAAACTCCCTCTTTCTTCGGTATCTGCATCCCGCTCCCATATATCCTGATCATCATATAAAATCAAAATCAAACTCAGCATCACAACAAAATTCTGGTAAAACCATGCACGATATAATTAAACAGCGTAACAATAACCAGAGCAAACTCAGAACACTTGCCCGCAGGTACTATTGCCACTGGCCATCAGAGGAACTGGTCTTTCTAGTTGGCAAGCTACGGAGGCCTCGTTATATGATAAGTAATCAGAGGCATTCATTTCCATTGGCTGGCCGGAGCGATGACCAAAACCCATGCTGCTCATGGCTATCGCCCTCCAGTCACTCCTCTCGGAGGGTAAGTAGGCCATAACAACCCTTGCCGTAACGATGATCACTTTAAATGCGCAACTTTGTATTTAAACGTAGCCGTAGGAGAACTATTAACGTCAGAATAACTAAATATTTTCTCTTCTCATTATTGCGGATACTGCTTGGGTCTTCCCTCGTCACCGTTTCGGCTGCTGCCAAATCCTTTCAACATCTTTACTAGGTGTCCGATTTGAGTTCGCATTACTCGTGCATGCTGAGAGGCTTTTTGCAGCCGTTTGATCTTGTTTGATGATGCCATCCGATGCAAGATAGGGTAGGGCCGCCTGCATCCATTTGATGGTTGTCATCTATGGTAGGGCTGGCTGCTATCTTTGGGTCTTGCACCAAATACATCGGAATCTTGGTGATCGATGTCACATGTTTGGTGTGATTCAATGGAGAATGATAATGAGACAACGGTCATCTTGCACTGATCGAACACGTCATGCATGCATAAAAGCCAACAAGGATGCATTTGTCTCCATTTCATATAAAATTGGCAACATGATATATACAACCTTTCTTTTCATCGAAAGTATAAAACTTTATAGGCAAATTAAGTCCTGATTATCATACAATATTATTATAGGATAATGAAAGAAATTGGGGGAAGTAATCTAACGGTGATCGGTAATTTTAATTAAGAGCAAATCAAGCTAAGAATATAAAACTAATGATTGTGAAATTCGTACACCTTCACAAATTGCTAACAATTAGTCATTAAAAGGTGCACATTGACAACTAGATATAGATTAAAAGTATTCATATTGTTGACTTTTCATGGGTGATGTGGCATGACCGCCGGCGTGGAGTCCGCGTCTGATCCAGCTGACGGACAGGCTAGCGGAAGGTGCCACCTGGATGCCATCACGGAAGTTGAAGTCGAGTTCCCTGCCGAGATCGAGCTCCTTGTCGAGATCGAGCTCCGTGCCGAGGTCGGGCTCCCTATCGAGGTCGGGCTCCTTCCCGAAGTCGAGCTCCCTACCGAGGTCGGGTTCCTGGTCAAAGTCAACCTCCCACCTGTAGTCAAGCATGGGCAAAGACAGGTAGACTCAGTCTCTCCTCGAGCAACCGTAGGAGCAGCTGAGATAGTGATCCCTGAAAGGAAAATTAGTAGCGAGCATGCTTTGTATTTTAAAACTTTTTCAAAATAACATGCAGCGGAAGCATGATAAAATGATTAACATTTAATCTAAGCATGCTTTAAAACTTTTCTATGCTACTTGTCCCAAGATCTTGCATGAATGATTAATATAAACAGTAAAATCATGAATTCATGCTATGAACATTTCAAAGCAACATATCTATATATGTAAAACCATACCTTGTATGAAATGGAGACGCTCTCCGCTGCGAAAGATCCAGGAGCAGGAGGAAGAACTCTGCTTAGCCGCACACGTGTCCGGCCTCTACAGGTGGTTCACACCAGGGCTCTTTCAAAATCTACTTCCACGCCAAGTGCTAGCTTGTTGTGGAATGATTTGATCGGGACTCCTTTTCTTCTTTCGATGCCGGACTCTCCGAATGAATGAAGAAGCTCAAGAGGTGGAGAATGAGTGGTTGGAACCCTTCCCAAACACTCAATCATAAGACCTAGATCTCTAGGTACAAAATTGCACACTTTTCTCCAAAAACCTCACACCTAAAAACTAGAACTTTTTTCCTAGTTTCTTCCCTTTCTTCCCTTTGATTTTTCTAGCATTTATTTGCTGAATTTTTCCTTATTTTCGTCCTCCCATTTCAGCCCCTTAAGTAGATGGAGATGGAGAGGGAGAGTGGGGAGTTATAGGTGTGGTAATGGGTAGTTATGGGGAGTTATGGTTATGGGAAGTTACATAACTCCCCAAAAATGAATTTAAACTTATTTAAATTCAGATTAAATGTATTAATTGATTTTAATTCATAACTAAAATCAATTGGGTCAAGTGTGCATACATTGGGTTCAACCCGATTGGACCCAAACCCATTTTGAACCAAATTCTATTTGATTCGTTCCAGATTTTTATAGCTTAATCAAATTGGGCTATCAAGTAATCACATTACTTAATTCACCTCCATGCATCACCAACTATTAGTAAAAATTTCATGTCACAACTTTTTGTGACATCAAGTGTCTACACTTACGAAATCAACAAGTATCGACACTTTCAAGAATATCAAGTGTTGACACTTGGATAAAGGAAAAACCTTTTTCTCTGTGAGTCCACGAACGATTCCCAATCGTTCTCCGATCACTAGATCAAGTAGAAACCCCTATGGTGTGTGACCCCATAGGTTCGAACACTAAGCCGGTAGCACTGGAACATTTCCAATACCAGTCAAAGTCGCCATCTAGCAATGACACCCGACGTCCGGATAGGTCGAAGTTGCAGAGCAATAATCAAGAACCAGGAGATATAGAAACCTTGTAATTAATCCCTTTGACCTCAATGCTCAGGAAGACTTAGGGTTTAACTGCCCGACCCATAAAGTCCATCAACAATGTATCTCAATCTCACAAGTCCTGTAACACTTTACAGTGACTACCCTGGCCAAGGTTTTGCTAAATTGAAACATAGTAAGATATCTACTCCAAACACTTTGGAGGGATCAATCCAATCTTGATCCGATCACCGCTACACGAGTACTTAACTGTACCCAGAAACCTTCCGTCCCTGGATTAGAAATCCAGATAGTCCAGTACCAAAGTACAGTGAGTTGCTCGCAAGCTACCATGACGATCTCATGTCTGAGGGATAACTACGTCCATATCAAAACTCTAGGCAGAAAAAGTACAGATAGGTCACGTTCGATGAAATGTCAAACACAACATCTGCATGCCATACCAGTGTCTCTACACTCTTTGGTTAAGAGGACAACCAACGACTATGGCACACAATGACCTATACTTGATATACTATCATCCTGAAATAAGTATATCATTTGGTCGCGAACAATTTTAGGACTATATGATATATCCTCTCTATATCACATACAAATAGTCCTAAGGACTTCATCACTGAAGAACTCATTACAGAAAGATGAAATAGTGATGAACTGCTAGAATAAATATTTTATTCAATAATATAATTCATATATAATTACATCAAATGTACAACTGTTTACAGTAGAAATTGGCTTTGGGACACATTTTCCAACAACTCCCACTTGGACTAAAGCCAATCAGAACAGTATCGTATACCCATCTTCCATTTACAATTATTGAGTTCTTGAATTCTAACGACTTTAGTAAAGGGGTCAGCCAGGTTCTCCTTTCCGTCAATCTTCAGAAGGTCGATATCACCTCATTCCACGATTTCTCGCACAAGATGAAATCGGTGCAGAATATGCTTGGTACGCTGATGGGACTTCGGCTCTTTGGCTTGAGCAATGGCTCCAGTGCTATCACAGTACACTGGAACAGGACCATCCAGGGAAGGTGCCACTCCCAGCTCGCCAAGAAATTTTCGCAACCAAACAGCTTCCTTTGCTGCATCAGATGCTGCAATATATTCCGCTTCGCATATAGAGTCTGCTACAGTGTGCTGCTTGGAACTCTTCTAGCAGATAGCTCCACCATTCAGGGTAAAAACAAAACCAGATACACTCTTACTATCATCCCTATCTGACTGGAAACTGGAGTCAGTATACCCCACAAGTTTCAAGTCAGGTCCTCCAAAAAGAAGCCACTGGTCCTTGGTATTTCGCAAATACTTCAGGATGGTTTTTGCAACCTTCCAGTGTGCTTCACCTGGGTCAGACTGGTATCGACTCACTATTCCTAATGAGTATGCCACGTCTGGTCTAGTACATGTCATGGCGTACATGATGGACCCTACTACCGAAGCATAAGGAATCCTAGTCATACGCTCTCTTTCCTCAAGAGTTGTCGGACAATCCTTCTTGGAAAGAGAAATTCCATGGCCTATCGGAAGATAGCCTTTCTTGGATTTCTCCATGCTAAACCTTTTCAGCACGGTATCAATGTACGTAGACTGGGATAAACCTAGAAGCTTCCTTGATCTATCCCTATAGATCTTCATACCTAGTATGAAAGAAGCTTCACCCAGGTCTTTCATAGAAAACTGGGATGACAACCAGGCCTTTATTCCCTGTAATGCAGGGATGTCATTCCCGATTAAGAGAATGTCATCCACATACAGTACAAGAAATGCAACTACAGAACCATTTGCCCACTTATATATGCAGGGTTCTTCTTTGTTCTTAACAAAACCATACGTCTTGATACACTTATCAAAACACATGTTCCAACTCCGAGATGCCTGCTTTAGTCCATAGATGGACCTACTAAGCTTACATACCTTAGATTCATCTATGGATGTGAACCCTTCAGGTTGCATCATATACACCTCCTCATCTAGCTCACCATTTAGGAAAGCTGTTCGGACATCCATTTGCCAGATTTCATAATCCAGATATGCAGCTAAGGCAAGCATAATCTGAATAGACTTGAGCATTGCCACAGGGGAAAGCGTCTCGTCATAGTCAATACCATAACGTTGACGATAACCCTTGGCAACCAGACGGGCTTTATAGGTCTCTACCTGCCCATCTGTGCCCCGTTTCCTTTTGAAGACCCATTTGCACCCAATGGGTTTTACCCCTTCAGGTGGATCAACCAAAGTCCATACTTTGTTGATTTTCATGGACTCCATTTCAGATTTCATGGCTCCCAGCCACAACTCAGAATCAGACCTCTGCATCGCGTCCATATAGGTGATTGGTTCCTCGTTGTTCTCATCGAGCTCAACGGGATCACCGTCTTGGATCAGAAAATCATAGTATCTATCCAGTTGACGCGGTACTCTACCAGATCTCCTTAATGACTGGTCAATAGGCTCAAGGTTTGATCTTATCATAACGGGTTCTGTAGCAGTTCTTGAGTGATTTGGTTCTTCTATCTGTTGAACTTCAGTAAGCTCAACATTGGCAGCTTGAGCACCTTCAGTAAGGTACTCCCTTTCCAAAAAGGTAGCTCTAAGACTGACGAACAATTTTTGTTCCCCAGGCATATAGAAAAAATAACCCTTAGACTCTTTAGGATACCCAACAAAGAGGCACCTGTTAGACCTAGGTCCAAGTTTATCGTTTCCAAACGCTTGACATAAGCCGGAAATCCCCAAACCCAAAGGTGTGATAGACTCGGCTTACGCCCATTCCATATTTCATATGGAGTTTTGTTAACAGACTTACTCGGAACTCTATTTAGAAGATAGCATGCTGACTCCAAAGCATACCCCCAAAAGGAAGTTGACAAAGTTGCAAATCCCATCATGAATCTGACCATGTCTAACAGAGTCCGATTCCTCCTTTCAGATACACCATTTAACTGAGGCGTCCCAGGAGGTGTCCATTGAGAGAGAATCCCATTCTCTTCAAGATAAGTCAGAAACTCCCCAAAAAGATATTCTCCACCTCGATCTGATCGAAGGATTTTAATAAGCTTCCCGGTTTGTTTTTCAACTTCATTACGATACCGTTTGAACATCTCAAACGATTCAGATTTATGTCTCATCAAAAAGA
Source organism: Areca catechu (assembly GCA_021397845.1). Taxonomy (NCBI): domain Eukaryota; kingdom Viridiplantae; phylum Streptophyta; class Magnoliopsida; order Arecales; family Arecaceae; genus Areca; species Areca catechu. The sequence goes on from CM038051.1 coordinate 182,707,925, forward strand.
CATAACCGTACCTTGAAAGATCGTCCGTAAATGTAATGAAATATTTATACCCACCCTTGGCATCGACATTCATTGGTCCACATACATCAGTATGTACTAGACACAAAATGTCATCGGCTCGTACACCTTTTCCAGTAAAAGGTGACTTGGTCATCTTACCAAGTAAACAAGATTCACAAGTTGGCAGTGATTCACAATCACTAACGTTTAGGAGACCTTCTCCCACTAACCTGTTGATTCTATTCTTGTTTATATGACCTAGCCTACAATGCCAGAGATAAGCATCATTGACATTATCTAATCTAGGGCATTTGCAAGAAATGTACATTACACCAATAGGCTGTGATAAAACATAAATGCCATTCTTAATATATCCAGTCATAACCACAATATCATTCATAATGACTTTGCAAAAATCACTCTTGATTAATAGTTCATAACCATTACTGGCCAACTGGCCTACAGAGATAATATTTACAAGGAATGATGGACAATAGTGACAATCACTAAGAACAACTTTACAAGACTCGAAAAATAGATTGACAATTCCCAATGCCAGGACTGGAGCTTGACTTCCGTTCCCCACATTCAGAAATCTCTCGCCATTCTCGAATCTTCTACTAACTTGTAGTCTCTGCAACGTATTGCAAATATGATAAGGACTACCAGTATCTAATATCCAGTTAGTAGTATCACAAATAGAAAAACAACAAGGATTTATCATATAAATACCTTGTCCAGCAACCTTTTGCTGCTTCTTCTTCTTCGGCCTGTTCGGGTCAAGTGTAGCTAGGTAAGCGGAACAATTCCTCTTCCAATGACCCGGCTTCTTGCAGTAGAAGCATTCTGCCTGACTCTGGTCAGCCTTCTTCTTAATCTGACTGGGCCCAGCACTTTACACCATTTTATTTTTATTCTTTTTCTTTTTCCCTTTCTTAAAGGGATGACGCCTTGCCGCACTGCCTCCCACTAAATTCATCAAGCTCTTTTGGAGCTAGTGATCCTTTTCATAAGTCCGTAGTAACCCCATCAACCCATGGTAGTTGACTACAGGCCTTGTTAATCTATAGTGATCTAGAAAAGGTAAGTAGGAGGGAGGCAAAGAATTCAAAATCGCATCTTTCCCAAGCTGCTCGTGGAAAGGATATCCGAGTTTGGCCAAGCGCTCGATCATCTCGATCATGTACAATACATGATCAGTGACCGAGGACCCTTCAGTCATTCGAACGTTGAAGATGGTAGAGGAAACCCTGTACCTTTCAACGTCATCTGGAGCACCAAAAGATTCCTTCAACTTTTGAAGGATTTCCTCCGGTTGGGCCTCCTCAAATTTGCGACTGAACTCGTCGTTCATAGCCGCCAACATAATGCACCGCACCGTAGTACGGTCAGAGACCCACTTTTGATAAGCATCTCTGACTGCAGTATGTGCGGTGGGGGCTGGCCCCTCAAGTGCCGGATCCGTTAATACATAAAGGATCCGTTCGTGCTCGAGAACAATTCTTAGTCTTCGATACCAACTATCGAAGTTGGGTCCCATGAGCTTGTCATTATCTAATAATGACCGGAGTGACAGATTAGTAGACATAATCTGAAAAAGAAAACCAAGACTATTTAGTATATGAATTATTTAAAACTTAAAGACATGGACTTTTGTCTAAAAGCTCCTCCCACTATTTTATTCAGACTGGTAGCCTCTACCTCAAATCCGAAGAATAACACTTATCCCTTAGTGAGTACCAGAATCCAATAGACAATACATGAGCCCGACTATGGTCGGCCAACCCATGTTCATCTAAAGGTAGGTTCATAACCAGTTGTTTCTCCAAACAACTCCTAGTAATTTATTTTGCCCTAGGAATACTTCAATCGGCCTTTGGGCTACCTGCTAAAGAAGGTCCCAGTTAGGTCCAACCATTAACATGACTGATCTTAATGCTTCTAGCTAACAAATGATCAAGCCCGACTTTGGCCGGCTAACCTGACCACCTGTTTAAGAAAGTTGCATTATGTCATCATATAATGAATGACAATTCCAATAGTATGATGACCACCCGATCTATGGATCTGTCGATGATCACCCCACTACTGGACTCATTACCAAACATTTTAATGGGAGGCTAAGACAAAAAATTATCATATAATTTCCATCTTTTTAAGAACCTAATAATTTAGAGATTTTATACATGTTGTGACAGAAGAGAAAGGATAAGTCATGGATTATCTTTCAATAACTTCATATGTTAATGAAAGGGTTACATGAACCACAAAATCCATGGGCACCTAAATCAGTCAAGCTGATTAACCTTATTGGCATGGGCTAACTCGAATCAATGAGCTAACTAATCAAAACTGGTTGACCATATTGGCCAGGTAAGTGAGATCAAGGTTATGGGTTAAGCCATTAACCATCTTTCCTTAGACACCAATATCATTGGCCAGGAAAGAGGTAGCCCCAAAAACCATAGATCAAAAGGCATACTTACCTTAGACACCAATTGGTTCACCAATTTCGATTAGATTAGCCTAAGGAATCGGGTCCTACCACGAAGCCAAGATTAAGTCCATTTAGATGTATGGACAAATCAATCTAACTATTAGATAGATACTAGAGAAGAACCTTAACTCAACATTTGATTAAGTTAATTCTCTATTAAGTCCTATTCATCTAAACTTAGGTCTAACCCAATTAGGACCTAATTCAAGCTAACCCATTTAAACCAAAGTTATGAATATAACTTAGATCTTAAAATCATATCCTTAGATCATTTAGTCACTTAGATTTACTTAATTCATAATTAAGTTAATCATACAACAGATTGAAACATTTTCAAAAAACTTTATAAAACATTTTTACAAGAAAATCAATTTTTAAATTTCTGTTCACTGTGAAGTGTCGACACTTCAGTAGCAAGTGTCGACACTAGGTGTCGACACTACTCTGAGACAGGTTGACACACAGAGAACCGATTTCTGTGTTTTTGTTCATGAGTCGACACCTAGAAGGCCAAATGTCGACACATAGACACCCAAGTGTCGACACTAGGTAAACCAAGTGTCGACACTTGATCAAATCCGAGCACAGAAATGCTGAAATCCAAACTTTGTCTTTTCTAAACTTGAATTTTATGTTAAACTATTTAACATAGCAATCATAAACTAACTTTAGAACATTTCTAAAACATTTTATGACTTCAAGTTTAGAAAATAATAAAGATCAAAACATTTTAATCTTTATTTTTTTTCTTTTCTTTTTCTTCTTCATGAGTCCTTCACAATGGCACCCCTACACGCCATAGGAGATCCCTTTGAATAGGAAGTGAGGGTCTTACAGCCCTACTTCTCTCCTATGACCGGACGGCCTGGTGAGGTACTCAATCCGAGTACTTGCAAGAAATTAAACTGATTTTATAATGTTTATACTAAACATTCATGCTAGAGCAACCTGGCTCTGATACCAATTGAAAGAAAAACTAGTAGCGAGCATGCTTTGTATTTTAAAACTTTTTCAAAATAACATGCAGCAGAAGCATGATAAAATGATTAACATTTAATCTAAGCATGCTTTAAAACTTTTCTATGCTACTTGTCCCAAGATCTTGCATGAATGATTAATATAAACAGTGAAATCATGAATTCATGCTATGAACATTTCAAAGCAACATATCTATATATGTAAAACCATACCTTGTATGAAATGGAGACTCTCTCCGCTGCGAAAGATCCAGGAGCAGGAGGAAGAACTCTGCTTAGCCGTACACGTGTCCGGCCTCTACAGGTGGTTCACACCAGGGCTCTTTCAAAATCTACTTCCACTCCAAGTGCTAGCTTGTTGTGGAACGATTTGATCGGGACTCCTTTTCTTCTTTCGATGTCGGACTCTCCGAATGAATGAAGAAGCTCAAGAGGTGGAGAATGAGTGGTTGGAACCCTTCCCAAACACTCAATCCTAAGACCTAGATCTCTATGTACAAAATTGCACACTTTTCTCCAAAAACCTCACACCTAAAAACTAGAACTTTTTCCTAGTTTTTTCCTTTCTTCCCTTTGATTTTTCCAGCATTTATTTGCTGAATTTTTCCTTATTTCCGTCCTCCCATTTCAGCCCCTTAAGTAGATGGAGAGGGAGAGGGAGAGTGGGGAGTTATAGGTGTGGTAATGGATAGTTATGGGGAGTTATGGTCATGGGAAGTTACATAACTCCCCAAAAATGAATTTAAACTTATTTAAATTCAGATTAAATGTATTAATTGATTTTAATTCATAACTAAAATCAATTGGGTCAAGTGTGCATACATTGGGTTCAACCCGATTGGACCCAAACCCATTTTGAACCAAATCCTATTTGATTCGTTCCAGATTTTTATAGCTCAATCAAATTGGGCTATCAAGTAATCACATTACTTAATTCACCTCCATGCATCACCAACTATTAGTGAAAATTTCATGTCACAACTTTTTGTGACATCAAGTGTCTACACTTGCGAAATCAACAAGTGTCGACACTTACACAAGTGTCGACACTTTCAAGAATATCAAGTGTTGACACTTGGATAAAGAAAAACCCTTTTTCTCTGTGAGTCTACGAACGATTCCCAATCGTTCTCCGATCACTAGATCAAGTAAAAATCCCTATGGTGTGTGATCCCATAGGTTCGAACACTAAGCCGGTAGCACTGAAACATTTTCAATACCAGTCAAAGTCGCCATCTAGCAATGACACCCGACGTCCGGATAGGTCGAAGTTGCAGAGCAACAATCAAGAACCAGGAGATGTGGAAACCTTGTAATTAATCCCTTTGACCTCAATGCTCAGGAAGACTTAGGGTTTAACTGCCCGACCCATAAAGTCTATCAACAATGTGTCTCAATCTCATAAGTCCTGTAACACTTTACAGTGACTACCCTGGCCAAGGTTTTGCTAAATTGAAACACAATAAGATATCTGCTCCAAACACTTTGGAGGGGTCAATCCCATCTTGATCCGATCACCGCTACACGAGTACTTAACTGTACTCAGAAACCTTCCGTCCCTGGATTAGAAATCCAGATAGTCCAGTACCAAAGTATAGTGAGTTTCTCGCAAGCTACCATGACGATCTCATGTCTGAGGGATAACTACGTCCATATCAAAACTCTAGGCAGAAAAAGTACAGACGGGTCACGTTCGATGAAATGTCAAACATAACATCTGCATGCCATACCAGTGTCTCTACACTCTTTGGTTAAGAGGACAACCAACGACTATGGCACACAACGACCTATACTTGATATACTATCATCCTGAAATAAGTATATCATTTGGTCGCAAACAATTTTAGGACTATATGATATATCCTCTCTGTATCACATACAAATAGTCCTAAGGACTAAATCACTGAAGAACTCATTACAGAAAGATGAAATAGTGATGAACTGCCAGAATAAACATTTTATTCAATAATATAATTCATATATAATTACATCAAATGTACAACTGTTTACAGTAGAAATTGGCTTTGGGACACATTTCCCAACAAGAGGTGTCACCATCCCCGCTGAAACCCCTGTATTACTCAAAGAGACTGCCATATCTGAGAAGTAGTGTTTTGCCGGGGCACGCCGCCTGTCACCACTGTGGAGTGGCGCTCTGCCAGGGCATGTCGCCTACACTCTTTGAGGAGTGCCACTCCGCCAAGGCATGCCACCTATATCCCCTGCGGTGGGGCATCCCACCGGAAAACCAGGTCTCTTAGTTTACTGTCAGCACTTTCTGTGCAAAGGCACTCCGCCCGGAGCATCACACCTTTCAACCTACTGCCTGCACCACCCGAAAGAGAGATTTTATCAGGAGTCTTAGACCCTGTGGCATCTCCCACCAGGCCAGTGCCCTACCAGGACCCCAGACGTTGTGGCATGATAATTATCAGAAGCATCATTCTATCTGGATGTCAAGCATCGTGTTATGCCACTCGCACTCACCATGAAAGAGACGCGTACTTCATAGTACCTTGCCTGCACCCTAGGCAGAATCTTCCAATAAGGGCTACGGGTTCTATCTCCCTCTTCTCAAGGGGAAAGGAGATAGACCTACGCTTCGCCCAAGGGAGCGCTCTCAGAGAGCACCAGACAAGGGCCCAACACCTTGCCAGATGAATCATGCTTCTATAAGGAGTTCAAAGTGGGGCCTCTAGAAAAGGTAAGCACAAGCACAGGTAGCCAAGGCAATGAGTAAAAATCAGTGTAGGAGAGAGCAGGCGAGAGAAGCTTGGAGACAAGAGGAATATCCGAAGACTCCCCGAAGAGCTCCCTTGCTACGTCTACCATTGTTCCATCTCGCACTACTCGAACCTCTACTCTATCTCTTCAAGAATTCTATGGATGTGGAGACCACTCTGGGCTCCGCCAAGGAGGATATGTTCCCCTTAATCATCCATTGACTTGATCGTCGGAGTGCCCTCGCCGGGATCATCAACCCGGGTCTCCTTTCTTTTGCAAGACTAGCCACATTTAAAGGGAGCCAGGCGGAAAGCCCACTTATCGGCGCCACGTAAGAGCTGCACAACACGACGATTTAGGTGACAATAATGGGAGTTTCAAAACTCCTCGTGACCCATGACTAAACGCCTATGCGAGTGCAGGCACGTGCTCCACGTGCAACCGTTCGATCATCCTCTCTATTTTTTATTAATTTGTTTAAATAATGAAATGGCTAAATATTTTATTTTAATGCATTAACTGCTAGTAAGTGATATTTAGAAGATTTTTCTTAGGATTCTTAGTCTATAAATAGACCTCTAACCCTATCCCTACAATCCATCCAAAAAATTCTTAAAATCTTTTTTTCCTCTTTCAAGATTTTTCAGAGATCTCTCTTTAATTTCTTTAATTTTTATATTTTGGACCGAAGATAGGTCTGATCGGTGTCTATTCAAAGCAGTGTTGATTCTAGCCAGCAGCAAACTCCACCATCAGATTTGGATGTATGGATACGTACTATTGATGGAAAGAAGAAAGGAAGAGTGTATGGGCTAGGATTAGAGTCCACTTCATTGATGCCAACTTTAAAATTTCTAGGACAATCTTCATTTCCCGTACAATGGTTGAATAGTAAAGAATTCCATGAGCAAGTACGGAAGTAGGTTAAAGACGAAGTCAAAGAAGTAAATGCTCGGGTACAAGCTGCCGAGCAAGAAAGGGATGAACTATGGAGACGAGTTGAACACAATGAACGAATGTTGCAGGAGATATTAATCAATATAAATTTTTAACCTATAGCAACTCCTGCAACTCATGCTTTTAGTGGTAATCCTTCGCAACGAACTAAAGTAGATCCTTATCAAATGTATCATGGACAAGGATCACAACGGGACGAGGAGGAGGATGACGATGAGGAGGACGAGGACGAGGAGGAATAGGAGAATTACCACATTATTCATATTATCTTGCTCCACTTATTATTCTTATAAGTTTTGCATTATATTATGGACTGCATCTCTTCTTATCGTTATATGTTTAGCTTTGTATTATGATTACTCTTATATGTTTTGCATTATATTATGAACTGCATCTCTTGTTATCGTTATTTGTTTAGCTTTGTATTATGAACTGCACCTCTTCATGTTTGACAAATTTGTTATATTTTTGTTGTTTTATTGTGCATTTTCATTAATTCTCTCCTCTTATTTCATGCAGTTAGAGGCTATGATGAGTTGCCTTGGTATCTTCATGATGCTTCAAATGCTGAAAGTGTATGCTGGATCGGACCATTTTGCAAGGATCTAAATGGTGTTGCAAATTTGGATGGCTTGCTCTTTTTGCAAGCAACCATTTGCTGTTAGATCCTTCGCAATGTACAAAAAGAGGCAATTCTGAGCTTCTGAATCTTATTGTCTAAAAGTTTTGTTCGATTTTTGCATTTTTATTGTGCATTTTAATTTTTATTGATTTTCTTTTGTTACCTACGGCTAGAGGCTATGATGAGTTTCCTTGGTATCTTCGTGATGCTTCAAATGTTGAAAGTGTATGCTGGATCGGACCGTTTTGCAAGGATCTAAATGGTGTTGCAAATTTGGATGGCTTGCTCTTTTTGCAAGCAACCATTTGCTGCCTTAAATCCTTCGCAATGTATAAAAAGAGGCAATCATGAGCTTCTGAATCTTATTGTTTGAATGTTTTGTTCAATTTTTGCTGTTTTATTGTGCATTTTAATTTTCATTGATTTTCTTTTGTTACCTATGGCTAGAGGATGTGATGAGTTGCCTTGGTATCTTCGTGATGCTTTAAAAACTAAAAGTGTATGCTGGATCGAACCATTTTGCAAGGATCTAAATGGTGTTGCAAATTTGGATGGCTTGTTTTTTTTGCAAGCAACCATTTGCTGCCTTAGACCCTTCTCAATGTACAAAAAGAGGCAATCTTAAGCTTCTGAATGTTATTGTTTTTCATTAAATCTGATGATTAATTACAGTGTTCTAAGTTATGACTTATAGAATTTTTTGGCTGTTTTAGTTTTATTTTGTACCTGGTATTCAATTCCAGTTAAATCCATTTGATGTATGTAGCTATTATTTTTGGATAATTGGATGTGATTGAACCCTTGAAATGAATATCTGATTTGTGCCTAAGCTGTCTAATGGATGCTTTATATGTTGCCATTGTGTCTAATGGGTGTGATTGAACCCTTTTCAATACTTTGTGCCTAATGCTAAAATGAATATCTGCTTTATACTTCTCAGATGAAATTTGTAAATTCAGGAAAAAAATTCATATTTCGTATTTTTTTAAAATTATTCTGTTTTAGCAACCGATTTAGCAACTGATTTTTTTTTATTTTTCAGGATTTTTTTTTAGCAACCGATTTATCAACCAATTTTTTTTTATTTTTCTGAATTTTTTAGTAACCGATTTAGCAACCGATTATTTTTTATTTTTCAAAAAATTTTTAGCAACTGATTTAGCAACCAATTTTTTTTTTGAATTTTTTTTAGCAACCGATTTTTTTTATTTTTCAGGATTTTTTTTAGCAACCGATTTAGCAACTGATTTTTTTTATTTTTCAGAATTTTTTTAGCAACCGATTTTTTTTTAATTTTTCAGAATTTTTTTTAGCAACTGATTTAGCAACCAATTTTTTTTATTTTTCTAAATTTTTTTTCAAAAAAAAATATCAAATTTGGTTGCTAAATCGGATGCTAAATTTTGCAACAAAAAAAAATTGGTCACAAATTTTAGCAACCTATACTTTTGCAACCGACTAATTTCGGTTGCAAAATCGATTGCAAATTAATTTAGCAATTGATTTTCAATTATTAGCAACCGAAAAATTGGTTGCTAAACCTGGTTTTTCTTGTAGTGATTGGAGTATTGACTTCGAGGAGAAGAGTATATGATCTAATAGTTCTTCGCATGAGAAGGGGACCAAATCTCTTTTAGAATAATGATTTCATCCACCTACCAAACTAGGATTTCAATTTTTATTTTATTTTTTAATTATTTACCATACCAAAAATTATTCGACCAACATATCACAAAAAATTAATTTTTAAATACTTTAAAACTATATATATTTTTTCCATACATTATAACTAATAATCTAAAAGAGATATGTAAATAGTTTGTAGTGCATATATATAAATAAAATTATTTATACTTAATTATAGTTTATTTATCTTGCATATTTTATATTTATATCTATAATAAAATTTTTAATTACTTTTTTTGGGATTATCTATAGCATCATATCTATCTCTTTTGTATTATGTAAAATTAATTGAAAATTCCCACTAAACCTATACTGTAGCATACAAATTAATTTCTAAAAGACTACACAAACAAATTAATTAAAGTCTTTAGAATTTAGAGACACATAACTTAAATAAAAAATCTTAATAAATTATAGATTCGATCACATTAGTGATCATTTTAATAAAATTTTAATTTTCAAAAAAAGAGACATCTTTAAAAACATATACAAGAAAATAAAATAATAAAAATTAATAAATAAAAATATATAAAAATAAAAATTATTTAAATAAATTTTTAATAAAATTATTTTTATTTTCTGGATCTTCTTTTCTAAATCTGACCTAAATTCAATGGCAATCCTTAAGGATGACATCATTAGCTTAAAATCCAAAAAATTTGATGGATTCCATTTAAAAGATGGCAAAGCTAGATAAAGTTTTGGCTAACTATCTTAAGACTTTGGTTTGTGATCAACCAGTCCACCAGTTTTTCTAGTTCAACTACACCTACTATCTCAAGAGAGAAATCTATGTAAATGTAGAATCCTTAGTATATTTTCCGACTCACTCTATGATATTACTTATTAGCTAAGAGTGTGAAATAATTATGTGATATCTTATAGACTGAGTACAACCTTGATAATGCTAAGATTAAACGATTCAACACTGCATCATTTTTTAGGTATAATATAGTAGAAAACAAATTCCTTAATGACTAGCTTCATCAATTTCAAGAGTATCTTGAAAAACTTCAAGCCATTGAAGATACATTCTCAGAAGAATTTAATGTCTCTAGTCTCCTAGATAAAATGCCTCCTTCCGGAAATAGCTTTGTCAAAGATCAACTCCAAAAATAAGGAGGGCTAATCATAGTCTAATTTTTAAACTCAATTAGGATAGAAGATCAACATAGATTTAAAATCTAGTAAACTAGAATTTCAAGTGCCCAAACTAATCTAACACAACAATACTAGACCAATAACAATATCAAACTAAAATCAAAGTCTAGATTTTAACCAAACCACCAACACCAATCAAACCAACTTTACTGCCCTGATCTAAATAAGTTAAAATCTATGGATAAAACCTTTAGAGCCAATAATATTAGATACAGTAAGCATGTCGAAGGTCTAAGTGAAATGTTATATTTTATGTGCAGGAGTATAAATCATCTTATAAAAAACTACTTTCATTGAAAGAAACCTTTTGGCAAACCTTCTAGTTCATTCGGATTCCAAGCTTATCTAGTTGAAGGTCTAAAAGACTATCTTTAGATCAGTAAACTTAAATCCTAAAATTAATATTATTTTTTCCAACCTTGATTGGTAGTTAGATTCAGGAGCCAATATTCATATTTATTTTGATCATTCCTGGTTCACTACTTTTCATGATTCAAGTAGAGAAGATATGATCCTAGAAACTAATACAACTACTAGGATTATAGAACAAGATCGAGTCAATCTAAAGGTGACATCAGGAAAAGTTATCATATTGATGGATGTGCTATATATTCTAGATCTTAGAAAGAATCTTATTAGTGGGTCTCAGTTGGTTCAGAGAGATATAAAATTATCCTTGATTGTAATAAAGTTATGATAATTATGAATAATACTTTCATAGAAAAGGGGTATGTAAGTGAAGACTTATTCAAATTAAATATAATAAGTCTTTTCATTAATAAAGCTGAGAATTAAATTTATTTTATGAATGAATCTAAAAAAAATTTGTGGCATGATAGGTTTGTACACTTAGAAAAAGTCAAACATATGATGGAGTTAAAACTAATTTCCAAATCAAACTTAAATATATCTAAGTGTGAAATATGTGCTAAATCTAAACAACTAAGAAAACTATTCAAATCAATTCAAAAAAATTCATCAATCTTGTAGTTGATACACAGTGATGAATATGATTCTACCAAGACGATCACCCATGATGGTAATAGATACATAGTAATATTTATAGATGATTTTTCTAAATACACTATTCTTATCTAATTAAATCTAAAAATGAAACTTTCAATAAGTTTAAAATTTATAAGAGTGAAGTAAAAAATTATCATGAAAAGAAAATTAAAATTCGTAGATCTGATGGAGGGGAATATATCATGAATGAATTCTCTCAGTTCTATTTAGAATATGATATAAGTCATCAAGTAACTACTCCTTACTCTTTACAGCTAATGGTATAGTCGAGCATAAAAATCGTACCTTATGGATATGGTAAATGCTATATTTATCAGTTCCAGCTTACTCGAGAACTTATGAAGTGAAGCTCTTCTATTTTCTTGCTTCATCCTTAATAGGATACTTTGTAAGGATAGTGGCAATACTCCATATAAACTTTAGAAAGGGAGGACCATAACATAGATTTCCTCAAAGTATAAGGTGCCTAACCAAGGTTAACATTCTTGAATCCAAAAATAGAAAACTAGGATCTAAGACTATTGATACTGTATTTATAAGCTATGCCCAAAATACAATACCTATAGATTCTTAGTAATAAAATCAAAGGTTAATAATATAGCAAACAACAAATCTTAGAAGCTAGAGATGTCTCTTTTTTTGAGGATATATTTTTTTTTAAGACTAGAATTTCTAGATTCTTAGAATATGAACCATCTTTTTCTAAAGTTATAGAACTAGAACTAAAAATTGAATATAAATTAAAAAGAAGTAAAAAAGATAATTGAGAAAAATTTTGGAGAAGACTTCTTTATATTATTAGCAAAGGATGAACCTTCTATGTATGATGAGACGATGTCATCATCAGAATTATCATATTGGAAGGAAGCCATAGATAGTAAAATTCAATCAATCCTAAAAAACAAAACTTGGATTTTAATTGATTTATCTCTAGGAAACAAACCTATAGGAACAAAACAGTTTTTTAAAAAAAATTAAGGCTAGATGGAATATTAGAAAGATACAAAACTAGGTTAGTAGTAAAAGGATTTAACTAAAAGAAAGACATAAATTATTTTGATACCTATGCTCCTATAGATAGGATAACTATCCTAAGAACTTTAATAATTTTAGCCTTAATTCATAAATTAATAATTTATCAAATGGATATAAAAACTACATTCTTAAATAAAGAATTAGAAGAAAAAATCTATATAAACCAACCTCAAGGATTTGAAGTAAAAGGACAAGTATATAAAGTATCTAGACCAATTAAATCATTTTATAGTTTAAAATAAGCTTCTAGATAATGGCATATTAAGTTTGATAAAATTATTTGAAAAAATAACTTTAAAATAAATAAAAATAATAAATATATATATTATAAAAGACATGATATTGATTCTATAATATTATGCTTGTATGTAGATGATATATTATTATTTGAAATATCAATAAAAATAATTCAAGAATCTAAAAGCTATTTATCAAATAATTTTGATATAAAAGACTTAGGATAAGCTGATATAATTTTAGGAATGAAGCTTAAAAGAGTAGATAGTAACATAGTAATAAGCCTAGCACACTCAATAAGAAAATGCTTAAAAAGTTTGAATATTTTAATTTAAATCCTATCTCTATCCCTTATAATCATAATTTTCATTTAATTAAAAATTTAGGAGAACCGGTTAATTAATTAAAATATTTTTAGATGATAGGATTTTTATTATATATTTTAAATAGAACTCGTCCAAATATAGTTTATGCAGTAGGCAAACTGAGTAGGTATACAAGTAATCTAGTAAAGAATATTAAAAAGCTCTAAAAAGAATCTTTAGATCGATATCTTAAGGAAACTTTATATTACTCTTTAGTATATTTTGGTTATCCAGAAGTACTTGAGGGTTATACTGATACTAATTAGATAACAAATAACTTAGATATTAAGTTCACCACTAGATATCTCTTCTTGCTAGGAAGAGCTGCAATATTTTGGAACTCTTGTAAATAAATAGTAATTACTATAAGTATATTAGAATCTGAATTAACTACTCTTCACACTGCATATCCCTAAGCATAGTGGCTAAAAGACTTAATAAATGATATAGAAATTCTTTCACCAAAAATTTTATTTTTTTTAAAATTATAATTATAAAGCTTTAATTAATTTATTAAATCAATAGATAACTAATAAAAAGATAAATAATCATATCTTGATCAGGTATAAAGTTATAAGAAATAAAATGAAAGAAGTTATATCACTATAATTTATAAAATCAAAAAATAATCTAATAGATTTTTTTATCAAAGACCTTTTAAAAGCTGTGGTATCTAAGATATTGAAGGGAATAGGGCTTAAGTGTATATATTAGTTACCAGAGTAGACCCCTACCATTATTGCAACTCCATGGTTATGGTTCATTAGAAAACAATTACTAAGGTGATGTCTGAGAGCACCAATTTGGAGTCTGTCTCCATCCTATTTTTATGGTGCGATGCTCTATTATGACAATTAGGTTAAGTATAGCTCTTAATAGATCCAAGACTGTGAGTTCAGTAAGGTACGATTCTGTTGTATGTATTCTTAAAATATCTATCTTAGTGAGAATAGTCATGAAGTCATGACTATGAGATCAGGATGAATCTCAAGTAACTCTCATAAAAATCAAGGCAAGCGCATGGCCTAGATAGTGCTATCCCGTATTATGATCAGTTCATCTTCATATTATATATATTTTATACTAAATGCAAGATCGAACCTAGAAGGTACTTGCACTAAACATAGTAAAAATCAAAAAAAAATATTATTTAAATTATTTATTAAATTTAAATATTTTATGAGTTTTGAAATTTATGAAGGATTATTGGCTTTTCATGAGAGTTTCAAAACTCCTCATGACACCAAGACCGAATACCCAGTGAGTGCAGGCGCATGCTCCGCACATGGCCGTTCAGTCATCCTCTCCATTTTTTTCATTAATTTGTTTAAATGATGAAACTGCTAAACATTTTCTTTTAGTGCATTAACTACTAGTAAGGGATGTTTTGAAGTTTTTCTTGTTGTTCTCAGCCTATAAATAGGCCTCTACCCTTAGCTCTGCAACCCATCTAAAAAGTTTTTAAAATCTCCTTTCCTCTCTTCGAAAATTTCTCAAAGCTCTCTCTTTAATTTCTCAAATTTTTATATTTTAGATTGAAAACGAGTTTGATCGGCGTCCGTTCGAGATCATGCTACTGACGGGCATTGGAGTGTTGGTTTTTAGGTTGTACTTGAAGAAGAGTATGTGGTCAAACTGTTCTTTGCATAAGAATCAAATCTCCTTTAGGATAGTAGTTTCATCCGCCTTCCAAGCTAGGATTCCAAACTTCATTATGTTCTTTAAAATATTTATTATACTAAAAATTATTCTACCACACATACCATGAAAAAATAATTTTTTAAATATTTTAAAATTAAATAAATACATATATATTTTTCATACATTATAACTAACATATATATATATATATATATATATATATATATATATATATATATATATATATATATATATATATATATATATATTCTGCTATATACAGAAAGTGCTTCTTTTGGAAGTGCAATCTCATTAGAATCTTGATGAAAGCTTCTTTCTGATTCTAGAGAAAATAGCTTTCAAAAATCTTTTCTCTTGAATCTCTTTTCAAGCATCAAGGCTGGCAGTTGGCTAGCACTAGCCAACAACCACCGAGCCCCACTCTTTATCCTTCCTCTCTACCTTTTTCTCCTTCTCTCTTCCCTTCTCTCTCTCATTCTCTCTCTTCCTTCCTCCCCCACCTCCTTTTCCTATCTCTTCTCTCTCTATATCCTCTCCACCACCCTATTCCTCTCTTTTTCTGAAATTAGTTAGGCGATTTGATTGGGAGCCGAGTTACTTTACCACCTTCTATTTCTCTCTTTGCCTTTGATAGTAAGTAGGGTTGTGAGCTCTACTTTCTTCTTTCACGGTGTCGTACAGATATTTAGGCTTAGTGATGAATGAGATTTTTGAGGTAAGTGACTTTTGTGTACCCAGGCCTTGCATAATCTCTCGGATAAAATCTAGGGTTTGTGCAGCCAATCACGTAACCGATTCTGATGCTGGATTTGGAGCGTGATAGAGTGGTATCAAAGCAAACTAGATTCTAGGATCTTAGGATATAAGCTCATTGAGACAGTGTGGGTTGATTCATAGGTGGGGTAGATAATGTGACATGTTTATTGATCATCTAAGTGTTAGTTGTATACTAACAACAACTGGTGTAGGATTTCAATGGCACGTGGTAGTAGGAGTGGACGTGCTAGGAGACCCACAAGATTTACGGATGGATCAAATGCTTGGGATCCTATAGAGCAGCACGAGGATACTGGGATCTTATCTGGTGATGAGGAACATCCACAGGAACCAACGTCCAATCCCATGGATAACACTGGTGGTGATGGGGAACATCCATAGGAACCGGTGCCCAATCCTTTGGACAACACCCCGGAAACCGGGATCGCAGAAATGAAAACACCGGGAGGATCTGGAGTTCAGCCTGGGAATCTGGTGGGTCTTCCTCAGCTGGTACAATACTTAGTGCAGCAACAAGCTACTGTAAGAGCTGATACACTGAGATTAATATAAGTACAACAGCAACAGCAACAGTTCATATAGCAGCTATTATTACAGCAGCAACAGCCAGAAGTTAGGATTCCACAAGAATGACCAATCACTTTGATAGATTTCAAGAAGAATGCGCCACCGGTATTCAATGGAACATCTAATCCCATGGAGGCAGAGGGTTGGTTAAAGGCTGTAGAAAAAGTATTCCAAGCCTTGCGGTGTCCGGAAGGGGAGAAGGTTACTTTTGCTACATTCTTGTTACAAGATGAGGCAGCTGCTTGGTGGGAGTTGGAGCTTGGAAAGCAGGGACCAAACGATGCACATTTTACCTGGACAGATTTCAGAAAGGTTTTCTATGAGAGGTACTTTCCTCAAAGTGCTCAGGTACAAAAATTTTGAGAATTTGATTGCTTGGAGCAGGGTAACTTAACCGTTTCTCAATATGCTACAAAATTTGAAGAATTATCGAGATATGCTCCATCACTGTTAGCAGATGAAGGGATTCGGGCCAGGAAATTTGAAAATAGACTGAGGTCAGATTCAGCATCAGGTAACTGCCTTCGAGCTACCAACCTATAAGGAGGTCGTCAACAAGGCACTGATTATAGAAAGGGGATTGGATGTGGCTCAAGCTGAAAGAAAAAAAGCTTTAAAGAAAAGATCCAGATCAGAAGGATTTCAGGATCAACCTAATGAAAACATCAGTGTAAAGACATGGAAGCCTGATAATGCTGCTCTAGGTGACGAGACTCAACCAAAGGAGGAGATCCAGTGTTACAGGTGTGGTGGACCGCATCTTAAGCGAGACTGTACTTGGCCATGAGGGAAGTGCTATAACTGCGGAAGGGAGGGTCACAAGGCGATTATGTGCTATAAGCAAAAGGGATCACTGTATCGACCACCTCAAAGAAAACAGCAACCAGGAGGAGGGCAGCAAAACCCGAGCACCTAAGGACGGGTGTACACACTCATGCAGTAGGATGCCAACGCATCCAATTCAGTAGTGACAGGTATGAGTAGGTTATGACCATTTGGGACGGTAATACAAGTGATTAGAATCATAATGACATGATGATTATTAGGTTATGACAAGAATAGTGTTAGAACTTAGATTATGATGATTTGGAACGGTAGTATAAGTGATTTTGATATATGTGAGTCATATCGGAATTCAGGTCATGATTGTTCGAGACTAGACATTTGTGAATTGGAAATCACTTGGTAGTTATTAAGACATATTATGGACTCAGCTTATGACCACTTGGAGCTATAATATTAGTGATTAAGATATGATTTGGATGTCAAAAATTTGATCTTGATTATAAATGAAAAAGATCAAGTTTTGAATAAGACTTGGAAAGTAAGTACCTTAAGGGGTAGACTAATTAAGAGTTTGAGAGTGATATGACGGTTGGCTACTTTCAAGGATCAAGTTCAAACAAGCTAATTTCGAGGACAAATTTTTTTAATGGGGGAGAATGTAATATTTGGGCTTGGGCTAAAGTCGGCAGGCCCAGCTGACTTCAACCCAAACCAGCGAAAAAAAAAAAGAGAGAAGAGAGTTCGAAGTCGAAACAGGGGAGCTGGGATTGGCTTTATCCGGCCGGAGTTTTTGCTGGGGGTCTTAGTGGAAGAGTCATGAGGGGAGTGGGAGGTGATCGACGATGGGTTTTTTGAGGGATTGGGACTCGTTGGATTGTGGTTGTCTTCCAAACGGCGAGGGAACCATCGAGAATTTCTTTAAATTTCCTTCACCGTCGTCGAAACAAGCCCATCGAGTCTTCCCACCCACAGTTCTTCCTCTCCGGCGAGCATCCAAGAGACCGGCAAAGTCAGGTAAGGTTTCTTTTATAATCAAAAAGGGTTTGAATCCAATTTTATTTCGGTTTGGGTTTGGTATCATGGATCGCTAGTAGTGCTACCGCCATCTGTCACCACCTGCTTCCGATCTGTTGAGATTGTCTTCCGGTGACCACCTTCCGTTGGCCTCCGTCGGTGACCCCGAGAGGCTGGCTCGGATCGAGTCAATAGGAGAGCAGGGAGGTGAGTTCGGGAGGAAGAAAGAAAGAAAGAAGAAGAAAAATAAATAAATAAAAGAAGAGGGCCTCTGTTCCATGGAAAGGAAAAAAAAAGGGAAAGAAAAAAAAAGGAAAAAGAAAAATGAAGAGAGAGAAGGAAGAGAGAGAAAGAGGAGAGAAAAAGAGGAGAGAGAAGGAAGAGAGAATCAAAAGATTTTCTTGGGATTCATGAAAATTAGGAATTTAGATTTTAATAAAAATATTTATTAATGTAGGGAATCAGTTTTCTGAGCAGAAAGGTGTTGCTGAATTTTGGGTACAGACTAGTGTCGGATATACTAGGATTAGCGCTTGAAGGTATGAATTCTGGACATGATCACCAGTTTTATACATTATTTACATGGCATAGTTTTGATCCGAGTACATGAGCATTGATATGCATGATTTGTTGTTGCATGATGTAGTTGAGTTTTTATGATGGACGATAAGGCTATGGTTATTATTATTTATATTTCTGGATATTATGTTTATCAAACAAAATTACTTTTGATGGTTTGGACCGTGATGCCGGTCATTGAGAAGTTTAAGATTTCAAGTTTAACATCATGATGCGATTTGATAAGATGATGTGGATGGTTAAAGTGATAATGGTATTTGGACTAGCCATGGATCTGAAGTTGCCGGAGCCACGGGCTTCGTACGAAGAATAGCCGGCCATGGGCGTTTAAAATATGGGACAGCCAAAGTCACGGGCTTTGTACGTGAGCTAGCTTGGCCATGGGCTTAGAATACATGGTTGATTGTGTGGTTGCCAGTCATGGGCGTTGCATGACAATGGCTAGTCCAGAACTCTAAAGAAGAAGGAAAACTAATAAAAATATATAAAGGAAATATAATGTTGTTAAAGGTTTTTCATATACTTGATATGGGATTGGTTTTGGTTGCATTACCGAAAATTATCGTTTTCTCGATATACTACTGTGATTTTGCTGCTTTCAGTCTTTATATTAATACTGGTAAGATTATGAGGGAACCTTACTGGGCTGTATAGTTCACTTCCTACTTTTTTGATTTTTCAGAGACTCAGGATGCGTAGCAAGATTTGGGTTGGGCGTGAGATGGAACATCGATTTTTAGTTTGTTAGTCAGTTTTATGTAGTTTTACGGTTGTTGATACTTATTATGGATCAGTGGACCATTAGTAGTTTGATTTGAATAAAAGAATTGTTTAGTTATATTTATACTTTTAATTCATGTTGACATAATTGCTGTGATTTTAAATGATCGACTCTTGTATACCTAGGCCTTACATAATCTCTAGGATAAAATCTAGGATTTGTGCGACCGGTCACGTAGCCGATTTCGATACTAGATTCGGGACGTGACAGAACCTCCCCTTGAAATAGTTAGTGGGCCCCTCTCCTGGGCATTTCCCAGCTAGGACTTAAGCCATCTTTTTTCTCTCGGCTAGGAGTTGAGCACTCTTACTCTGACCTTTCTCCTCCCTCTCTCTCTTCTTTCCTTCCTTCGGCCCAAGCTCTCTATCTTCCTCCCCACCCTTTCTCTATGTATTTCCTCTTCTTTCCTTTCCATAAAGTAGTGCCAACCCTTTAGGGCATTAGTGCCGACCCTCTCTTTCCCCTTTCTCATCTTCTTACTCTAGGATCGGTGCATTTGCCGACCTTTCTCGACATTAGATTTGCCTCTAGAAGCCCCCCTCCCTTTCTTTCTTTTAGCTATCGAATGCCTCATTTGCTTCTGATTTCTCTCTCTTGGGCTCTAGAGATGGCCGGTCTTTCTTTTTTTTCTCTATCTTCTTTTTCATAAAAATTGATGCAGTGATCTCTTCTTGAGATTGTTGATCAGATCTGATCATTGAGCAATAATCAGATCATCTTTTTAGGCAGCAGATTGGATTTGAGTTCTCCTTTATTGGGCCAAGCTGAATTGATGATGATGGTTGGCCATGTTCCACCTCCAACGGCAAGGTAATAGAGGGTTTCAAATGTTAAAATTTAAATTTTAAAATTTGATTGATTGAGTTTTACATTTTAAATATTATTGGATGTTGGAAAAAAAAAAATTTGAAATTTGAATTTCAAATGTTGCTGGGATACCAGGGACTCCTATTTTTTTGTATATTTTTTAAACTTTCTTTGATGGGTTTTCTTCCCTTATTATTTAAAAAAAGATTTAAAAAGAAACCTCATAAAAAATCTTAATAGTAATTGTTAAACTTTTTGCAAGATGAGTACGAGCACGTTTCCTCCATTCTTATTAGTGGACAGTGCAGCATCGACCCAGCAACAAATTAAATATAATAATCATCAAAAAAGTACTGGGAACATTGCAATCTGCGATATATTGGGTACCATCGATGCAAACAAACTTGGGTATCCCATGCAATTCCTATATATATATATATATATATATGTTCGAATTAAGGTTGTGATGATGAATTAGATCTCGTCTATATAGTTTTTAAATTTTATGGAAATAGCACCGTAACGTTACATGTAGAGACATGTTAGCCATTTATGTGGAAACCTGTTAGCATGAATTGGACACTCTACTTGGAGTAAAATGAGTTTTCCAATTTTGATAAAAAAAGTCAGTGACACAACAAAGAGGAAAAAAAGAGAATTTTTTATCTTCTTTTTGCCGAGTAGCAAAAACTTTTTATGCTTTTTTTTTTTTTTGGGTACAAAGACCTTTGATGCTTCGATCACACTGGTCCTTTGATAGTCCTGTATGTTTAGAAATACCAAAACATACGGTTAAGAAGAGAACTGGATGCGACTTACATTGCGTAGCATTCCTGTGTGTATAAGATCGCGCCGGTCCTCTGATAGAACGGTACATAGAATGATGAATTATTGAAACGAATTGCAACACTTTTAAATATTTTCTATAATAATATTTTTTAATATGTATTTATTAAAGTAGAGTGTTTTGAAATATTTTTTTTTGATTTTTTTATAAAAAAAAGACAGGGGAATAAATCCCGGTGTAACTACCCCGCAAGCCTCCATCCCGCCAGGTAATCAAATGGTGAGTACGTCAACCTGACACCACTAAGACGCCGGCTAGTAGAACGGAGATAAATGGGGAGACTTTGACCTCTAAGATGCCGGCTGGTAGAACTGGGACAAAGGGGAGACTTTGACCTCTCATTCACATCAACTAGATGCCAACTAGTAGAACGGAGATAAAGGGGGGAGACTTTGACCTCTAAGATGCCGGCTAGTAGAACTGGGACAAAAGGGGAGATTTTGACCTCTCATTCATATCAAGTCACCCGCGATATCATGCCTCGAATCCATGACCTGTTGGTAGTGAGGCAAGGTCTCTACCAACCGGACTACCGCCGTAGCGATGTTTTGAAATATATTTACACTACAAGAAAAACCAGTTTTAGCAACCGATTTTTCGGTTGCTAATAAATAAAAATTGGTTGTTAAATTTTTTGCAACCGATTTTGCAACCAAAATTAGTCGGTTGCAAAATCATAGGTTGCAAAAATTTGTGACCGATTTTTTTCGGTTGACAAGAAAGCTAGGCTGACAGGAAAGCTACGTTGTGAAACCGTAGGTTCTTATTAAAGTAGGGCATTTTACCACTAAGACGGTAGCCTGATTGGTAGAGGCTTAGCCTCACCTCCCACTGGTCACGGTTTGAGGCATGATCCTCGCGGATGACTCGATTAAATCTAGAAATTTTTTGGAGCACGTGATCGAGATGGCGAGAAAGTGCACTACTCTAGCATCTTAATGGTATACATAGCCTGATGGGATTGGGGCCTAGTGCGGGTAGCTACATCGAAATTTATCCTTCCTCTTCTTTTTCTTTATTTAAAAAAAAAAAAAAAAGTAGGGTGTTTTGAAATATATTATCAAAGTAGCGGTTGTTTGGCTGGCTGGGAGAAGACGTTGTGAAGCCATAAGTTCTCGCAACCGTAGGCTCTTATTAAAGTAGGGCGTTTTGAAATATATTTTTCAAAGTAGCGGTTGTTTGGCTGACTGGGATAATACGTTGTGAAGCCGTAAGTTCTGATGCCATGTCGTGAAACCGCAGATAGAACCAGCTTCATTTGAGTGAAACTGCAGGTTGTACCTAAGGCTTTACATTAGTAAAACCATATATTACACTTGCATACAATTTCCAATTCCAAATAAAAAATTTAAAATTAAAAAATATTTAAATTATAATAAAGAAATAAAAAAATATTTAAAAAAAAATTGAGTAAAACAACATGTTGTACTTTTCTCCTGTAACTTCTTTAGTTGAAATTCAAAAATCCAAAATTTTAAAATAAAAAATAAAAAATAAAAAAATTAAATATAGAATAAGGTGTTCACGACAAAATAATAATAAAATATATAATTAATCATTTATATTTGTTAATATTTTACTAAATTAAATACATAATATATTAATATATTATAATACATTAATTAACAATATTGACAATATGTTATTCGAAATATGTATGATATTAATATATTAAATTATTAATGTTAAAAATTAAATATTAAAATATATAATATTAAAATATAAATAAACAAATATAAAATTAATTGTTAAAGAAGTTTAATATTTATATTATTGATTATATATTACAATGAATTTTATTTTATAATATTATTAAAGTTGTAACTATATTATAATAATTTTTATATTCTAAAAAATAATTAATATATATAATATATTAAATTATATATTATATATTGTAATATAGTTTTATGATGCATGTGCACCAATTACGGAGGCAGCGACGTCGCATCCAGTATCGTTAGTGCGGCATGATGGGATGGGGCATCTGGTGAGTGATCGGGATGGAGGCGATGGGGTAGTACAACGATATCATTACAAGCCCAGGGCATGATGGGCACCCATCACCCATGCCCCCCGAGACCCGATCATGCTACGTGACAAGTCTGACCGCCAGGCCAATGCATAACTCCACTGCATGTAATATTCATCAATGCGGCAAGGCCGACGGAGGCCACCGGGATGCCAACAGCCACCCGGCATATCGATGGTATCTGGTATAAATAAATAAATATAATATTCATTGTTAAATGTAATATATAAATATAAAATTTATTGTAAAGCAAATGTATAAATAAAGTGTGATCAATGCAATGCATAAATGTAATATATAAATGAATCCAAAATATATATTTTAAGTCCCACGAGGCAGCTATCTCCTCCTACATGGAGGTTGCTTTTGACGATGTAAAGATTTCTGTTCATTCGATCCCTAATGCTCCATCTAGTAAAGTGTATGCCTCTTGTATAGTACCCTTCTGTGTCAATCCCTTACTGATAAACTCTTCCCCATATCCTGAGTATCCCTAATGCATCATGTAGTCCGGCGTAGTTGCATAATTGAAATGCACTGCAGCATCCTCAGTAGACATGAACTATCTCGCATCCTTATGAAGATAATTGCTTGCAGACATGTAGGAAGCGAACTCAGATATCGAATATGCAGAGGCACTGCATCGTTGAGTACATCGTGTATGCTAAGCTAGAAGAGGTACTTCGAATGCTGATGCATATGACAAAGGTGTAGGAGTGTCATCCTCTCTGCCAATGTTATGAACAAATGCTCCTAATTGAATGAGTATTCTCATAGACAGCATGAAGGATGGTATCACATATCTCCTTGATGGACTATGAAGATGTGGATATGGAACCTGACTGAGCAAGCTGACATATCATAATAATCCCATCGCTCTGAAATATACATGTAATGAGTTATATAAAATATAATAATTATCTATGAACAAGGATTAATAAAATAATTTAAATAATATCAAGTAATCATGCATCGCACCACCACGACTGGTGAACCACTAAGTGATGCGGTGATACCACTGCATATATGGATCATGATAATCCATGTTACCATAACAGGAGTACCATCTAAAATATAATCTCGATGACTTTTCCAAAACTAAATAGAATGCTGATGAGTGATGGACCGGTCCTCTGAGATTGATACGGTGCAGTACATCATCTGTATCATATCAATATGGTATGGACCGGAGAATCCCAAACTGTTACAATACTCTATCAGCGAAGTGCCACTCTATGATGTAGAAACAAATAAGCAGCACTCGGCTACACCATATATCCTGAACATGTAGACAATAATCTGATAGCTATGCAAGAATGTCAAGAGTATATAACTACTATATCACCCATATGTGAAGAATTTGAAGTATAAGATGTTAAAGGTAATAATGTAAAAGGTATATATTTTTAGTTATTACCTACTCTGGTCTTAGACGATTGAGATATAATCAGTATGAAGAGAGAACGTGTGTTGGTACCACCTTGAACAAAAATTCATCTCTGCATCTGCACATGAAACAGATTACATGATTAACATGATCAATAAACATCATTAATGAAAAATAATAATAAAATTTAATGCTCACCTCATCCCTAAGGGATCCTATGGCAATCCAGCTCCACCATTATCCAGCTTTATCATAGGATCTGTGACCAGTCGAGATAATCTGCATGGTGCTAAATCCAAAAGTCTATCCCATGCCCAAAGCTATAGCAGTATCAAATATCCTACAATATAATGAGTATCTCTCCTACTAGCCCTGCATATATGTCTGTATAACCATGCAAGGCCTGTACTATCCCAACTGTAATGTCCAACCATATCAAAATCCTTCAGTAGGGATAAAAACATGAGCTGATCGCCTTTTCCAAAGTATCCATGAATAAATATCCATCCATAAACTATAAAATATAAACTCTAGCATGTCATTGTATCGCTATCTCATTAGCATCATGGGATAACTCATTGAACTACTCAGCTAGCCATACTAGACTCACTTGTGATTCCTGAGTCTACCTTGTGGTGGAATGACTTCTAACAAATGGTGACAAAGCTGATGCCAATCCACCCATGTACTGCCTGGTAGTTTGTCAACTGGGAAATCTAACTGGATAGTGATATCTTGGAGAGTAATGGTGCACTCTCTATATGATAAATGGAATGTGTGAGTTTCTGGATGCCATTATTCTATGAATGCCATAATCAAATGCCAATCTAACTGTATGTATTATAATATGTAAACCCATAAAATCTGGCCTGCTGCAAGTAAGGCACTATATGCCTATCCAATGGTGTCGACCTGTACATAATAAGCTTCCTACATCGACACTACAGGAAAGTTGCATCCCGACTATCCCATACTAAGATGATTGATGGCTATCCTCATCATATAGGGCAAAATGATTTACTGATCCTGGATCCATATATATAATATGCTGCACATATCAAAAAAATGTTATTTGTCATTTTTAACTAAATATATTTTATAACCATAAACTCCACTATAAAAAGAAATATATTACATCAATATATAATAAATACATATCCAAGTATAGCCCTAAATTACAATACAATATCATGTTTTCAACTACTAAAATATAGAACCTGAATAATAATAAAAATCCAAATACAACAATAGACAAAGCCTGCATATATGGAACAAATGAAATAAAAAAATAAAAAAATATTCCTGATGATGCATCCACCTCCTATCCTGGCATATTAATGGATATAAAGCATGAAAACATAAACCACATAAGTCAAATTTATGTCATATATAATAAATTAATGACATGTAAATAGTGATTAAGATGATGAATATAGAAATACCTATCACATGTTGACAAAAAGTAACACTAATATGTATTTCTAGTTGTTGGATATGACAGTCTATCATGCCCTTCCTCTTGATAGATTCTATACCTGCATCTGTTACTAGTTTTTCTCAAATTCATATCATTCCTAATTTTGATAGATCGTGGTCTATTTTTCTACTACAACCATGTTTATCTAATACAATGATACTACCTTGACCAAGTTGTGACCAATGATCTTGGTTTGGAATCGATTGAAATTGAGGTGCAAAAGATTGATAATAATCATTTAAAGTATAGCACCGATCAATATATCTATAAAAATCAATTGCAACACGTGCACAATAGGCATAACGTGATAGCAAGGTAAATGATAGCATTTCTATTTCTGACATATACATAAATGCTCTAACAATCTCATGATCTGTATTGTAAAGTATAATACTAGTTAACTTAAAATCATAAACTATAAATAGTAATAAAATTAGTTCATGTAAAAGTCACCTGAGTGTTATTGCCTTTGTTTATATAAGCCCATGCATTGCAGTTTGGAATTGAAATACACCACTGGCTCTATCAAATTTTGTAACAGTGTATGACATAGATTTAGCTTGCTTGGCTATTACATGAACTATAATGAAAGGAGTAAATCTTCCATTCCTATCAAGTATATCAACTATCTAGGCACATCAACCATCAAAGTATGATTCAAGTCAAAAGAATGTCAACTGTACTAATATAGTTACAGACAGAAATAGAGTATTTTTTAGAACTTCATTAAAACACTTTGATAGATTGGTAGTCATCATTCCATGCCTTCGACCACCATCATGTGCACATGTCCATTTATCTAAAAGGATATTGCTCAATCATTGAACAACTTCTAGATTAAATTTTTTAATATTTCTTATATATTTCTCAAATTTTCTAATTTATATTAGCATTCCAGCTTTTTTTACCATATCCCTTAATTTTGAATCCCTAAATTTTGTATTGAGATTGCTTGCCACATGTCGTAAGTAATAACATGATATGTATTTAGTTGCTGCTAACTTAGATGCTCATTTTGCACATAGCTAATATGCCAAGATGTAGATCTAAAATTAAGCAAATATTTTAATATGAGGTAACAAAATTTGTAGATAAGCA
Organism: Areca catechu; assembly: GCA_021397845.1. NCBI lineage: Eukaryota > Viridiplantae > Streptophyta > Magnoliopsida > Arecales > Arecaceae > Areca > Areca catechu. The sequence continues at coordinate 182,735,026 of CM038051.1, forward strand.
AAAAACCAATCCCATGTATCAGTAGACTCTTCATCCACAAGAGTAAATGCAAGTGAAAAAATTTGATCATTTTTGTCAACAACGGTTGCGATCATTAATTTCTCTTTATACTTTTCATCTAAAAATATTGCATCAATACTAATAACCGAGCAGTAATACTTAAACCCTTCAATTGATGGTGCAAAAGCCCAAAAAATATGATCAAATTGAGCACAAGTTGGATAATCGGTTGGAATGCTAATGAATTTCATCCAAGAGCTAGAATTAAATTCCTCTATAATACACAACCACTTGGATAATAATTCATTTGATTTATCCTAATCACCGAATACTATGGCTATTGCTTTTTGCTTGGGATCCCATAACTTTATATAAGTGGGCATATAATTGAATTTATTCTTTATCACTACACCAAGTCCAGCAATAGCAATTATAGGTACTTCTTTCACTAGATCGTGTATTTCATTGGTAATTAATGTAGAGTCTAATCCAGAATGATCCTGAGATATCATAGCAGATATACATGTATGAAAACCAATATATTATAAGATCTCAAAGTAATCATTCTATTTAATTGCTCTCAGCATCTATTGATATCCTGAGTTTTTATTCTTATATTTCATAACTCATATATTTGGATTCGACAAATAATCTTGAATTCATGATGCTTATCAATTGAATATTGCTTTACTGCACTGTGATTTTATGTTATATATAAAATGAAGTCCTTTATATAACTCTTCATCACTTTTCTAAACAATAGATGGTCCTTGTAGTGAATAATACATTAACATATTAGTAGTTACCCAATTGACCTAAGTGAATGTTCCGGAAGGAGCTTCAAATACAACATAATTTGGAATAGAAGTATTATGTAAACTTTGTATAAAATGTCACGGGTCAGCTTCCTAAGCTTCATCTTCCACATGATCTTCGTTTGCTACATCATCTTCATGAAAAAGTTTATAATCTATATATATCATATCATCAGCAACTGTATATAATGATGCTTGTCTGATAATACTATATAGTATGTCACTGTCCATTATACGAAACCAGTCTTCTATATATATTGAACTAGTATTTGCTGGAGGAATATCTAGAATGTTTGGACTACAAGCAAAAATAACTTGATCACTGATACGAGTTGTTGCTATATTTCGAACAACTGCTTCATAATCATTATATTTATGAATAGGTTAAGCATCTTCAACAGGTTGTACATCTATATACAACTCTGTACTTGACAGACATGGATGTAAATTGATAGTTAAAAATATTATCTCCATATCCTCGTTATTGGTAATTAGAACAGGTTCATACTTTACTAATAGTGGATGCATAAGTTGTGGATATCTATATATAATCAACATTTTATTCCTTGTTCTATCTATATGAAAGATTCTATATAACTTGTTCTCTAATTCTTCATGTATCATTCTATATTTAATTTTAATTACCTTTTCCGGTTTCCTATTATTATACTCAATCCATTCTAATATTAAGGCTATGACTATGATTAATAAACAAAATCAATTTAAACATGTTATCTAAAAAAAATATATCCAATATTAATGCAATGAATAAAAATATTAAACATGATGATACTCAAAATAAAAAGGCGATGTTTCAATATATAACTAGAAACAAGTATAAAATGAGAAGCAAAAATTTACTTAATTTTACAATAATGTTATATCATATCTTAGATTCGATACCAAAATATAAAATTTAAAATGACATACATAATAAATACATCCTATCACCAATTAATAGGTAAAGGTTCTATCCCATTCAAAAATTGCAAGTAATTCTATAAGTCAATTTCAGTAACCAAACGATATGTAATAGAGGCCGAAAGAAATTTCGACAGCATTTTTTCTTAGTTCTCCCTACACAAATAATTATATATAAGAAGAATTAAAGAAAAATACTGTCCAAAATTCCTTACGGTCCCTATTGTACATCGTTTGAGTACTGTAAATTAACCTATAGAATTAATTATAATTTCTAAATTGTCCTAATTGGATAATTAATTGATCAATGTATATAATTCTCCCATCCATATAAAAATATAAAAATATATAGATGTCATAGAATATACACATCAATCAATTGATGGATCTATGGTTCAATACAATACAAATTTATGAATATAAATAAATAAATATATATATATATAATTATATAATATAAGCATACCAATAACAATATTTCATATGTATTAAAAACTATAAACATGCATGCTATGTAACTCTATTAAAATCAGAGCAAACATAGAAAAAGAAACAAAAATTTACCTATCATAAATGTATAGGCTACCTGATAAAAAATGGATGGCCTAATACATGATATCAAGAATAATTAGGTTATCAACTAGTTTAAGAGGCTTCAAATTGGTCTGAAATAGATTAGGTCAGGCTTTGACCTAATAATAAAGTTAATTCGATTTTTAGACCATGCTCAATTTTTTTTGTGGCTCGATCCGGTTCAACCTAAATCCAGTCCAAATACTAGCCTGACACTCGGCCTAAGAATATTTATCCCTATCTTATCTCTGAATTTTTTTATGGCCTGCATTAAACTTTTTTAATAAGAATGCCATTTTTTTAAGGTTGTCATAATTTTTTTAATACGAATGTCTTTTTTTAAAAAGCTTACTCTATTCTTTTTAAATTATGAATATATTTTTTAAAAAACTTACATTACATTTATTTTTTAATTATTTTTTTTAAAGCATCTCTTACATTTTTTAAAAATACAAATATCTTTATTTTTTAACAATATGCTCTAATTTTTTTACTACAAATTTTTTTTTTTAACACCTTGCCATACATTTTTTAATAATTTTTTTAATTTAATTACGGCTTGTACTACAATTTTTTAATAGGAATGCTATTTTTTAAAAAAAGTAAAACTTGGCCTACAATTCTTTTATACTAATATTTTTTTAAGAGTTTACAACTAATTTTTTTAATAAGAATGTCCAATTTTTTTAAAAAATCTTTCCTTATAATTTTTTAATATAAGAATGATGTTTTAATTTTAAAGCTTACCTTAGATTTTTTTCATATAAATATCTAAATTTTTTTGAACAGCATCCCTAGATTTTTTTATTTTTATAAAAAATAAGCCTTATTAAGTCACTACCATACAAACAGCTTTCTTAGATTTTACTGCATCTTTTTTATTAAAAAAAACTAATCTTGGAACTAAGCCACTACCGTACAAACCCTACTAATCAAGCAATATCTACAAAAAAAAATCATGTTCTTACTAAAAAAAATAAAATAAAAAAAAGGGCATGCATATTGTTAAAAAAGATTACCTAAAATAAGAAAATAGTGGGTGGCAGCAAGTCTATACCATGGCCGGTCGAAGGGGGCAAGGGGTCCACGGATCAGAGGGGAATGCGGGAGGGGGTGGGCCAGAAAATACTTCAAGGGAACTATTTATTTCCATTGGAACGACAATTTTAGCTTCCGGAAAGAAGATGTACTCAAAAAATGGAACAGCAATTTTAGCTTCCGGAAAGAAATGTACTCAGAAAAAGGTCGCATGTTCATCCTGCGGCTTTTCATTAAGACCACAGGATAAAGCTGCGGTTCCAATAAGAAGCCACATGACGAGGCTTCTCTATGTCATGCCAGTCCACTTGCCATGTGTTCGTTTATCGGTGCCACATAGCTATCGAACATCAAATCAATCATAAATCGGTAAATATAATTCAAGGGACCCCAATATTATAATTATTTAATTAATATATATATATATATATTGATAGAATGGTGTATTCATTATACAACCCAGGAATGTACACAACCTAAAAAAATCAGACAGAATAAGGTCCTAAGCTGTACAGGAGCAACATGCCATCGGACCGCAATACAGAACCCGAATGCTGAGCAACATAGGAAGCTACCCAGTCAGCAGCTGAGTTGGCTTCCCTAAAAATATGCCTAATTGAGACATATGAACATCCCTGAAGAAGCATCCTGATGTCCCGGACCATGGGATGAACCACTATGTCCAGCGAGACACGAGAAATCCAGGATATGACCGTAGCTGAGTCTCCCTCGATAATGAGATGATCAAGGTGAAGAATCTGCCTGGCATACCTGATCCCCGCCCAAGCAGCATGTAACTCGGCAGCCGGGACAGAAGAATCCAAAAGAGGGAGACCTCCCGCCGCCAGGAATCTAAGGTGAGAGTCTCGAAGAACAAAGCCGCCCCTCCTAGTCTGTAGCGAATGCTCCCATCAAAGCTGACGGTGACGAACGACGGAGGAGGGGTTCCCAGGATACAAAGACCCGAGAAGACGCTCTACGAGCAAGAGTGGAACCCCAGGATTTCGAAGAGGTCATCACCGCCCTACAGTACTCGTCAGCTGCACATCTAGCTCACTCCAGCACCATCCTAGGCGAGCTCATCCTAGAAGCAAATATATACTCATTCCTGGCAATCCAGATGTGATAGGCCAAGTAAGCCATAAAGGATGTCTGAATAGTGGAGGAGCTCCTAAGTCGGGTATAGAAAATATCCAGTCCATGCTCAAGCTGGGGGGCAAGTCAGAAAACCTAGACAATCTCCAAATTCCGGCTGCCCGGCTACACTGAAAGATAGCATGTAACTGCAACTCCCCCATAGTCAGGCAATAAGGGCAAGCAGAAGTGATATGAACACCTCTAGCAGCAAGGAAGTCGTGAGTAGGGAGCCTTTGCCAGACAAGCTTCTACATAAACAGAGAGACCCTAGGATGAACTGGAAGGGTCCATATCCACCGGTAGCTTCGATCCGTATCAGTCTCCCCTGGAGGATAGGAAACGAGGTCCGCCATCGGCACACGGGTGGAAGTAGTACCCCTCCATAATTTGGTGTCCGGGCAGGGTGGGCAGGAAGTGCTAAAGAAAGGACCCTGGTTCCAAGAATGTCCCCAGAGATGGATAGAACAAGCTCCGTCTCCCAAGACGTCTATCCCGACTGAAACAACTGGGCTATAGTCATCCCAGGGGGCATAAGAACAGATACAAAGGTGGGCCATCGAATCAGAGAGATGTCCGATAACCACCGATCATACAAGACACTAATCGATCGCCCATCACCAATCGCCCAGGAGAGATGAGGGGTGATGAGTGGCGCTCTCGCAAGCATCTCTCGCCACATAACCGATGATCTCTTGACAGGAGGTAGGTGATCCCCATGAGCAGTGTGGATGGAACTATACTTGGCCCTCATTAAAGAAGCCCACAAACTATCCGGTGATAAAATAAATCTGGCAACATGTCTAGATAGCAAAGCCTCTCTCCTCTGAATAAGAGAAGGGATACCCAACCCTCCAGACTGCGTGGGCCTACAGACAATCTCCCACCTCATGAGATGGATTCTCCTCCGGGCGACAGAAGAGTCCCAGAGGAAAGAGCGAATCAGCTGCTCAATCTTGCTGATGACCCCCTTGGGAATTAAGGCATTAGTAAGAATATAGATGGGAAGAGAGGCAAGGACCAAGCGGATGAGAGTAAGCCTACCCATAGCCGATAGCGAACGAGCCTGCCAACCGAAATCATATCAGTAACTGTCGCCACCATCTGAGCACAGTCATTTCTGGAAAGCCTAGCTCCACAGATAGGGATGCTAAGATAATGGAGGGAACCCTGTCGCTCCTGAATATTGAGAATACGAAGGATCCTTCCCTGGAGAATAGGAGTGTTAGGGCTAAATGAACTCCATATTTGCCGAGATTCACCCTCTGTCCAGAAGCATAACAATAGTGCTCAATAATTCTCCTTAATCCATAGCATTCGTTACAGAAGTCGGACCAAGAAGAAGACAATCATTCGCAAATAGAAGATGCGAGATAGAAAAAGCACCCGACACAGGGTATAAGGAGTGATCTGGAGGTCGTCGCAGCTTGCAAGAGAGATCTAGAAAGGTAGTCAGCACAAATTATAAATAAATAAGGGATAGGGGACAACCTTGTCTGAGGCCGTGAGCATATTGAAAGAAATCCATAGGAGAGCCATTGAGGAGAATAGAAAAGGACGGGGCCGTAATACATGCCATTAACTTTGATATCCAGCCGTTGTGAAAACCGAAGTCCTCCAGAGCTTTGCGGAGGAAGGTCCAATCAACACAATCATAAGCCCTTTCCATGTCCAGCTTAATAGCCATGAGACTATGGCGCCGTAAAGCATTATGGAGATAATGCATGAATTCCTGAGCAATAAGAATGTTATTCGATATGTTGTGACCTCCAATAAAAGCACCCTGCTCCGGGCTGATGAGCTGGGGTAGAAGCACTTTCATCCTGTTTGCCATCAACTTGGCGCAGACTTTGTATAGAGTATTGCAGAGGCTGATTGGGCGAAAATGGGACGGTTGAGTTGGATCAGCACGCTTGGGAATTAGGGCGATATAAGTTTGTTTCCAACTAGAAGGCATAATAGCCGTATTGAAAAAGAGCTGAACAGCCGCAACCATATCTGATTGAATAATATCCCAGTAAGCCCGAAAGATGAAAGGAGGGAAGCCATCTGGCCCAGGGGCTTTGTCCTTTGTAAGGGACCAGAGCACTGCTTTTACTTCTGCCTCAAAAACCTAAGTCAGAAGTAAAGGATTATGGATAGCATAAATAGTAGTCCGAGATGGAAAGAAAGTAGAAAAAAAGGATGTAGAGGAAGGAATAGTCCACCTGGCAGCGAAGTAATTATGAAATTCTCTCCTAATGTTAGCTTCATCCTCAATCCAGCCCGTCTGATCGAAGTAAATAGCCCGGATCCTATTTGTGTGTCTCCTGATAATAGTGGCGTTATGGAAATAATGGGTATTCCTATCTCCCTCCCGAAGCCACTGGATCCTGGATTTTTGTCTCCAGAGTACCTCCTGGTTCTGAAGCAAAGCATGGTGCCGAGCTAGGAGACACCTAAGATCATCCAGGTCCTCTTTCGTCAAGAAACCATCTGCATCCTTTTTTACCTGCAGAGAAAGAATGGAAGCTTCGACCTCTTTGATTTTGTCCATAAGATTACCAACTTCCACCTTGTTCCAGGTGATGAGACGCCTCCTAAGTAGATTGAATCTTCTGGTAATTCTGTAGGCAGCATCACCCCCACTGGTATCGACCAGACCTCACGAGCAATAACTTTAGCCTTTGGATAGGATAGCCAGAATTTGTCAAATCTGAAGGGCCGCGATCTCCTGGGATAGGTATTCAAGGAAAGAAGAATAGGAGCATGATCAGAAGTAATCCGACTAAGATGGCATACCTTGTGCTCATGATAGCTAGAAATCCAAGAAGAGGTAGCATAATATCTATCTAGTCTCTCCCATACTTTTGCTTGCCTTGATCTGTTATTGCACCATGTATAGCGAGGACCCATGAACCCTAAGTCCAAGAAGCCATTATCCTGGATGAAACTGGATAGCTCCCTCGAACCCATGTCATGGACGAAGGGTTTGCCACCCCGTTTATCCTCCGGTTTGTCAATAGAATTGAAGTCTCCTGCCACCACCGTGGGGATGCCCTGCTGAATCAAAGCAGATGCCTCCTCCCATACCATCATTCTCTCTCTGTAAGAAGTGCTAGCATACACGGCACAGAGAAGCCAAAATGGTCTATTAGGCTCAGAAACAACAATAGCAACAAGTTGGGTAGATCATCGAAAAACATCCACCCTCACTGAAGACTTGTCCCAACTGACAATGATACCCCCAAACAGCCCCTGGGAAGGCACACAGTAAATACCCCAGTCTGGGAAAGCGATGCTTGAGGCCTTCAAGACTAGGACCAGCAATCCCTGTCTCCAACAACACACAAATCCGAGGATTACACAGTTGAAGATATCTATGATAAGTAGGTAAAAAGGAGGGTTTTTTAGCCCCCCTTACATTCCAAACAAAAACATTCATCAACAAAGAAGTCAAACACGAGGGTCGGACCCCAGTCCAACCCCCTCCCTTTTTCCTTCACCTTTGACATTGATCTCCCAGCAGTACCTTCCCCGCACTTCCCAGTATCACCTATAGGACCAGGCCTTGCTGAATTAGTCCCCACCGAAGCAAGAGCATCTTTGACTTTGATGCATAGCTGGGCATGATCCACCTTCACAGAGTCAACCCGTCCACTAGAACCCCCCAATTTGAAAGATTCCGGGAGTTGAGATACAACAGGACATTGACCTGAGATTGCTGTGTTCCCATTGAGTTGGTCCATTTGCTTACTGGATCCCCCCCTCCCCTCCATGCATCTTCGGTCCCCCTTAGCCCTTCCTTGTTTCGCTTCTCCCTTCCGGGCCGCAGACTCCTGTAGGGCGGTCTCTCCTGAGGTTCCCCTGGACTTTCCTGAGCCTGGCAGCCTGCCCACATCCTTAGTAGGTCCCCTTCGAACCTTCTCAGTTGGATGAGCCTCATCGCCACCCCCTTCAACCTTTTCCCCAGAATCCAGAACACCTCCTGGCTGCATTCCCTGGGCCTGCACTCGATCTCCCCCCTCAACCACTTCCTCCCTCAGTTGCCCTGTCCATCTAAGAGACGACGGGACAGTTATCCCTTCTGTCATTCCCCCCTCCCCACCCACACTCAACAGAAGCTGGTCGGAGGCTAGTGGGAGAAGCTTGCACAGCACCCCCCTCTGCGGCCTCAACTGAAAGCACAGAAGCCTCCCTTTCCATTCCAACTTTCCCCTCCACCCTCCGCCACTCCTTTTTAATATCCCTCCTCCTTCCTTCAGATGATCCCAGAGGTGCAGAGAAGAAGAACCCCCCCCCCCCCCCCCATGAGCACTCTATTTCCCCCCCTCATTTACATTCAAAACAGGGGAAGGGACACTAACCTGGTCCGGCAGAGTTGAGGATACCTTGTTGGTGGAAGGAGAAGAGGATGGGCTTCTACTACGCTTGAGGGAAACTATGCCGACCTCCACCATCAGCTGATCCCTGTGGCCCTCCTCGGGCGGGACAATCTGCATCCCCTCAACCAAGACTGCAAAGAAGGATCCCTTTTCTCCCTGCGAACCCCCTCCTTCTGCCATGTCCGAAGCAGAGGCTTCCGTGATCATCTCCTGGCACCTTGGAGGGCTTCTGCCACCCCTCCAATCAGGTGGCGAGCTTGGTGAAGACGAGCGAGGAGTTGGAGAAGGTCTGGTGGGGGAGAAAGACAACGGATCAGGTGAAGACAGGGGTGCCTTACCTCTATCCGAGAACAACGACGCCCTCCCCTCCATTCCTTCCGGTCTAGGCTGACGCTTCTTAGCTGTGACCAGCCACGGCCCAAACAGGAGGATGTCACCGTCCTTCAGCGAGCAGGGTTCCCGAGCTTCCGGCTCCTCTTCCTGACTGGCTGCAGGCTGCTCCTCCACAACCAGATTCTCCTGACCCAGTGAGGAATGCCGAGTCGGTGCTTTGCAGTTTCCCTCCCAGAACTTGCATGTCTCCTGCAAGTGACCAATTCTCGCACGCCGAAAACACACTGGCTACATGTTCTTGAAAACATGCTGCCAGAATGCTTCCCCCCCCTTATCAACACCCTTGGGAGAAGCGGTTGGTAGCGTCTAGCTCCATCTTCACCCTCACGAAGCCGGTTTTACGCTTCAAGTCGGTGAAGCTATCAAGGGACTGGGGGTTACCTACTTCTCCAGCCACCGTCAGGATCGCCGCAGTGTCCCAGTACTCTAGCAGCAGGTCCGGCAACCTCATCCAGACCACGGTGGTGTTGACAGGACTCCTCCTAGGGTGGAAATCCGCTCTCTATGGCACGAAAGCCATCAGCTGTCCGCCAACGTACCATGGGCCGGATCTGAGAACCTTGGCACAGACCTCCTTCGACCCAACCCGCACCACCACATGGTCTTCCCCCACCAGGAAGACCTCAGGCTCCGTTGGGAGCTGGAGCTTCAGCCAGATTTCCTTCCCCACCCGAGCTGCCGGAACCCTTCGACCGAGGCTGCAAAAAATGACAGCCAACCTTTCCCATTTGCTCCGAGCTTCCTCCAAAAAAGAGTCCGGCATAACCAGCACTTTGGTGAAACTGTGCTGGAGCCGGTCGATCTCCTCATCCGTTAGCTTATAGGGAGTCCACTGTGGCAGCCATTGCGGCCTTTCAACACCTCCGCCAAGAGCGCTCCCTTCCTCCATCCCGCTCTGTATCGGATGCTCCAGAAACCTAAACCGCCTTGGACTCGCCATCCGCAAATGCAGTTCACAGTTGTTGATGATCTATAGCACAAATCCACTCGCACAAACCCTTCGACCAAGCACTAAAACAAAGAGAAAAATGAGGGAGACGACGGCACAATACCCAATAGACACCGACAAAAATATTTTTTTAAAAAAAACTCAACACTCTTCGTGGTACCAGGAAACAGTGGGTAAATGCCTTCAGAGATGGACAACGTACCGTATGTACAATCCATGGTAATCGACGCGATACGTATGAAATATCTAGCTTTTTGCCTTGGTTGAATGCACGGATTGCTACGACCACGTCTACAACTTTTTCTTAGGTTTATATAACTTATTCTCTCTCTTCGGAAAAAAAAAAAAAAAAAGCTTGTCACGTAAGTGCATGATCGGCTCTATTTTTATTTTTTATTTTTTGATAAATTAAAAAAAATAAGAGATAAATTTTAGTGTAGTTATTCTCGTAGGTCTCCATCCCGTCAGGTAATATTCGATATGAGATGCTCAGATTTGCGCAGCCTCTTCCTATCTAATGGTGAGTACGTAAATCTAACATTATTAAAATAACGGTCAGTAGATCGGAGATAAATGGAAAGATCTTGACCTCTCACTCACGCCAACTCTAACATTATTAAAACACCGATCAGTAGATCGAGGATAAATGGAAGATCTTGACCTCTCACTCACGCCAACTATCGAGGATTATAAAAAAATATAGATAGATTAATCGAGTCATCCACGGGATCGTGTCTCAACCGTCGATCTGTTGTTAATGAGACAAGATTCCTATCAATCAGTTCTACTTGAGAGATAAAGATAGAGTGTATGGAGACATTTTAGGTGATGTACATTTTGGTGCAGAAAATCATCTAGCCTTTGATGTTTCAGGAGCCGCCATCCAACGCTTCGTGATAGAAAAACATGCGAGATATATAAGATCACATATGCATTCAAGCATGGGACAAGGCTAGGTTAACAGTGGCTCGTGGATGTACATCATTCAACAGCACATTATTCAGTGTAGATCAAATACGCGGGTGAGAATTCAAATAAACATCAATTAAATCAACCAATAATACTTTTTTAAAAATAATTTATTGAAAAATTATCGAATTAGTTCCACTCTTCTCATCTCTTCAAGACATCTAACCTCGCCAAAAAGAAAGGTTGCATGCTTTTGCCTCTTCTTTAAAAAACCAGAAACTCTTCATCGCCATAATTCCACTAAAAGATAAAAACATAACTATGCCATTTTAAGTAAAAAAAAACTAAATATATTAAGCCTATGACTCAATCTAATTAATATGGATCTGAATCCTAATTATTAAAATAATGATCAACTAAATAAAAATCTTAATAAGATTAAGACTGACAATAAATCTAAATTTGAAACTGGCTGTAGTGAAATAGCTTAAATTATAGATTCCCTTATAATGCCAAGGCACACTATAATATATATATATATATTGCCCGACAAAAAATAGCAATGTATTGATTAAATGTTCAATTATTTTCTATGAAGCATGTTGGCTAGTGATGGCATATTTCTTTCTAATAATATATGATATTAATATTAATATATATATATTATACTATATATATATATATATATATATATATATATATGTATTTTTTAAAAAACTATTGTTATGGTGACTACTTCTTTTGGGAACCAAGCTCACTGGATCATCGATTATGGTATCAATGGTCGCCGAGTGATCAAATAGCTCTTTCATCATTGGCTACATCCTGTAGAAGCTCAAAAAGATTTCATGGATGAAGCCAACTCCTGTATCTGTCAAATATGTAATCGACCTCGATTGGGATCTCCACTCGGTCAGGCACACCTGAGAGTCAGCATCCAGTACCCTCTCTCGATGCCTGGCCCCCTCTCTCAGTGCTTAGTCATCTCTCGGTATTGAGACCAACCTTTTCACCTACTCTAATCAGGCCAACCTTTTCACGTGTCTGCTACAATGAATATGGCCGGCACAACCAATTGATGAGTTCATGGAAAACAGCATTACAACAGAACTAGTGGCCTCTACAAAATGAATGCCAGTGGAAGGAATTCCACGAGGTAAAATTTCAACAACCTGTTAGGGTCTGTTACACTTGCTAGAGGCCACCTCCCTAGCAACCTCTTCATGACTCTGCATAACACTATAAATAGGTAAGTAGGATACCGGCGAGGTAAGGCCATTTTTTTCAAGGCTCATCATACTTACGCTCACATGGTCACCATGACACAGCTCCGGCTACTATTGTCTATTCCATCCTCTTTTTCTAACTTGATTGTTGGAGTGTCCCAGTCAATAACCCTGGCCCTAGGACATTTTGTAAGACCCATCGACGAGCCACTAGGAGCAATGTCTGTAACTTGCCAGAAGGCACCAGAAGATTCCCATCACCACTGTAACCATCTGAAGGGTGATCTAGCTGCAACAAATTAGCGCATCAGAAAGGGGCAAATCTATTGTTTAGACACCCCTAGATCTTCAGAGCTAGAGTGATGGTATCACCCGTGCCCAAGATTTCACCATGGGTCACATTGGGTAGTGCCTGTGTGATGGAGAATCATCAGATCAAGCACCGATCCTAGTTGCTTTACCTCCTTCGTTGCCGTCTACGTTGGAGCAAAGCATGCTAGCCACCATAGCTCAGCAAGTTGAATCCCTCCCCTTAATGGTGCAGGGGGTTATAGCAACAGCAATCTCTCGCCATGGGGTGCTATTGATGGAGGCCCCGGTCATGGCTCCTATAACCCATGATAGTCATTGTCCCCATCGTGGGGCCCCCGCACCGATGGATTTCCCACCACTCATGATCTCCCTCGCATCATGAAAGTCGTTGGTCCCCTTGAGAATAATCATGTTATCGATAGATCTCCCCACTAGTGCGCTTGCCCACACCACGCCTGCATAGCCCTGACCCAGACCATTGATGGTCCAAGAAGGAACAAAGATGGAAGAATCACTCCTAATCCCCCTCCAACTCTTCTGGTGAATATCTCTTGGAATATTCGCAGGAGGGGTCTACTGAAGAGGCTACTCGACAACGAGTCGAGCGACACCTCCAGGAGCATGACCGTGAGCTGCACGATATCAATCACCAACTCGTAGACATCTAAGGTGAGGATCCGGGCCCTGCTGAATTTGACACCCAGCCCCCTCTCTCGATGTGTCATGGAAGAGCCGGTCCCGGGTTGATTCAAAATATCACAATTAGAGCAATATGATGGCACAGGCACGACATGATTTGAGACCACTTGAGAGCTATAGAGCTCTCATGAGGATTCAAGGTGTCACTGATGCCCTACTGTGCATCACCTTCCTAGCCATCCTTCGAAAGGCAGCCCAGGCATGGTACTCCTGGCTTGAGTCACAGAGTATCGATTCTTTTTTCTTAGCAGACGGAGAAGAAGTTTTGATATATTTTAGTACCTCCAGGAAGATGCTACATGAGATTGACAGCCTCTTCTCCATCCAATAGTAGGACAAGGAGTCATTGAAGGACTACGTGCCGGGTTTAAGGTGGCAATGGCAGAAATTTATCATCTCGATGACTCCTTGGCCATGTTGGCCCTAAAATAAGGATTTTGTCCCTCCCACTGACTTACTCACTGGATAAGACCCCAGCAAAGTCTTATTCGGAGGTGGTCACCTATGCAAAGTACATCCACGTAAACGAAGGAGCCCTTTCCTAGCATGAGGTAGTAGGAAAGCTGAGCCATAAGAAAGCTTGATGGGAGCTTTTTGGAGCCTCGTCAAGCAAACTTGGCTACTCTCACCAGTGAAACCCCAAGCTGAGAAATCCAATTGACAGATCGTCCAGCTACATCCCTCTTCTCATCTCCCCACTCAAAAATCTTGAGAAAAATTGAGGGAGAACAGTACCTACAATGGCCCAACCCTTGGAAGCCTTCAGCCTCTTGGAAGAAGAGCAAGTACTGCTACTTCCACCATGACCATGGCCAGACACGGATGAGTGCCACCAGCTAAAGAAGAAGATTAAGAATCTCATCCAACATGGCTATCTTGACAAGTATGTCCACAGAGACGTTACTCGCCTCATTGCCCCGAACCTTGGGGATAGTCATCCTTATCCGAGATTGACAACCGAGAGGGCAACCTTCGAAGAGGCTAAGAGAAGAGGGGAGGGAAAACTATATAATTTCACTTTTTGATAAGGACTTGGTTGGAGTTCATAACCCCAACAATAGCCCTATCATCATTTCAATGATAATAACGAAGCATCCTATAAGAAGAATTCTTATTGATATGGAAGCTTAGCTAACATCCTTTTTTATGATGCTTTTTTGAATAAATTTATCATTAAATTGTTTGAGACCTATCTCCATACCCTTAATCGCTTTTAACGGGAATTGGTTGGTGTCAAAGAGATAATAACTCTTCCTATCACAGTAGGAACACTGTCTCAATTGAAGATAGTTCTCATCACCTTCACTATGGTTCAAGTCCCTTCAGTATATATCACCATTCTAGGATACCCTAGATTGAATCGTCTAGACGCTGTCATATCTACCAAGCATCTTCTTATCCATTTTTTCATGAATAATAGCATAGACAAAATGTGAGGAGCCAGCAACTTGCCTGATAGTGCTTCCAGATGGCATCCAAACAGTCATTGCTCAACGAGCCCTTACCCACTAAGTTGTTGGACTGGAGGGAATTTGGAAAAAGGGGTGAGCCCATCGAGAGCCTCCTTTTTTTTCCTTTGGATGGCGACCCTGCAAAAACTATATAAATCGGGGCATCCTTGCTCGACCTTGAAATGAACCAGTTTTGGAATTCTTGCACTAGAATGCAGGTATTTTTATCTAGTCAGCATCGAATATGTTGAAAATCTCTCCTAAAATAATCATCCATAAGCTGAACATTGACCCAAGCTTTAAACCGATCTGACAGAAGAAGAGGAGCTTGGTCCTTGAAAAAGAAAGCCATCGATGAGAAGTTAACAAGCTCTTGGCTGCTAAGTTCATTCAGGAAGCCCATTATCCTAGTTGATTGGCCAATATTATTATGGTGAAGAAAGCAAGTGAGAAGTGGCACATATGCATGGATTACACCGATTTGAACAAGGCTTGCTTGAAGGATAGTTTCCCCCTACTAAGGATCAATTAGCTAGTTGATACCATGTCAAGCCACAAGCTAAGCTTCATGGATGCTTTCTTGGGTTACAACCAAATAATAATGACCCCCGAAGATGAGAAAAACATGGCTTTCATCATAGATAAAGGTACATAGTGTTATAAAGTGATACCTCTTGGTCTTAAAAATGTAGGGATCATGTATCAAAGACTCGTCAATAAGGTCTTCAAAGGCTAGATCGATCGAAATATGGAGGTCTACCATAATAACATACTTGTCAAAAGCACTAAGGAGGCCGACCACACTGGGAACCTAGAGGAAGCCTTCGGTGCCCTTCACCAACATCGCATAAAGTTCAATCCAACTAAGTACAAGTTCAGTGTCACTACCGAAAGGTTTCACGAGTTTATGATCATTTACCGAGGCCTCGAAATGAGAAAATCTAGGCCCTCTTGGATATGTAGTATCCGACAACCAGAAAAGAGGTGTAATAGCTTACCGGTTGCATGGCCACTCTAAGCTGATTTATCTCAATGTCAGTTGAGTGATGCCTATCATTCTTCAAAACTCTATGAAATCTTCGATTGGATGGAGGAATGCTGGTAGGCATTCGAGAATTTGAAGAAGTTTCTTGCCTCTCCGCCCTTACTTTCCAAATCTGAGCTCGGGGAGGAATTATACATGTACCTTGTTACCTCCCGGGAGGTGGTTTAGAGACCCTATTATACAAGTTAAGCACTGCATGACATGGAAACGAGATATTCTAAATCTAAAAAAAATAGTTTTTACACTAATCACATCTACATAGTGTCTCAGACCATACTTTTAAGTGCACCTGATAGCTATCCTAATCGATCAACCACTCCATGCCATCCTTCAACACCCAGATACCTCTGGGAGGATGGCAAAGTGGGCAATCAAGCTAGAAGAATTCAACATCTATCATTCATGCTCATTTATAAAGGTACAAGTCCTAGTTGATTTTTTTATAGAATGCATCTAGCCAAATAACATACCCAGGGAGCCATCCACCGCATCTCCCATTGAGCAACCTGACCCAGCAATAACTGGATCCTCCATGTAGACGAAGCCTCAAATTTTTAGGGAAGTATGGTCGGGTTGATTCTCACCAATCCTAAAGGTATGGTCACTGAGTATGCCATGTGCCTCTCGTTTAAGGCGACCAACAACCAAGTTGAATATGAAGTCCTTCTGATCGGCTTGAGGCTCGCAAACATCTCGGAGTTAAATACTTAAAATCTTTTATTGACTCACAGTTAGTGGTTGGGTAGGTGATGGGCAAATACGAAACTTGGGACTCGATGATGGCCAAGTACCTAGATAAAGTGCAGATCTTGACAATGGTGCTCAAATGCTTAGGCATTTTTTATATCCCCCAATGAGAGAAAGCTCATGCCGAATAGCTCACTTGATCGAGTCTACATAAAGTGTCTAGAAGCTCCAAGCATCGAGGAGACAAAAAAAATCTATCAAGTTGATCATGAGCCAAGCTGGATGGATCCCTTTATCAAATACTTGGCCGATGGCACCAACCCTGCCCCCCTAAAGGTAAAAGGTTCACATGGAAGGTCATCCAGTTCATGCTGTTGGATGGATGTCTCCATAGAAAATCTTTTTCTCTTCCTCTCCCCAAGTGCATGCGGCCCAACGAAGCCGACTACATACTCAGATAAATCCATGAAGGAATCAGTGGAAATCATCTGGGAGCTATTTTCTTAGCTTATAAAGCCCTGAGACAAGGGTACTACTGGCCGATCATGTACGAAGATACGACAGAGCTCATCTAAAGGTGCGATTGCTATCCGTGCTTCACCAATATACAACATTTTCTAGCAAGCTAGCTAAGCCAGTTCTTCTCTTCCTAGCCATTCAACCAATGGAAGATGGATATACTTGGTTCCTTCCCTCCGGTATCTAGACAGTGGAAGTTCCTTGTCGTCATCATCGATGACTTCACTAAGTGGGTGGAGGCTGAGCCCCTCGCGTACATCATTGAAAGCAAGGTCAAGAGTTTCTTTTGAAAGTTGATAATCTACATATATGGGCTCCTGCATACCATCATCACCAATAATAATCGGTAATTAGATAACCAGGCTTTCAGAGATTTTTGCACCGAGCTCTACATTTGGCACCAATTCATGTCCGTTGGCCACCCGCAGACTAATGGCATGGAAGCGGTCACAAACCAACTATCCTCCAAGGATTTAGAACTAAATTGGACAAATCAAAGGGTGGGTGGGTGACAAATTACTCAAGGTGCTATGGACATACCACATGATTCCATGGGCTTTAATAAGCAAAATCCCCTTCAATTTGGCTTTCGGTATCGAGGCAGTACTCTCATCGAGGTTGAGCTCCTGATGGTGCAAATAGAAAACTTTGATGAAGCAACAAACTTGGACTGGCTGAGGACCAACCTTGACCTTCTGGAGGAGACCCGGGATCAAGCCCATCTAAAAATGGCTGCTTATCGGAAGGGTTGCCTAATACTATGACTCACATGTGAGGTCCAAGATTTTCTATCCAGGAGATCTCGTATTATGGTGAGCCAAGATCTCGAGACCCACAAGGCGTAGTGAGCTAGCCCCCAACTAGGAAGGTCCTTATCAAGTAACAGAAGGCTTCCACTAAGAAGCTTATCGGATTGAAGACCTCAGCAAAACTCCTATTTCCTGGACATGGAATGTCGACGATCTTCGGATATACCACTAATGATTTAACCTTTTATACCAATGAATGTAAGAAAACTTACTACAATAACATCTCTCAGGATAGCCTGATTTCACACTAACTCAGTGGCACATTCGCACAAGCCCACCAGGATAACTCCCAACTCGGATAACTTTCATCAGGATAACTCCAACTTAGATAACTCCTACTAGGATAACTCCTAGCTCGAATAACTCTCACTAGGATAACTCCTAGCTCAAGTAACTCTTGTCAGGATAACTCCCGACTCTGGATAACTCCTTAACAAAGGTAACTTCCATTCTAATCAGTTGTACCCGATCAAAGAAATGGCTGGTTCATCACCCCCATTCCGATTGAAAAGTGGTTGATTGGTTAGCAATAGTGGCTGACCTAGCAAGGCCTCACCTCTATAGAAGGACGGGAGCATTCAGCCGACATCTCGATAATTTGAGAGCATAGACATTCAAAAAAGTACAACATTCAAATGTAGAATGCATTCATGTAAGTTTGAATTACCATAAAAAAATTATTCCATTAATCCAGAAAGGGATTATAAAGTCAGATCAAGTCTGAGATACACAGGACTTAACACAAGATATTTCGCCCATTATGTTGTCACTACTGACCTTCTCGTGATCTAAAGCGAAGATGATGTTTGTGCCTTGGTCAGTTTCGAGAAAGATGACTCCGAAGCTCAAAGTTCTGGTTGACACTTGACTGCTGGAAGATGGAACTTCAATAATAAAATCCCACCTAGATTAGTGATCAGCCCATGGAAGTTTGATGGCATAGCCCCATCGGAGATGGTTGCTCCTAGTGGTTATGCTGGGGGAATGATTATTCCAAAGGGAGGCTATCTCCAAGGATGCCTTTGGTACCCTTGCCCTATCTCAAAGAATACCTTCAGCCTTTGTTGTGTCCATGCCACTCATTTCATCCTTGCCAAATTCTGCTTCCTTCCCGAGTGCTCCAGTCAATGGTGACATCTTAACCTTCCCTTTTACCAAAAATCACCCTCTCATCGGAAATCATTGCTCATCACTCTGACTTGTGTGTCCCTACTAAAAGGCAACAAGAAAAAGAGAGGAGGGGTGGTGAAGGTAATGGGAAGAGGCTCCCTATTTATAGTTAAGGCTATCCACCCAAGTGGTGACATGTGGCAATGCTAGGTTGGGTCAACAAGCAGATGCTTGGAATTTCAAGAGTGATCATCTCAAATCCTGCACCAATAATGCCCACCTCAAGACTCATTGCCTGTGCCTAGATGCTGAGGCATGCCTACCAGGTGGCACACCAAAAGCAACTAGTCACCATGGCTGCATCAAAGCATCGCCTCGATCATCCCCATCCTCATGATCAATGTGAGTGGGAGACAATCAAGATCATCCTGCTACATGGCGCGCTATTGTTGGCTGGGTCCTACAACCATTGATGGGATAATCAAGGCAGTAAATATGCTCCATTTCCAACACAACCTATCTTCAAGTCACCATCAGGTTAAGGGCATGATAGGTGAGGTTGCCTAATCAATCCTAAAAGGAAGTCAACCCCACGTGGCCAACATCCCGACCCCCTTCACTATCGGTTGGCACCAAATAACTTACCGGTGCTTGGTTGGTGCCCTCCACTGACCAAAGACTTTAGGAATTCTCTCCCTAAGGCCCTTGGTGGATAGGGTTCGAAAGATGCACTCCCGCCCAAATGACTATCTAAGCCAGTCATGGGGACCATTTGGTTGGAACGCATAAATCCCCCATGGCCGAACCACTCGCCCGGTGAGCGACCTGACCCTATTTCCAAACTTACAATAGGACATCTAGTTAGGCCAATAAAGTAGAAGCACTAGAGGGCGGTCCATTTAGATTCAACAATACCACCAACCTAGTACTTGGAGGGATTTATGCAAATAAGGCATGCAGATGACAAAAAGAGCTGACTCTTTTTCCTACCCGACTTAGCTCCCGATGAGGTACTTAGAAGAAATTAAAAAATTGCATGAGCACAAAGAGACATCATCTTTACAAAAGAAGATATCATTTCATTCCTAAATTTGATTAAATATTTACAATAGAAAACTAGGTGCCCGACATAATAAAATTTAGGCCGAAGGACTCAAGAAAGGGAATCAAAACTACAAGGAAAGGAGGATAAACCATTAATGAGATTACTCTCCCAAAGTGGCCCAGACTACTCCACTGGTTCGGCTGCAGTAGCAGCTTCTTGGAGCATCATAGCTAATGAAACCCTAGCTAAAGTTGTCGCTACCTCGGGAACCTCGAGATCAGGGATCTTGACAACCTCCTCGCCGGTGTTGTCCCCACCAGCAACTTGAGTGGGATCCTCTCCCTCGTTCTCCCCGTCCTCCTCTTCATCCTCCTCAGGTTCACTCGTCGGAGTGATTTGGCAGAGGTTAAGGTTCGGGAAGGCATCGGCATCCTTAAGCTCGCCTATCAAAGTGATTTGGTGGAGGTCAAGGTTTGGGAAGGCATCGGCAACCTTCCTCTTGTAGTTGCCGAACCCGAGGTTGTAAGCTCCAGGATGACTGTTGCGATGTCGCTCTCAAAGGCATCGAGTACTTGTACTCCTACAAGTGCACTCCATGGTCGAGCTCGCTCACACCATCGGCGTCGGCATGGCCTTGGACACGCTCATGACCAACTCATTTGGTGGCTGAGCTGGATCTCTTGGAACACCCTGGCACACTCCTCACTCGCTAGGGCCTTGTTGGTGGTGAGTTGGTGCTGGACCTTAGAATGGTCCAGTTGGGCCACCGAGTCTATAGCCGAGTACACTCCTTAACAAGCATGTCATCTTTCTCCTTCAATCAGGAGGCCGTCTGTTCCTTTAGCTTGACCTCCCTCCCAGCAACCTCATCATGTACTTGCTTGGCCTTCACCTCCCGGTCCTCCATTGCCTTGACCCGAGCCTCCTAGTTGCCGACAGTCTCAGCATATACTGAAGGACTAAGGAATGCATGGTCATCAAGTTGTGAAGGAGCTGCATTGAAATAACATAGGAAGTTAGCTGAGCAACTCCTTAACCAATATTCAGAAAAAAATGAAGCAGAATGAGGCTTACCTTGATGACCATCGGGAATGTCCTGTTGACCATCTCATGAACTGTCTCAGAGTCCAACTCTTCGGTGTCCCGGGGGTGTAGCATGACCTAGGATAGTTCTCGGGCAACTGCAGGGTTGTGCAGTGCCAAGTCATCCTCACTAGTGAGGACCTGATAAATCCACCTACTATCGACTCTGCTACAGTCTGGTGCCCAGAGCCCTTTCCGAAGTCTCAGCCTCTTGCTGGGCTGATGACATCATACCTCACATTGGGCTGATGAACCCCGAATACTCTCGGCTCCAGGGATGATGGAGGGGCCACGGCCACCCCTGCAGTGGTCGTCGCCCATCCTATCACACCAAATGGATGGCCGAGGCTAGATACCACATTCACAGCCACCCAAGATGCCAGGATGGTGGCTGAGGGAGCCATGATGATCGAGGGGGTTGATATAACATCAACCTCCTCGTCATTGGAATCAGCACTCCTCGGGTCGATGATGATGACCCGAGGGATGCCCGACCTCGTCGCCACTCAGGGGCCCCAACTAATGGTCTCAAAACCTTCAGCCTCTAACTAGCGGCCTTCTTCTTCTTATCACCCTCAGGGATGCGCCTCTTCAATGCGACTACCCAAATCATATCATCTAACACCTGCCTCATCGTTACAAACAAAACCAAAGTTAGTGCTTGGTTTAAGCAAAAATTAGATGAAAGACTTAGAAATCTTGATGAGAGAGTTGATCGGGCTCAACTCGGTATTGTACAAGTTCTGCTTAGTCAAGAGCTCTCTTAATAGAGGGGACTTCCATGTCAGAAAGAAATTTGAAGTCCTCCCTGTTAGAATCGATCATTTGATCATTCTGATTGGAAGAGGTGTCCGGCTCTCCCAGGATGTTTGAAATCTCCATTGTTGGTCACACGAGATGAAGAAGAATCGAGTTTTCTGATGGGGGACAGAGATGGATAGGATCGTTGGTGAGCCTAGAAGTCACCTAAATAGGGTACTATTTTTTTTTTTTGGTATTCTTTCTCTAGGGGTGGTGAAGGAATGTGGGGATGCAGGATAGGGATCTGGATCTCATGGACTTCGAGACTCACCCTAACGAAGAGACCTCTCACCTCTAGGGCATTACACCCTCCTCGATACTTGGAGGTGCTAGGATGGATCTCAAAGGTCGTGAAGGGATAGAGAAGATGGAATGGGAAGGGGGATAACTGGACATGACCTCACATCATGTCCTGGGGTTGGGCCTCACACCCTCTCCTCATGAAGTGAAATAAAAAAATCACTCTTTTCTAAACTCATTTTCATTCTCAAAACTTGACTAAACTTCAAAAACTATTTTTTTACAAAGGACTGAGGGTGGTATTTATAGACCTATCCAACCCTCATTTGAATTTGAATACAGGATAAAAAGATAGAGATGATTCAAATTCAAACACAAGATAGGATAAGATAAGCCTATCCATATCTCAATCCTAACCAACCAAATCCTAATTCAAATTTCAAATAAAAGATAAATTCTAAATTTATTCTAGATATGCTTCGAAACTCGTGCGGCTCCAAGATTTGTGCTTGCTCCAGGATCCGTGCTAGTGAGGTCCCCATCATTCCCCTGAGGTGGGGAGAACTCGACTTCTGTCGAGTCAGGATCAGAATCAGCTTCAAGAGATTATTATTTTATTTATTATTATTTTATTTTTTTATTCTCCTCTTCTTTAAAAATTTGTGCAGCTTTGAAAGTTGTGCAGCTTTGAGATATGTGCCTGCTTTGAGATCCGTGTAACTCCAAAAATCATGCAACTTTGAGAACTGTGCAGGATGCGAAGTCGGCAACAAGGACAAAAGTTGCCTTCACGATCGTGCACTGGAGCTTCTTCTTCTCCCTTCTCCATGGATCAGAATCTGGAACAGGGCAGGCTCGTAGAGGGCTATTGGTGGGCATTCGCCGGCGGCGGTGCTGGGGCAGAGACGGTGGCTCGACAGGTGGTCATCAGATCTTCTGGACGGGGGAAGGTAGAGGCTTAGGTGGCTGTGGAGGCTCCGATCCGAGGAGCTTCGGCTATAGAGGAAGAAGACAGTCGCGAGCTCAGCTAGCACAGGGCAGAGGGGATGGCTTTTAGGGAGCAATCGGTGGGCGATGGAATTGGCGACCGGACGACGGAGGAAAGGGCTTTGCGGGAGATCGCGGCGGTTGCGACATCAGGGAAGTCAGTGGACCTGTGGCACAAGGGAGCTTGTAAGGAGGCGTCGGACAGGATCTCCACCAGTGTTCTCAAAGGAGCCATCGCTGGAGAAGGGGCAGCACGGAGATCTGGACCGGAGGACGAAGCTGCTTCCATTCGGTTGCAGGCTATGGAGGCGGTCGGCTTCTTCATGGAGTGTTGCGAGGTGTTGACGGTCAGTGGTTGCTGGGTGGGTGAGAAGATGGTGGTGCTGTTGCCAGAGATGGTGGGAGACGCGGTGGGCCTGGATGGTGAGGAAGAAGGTGGAGCCGGGGAGTGCCATGGTCGATTTGGTCCGGAGGGGGCGATCGGATGAGGCCGGTGCTGGCATGGCGAAATCGGCAATGGCGTTGGGCTTCACGGGAGGCAGAGAAGAGGGGGGGCTCGGCCTGGGATTGTACGCCGGAGGAAGGGAGGTAGGCGAGCCTGGGGCTGTCTTCGTTGATGGCGGAACAGTGGCTTCATGGAATAGGGCAAAGGCTTGGAACAGGCGGAGGCTTCATGGAGTGCGGAGAAGAAAGATGGCGTCATGGTGGATCTCCGGGGAAGAAGATGGCGATCTCCGGGGAGCAGTGTTCTGGCATCGCGGCAGGCCAGAGGCTGGAGATTGGGCGACGGGAGGATGGTAGGAGTGAAGCTTGGCGATGGGAGGCCGGAGGAGGGTAGGCCGGCGACAGGAGGACCGCAGGAGGGCGGGCCTAGCGTCGGGACGGTCGGAGGAAGGAGTAGGCCAGCGATGGGAATCAGAGGAGGCTTATGGATGGCAGGTGACTGGGGGCGGGAGGTTTGGGCGAAGGAGCGGAAAGAGGGAGGGTCTGGCTATGGGTGGACCAGGGGGATGTCCGGTGATGGACGGACCGGAGGAGGGCGTTCGGGTGTGGGAGACCGGGGAGGGTTCATAGATGATCGGATCTGGAGGAGGGAGGCATGGGTGGGATGGGGATGAGGTCCTCGCCGGTGGGGAGGAGGGGTTCGTCGGTGGCAGCAGGGTGTTGGTGGGGTGTGGGATGAGTCACGGAAGGGAAGGCACTGGTTGGAGAACTGATTTTTTTTTTTTTTTTAATCTGGGAAGGGTGGGACGGCTGGTAAGAGAAAATTGGAAAGATACTAATGTACCCTAATTTTTCTAGCTCTGATACCAAAATTGATAGGGGACAGAGATGGATAGGATCGTTGGTGAGCCTAGAAGTCACCTAAATAGGATACTATTTTTTTTTTTGGTATTTTTTCTCTAGGGGTGGTGAAGGAATAGTGGGGATATAGGATAGGGATCTGGATCTCATGGACTTGGGACTCATCCTAACGAAGAGACCTCTCACCTCTAGGGCATTACACCCTCCTCGATACTTAGAGGCGCTAGGATGGATCTCAAAGGCCATGAAGGGATAGAGAAGATGGAATGGGAAGGGGATAACTGGACATGACCTAACATCATGTCCTTGGGTTCGGGCCTCACACACCTCCTGACGGAGTGAAATAAAAAAACCACTCTTTTCTAAAACTCATTTTCATTCTCAAAACTTGACTAAACTTCAAAAACTATTTTTTTTTACAAAGGACTGAGGGTGGTATTTATAGACCTATCCAACCCTCTTTGAATTTGAATACAGGATAAAAAGATAGAGATGATTCAATTCAATACAAGATAGGATAAGATAAGCCTATCCATATCTCATCCTAACAACCAAATCCTAATTCAAATTTCAAATAAAAGATAAATTCTAAATTTATTCTAGATATGCTTCGAAACTCGTGCGGCTCCAAGATTTGTGCTTACTCCACTGATCCGTGCTAGTGAGGTCCCCATCACCTTCTAATTATGGATGGAGTAGGGAGTTTTATTAACTTCCTTCCCTTTCTCAAGCTGAAGAAGTACCAACTCTTCAATCCAAGGAGTTTGTTTAGTTTTAAAGAATGTCCTAAATAATAACAATTGGGGGTGGCTACCATGGAAGTGATAGACAACTATGAAGCTGGCTAGGATACAAAAGGAATTCGAGTAGAGTTGTGCAGGTACAATATCGTACTGATTCAGCATGTCTCGAATCAATGGATGTAGAGAAAAGCGAAGGCTAGCATGAAGGTCCTCCTTGTACATAGCAAGAAAGCCAGTCGGACTAGAGTGACTCGGTCCTCTAGTCTTAGCACATGGAGAAGAAACTCAGTCAAGATCCCATACGTCTCCCAGAACCTGGCGATGTCATCCTCATTATGTTTGAGACCTTGAATATCAATCCTATGAAAGGTCTGATCAAGCTTTGGGAAGTCCTCATCTAATTTTCCTCTCAAGGGATGGGGGCCTCTTCCTTGGCCAGGGTTCCTCCCCTGCGAGTCCCCTCTATCCTCTCCAAGCCCCCTTCTCCATCGGGACACTCCTCCACTAGACTCGCATTTTCAAAGGGACCCTCGAGAGATTCATTTTCTCGATACAGGGATCCATCAAAGCTCAGCACCCCCAAAAGGTGACTCACCGAGTGACTCTCATCATCGAAAGACATCTTCTGAAGATATGAAGGTTGACTCAAGCAAAAAGTAAGAAAAGAGAATGCTTTCGCCAAAAGAACAATTAGAAGAAAGAGGATGAGGACTGTGAGAAAGAAAATGCAACACTTGAAGCCCTGCAAGAGTGCCTAGAGGAGCAAGAAAGGAAAGACCAACTTGGAAGGGATTTTGAAGGGGGGAGCTCAGAACCCTTTCTCGAGCAACCACCTCTCGAGCAAAATAATCAGGATTCCTTAAACTGCCTAAGAGGCTATTATTTATAGAGCCCTTAGCCAATTGAGATCAGGAGCTCAGTGTCCTCAAGATATCCGGATCATGCCACATGGACCATTCTTGTCCGAGCATTGGTGACACTTCGAAAGCCCAACTGCCCGATAGCCTTTCTGCCCCAAGCTCCATACATGGTATTCAAGGCTGATAGTTGGTGGGCCACGTGGCACCACCCAACAGGCTGCTAGCGATCGTGTGTATGTTTGGGGATTAAGGTGCAACCCTTTGGATACCGAGGTAATACTTCTCTCATCACCTTGATGCTCCTCTCGAAATGGTGAAGAGCCTCTCCCAAAGTGACAAGATGGCTCTTAATAACTCCAGGGTAGTAAATTTGAAGCCAAAAAGTAAGATAACAAACTTGGCGCTCGGAGCCAATTAAGTGGCTACTTCTGATCCACTGAAGTGGCAATCCCCGATGGACTAACTCGGCACCATTTTAGACTGAAAAATGGGGGTATTTGTTATGACGACTACTCCTTGATCTCAAGATGCTTATTAGATCACCAACTATGGTATCTATGGTCGTCAAGCGATCAAATAGCTCTTTCATCACCGGCCACCTTCAGTAGAAACTTCGAAAGACTTTATGGGTGAAGCTGATTGCTGTGTCTATTGGATGCTTAATCAGCCTCGACTAGGGTTTTCACTCGATCGGGCAAACCTGAGAGTCGGTACCCAGTACCCTCTCTCAGTGCCTGGTCCACAATCAATGCCTGGCCCCCTCTCTCGGTGCCTAGTCATATCTTGACATCGAGACCAACATGATCAACCCTATCTATTCCAGCTAGGCCAATCTTTTCATGTATTCACTGTAACGAATATGGCCGACACAGCCAATAGACAAGTTCGTGGGAGACAACATCGTAATAGAACTAGCGGCCTCTATAGAAAGGATGCCAGTGGAAGGATCTTAGGAGGCAAGATCCTAATAACTTGTTAGGGTCCATTATGCTCGCTAGAGGCCACCTTTCTAGCAACCTCTTCATGGTCTTGCATAATACTATAAAGAGGTAAAGGGGACACCCAGGAGGTAAGGATTTTTCTTTTCAAGCCTCATCACACTTATACTCATACGATCACCATAGCAAATGGCCCCGATTATTGTTGTCTATTCCATCCTTCCTTTCTAGCTTGATTGTTGGAGTGTCCCCACTAGTAATCCTAGTCCTGAAATTTTTTATAGGATCCATCGACGAACCATTGAGAGCAATGTCTGCACTCATTGGAAGGCACCGAAAGACTTCCCGGCAATCCTGCAACCACCCGGAGGGCAATCTGATAGCAGCAACTATCAATCTAGATTGATCGAGGAGAGGTGTTAAGTCAGTCAGTGGTCAATATCTAGTTAGGTGTGAAAGTGAGTGTCATAGGCTCTCTGAAGATCTACTTTGAGGTAGGTCCTAGCAGCACCAGAAGAAAAAATGAAAGTTTCGAACCATCTCATTGGCAATAAGAATGTCATCATGATTCTTTGGCTCTTGATGAATGCTGATTAGCTTCCAGAGATGATATCAGGGAAGACAACCTATAATCACAGAGTGAGAATTTTAGGTAGAAATGATTTTTAAAAAAGTTACAAAAAGAAATGGATCAAAAATGTTCCAATCCGTGTTGCAGAATAGATCACAGTGGAATACGAAATTCACAAGAAAAAGAAAGGAAAACCTAGCAAAATAAATCACAGCATAAGCATAACACAAGGGATTACGTGGTTCGGAGACTCCTGCTCCTATGTCCACGGCCACACAGAACAAATCTCCATTATAAAAGATTTATAGGAAGTTTTACGGAATGCTCATCCCAGCCCTCGAACAGGAAAAGGAAACAAAGAAAATAAAAATACTCCAAAAAATATCTCTCACCTGGAAATAATATTTTGGTGAAAATCTCTTGCCTCCCAACAATTTTCTTTCTTTCTCTCTCTCTTTCTCTACCTTTTTCTCTCTTGGAAAAGGTCTTCATGGCTTGTATCACATTCTCTACATCTCTACAGGCTCTCACAGACTTCCTATGGCTTTTAAAGAGCCCGAACAGGAGAAAAACCCGACTCTTGGTTGCTATAGAAGACCAAAACATCTAGGAACCAACTCCAGTCGTCCGATCGAAGATCAAGAGCCCAGATTGTGCCAAAAACGGTGCCAGATTAAGCCTAACCTCCTAGATCAAATCTTGATCATCCGATCGAGCTATCGGATGGCTCAGATTGCAAGAAAACCCGTGGACCACTCATACACTGTGCGAAATGCCCCTAGGAAACACGGGGAAATGCCCACGAGGGCTGTTGCTGCGAGCTGGGCCGAGCCCACGCGCGTTGCGCATGCGCTTAGGCCGTGCTCCGCACGCCCGCATGCCGAGCTTGGTCGCACGCCTGGGCCTGGGCCGCATGCGCCTGCCCGCGCGTACCGGGCCGGGCCACGTGGGTCGGGCCGGGCCTGGCCCAATCTGGCTGGTCCAAATATTTTCTGTTATCTTTTTTTTTGGTTTTCTTTGGGCTGGGCTTCTGGGCTGCTGGATAAGGCTCCATACCTAACAACTCTCCCACTTCGAGACTTAGACACAATATCAGCATCTACCTGAAAAACAAAACAAACTTCCAAAACAAAAGTTAGTATCTTGTGTGGCGCCTCTAATCAACTAGCTCCGGAGGCCAATTGAGGCCATACACAGTCCCAATTTCTCTACAGTGACCACCTTCGTCAGCATATCAGCTAAATTCTTTGAGCTATGAATTTTCTCCAGTGACAGACGTCTATCTTCAAGCAATACCCTGATGAAATGATATCTCAGTTGTATATGCTTCATTCTCGCATGAAACATCGGATTCTTCGCAAGATAAATAGCACTCTGACTGTCACAGAGCAGTACACTACAGCTCTGCTCTCTACCAAGCTCCTTCAGCAAATTTGCAGCCAGATCATCTTCTTGCTAGCTTTAGTGACTGCCACATACTCTACCTCGGTGGTAGAAAGAGCCGCCATGATCTTTTGCAGTTGTGAGATCCAGCTCACCGCTGTCCCGTTAATGGTATACACATATCCAGTCATGCTCCTCTTCATGTCGGCATCACCATCCAGGTCTGTATCCACATATCCCTATAAAGTCAAACTACCCTTACTGTAGCATAGGCCGACATCCTTGGTACCTTTAAGATATCGCAGGATCCATTTGACAGCTTTCTAGTGTTGCTTGCCCGGATTTGCCATGTACTTGCTCACAGCTCCCACTGCATGTGCAATATCCAACCTTGTGCAAACCATTGCATACATCTAGTTGCCAATGCTGAAGCATATGAAACCTTGGCCATTGTCTTCAGCTCATCATCAACCTTGGGTGACTGTTCCTTTGAAAGCTTGAAATGTGCGGCCAAACATGTCTTCACCGGCTTTGCATATGCATGTTGAATATATCCAACACCTTTTCAGTATAGCTATTCTGAATCAACTTCAGTGTGCCCATAGCTCTGTCTCTTTCGATCCTCAACCCAAGTATCTGCTTTGCTGTACCCATGTTCTCATTGCAAATTCTCTAGACTGCTCTTGTTTCCATCTTTCAATCTCTTACATGTCTGGCTCAGCAATCAACATATCATCAACATACAAGAGTAATATTATGAAACTATTTTCGAGTATCTTGAAATAACAGCAATGATCCTATTGGCATCTAGCTAAACCATTGTTGATCATGAATCTATCAAACTTCTTGTACCATAACTTGGGGGCTTGTTTAAACCATACAAGCTTTTCCTCAGCTTGCATACTTGATCTTCTTTATCAGGACATCGAAGCTAACAGGCTGCTGCATGTAAATGTCTTCATCTATCTTACCATGCAGAAAGGCAGTAGTAACATCCAGTTGCTCTAGGTATAGGTCCTCCACAGCTACAATGCTCAGAACAACTCGAATGGTAGAGAGCTTGACAACAGGAGAAAAAATCTCGATATAATCTATACCCTCTTTCTGTTGGAATCCTTTCACGACTAGCCTCGCCTTATACCTCTTACTGCCATCAGGTTCCTCTTTGACCTTGTAGACCCATTTATTATGCAGTGCTTTCTTTCTATTTGGTAGTGTGCTGAGCTCCCACGTCTTATTTTTTATTAAGGATTGCATCTCATCCTTCATCGTGAGCTCCCACTTGACTGAATCTTTACTCTCCATGCCTCATCAAAGCACTCTGGATCCTCTCCATCTATCAATAGCAGGTAATGTAACGAGGGTGAGTACCTTACACATGGTTTCGGGGTCCTTGCAGATCTTCTTAGTTGAGGTATCTCAGGCTCAGGCTTAGGAACTTTTGCTCCCTCTCAATATCCTTCTCAGTGATCTCTTCCAACTCTATTTGCTCTTTCTCCTTGTCTACCTCTTCTGCTCTATTTGGAACACCTTGGTCCTTGTATAGGTTTCTCTTATTGAACACCATGTCCTTGCTCCTGATGATTTTCCTGTCCTTACTCTAGAGCTTATAACCAAAATCATCAGTCTCATAACCAATGAAGAAGCACTTCTTCGACTTTGCATCTAGCTTGTCTCTCTTCTCAGCATTAACGTGGACATAGGAGACACAGCCGAAGACCTTCAGGTGAGATAAGTTTGCTAATTTACTTGTCCACTCTTCTTCAGGGATCTTACAATCAAGAGGGATGGAGGGACCTCTATTAATCAAGTAGGCAGCAGTGCTAACTGCCTCAGCCAAAACATCTTGGGCAATCTAGCATGGAGCCTTATGCTCCTCGCTCTCTCTCGTCAGGGTATGGTTCATGCACTCAACTATCCCATTTTGTTATGGCGAACTCGGATAGTCTTTTCCATCTTGATCCCATTAGCTGCGCAGAACTCCTTGAACTCAGTACTATTATACTCGCCTCCATTATCTGACCTTAGACTTGATCTTTTGTCCAGACTCATTTTTCACTAAGCTTTTCCACTTCCTAAAGTGTCAAATATATTATATTTATTCTACAGAAAACAAATCCATACCTTTCTAGTGGAATCGTCGATAAATGTCACATAATAACTTAAGCCTCCAAGGGATGCCACCGGAGAGGGACCCCACACGTCAGTGCAAACTACCTCCATCTTGTCTCGATCTTGTGCTGCTCTGCATAGCTACTGAGCTGCACTGCCACGAATGCTTGACACCATCTCCTCCTTCTTCCTTCTTTCCTGTCACTTCATTCCTTCTTTTACCTCTTTTACCTCATGTCCCCAGACTAGCCACAACTCCGTCTGCCTATGCCAAAGCCACTAGTCTGCCATCCAGCCACTACATCTTTCATGTTACCAGTCATGTAGAGGGTGCCCAACTTGCTTCCACGTGCTATTACCATCGCACCCTTGGCAATCTTCTAGGAGCTGCCAACAAAAGTTATGACATAGCCCTCCGAGTCCAGTTGCCCGACTGAGATCAAGTTTCTCTTTAAATCAGGGACATATCTAACATTCTTCAGCTTCCATACTAACTGATTCGGCATCTTGATATGAACATCACCTCTCCCCACGATGTCCAAAGGCTCATCATCTACCAAATAAACCTTTCCAAAACTACTAGCTGTATAATTTCTCATACATTCCATCTGTGAGGTAGAGTGAAACGAAGCACCGGAGTCTAGGATCCATGACTCCATCAGACTGTCCGCACTGAGAAACAAAGTCTCTTCAGTATTCTGATCGCTGCATTGACCAACTCTTCCTTCTATCCTTTATTCTTCCTTGCCTAGCGATTTTTCCTGGTATGCCCCTTCTTACCGCGGTGCCAACAGCCATCACCCCTGGGTCTTGATTGGCTCCTCTACTTGGATTTGGATATCCCGCGGTTGTTGCTATGCTGAGCAGTCCTCCTTCTGCCTTCTTGGTCATCAAGGTAGATCCAGAGCTCCCACTGCTTCTTTTCTCCTCCTGATATCTTCACTGAGAATTAGGTTCCGAACCTCTTCAAATTTTAACTTGTTTGATCCGCAGGTACTGCTAACAGCTGTCACAGTTGCACCCAGCTCTCAGGCAAAGATGATAAGAGATCAAAGCACGGACTTCATCCTCAAAACTGATGTCGACAGAACTTAACTGACTGGTAATCAAATAAACTCATTGATATGATCATGATAGACGCACCTTCTCTCATCTTGAGATTAAACAAATGATGCATAAGATAACTTTATTAGAGGCCGAAGGCTTTTCATACATGTCGCACAGAGCCTTCATCAAACCTACAGTCGTCTTCTCCTCCAGGACATTGAACGCGACATTCTTGGCCAACGTCAGCCGAATAACTCTTGTTGCCCAGAAATGGAGCCCAAGAGGGGGGGTGAATTGGGTCTTTTAAAAAATTAACACAATAAAATGAAGGTCCAGTGGTGCTTGTGAGCAATAATAAATTTGATGCAAGATGATAGCAATAATTAAAGAGTACGAGAGGAAAGAGCAATCACACACAAATACAAAGTTTATAGTGGTTCGGTGCAAACCTAGCACCTACATCCACTCCCCAAGCCACCCTTGGGAATTCACTATAATCCACACCAGATTACAGTTGACTTGTTTTTCACAAGGCTCACAAGTCAAAACCTAAGTTGGTTTTGTCACCTAGGCTTACCAACAAACCTAAATACTTGTTTGTCTTTGGGCTCACAAGTTAACCCTAGTTGGTTTTGTCCCTTTGGCTCACCAACAAACCACAATAACCTTCTTTCAAGACACCCTTGAAAGCAAGGTCAAATCATAATTAAAACAGATATGAAATTTAAAAGCTACAACAAACTCTCTTCAAGAGTAGATTGGAATCTTTGAAGCTCAAAAGGATGCTTTGTCTTCACTCTTCTTCAAGGTGCCTCTTTTTGGAATGAAGTAAGGATGAGCTAGTAGGCTTTTCAGTGGAATCAAGCTAGAAGAGACTTTTGATTTGAAGTTTGGAGAGAATATTGGCTTTATGGCTTTTGAGTGGACTTGAATGCACTTGAATAGACTTCTCTTCACTTCTCTCTTACTTTCTCTTGCTTTAAAATGAGGTTGGTGGAGCTTAAATACACCAAAATCTTCTAAAAATGGTTTGTGACCGTTGGAGCATTGGAAATAGCCGTTTGGAGCTTGAAAACCAAGTTCTGCAAGCCAGAAAAATAGATCCGTTAGAGCTGTCAGGCTGCAAGTGTCGACACTTGGATGTCAGGTGTCGACACTTGGCTGTCAGGTGTCGACACTTGAACATTCAAGTGTCGACACTTGATGCACAGGTGTCGATACTTGACACAAAAATCTCAAACTACAAAGTTCTGTATTTTCAAAAATCTCAGGCCTTGAGTCGACACTTGAAACCTAAGTGTCGACACTTGGTGTCGACACTTGAGTATAGGTGTCGACACTTGGCGTGCCAAGGTTTTTGTCCATGCCAAATGCTGAAGTGTCGACACTTGACTGTCCAGGTGTCGACACTTGAGACTGAAAACATCCAGATTCAAGTGTAAATGCCTCGAAAACAAAAATAAAATTCATGAACACATAAACACATAATAGTTAAACAATTATATGCCCTTTTTCAATGAAGAGGATGCCCGGATATGTGAGAATTGCTCCGTGCCATTACGTGCCATGCACCATAAGTTTTTGGAATTTTGAGGTGCTTTCTTCCTGAAAACTCACAACTTGAAATCCTCATTAGAATACAATATGCACTCAATATTTTGTTATTCATCAAAATCACTGGGTGGAGCCAACAATCTCCCCTTTTTTGATGATGACAAAACTTGAGAAAAAGAGGCAATATAGTTCAAACTTTAACCATTTAATTTATAAATATGAATTTAGTCACAATAGAGGCAAAAACTTTATAGATAGGAGGAAACAATCTTCCCCTTAATTAGATACTTCTTATTAAGGTAAACTTCAAAGATTCTTGCAAGGTGAAATCAATATAATCAATACAATATACCTTTTTCTCAATAAAATCAAATAAAATTAAAATTAATCAAACTCATACTTGTTCTCCCCCTTTTTGTCAATCATAAGAAAGGGGAACCTACCCCCCTCACAATGAGCATGGATACAAAAAGATAGTAGAGAAACAAATAACATAGATATCAGAGCTGAAATTATGCTAATATCAAAGAGTATCAGAGTTAAAATATACTATTATAAAGAGTATCAGAGCCAAAGAATAGTAAACTGAAGCACAAAATCTTCAAGATATCAGGGTATTGAATAGAAACACATATATATATGATAAATTTTTAGTACAAAAGAGCTGAAACATATATATATCATCAGAGTCAAATAAGTATCAAACATGTAGCAAATAGACATCTGTGAGGCTAATCCTCATCAGATGGAACATCAAGACTGAAAGGAGCA
This sequence comes from Areca catechu, assembly GCA_021397845.1. NCBI lineage: Eukaryota > Viridiplantae > Streptophyta > Magnoliopsida > Arecales > Arecaceae > Areca > Areca catechu. The sequence goes on from CM038051.1 coordinate 182,769,420, forward strand.
CTGATCCTAGATCTGGTGGCTAATGCCCTAGGAGGTGCTAAAGCTCTAAGACTCCTAGTGCGGCCGGCAGGACCAAAGCGGGTACAACCCTAGAAGATCTAGTAGAAGGAGGTGAAAGACGATCAGCTGGCGTAATAAGATCCGGTGTGACGTCAACCAAGGCAGTAGTAGGAGCTGGTGTAGTAGGAGGATCTCGACTGACCACCTCATAAGCATCGGCACCGCCCACACTGTCGCTGTCACTGCCCACTACCTCTGTAGCTCTGTCAACATCCTGATCACCACCCTCAGCATAATCAGCATGGTCGCTCTGGTGATCGTCGCCATCATCATCATCATCGTCATCATCGTCATATCGAGCAAGTGCAGGTGCTGCAGGAGGTATAAATGATCTCAACAGACTCTCAATGCGAGTAAATCCCTCCTCCATGGATCTGCGAATCTCAGCATGCTCGAGGTAGTATGTGCTCGTAGAAGCTCGACCTCGCTACGCAGCTGAGTCACCTCACCTCTGATCTCTAAGAACTGTGCTCTGGCATGCTCCTCAAAAGATAGTCCTGTAGATGGTGGTGGAGGAGCTGAAGCGTCAGGAGACAGGTGCTCTGCCTGTGTCGATGGTACATCTACTGGAGGAAGAACTGCTGGCTCAGATGGTCCAGCCTCAGCCTCTCGAATCTCGTCCTCCTCATCTGGCTCCTGGCCAGACTCTCTACGAACCCATCGACCTCCAACTATCCTGTATCCCATCCGGTGCAATGACCTCTCATCGTACACATCCGTGTGCAGTATCTCCTTGGGGATCTCCCCCTCCAATGATACTCCACAAGCTCTGAAAAGTCGGGTCAGTGCCATGCCGTATGGCAAACAGTGTCGGCGCTGAGTGGCAGCATCATACATCTGTGACAGCATCAAAGTGGGTAATCTATCTGTCTCCTCTCAATCAGACTGGTCATCACCATCAGCTCTCTCTCGGTGATGAAATCGAATCTGCCAGTTTTCGGTAGTAGGATCCGTGCAGTAATATGGTGCAGCAGGCGCATCTCTAATGATAACTGGTTCGCGGTAACCACTGAAATACCGCGAACATCCTCTTGCTCAAGGATGCACCTGAATGCCGCCTCTCTATCATCTACAGAAAAGGCACAGACTCCTCTCCGGGGTATCTCCCATACACGGCTCAGAAGCTCATCAGTCAAAGAGATCTGAATACCCCTGACGGATGTCGTCCACAATAGTCGTCGATAGTCCAGTGCACCGTAGAACTCCCTCACTAGGTGAGGATAGTATCTCTCCTGCATGGTGCAGAAGGGTACTAGTCCTGCATCTGTGAGTATCTCCCTAATACCAAAGTGGTGCCTGTCGAAGCACTGCAAGTCAACTCTCTCCCTGAAGCTACAGACTTCCCTGCCATCCTCTCTGCAGGGGGGAGCTCGGTGTGGCTGTACTGCTCGGCTGTGCAGGATCAAATCTGGCCTTCGATCTCCTCTCAGTACCATGACTGGGCCTCACCCTAACTGCAAGTCTCTTCCTAGGACCCATTACAGCCAACTGACCAGGAAGAAGGAAGAAAGGTTTAGAACAAGGGACTGGCCATAGGTTGAGATTAGAAACAAAAGGTTTAGATAGGTTTCGAAAACCAGAATCAACAAAGTTTGAAAAATATTTTTTGATCAAATGACAAATTTTCGAGCAAAATTTGTAGGAAAAATTTTGTTAGGTAGAACACATTTGAATCTTTGGAAAAATAATTTTTGTAAGGTCTAAAGATAAAAACATGTGGGATTTGGATCTAAACACATAGGGTTTTAGCAAATAGGCGAAAAGTCGCAAATGTATCACAAAAACCTTCCAAATAGTCAATAAATAAATTTAGTAAACTTAATTTAGATGAAAACCCAATTTATTTTGCCCAAAATTAATGAAACAGTGATTTTTACGAAAAAGGGTGAAAAAGGCCAAAAGATGAGGGAAATCCGAGAAAAACAAATCTAAAACATTATTCCCTCAAATGGAGTTTTAGAATTCATTAAAACACGCAAAAATCCGGTTAGATTCAAGAAAAATATTTGGAAAACCTAAAACATAATTGTTTGGTTTGAAAACAACAAATTAAAAACAAAGAAAAATAAAATGAAATTAGAAAGGAGAAATACCTGATTTGTGAAGGATTGAGGGGTGAAAGGACGGATTTGGACAGAGGGGGACCACTGTTCCAAGAAATCAGGGGGAAAGAAATTTCAAAAACCATCGTTCGGTCCGATTAAAAAGTTTCAGATTCGCAAGTGTCGACACTTCGGATTTGTCAAGTGTCGACACTTGGTCAGGTGTCGACACTTGACACTTTCCAAGTGTCGACACTTGGCCAAAAATTCGAGAAAATCTGAAAAAAATAGGAAAAAAAATTGACAAAGTTTGGGGTTTTAATCAATAGGTTTTGAGCTTTAGGATTTAGGTAAAAAAGATATTAAGAGAGTTCTAGGAGAATGGATCAATGACACCTAACTCTCTTCTAATCAGACAGAACCTATCCTCACTCAAAGGCTTTGTAAACACATCAGCTAACTGATCATTAGTACAAACAAAATCAAGAATTACATTAGAGTTTTGTACATGATCTCTTATGAAATGATGTCTTATTTCAATGTGTTTACTTCTTGAATGTTGCACAGGATTTTTAGATAGGTTGATTGCACTAGTATTGTCACATCTTATGGGTGTCTTAGTTAGTTTAATGCCAAAATCTTCGAGTTGTTGTTTGATCCAGAGGATTTGAGCACAACAGCTCCCAGCTGCTATATATTCGGCTTCCGCCGTAGATAGAGCAACTGAGTTCTGTTTCTTGCTACTCAGGAGATCAAATTTACTCCAAGAAACTGACAGGTTCCACTAGTACTTTTACGATCAAGTTTACACCCAGCAAAGTCAGCATCAGAATAAGCAATTAAATCAAATGAAGAATCTCTAGAGTACCATAAACCAATTTCAATTGAGCCAGATAGATATCTAAGTATGCGTTTAACAGCCAAAGATGAGACTCTTTAGGATTGGACTGATATCTAGCACACATACAGACACTAAACATGATATCTGGCCTACTGGCAGTAAGATATAACAATGAACCAATCATGCCACGATATAACTTTTGGTCTATAGACTTACCTGATTCGTCCTTGTCAAGTCTACATGTAGAGCTCATAGGGGTACCTAACGGCTTAGTGTTCTCCATCCCAAACTTCTTGAGTATTTCTCTTGTGTATTTTGTTTGGTTGATGAAGATCCCTCTTTGGTTTGCCTTATCTGGAGTCCGAGGAAGAAATTCAGTTCTCCCATCATGCTCATCTCGAACTCACCCTGCATTAATCTTGCAAAATCTTGACAAAGAGATTCATTAGTAGCACCAAATATTATATCATCAACATAGATTTGTACTACTAAGAGATCATCATTTTTTCTTTAAAAACAAAGTTTTATCTACATTACCTCTAGTAAAATCATTTTTCAGCAAAAGGAGCTTAAACGATCATACCAAGCTCTTGGAGCTTGTTTTAATCCATATAAAGCTTTATGAAGTTTATAAACATGATTTGGAAATTCAGAACTTTCAAAACCAGGGTTGTTCAACATAAACTTCTTCTTCAATTAATCCATTTAAAAAGGCACTTTTAACATCCATTTGATATAGTTTAAAATTCATGAAACAAGAAAAAGCCAACAATAGCCTAATTGCCTCAAGTCTAGCCACAGGAGCAAAGGTTTCATCAAAATCTATCCCTTCCTCCTGATTGTATCCTTTGGCAACTAGTCTAGCTTTATTTCTAATTACTATTCCATTTTCATCAAGTTTATTTCGAAAAACTCATTTTGTGCCAATAATTGATGTGTTTGAAGGCCTATCCACTAGTGTCCAAACATTGTTCCTTTAAATTGATTAAGTTCATCTTGCATAGCATTTATCCAATTACTATCACATTCAGCTTCCTCAATAGTTTTAGGTTCAATTTGAGACACAAAAGCTAAGTAATCACAAATATTTCTAAGAGATGATCGAGTACTTACACCTTTAGATGGATCACCTATAATTAGTTCTTTTGGGTGTCCATGAGCATACCTCCATTCTTTTGGTAATGGATCAACAGTTGATGTATTTTTATCACCTTGTGCTTGATCTTCGTCAGTGTTTTGATCATCATTCTGTTCCTTGTAAGTCCTTCATTGTTGTTTATTTCTTCAGTTTTCTTGCTACCGATTCATCAAAAAGTACATCTTCTTTTCTTGAAGATTTTTGGTTAGTTTCATCAAATACCACATGAATGGATTCTTCAACAACAAGTGTCCTTCTGTTGAAGACCCTGTATGCCTTACTAGATGTGGAGTAGCCTAGAAAGACTCCCTCATCTGATTTGGCATCAAATTTACTTAGATTATCTTTACCATTGTTTAAGATGAAACAACGGCATCCAAAACATGAAAATAACGGATTGAAGGTTTTCTACCCTTCCAAAGCTCATAAGGGGTTTTCTTTAAAATCGGTCGAATTAAAACTCGATTTAAAATGTAGCATGCAGTATTTATGGCTTCCGCCCAAAAGTATCTAGGTAAATCATTTTCACAAAGCATGGTGCGTGCCATTTCTTCAAGAGTTCTATTTTTTCTTTCTACTACCCCATTTTGTTGAGGTGTCCTAGGTGCAGAAAAATTGTGATGAATTCCATTTTCAATACAGAATTTATTAAAATCGGCATTTTCAAATTCGTTTCCATGATCACTTCTTAAAGATATTACTGAAACACCTTTTTCATTTAAAACTCTTTTGTGAAATCTAATAAATTCAGAAAATGTTTCATCTTTATGTGCTAAAAACATGACCCAAGTAAAACGTGAGAAATCATCTACAATGACTAGACCAAACTTCTTACCTCCCAAACTAGATGTTCTAGTAGGCCCAAAGAGGTCCATATGAAGCAATTCCAAAGGTCTAGATGTAGAGATTACTCCTTTTGGTTTGAAAGAAGATTTTGTTTGTTTTCCAAGTTGACATGCACTGCAAATCTTATCTTTTTCAAAATTGAGTTTAGGCAAATCTTTTACTAAATTCTTTTTGCTAAGTTTTGAAATTAAATGCATGCTTGCATGTCCTAGTCTACGATGCCAAAGCCAACTAGTTTCATCGATCTTGGCTTCCATTGCCACTAGACATTGACCTTTCTGAATAGGAGATCATCAAGATCAACCATATAAATATTGCCATGCCTATGACCGATGAACTTAATGCCATTGTCATCTAGACTAGAAACAATGCACAAAGAAGATTCAAAAACAACTTTAAAATTTTTGTCACAAAATTGACTAATGCTAAGCAAGTTATGTTTTAATCCATCAACATATAAACATTATCAATATAAGAGGTAGGGGTGATATGGATTTTACCAATACCGATTATTTTGCCCTTTCCATTATCACCAAAAGTTACATTGCCACCATTTTGATATGTGAGTGATGAGAACTGCTCCACATCTCCTGTCATATGCCTTGAGCAACCGCTATCAAGGTACCACATTCTTTTCTTGTTGGTTGCAAGGCATACCTGCAATAAAGATCAAGTGGAGACTTTAGGTACCCAAGCCATCTTGGTCCTTTTTGGTTAGTGGCATTGGTTCCTTTTGGAACCCGAACTTTCTTAGTGTTATTTAATTTTTTTTGTTGCACATATAAGATTTATGTCCTTTAATACCACAAGTATAGCATGTAATGGATGAAGATGCAGGCACAAAGAAATTTTTAAAGAGTTTCTGTTTCTTATGAGTTCTGAATCCTAATCCAGCTTTGTCAAATACTGCTCTTTGGTTATTTAATAGTAAATTTAATTTTTTAGAACTGTAAGTAAATTTTTCAACAAAAGGTTTTAGTTTTTCGATTTTTCTTTATATCTTTTGTTTTTATTAAAATTTCTTTGCTTTGTCTTGACAATTTTTCATTTGAAAGTAAGTTACTTTTCTTTTCAAATATATCCTTTTCTTTTTCAAGAGCCATAATCTTATCATTTAAATTTTTATTTTGTATTAGAAGGTATTCATTTTCATTTGAAAGGTTGTTGTTTGTTTTAGCTAGATCCAGATTTTGCTTCTTTAAGTCTTTATGTTTTGACTTTAATTTTTGAAATTCTATGACTAGTTCATCAAAAATCTCATGAAGCTCATCAAAAGTTAATTCATTTTCGGTTTCAGAACATACCTCTTCTTGATCGGCATCAGACAGAAATTTGCTACTTCCTGCTGTTCTTCCTCAGAGCTGGAGTCTTCACTTTCACTCCAGGTTGCCATCATGGCTTTCTTTCTCAGCTTTCTTCTGCTTTTCTTTAACAAGGGCAGTCTACCTTGAAATGCCCGGGTTTCTTACACTCAAAACATGTGGGCTGCTCCTCCTTCTTTTCCTTGTCTTTTCTTTACTCGGCTCACCTTTCAGAGGTTTCTTTTTGTAGTTGAACTTTTTCTTCCTCATAAACCTTCTGAATTTCCTTGCTAACATAGCCATTTCATCTTCTTCGTCATCCTCTTCAGAGTCTTCGCTTGAGTCCTCTCTAGTAGTAGATTTGAACGCGATCGTCTTCTTCTTTTTATCCACCTCTCCGTCTTTTGTTTGAGGGATAGCTCATAAGTCATCAAGGAACCCAACAGTTGTTCCAGCGGGAGAGTGTTGACATCTTTAGCTTCTTCAATTGCAGTGACCTTTGCATCCCATGAAGCTGGTAGAGACCTGAGAAGTTTATTCACAAGTTCACCGTTAGAAATTATTTTTCCTAGACTTCTCATGCCATTCACAATGTTTGTGAACCTAGTATACATCTCACTGATAGACTCAGTAGGTTCCATTTTAAACATTTCATATGTGTGAATTAGCATGTTAACCTTGGTGGTTTTCACTTGGTGTACCCTCATGGGTAACCTCAAGTGTATCCCAAATCTCCTTTGCGGAGAGATAGTTTGATATTCTATTAAACTCACTAGGATCAAGAGAGCAAAATAAAAGGTTCATTGCCTTAGCATTAAGCTCAATTTGCTTAATGTCATTCTCATCCCAATCATCTTCCATTTTTGGAGTGAGAATGCCATTAATCATCATTGTAGGCTGATGAGGACCTTTTACATTGTTCTCCACAAATTATAATCAAGAGCTTGTATAAATATGCGCATGCGTGTCTTCCAGTATGTGTAATTTGTGCCATTAAAAAGTGGGGTCGGTTTGAAGCTTGACCTTCAACAATACCCATGCCTATTGGGGCTGCCATGATCTTTTACTCAAGATCCTTGGACCTACAAGAGAGTACCGGTGCTCTGATACCACTTGTTGCCCAGAAATGGAGCCCAAGAGGGGGGGTGAATTGGGTCTTTTAAAAAATTAACACAATAAAATGAAGGTCCAGTGGTGCTTGTGAGCAATAATAAATTTGATGCAAGATGATAGCAATAATTAAAGAGTACGAGAGGAAAAGAGCAATCACACACAAACACAAAGTTTATAGTGGTTCGGTGCAAACCTAGCACCTACATCCACTCCCCAAGCCACCCTTGGGAATTCACTATAATCCACACCAGATTACAGTTGACTTTTTTCACAAGGCTCACAAGTCAAAACCTAAGTTGGTTTTGTCACCTAGGCTTACCAACAAACCTAAATACTTGTTTTGTCTTCGGGCTCACAAGTTAACCTTAGTTGGTTTTGTCCCTTTGGCTCACCAACAAACCACAATAACCTTCTTTCAAGACACCCTTGAAAGCAAGGTCAAATCACAATTAAAACAGATATGAAATTTAAAAGCTACAACAAACTCTCTTCAAGAGTAGATTGGAATCTTTGAAGCTCAAAAGATGCTTTGTCTTCACTCTTCTTCAAGGCCTCTTTTTGGAATGAAGTAAGGATGAGCTAGTAGGCTTTTCAGTGGAATCAAGCTAGAAGAGACTTTTGATTTGAAGTTTGGAGAGAATATTGGCTTTATGGCTTTTGAGTGGACTTGAATGCACTTGAATAGACTTCTCTTCACTTCTCTCTTGCTTTCTCTTGCTTTAAAATGAGGTTGGTGGAGCTTAAATACACCAAAACCTTCTAAAAATGGTTTGTGACCGTTGGAGCATTGAAATAGCCGTTTGGAGCTTGAAAACCAAGTTCTGCAAGCCAGAAAAATAGATCCGTTAGAGCTGTCAGGCTGCAAGTGTCGACACTTGGCTGTCAGGTGTCGACACTTGATTTCTGGGTGTCGACACTTGAACATTCAAGTGTCGACACTTGATGCACAGGTGTCGACACTTGACACAAAAATCCTCAAAACTACAAAGTTCTGTATTTTCAAAAATCTCAGGCCTTGAGTCGACACTTGAAACCTAAGTGTCGACACTTGGTGTCGACACTTGAATATAGGTGTCGACACTTGGCGTGCCAAGGATTTTTGTCCGTGCCAAATGCTGAAGTGTCGACACTTGACTGTCCAGGTGTCGACACTTGAGACTGAAAACATCCAGATTCAAGTGTAAATGCCTCGAAAACAAAAATAAAATTCATGAACACATAAACACATAATAGTTAAACAATTATATGCCCTTTTTCAATGAAGAGGATGCCCGGATATGTGAGAATTGCTCCGTGCCATTACGTGCCATACACCATAAGTTTTTGAAATTTTGAGGTGCTTTCTTCCTGAAAACTCACAACTTGAAATCCTCATTAGAATACAATATGCACTCAATGTTTTGTTATTCATCAAAATCACTGGGTGGAGCCAACAACTCCCAAAGCCTGGCGTCCAGCAATCCCAGTCATTTTGCCACATATCGATAGGTTTACACCTAACATGTTCGGTAAGCTTTTTTGATACAAATAATTCTCTATCTACATCTTCCAGAAGCTGAAGTCCTTCCCATCAAACCTGTCGATCTTCTTTTTCTTCATCTCCTGCCATTGCTCCCATTGAAACTTGTGCTCTGATACCATTGTTGTAGAATGGATCACAATGGAATACAAATTCCAGGAAGAAAGGAAAACCTGGCAAAATAAATCCAGCACAGCACACACAAGGGATACGTGATTCGTAGACTCCTGCTCCTACGTCCACGGTCGCACAAGACAAATCTCCTTATAAAAGATTTACATGAAGTTTTACGGGATGCTCACCCAGCCCTCGAAAGGAAAAATAAAAGAAGAAATAAAATACTCCAAAAAATATCTCCCGGAAATAATTTTTTGATGGAAGATCTCTTGCCTCCCTATAATTTTCTCTTTCTCTCTCTTTCTCTGCCTTTTTCTCTCTTGAAAAATGTCTTCAGGACTTATATCACGTTCTTTGCATCTCTACAGGCTCTCACAGGCTTCCTACGGCTTTTAAAGAGCCCGAACAAGAGAAAAACCCGACTCCTGGCTGCTGTAGAAGACCAAAATATTTAGGAACCAACTCCAGCCGTCCGATTAAAGATCAAGAGTCCATATCGTGTCAAAAACAGCGCCAGATCAGCCTAACCTCCCAGATCAAATCTCGGCCATCTGATTAAGCCATTGAACGGCTCAGATCGCAAGAAAACCCGTTGACCACTCATACACCGGGCGAAACGCCCTTGGGAAATGCGGGGAAACGCCCACAAGGGCTGTCGCTGCGAGCTGGGTCGAGCCCATGCACGGACGTGCATGTTGCGTATGGGCCCGGGCCGTGCTCCGCGTGCCCGCATGCCGGGCCGGGCTGCACGCCCGCGTGCCCGCGCCTAGGCCGTGTGCGCCTGCCCGCGCGCACCAGGCCAGGTTGGATGGGTCGGGCCGGGCCTGGCCCAATCCGGCTAGTCCAAATCTTTTCTGTTTCCTTTTTTTTTTTTTTTTTTGTTTTCTTTGGACCGGACTTCTGGGCTGCTGGATAAGGCTCCATGCCTAACAATCTTATCACCATTCTGAACTAATTCTAGAAGGAATCAATTTGATTATCCTCCATCAGCTGATATCTGGGTCCCTTCTAGGCCTTCAGCAATATTGACGGGAGACTGAAGTCAAAAGCAAGCGTGAATGGTGTTCAGCACCGTAAAACATCCCAACAGCCAAAGCGACCAGCTGACAATCCGACGGTGGATTCACGCAAACGAAGATGAATCCTTCCCTGTCCCCTTTTTGGAAATGTTTCCGATAGAGGAAAGTCTACAAGGCATTGGCTGACCCAATCAAAGGCGCCCACGGGAAGTTGTCCGGAAGGCAGGCTATTACTCGAGGACGAGGAAAAAAGAAAAAAAAGAATAATCATTACATTTGTGAAATTGATCAATCTCAAGACTCCCGTTAACTTAGAGAGAGGGTGTGACGAAGAAGTCGCTATTATTAAAAAATAAAATAGAAAATAATAATGCAACAAGAAACGATACAAGATTGGTTAGGCAAGATTTGACTTTTCTCCATGGAAGGAAAGCAAGCAACGCAAATCTCCTTCATAGGAAGGAAATATAGTTGAGTTTTTTTTATATTTTTGGTTCAATTCGTCAAAGTTGAAAGGTAACCAACTCAAATCTGTTAAAGAATTCCATCAAAATTCCAGATATATATTTTCAATAGCTGCTTTGAAAAGTATAAGCAAACAAAGACTGATGGTGGGTATTTAGAGGGAACAAGAAGGATAGGCCATTCAACGTGTAGCTCTGAAATTACGGAGGCTTATCTTGAATCCATGCCTTAATTTTGGAGCGGCAAACTACGAGAAGAGCCTAGTAGTCAGAAAGGCTTCCGTGCGCCAATTCTCAGTTCGGGTCAACGTTAGTATGAACGCAGTACAGGTGTAATTTGACAATTGTAGTTGATGACAACCAGTCTTTTGATTCACTTGTCACACAGCATGGATTTGTTGCTGTTCAAGTGCTGATACGCCATTCCTGTCTTTATCATTGAAAGGGATCAATACCTGCATGCGAAGGCAATTCAATGCCCGATTTTGTCCCCTTTTCTGTTCTGTTTCCACGTTTATCTCTTAGCTTAGCTAAGACTTGTTAAGAGCCTAGATGAAGGGAGAGTATGTGAGGTCTGACAAAGGGAATTGAGCGTTTTGTTTCCTGATAAGATTAGATTGACCATGCTATATATAGAATGGTATACTATCCGGAGTAGAATGATTATGTGGATCCAAGATTTAAAATAAATAGGAAAAAAATAGGAAAGAAACATTGAAAGAAAAAAAAGATTAGGAGGGAGAAAATTCTTTGTTAAAAAAATTAGGCTGTACAAATTAAAAATTTCCTCATGTTTTACCGAAGGAGATACATCTAACTCTCTCTCTCTTTCATAATTTTCTACGCACATTCATGTTCTTTCACCAATTTTCATGCTCTTTCATAATCTTCCATGATCAAAGGAGTTATCAAAAATTCTTTTAAATATAGTTCACATGGATGGGAGTTAGAATATTACTTAAACTAAAAAACAAATTCCACTAAAACACAGACTCTAACACTTAAAAAAAGATAATTGAATATATTAACTTCAGAAATTAGAATCCTATAGTTATTAAGACTAATGAACAACTAAAAACAGAATCCTATTTGAAATAGAACTTGACAATGAATTTCGATACTCTCTCTTCTTATAAATTTCATGTCCACGATACTTAATTTGTTGATGTCATGAAACACCATTGTAGCCATATTGCTATCTTAACTACATAATAGCAATATATATATATATAATAATAACTTGTCAAACCAATAATTGAATAGTACATAAAATTTTTTTATTGGTTCGAATAATAATTCTTTCACTGGCTTGTCCTCTTCAAGGTATATGTCAAAATCGATGATGTTTTGTAATATTTTCTCTTGGAACTAACTCTATACAACCAAGATGTCAAGATTTTTTTGAGAATCCAGCTTATCTCAACGGATATTAAGTTGTTAGCTCCAATAACTATAAGTATCAGCCATTACTTGCACATAAGTAAAATCAAAGATAAAATTTGGTCATATTTATATATCTCTAATTGAGCTGCTCAAGCATCTGCACACAATTGACTTCTATACATTGAATCAAACTTTCATGCATAAAGTCTTCTAATAGCTGGAATTTTGAAGTATCTTCAAAATCAACCGATGTACTAAGAACCGACCCATCTTCCCACCATTCGGTCACCGATCTCACCAGAGGTCAACCACCCATCCCTCCCGACATCTTCGACATCGCCACCAAGACCGCCGCCTCCATCCCATCCGGAGAGGTCTACAGTTGAGCCGATAACAACCACCTTGACGGACACCGGTTGCCCCAAAACACTCCACCTGCAGCACGCCTCCCACACCCCACCATCATCGTCCACCGTGAAGCCTCGGATAGCCACTGGTCACCATTGATTCCCTCCTCCGATGAGTTTTCCCTTGGATCCAAGAACAGAAAAAAAAATACAGCAATCCAGCCCCATCCACCGATGCCAATTGCCGGAGCAAAGCTCGACCACCATCTTCCCGAGCTTCCACCTTCTCTCCGGCGCGCGTCGCAGGTGAAACTCCAATCCGAACCAAGCTCTCCGAAGATCCCTTGTTCCACCTTACACTACAGTGAATCTGCTGGGATTTACGATGCGTTTTTTGACTTTACCGACGCTTATAAACGTCGCTAAATAATCTCCCGACGTTTGTAAAGCGTCGTTTAAAGCGTCGCCTATTTTTGCAAGCGTTGGGACGCAACTTACCGACGCTTGGAAAAAACGTTTTCGCAATTCTAGCGACGCTTTAAAAGCGTCGGCTTTTAGCGACGCTTTAAAGCAATCGGTATTTAGCGACGCTTTAAAGCGTCGCTATACTAAACTAGCGACGCTTTAAAGCGTCGACGATTAGCGACGCTTAAAGCCGCCGATTAGCGACGTTTCGCTAGACACCAAATCTAGCGACGCTTTAAAGCGTCGCCAGTTTCAGTTCTAGCGACGCTTTTCTCAAGCGTCGCTAGGGTTTATTCTAGCGACGCTTTAAAGCGTCGCTAGAACTCGCCACGTCAGAGACACCAACCTAGCGACGCTTTAAAGCGTCGCCAGTTCCAGTTTTAGCGATGCTTTAAAGCGTCGCTAGAACTGAAACCTAGCGACGCTTTAAAGCGTCGCCAGTTAGCGACGCTTTAAAGCATCGCTAGACACAAGCCTAGCGACGCTTTAAAGCATCGCTAGACACAAGCCTAGCGACGCTTTAAAGCGTCGCCAGTTCCAGTTTTAGCGACGCTTTAAAGCGTCGCCAGATCCAAAACTAGCGACGCTTTAAAGCGTCGATAAATTTTTTCTTAAAAAAAAAAATAAACAGCCATATATACAAACCATAACCGGTATACATTACGAAAAAGAAACATTCAAACTGTATCACATCCAACATACACAAACAAATGAAAATATTCAAACTTGTATCACATATCACATCCAACATACACAAACACAAATACAACCCAAATATAAAAAGTTTTATATATATATATAAACATATCAATCCAAAATAAACAAAAAGACATACATAATAATAAAAAAAACCATCTAGCATCACTGATCCGTGGGAGGCTGGTCGTCGTCAGGTCTGCGGCTTGCAGATGCACCAGGAACCTGCAATATATACATCAGGATTATAATACATATATTATATATATTCTCAATTATTAGATATATACAAAATTAATAAATAATTACTTACCTGAGATGACATGAACATATGCAGCACAGATGTAACATGCTCTAGCTGAGACCTAATGGTCTGCATCTCTGCTCTGTCTACATCATGTGTCTGTCGGAGCTCTGCTATCTCCTCCTGGAGCTGACGAACATGTAACTGATCATGACTCTCTCTAGTATCCCGAGTATATCTACGCACCTCAGATAACTGAGTAGGGATAACTCCAATCCCATAACCCCTCACTCGTCCAGGACGCTCTGGTCCCATCAACTCCGAGAATACCTCGGCCTCGATGCGACTGCTCTGTGTAGATGATGAACCTCGCCAGCACGCTCGGTTATCATAGAGGTAGCCATATTCTATATTTACAAAAAATACTGTTGGCTGGGCCAGCTCGCACCCTCGTGGCTTGTCCAGTGTAGGGTCTGGGCCCACTGGGTGTGGGTGCCATCGGTAAGTCGGGTCTGGTGCCACGTCGACATCCCTTGGTTGGTGCTGCGGTGCTCGTCTCCAGCGAGCCGACTCGAGGGTGAGTACCCTGGGTTGCTCTTGCGGGGGTCGGCGGAGGGGTCGACTCGAGTGCCCGGTTGCTGCGCTGGTTTAAGAGAGATAACCTGCCTCTTATAATAGGGACGTTCCTTTTGTAAGAATGGTTAGGGGCATCGATCCAACAATTGGTATCAGAGCCGGAGGTCTCGGGTTCGAGTCTCCGCAGGGGGAAAAACTCGGTCGTTTCGCTGGGGGGGGGGATTGTTGGCTGGGCCAGCTCGCACCCTCGTGGCTTGTCCAGTGTAGGGTCTGGGCCCACTGGGTGTGGGTGCCATCGGTAAGTCGGGTCTGGTGCCACGTCGACATCCCTTGGTTGGTGCTGCGGTGCTCGTCTCCATCAAGCCTTTTCACTTTCACTCTAATCCTTTTCACCTTGTCTCCATCAAGAGCTTCAACGAATTTCTTATTGCTCAAAAGGAGTTTGTATTGTTTTAATTCATTGTATTCATATTCTTTGTCTTTGGCTAGTTTCAAGGGAATTTGAAACTAGTGTGAGGTTTGTTGGTGAGCCAATTGATAAAACCAACTAGGGTTCCTTGTAAGCCCGAAGCCAAAACAAGTGAGTGGGGTTTGTTGGTGAGCCAATTGATAAAAACAACTAGGGTTCCTTGTAAGCCCGAAGCCAAAACAAGTGGTGAGAGTTTGTTGGTGAGCCATTGATAAAACCAACTAGGGTTGCTTGTAAGCCCGAAGCCAAAACAAGTGTGTAAGGTTTGACTTGTGAGCATGGTAAAACAATTGGTATCAGAGCCGGAGGTCTCGGGTTCGAGTCTCAGCAGGGGGAAAAACTCGGTCGTTTCGCTGGGGGGGGGGATTGTTGGCTGGGCCAGCTCGCACCCTCGTGGCTTATCCAGTGTAGGGTCTGGGCCCACTGGGTGTGGGTGCCATCGGTAAGTCGGGTCTGGTGCCACGTCGACATCCCTGGTTGGTGCTGCGGTGCTCGTCTCCAGCGAGCCGACTCGAGGGTGAGTACCCTGGGTTGCTCTTGCGGGGGTCGGCGGAGGGGTCGACTCGAGTGCCCGGTTGCTGCGCTGGTTTAAGAGAGATAAACCTGCCTCTTATAATAGGGACGTTCTTTTGTAAGAATGGTTAGGGGCATCGATCCAACAAATACATATATTAATACTTAATAAAAATAAAAATATAAATCATAATATAACATAAATAAAAAAATACATATATATCTCTGGACTCGTCCCGAACAAAAACTGCCATCCTGGTGAACGTGAGTCATCCGATAAAACTCCACCTCACCAGGCTCCCTCCCTGCTGATCAGCCTATATAAAGAATACATATTACAAAAAAATTCAAAATAATACATCTTATATCCCCGTACCATTATACATGACACATGCATGATACATGATGATACATTATGTTAAAACTAAAAGTATACTACTAGTATTATGGGATGAGAAACATACAAACTCATGCCTGAGCCGTGCATAACTCTTGGACCCCGCTGTGTGAGGAACATACTGAGCAGCTCGTGCAGCTCTACCAATATCAGAATACGTCTGCAAAATAAAATTAAAACAATGTTATATATTGTATAAATATAATTATAACAAGTGAAAATTAATAAATTTCGAAGTGTTTGATGATGCTACACAACCTGTGCCCTCTCAGAGAACTAATAGTGCACCAGCTCCATCCACTGATGAGGGTGAACATCAGGAGGACAGGTAGCTACAACCTGCTCCTCTGTCCTACCCTCTAGCTTGTAGTCTCTTTCAACTTCGCCCTATATTCTTTCCACTTGTGATTGAGACTTAAGCAAAAATCAGATGAATCTGAAGGAAGAACGAACTTGCTCTACAATTTAATTAAACAATAAAATAAATATAAATGAAAAAGCAATTCAATTGTTAAAAACCTAAGATATAAAATAATATATTAATTTTTTTACCTGCACAACTCGTAGCATTTCTATTTTATATGCAGGAAGCATGTCGTTCCACTTCGAATAATTTAGAGGACATAGCTGACCACGGCATGCTACTGTCCCCAGAAAGCTAGTCAACAAGCTA
The DNA here is from genome assembly GCA_021397845.1 of Areca catechu. Classification (NCBI taxonomy): domain Eukaryota; kingdom Viridiplantae; phylum Streptophyta; class Magnoliopsida; order Arecales; family Arecaceae; genus Areca; species Areca catechu. The sequence goes on from CM038051.1 coordinate 182,785,643, forward strand.
GCAGCTTTCTAATAGGCTGCCCTAACTTGTTGCACTCTATCACTATCCTCTCACCCTCAGGTAACTGCCACACATCACGGACTAATGTGGGTCCTCGCCTATGCCTGAGTCTCCCGGATCCATCTACAAAAAAAAAAAATACAGAACATTGTATATCAAAACTATTGCATATGCATGAATTGAAATGAGATAGAATTATTAAATTATGTTACTTGTATCTGTATATCATCGATGATAGGCTCGTCATCAGGATGATCCATAGAAGGATCGTGATGTGCGGACTCGGAGGGAATAACGTCGTCCTGAGGCTGATGTGCAGAAATAGAGGACTGCCATCAGACCGATGTGAAACTGATCGACTGCCCTCAGGCTGTTGTGCTGAAGAAGTACCAGCCTCGATCTGGGAAAACTGTATCTGTACATCTGCTAATCACTTCCTTCGAGGCATGGTGTACCTAACCTGCATTATTTAAAAAAAAGTCAGTCAACATTATAATCAAATTATAACGGAAATGAATTGCAATTTAAAAGATAACATAATCATCAATGCAAAAAATGTAAACCATCTTACAAACTACTTACTTGTCATAATCAACCAGTTGTACCTTCCTCGGAATCCAACCTAACCAAAATGGTTGTATTATTTATATGATCATCCGGTACAATATTATAAGGCATACACTGAGTGTAAGTATCATCATCTTCTTCTTCCACCCTTTTTCCCATGTCATCCAATGAGATTTTTGGCTAATATCATTAATAGATAATTCTTTCATGTTAAAACAACTCTATTTCTATTACTAAAAAATTATTCAAAATTATAGGTACATATGATATAAATTGAATGTTATTTTAAGGATACTAATGCAAAGGGGTAAAATAATGTCATTTACTTTTAAAATGATTATTTATCAATGCATCAGATAACAAATGTAATAGAAAGGTCATATTTCCAGAAACATGATAATTTGAAGGGATATATATATAAAAATATGTGATTTCCAGTGTTAGAAATTAAATATGCTATAAGACAAGGGTATATATGTAAACATCTCAAATAGAAAAGGATTTTGGTCAAATATTAGCCCTAAATCACTGATGATAGACATGGCCACTCTGATCCACCGACACATCTTATTTAACAAATGAAAACAAATTATTCCTTTTGAAACAAAGCTTGAGATTGATTTTGCTTATTGGGTTATACCCGTTATGACGCCAATTGAACTAACCAATTTTAAAAATAGGTTTGAGTTCATTTATTTAGAGGACCCATGTTTTTACTGGTGTTATATCAGCACATTCATAATCATTACACCAAGTCCACTGAGACTCAACCTGTAAGGTCCATAAGTTCATCTCTTGAGCTAATTTTTCCTATTAAAATATCCATTTCAAGTACATATATAGCCCCATGGTGACTCTTAAAATAGATGACTGTAACAAAGTATACAAATAAATGTATAGTCATACTCTGACCCACAAACTTAGGCAGGAACTTCCCAAACCAATCAAACTAAGCAATTGGTGGAGCAGGGTTCATAATTGGCAACCAAGACCTCAAGCATTAAAAAAGGTGGATGTCAAAAGGCCAGTCCAATCAAAACATTAGATCCATGAAACCAATCTCTTATAGATAAAACTTCATATTGGGCAATTATCCAAGACGATAGGGCCAGAAGACACACAACGAGGGAAAAAAAACTAGGAAAACGGAGGCAGCTAAATGGCGTTTTGCAAGAGAACCAGCACAAATCATAATTCCCTGTAACACCTGCATCCGAGAAACCATCTGTGGTAATATGTCAAACACCCATTTTGGATTAACAATCTCTTGAATTATCTGTTAATTCACACAGAAAATCAAGGTATCACATTCTGTTTTGCAAAGATTATTGGAACATTCATTTTAGCCCAATTTCTTAGGTGCACATTTTCTTCTATATTGTGAGAAAACAGAACTTTTACATATTCTGACTAAATTGATGGAAAAGAAAAAAAAATTACCGAGCGGAGGAGGAGGAGGAGGGGGGGTTCGGCAGCGGCTCGATCGACCGGGAGATCACGGACGGCTGCTACGTCGGTGGACCGAGCGGAGGGGAGGAGGAGGAGGAGGGGGGGGGAGGAGGAGGAGTTGGGGGGGGTGGGGGAGGAGGAGGGGGGGGGGTTCGGTGGCGTGGGTGTGGGGGGGGGGGGGGGAGGAGGAGGGGGGGGGGAGGAGGAGGAGGAGGGGGGGTGGGGGGGAGGAGGAGGGGGGGTGTTCGGGGTGGCGTGGGGGGGGTGCGGAGGAGGAGGAGGAGGAGGGGGGTGGGGGTGCGTGGGGGGGGGGAGGAGAGGAGGAGGAGGAGGGGAGGAGGAGGGGGGGTGGGGGAGGGGGAGGAGGAGGAGTTGGGGGGTGGGGGTTCGACGGTGGACCGAGGGGGGGGGGGGGGGGAGGAGGAGGAGAAGGAGGAGGCGGGGGGAGGGAGGGTGAGGAGGAGTTCGGGGGGGGGGGGGGAGTTGGTGTGGCGGCTGCAAAGAGAATTAGGGTTGGGTGCGGGGGGGTTTCTTGGAGTCCGGCGATGCTTTTAAGCGTCGCCAAAAGTCCTAACTCTAGCGATGCTTATAAGCGTCGCTAAATAACCAGGAAACTATAGCGACGCTTATAAGAGTCGCCAAATGTCCTGGAATCTTGGTGACCCTTTAAAGCGTCGGCAAAGGTCACGGACTTCGGCGACGCTTAAAAGCGTCGGCAAATGTACGATCCGGTGACGTTATAAGTGTCGGGAAAGGTTCCTGATCTCCGCGATGCTTAAAAGCGTCGGTAAATGTATAGTACGGCGACGCTTAAAAGCGTCGGTAAAGGTCCAAAACTGTGGCGATGCTTTTAAGCGTCGCCAAAGCTCCCTGGACTCCGCGACGCTTATAAGCGTCGGTAAATGTCCAGTCTGGCGATGCTTAAAAGCATCGGCAAAGGTCCAGACTTCGGCGGATGGTCGGCGATGCTTAAAAGCGTCGGTAAAACTCAGGGTTAACTGCCGACGCTTTAAAGCATCGGCGGACTTTCAGTTTGCCAGCACTTTCAAAAACCGTCAGCGGGTTCTAGTTCTTCCCAACGCTTCACCGAAGCGTCGGCAGAAAAGGGTCGGGATAACCTGTTTTGCTGTAGTGTACCTTTGGTCCAAAAAAAAAACTAGCATGAATGCAAGCCGACATTTTAGCCGACTTCAAGCAAGGTTCAGAGGGGAAAAAAATAGAAAAACTAGGAAAAAAATTGAGTTTAAAATCAATTTTGGGCTCATACTATTTGATCACTGAATATCCTGTTCGCGATCAACGAGTCTACACATAATTCAACGCGAACCTAGAGTCCAGCATTAACTGATAACTTTGGATTTATTGGACCAAATCTAAAATTTTTGGCTTGGAAAACACTGACCACAACTGTTATTTTTTGGTATTTCAGGTCCAAGGACTATCAGACTCGCTATCCAACCAGAATCTTAGCCTGACTTGGTAAACGCCCTCTTTTCCGGTTTCGACCATGATCAAATTTGTGAGCATCCTTTTCCAACTAAATATTTAATTGATATTGGTAGTGAGTTTATTCTTTAGTTTTATTAGATTAATATATTAATTGATTGTGCTTAGCTTAAACTTATGGGTAGTTTCTTAATTATCCATGATCCTGATTTCATTTAGATCTAGGATTTTTTTATTATTGCTTGTAGTTATTAGAAAAAAATCCAATTATAGCTTGATCCCTTATGTATTAAGAAAATAATATTAGCTAGCTTTGATTTATAGTTTTGGTTTACTAATAATTTGAAAAAAATAAAAAAATAATAATCTGCATTGCATCCCTAGATCATATCGTCCCGTATCAATTTTAGTATCAGAGCACAGTTTAGTTTAGGTTAGGTATTGCTGGCTCTGCCCTGTGATTTTGATGAATAACAAAACATTGAGTACATATTTTATACAACAGATTATTTGTAATTATGAGTTTTTAGGAATCAAGCACCAAATTCTTAAAGTTAGAGTACCATGGTACGCTTTGACACAAAGCATTTTTTCATGATTTGAGAAGTCTTCTCCATCCAAAAAAAAACACAATAAGTTCAATTATTATTTATATATATTGCATTTAAGTTTCATGAAAAATCTTTATATTTTTGGCATGTTGGCACTTGCTTTTGAAAATTGCAGAATCAAGTGTCGATACCTAGGAGCCCAAGTGTCGACACTTAAACATTTGGCATGTAGAAATTTTCATGGCACACCAAGTGTTGACACTCAGAACTCAAGTGTCAATACTTGAAACTCAAGTGTTGACACTTAAGTTCCCAAGTGTCAACTCAAGGCCTGAGACTTTTTGAAAATACATAACTTGTCTTTGGAGAATTTTTGTGTCAAGTATCGATACCTGAGAATCAAGTGTCGACACTTGAAAGTTCAAGTGTCGACACCTGAAAGCCAAGTGTCGACACCTGACAGCCAAGAATCAACACTCGGGTTTTGACAGCCTCAACGGAAATATTTTCTGATAGCCTGAAAATTTATGTTTTTAGCTTCTAACGGCTAGTTCTTGATCCCTAATGGTCTAAAATGATTTTTTGGATATTTTTCATGTATTTAAGATTCACCAAACTTATTCATGAAGAAAAAAAAAAGAGGAAAGTAAGGAAATATCTAAGAGTTAAAGTTCTTCTTCAAAAAACTCCACTTTTAAAAGCTAAAAAGGAGAGATTCCACTGAAAAAAGCCTACATTCCTTTCATTCATCTTTCCAAAAGTATTCTTGAGAAGATTCCAAGTAAAGTCACATCAAGCAATCATTCAAGAGCTTCAAAGATTCCTCATCCACTCTAAGAAAAAGTTGTTTGTGTTTAATTCTTGTATTTTGAATTTATTATTATTTGACCTAGCTTTCAAAGTTTTTGAAAATAGGTTGTAAGGTTGTGGTGAGCCAAAACCAACTAGGGTTGACTTGTGAGCCCAAAGACAAAACAAGTGTAAGGTTTGTTGGTGAGCCTAGGTAACAAAACCGACTTAGGGTTTGACTTGTGAGCCTTGGAAAATAGTCGGCTATAATCTTTGAAGAGATTGTAGTGGAAATTCCTAAGGAAAGATTTGGGAGTGGATGTAGGTGCTTGGAGAGCATCGAACCATTATAAATCTTGGTGTTTGTGTGTGATTATCTCCTTTTTCTTCTTGCACTTTATTTCCGGTACTTTACTTATTATTTTCCACTGCATATACATAAGTGCACTATCCACAAATACTACACGGCCTGCACATAATTGTTTTATTTTTTAAAAAGTCCCAATTTATTTCTCTCTTGGGCTCCATTTCTGGGCAACAAGTGGTATCAGAGTGCGGTACTCTCTTGCAAGTCCAAGGATCTTGAGTAAAAGATCATGGCAGCCCCAATAGGAATGGGTGTTATTGAAGGTCAAGCTTCAAACCATCTCCCACTATTTAATGGAATAAACTACACTTATTGAAAAACTCGCATGCGCATATTCATACAAGCCATTGATTAAAATCTTTGGACAATTATCAAAGGTCCTCATCAGCCTGCTATGTTGGTTAATGGCATTCCCATTCCTAAAATGGAAGATGATTGGGATGAGAATGACATTAAGCAAATAGAGCTTAATGCGAAAGCTATGAATCTATATTTTGCTCTTTGGATCCGAGTGAATTCAATAGAATATCTAACTATCTCTCCACTAAGAAAATATGGGACACACTTGAGATTACCCATGAGGGTACAAACCAAGTAAAAATAACTAAAGTTAACATGCTCATTCACACATATGAAATGTTCAAAATGGAGCCTATTGAATTTATAAGTGATATGTATATTAGGTTCACAAATATGTGAATGGCATGAGAAGCTTAGGAAAGATTATATCTAACGATGAACTTGTAAACAAACTTCTCAGGTCTCTTCTGGCTTCATGGGATGCCAAGGTAACTGCTATAGAAAAAGCCAAGGATGTCAACACTCTTCCTCTCGAGCAATTGTTGGGCTCATTGATGATATATGAGCTTTCTTTATGTTAGGATTTGCGTGGTGCTCCCAAGCTTTAGAGAGACTTGGGAGACCATGGCAGGGATAGTGGAGGCAATCCCTAGATGCTTGGAGGCATGCCAAGCAGTTCCTGGAGGTGTTCCAGGGGAGCTCGAGATCTAGGTTTGGAGATCGTGAGGTTGGAGTTGGCTTGGGCTATGGAGGAGTCGACTCCTGTAGGTCGATAGCAGGATTGAGTTCTGGACAAGTCGGCTCGAGGTCTGTTCGAGTCGACTCATGGTCTGGTCGAGTCAGCTCGAGGTCTGTTCAAGTCGACTCATGGTCTGGTCGAGTCGGCTCGAGGTCTGTTCGAGTCGATTCTTCTGACGGGTTTAGATCTCATGTGTTAGCCTGGAGGAAGAGAGAGTTTTGTTGGGCTAAGTCATGTTGACTCGGAGCTATATATATCTTGTATGAGTAGAGCCGGTTAGGGTTTTATGCGAGATCCTAGAGCCGGGTTGTAGAGCCGAAATGGAAATGCTCTTCTCCTCAAGAAGAAAGAAAGCTCTCCTCTCTCTCCCCCTCTCTGGTTCTCTCTATCGTTTGTAGCCCCACGGGGGCACACCTCCATGACGGGTGCAAGTGGTGTGCCCCAATCCTTCCCTGGTGATGGTTCCTTTCATGGTCATGGCAGCATCAAGTTGATCCCAGGCATTCCACAGGAGGAGCGAGGTTGCGCTCATACCAACATTTGGTATCAGAGCTCCTTGATGCGGTGGCATGAAGGAAGAAGGGAAGAAGGAGCAGATTTTGGTGTGAGATCTGGAGGAGGCTACATGTGTGCAAATCGGAAGCACCATGGATCTATCAGAGATCTCGTGGAGGTGAGATCGGAGGTGAGCATATCAGAAGCATGGTGGATCTGCCGGAGATCTCATCTCCAGAGGGGAGGGCCTGCTGCCCTCTCCCTAGGAGAGAATTTGGATCGTGCCAGCGATAAAGATATGGCATATGGCCCCATGGCGATGGATGTGATCCAGATCACGATGGCATGGCTAGAGTTCAGATTCTTGGATCTGAAAGCCATGGAGGATCATCAGCCTGGGGGGTCATGGAGTCTGGATCTGTAAATCTCTGATGTAGATGGAGATGATTTTAGCATATCTGGATGGCTCGATGGCGATGGATGAAAATCTAGATCACGTTGGCATGGATCGGAGGGGGAGCCAGTTTCCCTTGTGCCGGAATGTGATGGTCGTGGTGGTGGAGAGAATGCCAATCAAGGACATGGATGCCAGGAAGAAAAAGCATGTACGCCATCACAGGGAGCTGGCTCGGGTGGAGAAGAAGCTGTGCTTCTGTTGCAACAGAGTCAGCTCGGGCATTGCAGGAGTCGAATTGGGCAGAGAACGAGGAGGAGTGGGCAGAGAACGCAGGAGCTGTGCAGGTTGATGGAGTCGGCTCGGGCGTCGCAGAGCTGGCTCGGGCATCGTAGAGTCAGCTCGGCCATCGCGGAGTTGGCTCGGGAAGAGAAGAAGCCGAATTGCAGCAGGGATTGGGGAACGGGCACGGGCATGATGCCAGTCACGGGTGTGGGCTTGCTGGTCGCGAGCTCGCCGATTGCAGGGTAATCGCCGGAGACAAGTAACGACAGCGAGGCACGCGGGATTGATCGTTATCGGTGCCAGACACGGCGGAGTATGGTGGATCTGATCGGCTGCAGATTGGGTGGCATGGCTGTGGGTCGGTCATCGGAAGCATGGCACGACGGCGGCCAGTCATCGGATGTGCGGTGCGACGGTCGGAGGTGATGGCTGTGGCCAAGGAGTCTGTGGTCCATGGTTTCTGCCATGGACAAGCAATAATGGCAGTGGTAGGCCAGGGAGACAGTGCGTGAACCTGTTGCTTGGTTCATACTGAACCAGTACATTCAAATTATTCTGCTCTAAATTATGTGCTGACTGGATTTTTGATAATTCTGGGCTTAATCGAACTCTGATTTGAGTCCCGTCTATGCCGTTGGATTTCATGTTTTAAGCTCTTCATGTTGAGCTAGGTGGATCTGGTGATGGAGTTAGTTCATAGGTGATGTGGAGATCGTGGTGCAGCGATCGTGCATGCGGGCAGCATGAGCAGGTTGGTTCCATCTTTGGCTCTTCCAGGTGGACAAAGGTTCGTGGTGTTGGGAGCAGTATGGAGGTCTGTTGGTTGTGCGGATCTCGCTGAGGATGATGGATCCTGTGGTGTAGGTGCTCGCTATGGTGGTGCAGAGCTACTGGTCTTGTGCTATGAAGTCATGGCAGGTCGGGTGATCTGTGGTTTAGCACAAGTGGAGTGATACATACTGGAGATCTTTCAGAGCATGAGTGGTAGCTCCATCGATAGTGGACCAAGCTCTTAGTTACCGTGGAGGAGAGCGATCGGTAGGTCTCGAGCTACCTTGATCGTGATGGAGCTGTACATGGGTGTGGTATCCCACGTGGATGGAGATGGGTCTTGGGAGTTGATTAGCTCAGGGAGACGTGTACATCAGTAAAGGTTGATGGAGGCTGGCAGCTCAGGGAGATCGGGGATAGGTCTCAAGGAGCACCAGGGAGGTACATCAGTAGAGGTTGATGGAGGCTGGCAGCTCAGGAAGATCGGGGACAGGTCTTAGGGAGCACTAGGGAGGTACATCAGCAGAGGTTGATGGAGGCTGGCAAATTAGGGAGCATCAGGAAAGTCTTAGGAGACTCGGATACATCAGCAGAGGCGGTGACATGGTGCAGCCTCTAGAGCTGATGGAGGCTGGCAACTTAGGGAGACAGGAGATAGTTTCAGGGACTGCCAGGGATGTCATGTAACCTAAAGATAGGCCAGGACATGAAGGACATCATGCAGCCTATGGATAGGCTGGGACGTGATGGAGCAGCCATTGACGATGGTTTCTATGTTCAGTTGCTATATTTGAGGAGTTTGGCTGAGCTCCTGAGTTTCGGAGGTTCCTGCGGGGTTGCAAAGTATCCGAGATGGTCTCGAAGAGGTCCACTATGATACGGAGGGTTCGAGGAGACAACGACTGGGTACGAGATTTAGGTCATGCTCAGCAAGGCAGCATTGAGAGGCTGGCCTCGGGAGTTTCTTTTTGTGACATCAGGGGGACTTCAGTCTCAGGTGGAGCACCGGTGACAGGTGTCTTCACGGGTGGAGCAAGTTTTGATACATGTTCAGAGCGGGAGGTGCATGGAGGACCATATCCTTGCACGGATGCCATGGGGCACTTAGCCAGGTGGAGTGGAGAGTGCAAAGTATGGCATGGCTCTATGGAGATTGTATCAGGTAGAGCTCCAATTACAGCGAGTGCCGAGTCAGTTCCACTGGGTTCTCTCCAGGAAAGTCCAAGAACATACTGATGCAGCTGCCAGACAGAAGGAAAGTAACAATCTGTGGTGCTAGGATACGAGCAAGGGTCTTCAGCTGTAGAGACGGTCATCCCAGAAGTCTCTAGGAGATATCAGCAACTGAAGAGAGTTGGTAGAGGCGAGGACATTGCCAGGTTTGCCAAAGCTTGGGGGCACCAAGATGGAGATTGTTGGGATTTGCGTGGTGCTCCCAAGCTTTAGAGCGACTTGGGAGACCATGGTAGGGATGCTGGAGGTGATCCCTGGATGCTTGGAGGCGTGCAAAGTAGTTCTTGGAGGTGTTCCAAGGGAGCTCAAGATCTAGGTTTGGAGATCTTGAGATTAGAGTTGGCTTGGGCTATGGAGGAGTCGACTCCTGCAGGTCGATAGCAGGATTGAGTTCTGGTCGAGTCGGCTGAGGTCCGATCGAGTCGACTCATGGTCTGGTCGAGTCGGCTCGAGGTCTGTTCGAGGTGACTCTTCTGACGGGCTTAGATCTCATGTGTTGGCCTGGGGGGAGAGAGAGTTTTGTTGGGCTGAGTCATGTTGACTCAGGGCTATATATATCTTGTATGAGTAGAGCCGGTTAGGGTTTTACACGAGATCCTAGAGCCGGGTTATAGAGCCAGAATAGAAATCCTCTTCTCCCAAGAAGAAAGAAAGCTCTCCTCTCTCTCTCCCCTCTCTCTGGGTCTCTCTATCGTTTGCAGCCCCATGGGGGCACACCTCCGTGACGGGAGCGGGGGTGTGTGCCCCAATTTTCTTGGTGATGGTTCCTTTCATGGTCATGGCGGCATCAAGTTGATCCCGGGCATTCCACAGGAGGAGCGAGGTCGCGCTTGCACCAACACTTTAAAGCAAAAGAATGTGGATGTTGACAAGAAGAAGAAAGTGATCGCTTTCAAGTCCACCAACAAAGATGAATCAAGTGAAGATTCAGAAGAAGAAGATTCAGAAGATGAGATGGCTTTCATGGCTAGAAAATTTAGGAGGTTCATGAGAAAGAAGAAGTATAACTTCAAGAAGAAACCTCTAAAAGGAGAGCCTAGCAAAGAGAAGGAGAAGGAGAAAGAGAAGGCGCATCCCATATGTCTTGAGTGCAAGAAACCGGGCCACCTCAAAATGGACTGCCCCTTATTTAAAAGAGCAGAAGAAGACTAAGAAAGAAGGCCATGATGGCAATCTAGAGTGACAGCGAGGACTCCAGTTCTGAGGAAGAATAGCAAGAAGTTGCAAACTTCTATTTGATGCCTGATCATGATGAGGTACTTTTTGAAACAGAAAATGAGTTTACTTTTGATGAACTGCATGAGGTTTTTGACGAACTAGTCATTGAATTTCAAAATTGAAGTCAAAGCATAAAGAACTAAAAAGGCAAAACTTGGATTTAATTAAAGCAAATGATAAGTTGTCAACTGAAAATGATTACTTACTTCTTCAAAATAAAAAGCTAAATGATGAAATTATTACTCTTAAAAATGAAAAGGAAGTTTTGAAAAAGAAAAACTTTTCTATATCGAATGAAAACCTTTCAAAATGAAATAATGAGATTTTGCAAGAAAACAAAAGGTACAAGAAGAACTTGAAAAGCTAAAATCATTTGTTGAAAAATTTACATACAGTTCTGAAAAATTAAACATGCTTTTAAATAATCAAAGGGCTGTTTTCAACAAAGCTGATTTAGCTTTTAAAACTCAAAAATAGCAAAAGTTTTTCAAGAATTTCTTTGTGTCTGCATCATCATCTATTACTTGCTATACTTATGGTATTGTAGGACATAAATCTTACTTGTGCAATAAAAGAAAAATTAGCAATGTTAAGAAAGTCTGGATTCCAAAAGGAACCATTACCACTAACCTAAAAGGACCCAAGATGGCTTGGATACCTAAAGTCTCCACTTGGTTTTTATTGTAGGTGTGCCTTGCAATCAATAAAAGAAGAATGTGGTACCTCGACAGTGGTTGCTCAAGGCACATGACCGGAGATGTAGAGTAGTTCTCATCACTTAAGTATCAGAATGGTGGTAATGTAACATTTGGTGATAATGGAAAGGGCAAGATTATCGAAATTAGTAAAGTTCATATCTCCCTTTTACTTACATTGATAATGTATTGTATGTTGATGGCTTGAATCATAATTTACTTAGCATTAGTCAATTTTGAGACAAGGATTTCAAAGTTGTTTTCGAATCTTCAATGTGCATTGTTTCTAGTTTAAATGATAATGGCACCAAGTTCATTGGTCATGGGCATAGCAATATTTATATGGTTGATCTTGATGATTTTCCTGCTCAAATGATCAATGCCAGTGGCAATGGAAGCCAAGATCAATGAAACTAGTTGGCTTTGGCATCGTAGACTAGGATATGCAAGTATGCATTTGATTTCAAAACTTAGCAAAATAATTTGATAAAAGATTTACCAAAACTTAGTTTTAAAAAAGACAAGATTTGTAGTGCTTGCCAACTTGAAAAAAAACCAAATCATCTTTTAAACCAAAAGGAGTAGTCTCTATATCTAGACCTTTAGAGTTGCTTCATATGGACCTCTTTGGGCCAACTAGGACATCTAGTTCGGGAGATAAGAAGTACGGTCTAGTTATTGTAGATGATTTTTCATGCTTTACATGGGTCATGTTTTAGCACATAAAGATGAAACATTTTCTGCATTCATTAGATTTTATAAGAGAGTTTTAAATGAAAAAGGTATTTTAATTATATCTTTGAAAAGTAACCATGGAACCGAATTTGGAAATTCTGGTTTTGACAAATTTGTATTGAAAATGGCATTTATCATAATTTTTCTGCACCTAGGACACCTCAACAAAATGGGATAATAGAAAGAAAAAATAGAACTCTTGAATAAATGGCACGCACCATGCTTTGCGAAAATGACCTACCTAGATATTTTTGAACGGAAGCCATAAACACTGCATTCTATGTTTTGAACCATGTTTTAATCCGACCTATTTTAAAGAAAATACCTTATGAGCTTTGGAAGGATAGAAAACCTTCAATCAGATATTTTCGAGTTTTTGGTACCGTTGTTTCATCTTAAACAATGGTAAAGATACTTTAAGCAAATTTGATGACAAGTTAGATGAGGGTGTCTTTCTAGGCTACTCTACATCTAGCAAGGCATACAGGATCTTCAATAAAAGAACTCTTGTTGTTGAAAAATCCATACACATTGTATTTGATGAATCTAACCAAAATCTTCTAGAAAAGAAGATATGCTTTGTGATGAAAAGGTACCAAAAGAATTGAAGAGGTGAATAACAATGAAGAGCCTACCAAGGAACAAGAAGATGATCAAAACAATGAAAGAGGACAAGATCAAGAAAATGAAAATGCATTATTACCTGATCCTCTACCTAAAGAATGGAGGTATGCTCATGGACACCCCAAAGAACTTATCATTGGTGATCCATCTAAAGGTATAAGTACTCGATCATCTCTTAGAAATTTTTGTGATTATTTAGCATTTGTATCTCAAATAGAACCTAAAACTATTGAAGAAGCTGAAAATGATTGCAATTGAATTTATACTATGCAAGATGAACTTAATCAATTTAAAAGAAATAATGTTTAGACTTTAGTAGATAGACCTTCAAATGTTTCAATTATTGGCACAAAATGGGTTTTTAGAAACAAAATTGATGAAAATGAAATTGTTACAAGAAATAAAGCTAGACTAGTTATCAAAGGATACAATCAGGAGGAAGGGATTGATTTGATGAAACCTTTGCTCCAGTTGCTAGACTTGAGGCAATTAGGTTATTGTGGCTTTTGCTTGTTTTATGAATTTTAAATTATTTCAAATGGATGTCAAAAGTTTCTTTTTGAATGGTTTTATCGAAGAAGAAGTTTATGTTGAACAACCACCCGGTTTTGAAAATCATGAATTTCCAAACTATATTTTTAAACTTCATAAAGCTTTGTATGGTTTGAAACAAGCTCCAAGAGCTTGGTATAATCGTTTAAGTTCTTTCCTGCTCAAAAATGATTTTACTTGAGGTAATGTAGATACTACTTTATTTTTGAAAAAGAAGAATGAGGATCTCTTAGTAGTACAAGTATATGTGGATGATATCATATTCGGTACTACTAACAAATCTCTTTATCAAGAGTTTGCAAAGTTAATGCAGGGTGAGTTCGAGATGAGCATGATGGAAGAACTTAACTTCTTCCTCGGACTCCAGATAAAGTAAACCGAAGAGAGAATCTTCATCAACCAAGCTAAGTACACAAAAGAAATTATTAAGAAGTTAGGGATGGAGAACACCAAGCCTTTAGGTATACCAATGAGCTCCTCTTGTAAGCTTGATAAAGACGAATCAAGTAAATCTATTGACCAAAAGCTTTATGGAGGAATGATAGGCTCATTGCTATACCTAATTGTTAGTAGGCCAGATATTATGTTCAGTGTTTGTATGTGTGCAAGATATCAGTCTGCCCCTAAAGTCTCATCTTTTGGCTATTAAACGTATCTTAAATATCTGTTTGGCACAATTGATATTGGTCTTTGGTACTTTAGAGATTCTTCATTTGAATTGATTGCTTATTTTGATGCTGACTTTGCTGGGTGTAAACTTGATCGTAAAAGTACTAGTAGAACCTGTCAGTTTCTTGGAGTTATTTTGATCTCATTGAGTAGCAAGAAATAGAATTCGGTTGCTCTATTTATGACGGAAGCCAAATATATAGCAGCTGGAAGTTGTTGTGCTCAAATCCTATGGATCAAACAACAACTCGAAGATTTTGGCATTTAACTAATTAAGACATCCATTAGATGTGACAATACTAGTGCAATCAATCTAACTAAGAATCCTGTGCAACATTCAAGAAGTCAAAATATTGAAAAAAAACATCATTTCATAAGAGATCATGTACAAAACTTTAATGTAATCCTTGAGTTTATATGTACTGATGATCAACTAGCTGATGGTTTACCGAACCTTTGAGTGAAGAGAGATTTTGTATGATTAGAAGAGAGTTAGAAATCATTGACCATTTCTCTTAGAACTCTCTCAAATTTCCACCCTACCCAATTTTTTTGCTCAAAATCACTTTTATTGAGTCCTAAAACTTTCTAAAATATCTCTTGATTTTTGAGAATTTTTCTGATTTTTTCTTGAAAACTTCCTGGCCAAGTATTGATACTAGGATTTTGCGAAGTATCGATACCTGACCAAGCGTCGACACTTGAGAAATTTAAAGTGTCGACACTTGCAAAAATTTCAAAATTTTTAGGGCTTGTTCAAACCATTTTGTTTTTATTCCCTCCTTTCCAAGTGCCCTAGTGGTCCCCTATCGTTCTCTAACCTCCGGAACAGTTGATTTCCCCCATTGCCCCTTCAATTAAAGGTATTTCTCTCCCTCTTCTCTCTCATTCAAACCTTGAATCCATGTTTTCTTCAATTTCATCCGTATTATTCATTTAAATCCTATTTTTCATAGTTTGTGGATCATTTTTTTCTAATCTGTAGTGAATCATTTTGTCCGTGTTTTTTTTTTGGATTCTTTCTTATTTTGGACCGGTTCCTCACCTTGAATGTCCGATTTTTACCTTGTTACTGTTGCATTGAGAGTTCTTGGCCTAAACCCTATTTTTTCTTGGATTTGAATTTAGATTTCTTGGATTTCTCTCATTAAATGGATCATGGTTTGGTTTATAATTTATGCCTCTTTTCCCCCTTATTCCACATGGCTTCATTGATAAATGGAAGTTTTTGGGACAAAATCAATCAATTGATGTTTAAACCGATTTTCTACCTCATAAAAAATTTAATTTCACTTGGCATTATCTAATTCAATTGTTTTTAACTAGTTTCTACAACTTTTACCTTCCGATTTTATGTTTTTATGGTTAATCCCAAACCTAAACCTATCTATTTGATATCATTCCCGTTTTAAAACAAACCCTAGTTATTTTCCTCAAATTACTGTCATTTTAAATCAAACCAAGTCCTGTTTTTCCCTTTTGTTCAGTCACATTCTTAGTCGATCCACTATTCTTGACCTGCTTCCTTAGACCGATCCCTATTCAATAAGTTTACCCTTTCTTCCCTCCTTCCTTCCTTCAATGATAGACATGGGACCTAGGAAGAGATTGGCAGTGAAGAGGAAGTTTAGTCAGAGTTCAGCAGAGAGGAGATCGAAGGCTCGACATGATAGTAGATAGACCAATAGTTCAGCTGCCCTTGGTTCACCCCTGCAGATAGGATGGGAGGGAAGGCAGTGGCAGCAGGCAGACAGATAGATCATGAGTTCTTTGACAGGCAGCATTTTAGATCAAACAGATACTTCAGGATGCTGGGTTGGTACCCTTCTGTACGATGCAGGAGAGGTACTATCAATATTTGGTGCATGAGTTTTATAGAGGCTTTGATTGCCATCGTCTACTGTGGAGCACTACAGTCAGAGGTATACAGATTCCACTATCTGAGGAGATTCTGAGTCAGGTCTGGGAGATCCCACACTGATGGATTTCTATTTTTACTGTTGAAGACAGAGAGGAGGTTTTCAGATGCATCCTAGAGAGAGAGGATGTTCGCGGCGTGACTACGGTCACCGTGAATCAGTTGTCAATTGAGATGCGCCTGCTCCATCACATCACAGCACAAATTCTGCTCCCAAAGATTGGCAGGTTTGACTTTATTACAGAGCGGGAGCTGATGCTTATGGTGAGCTTGACTCAGAGGACTCAGATAGATCTTCCATTACTGATGTTAGCCCAGATGAGAGATGCAGTGACACAGAGGAGGCACTGCTTTCCATACGGGATGGCTCTCACTCGTCTTTTCCATGCTTACAGAGTTCCTTTGGAGGAGGAGACCTCCAAGGAGATACTTCATATGGATATCTATGACGAGCGATCCTTGCACCGAATGGGATATAGATTGATCGCTGGATGCTGGGTTCGTAGGGAGTCTGGTCAGGAGCCAGACGACGAGGAGGATGAGTTGAGAGAGGTCAAGGCTGGGCCATCAAGGCCAGTTGGTACACCTCCTCTGTTGGACCTGTGTCAGAGCTGGAGCTGGTGACTCCTGTAGCTATTCCTTATGCTCCTCCTCCATCTTCTATTAATATATCTTTCGAGGAGCATGCTCAATAGCAGTTCACAGAGCTGAGGAGTGAGATAGTTGGATTGGGTGTGCGCACGACTCAGTTGCGTATCGAGATGGAGGGCCTTAGAGCCCATACTGCTATGGAACACACTGAGATGCATCGCACCATGGAGGTGGGATTCGCTCGTATCGAGGATTTACTTAGATCCCTTCTACCTCCAGCAGCTCCTGTAGCTCTACATGATGATGCTGATGATGATGACCACCAGGATGGACACGATGATACAGTCAATGGTGGTGATCGAGATGATGTGAGTGTTGATAGAGCGACTGATATCATTGATGATGACAGTGATAGCGATAGTGATGATGGTGCAGATGGCTATGAGATGGTCAACCGAGAGCTACAAACTCCTGCTATTCCTCTGCTGATCTGAGTGACACAACGATCTCCACTACTCTTGTGTTCATACCCACCAAGACTCTTCCACCTCCTTCTACTCGATCTTCTAGGACTGTACCCCGCATAGGACCCTCTACTAGGACTAGGAGCCGTGGTATTATGAAGACTCCTAGAGGTCTAGCTCATAGGTCCATGATTACCGGTCCCATATCTTTTGAGATTCCATCTGATGAGGATTAGCCTCACAGATGTTTATTCTGTTGTTTATCATTTATCTTATGTTTCATGCTTATGTACTCCATTTTATGTTGTGTGTTTCAGTGTTGTTATTGATTGATTCAGCAATTTTGTACTGAAAAACTCTTATATGTATATATATATATATATTCCACTTTCATTCTTACATTGATTGAATTCATATTGTTTAAATTTTTGCTTTGACAAATATTGACTTTGATACCCTACTCTTAGGCTCTGATCCTATTTATTTTTGAAAAACTAAACCTTGTATGAGCTCTGATACGTTCTTTGTCTAAGTGCATATTAAGGAGGAGCTTACTCCCTTTACTGTTTAATGATTGACAAATAGGGGAGTAGGATATACAGTTTTCAAATTTTATATTTTATACTTCAATTAAAACTTGCTCTGATACGACATGCTCTGAAATGATCTGACACAAAATGTTTATCGAAGGGGGAGAGTAAATGTAACTTTCTTGCTTAAATTATACCTCTCATCCATTAAAATTGTGTTGTATGAGCTTGAAATCATGTTTATGAAGCATCATATCTAAAATTGAATTTGAATGTTTATATACTCAAGATTTTGTCATCATCAAAATGGGAGAGATTGTTGGCTCTACCCTGTGATTTTGATGAATAACAAAATATTAAGTACATATTTTTTACTAATAATTATTGTAGTTATGAGTTTTCAAGAATCAAGCACTTCAAATTCTCAAAGTTAAAGATCATGGCATGCTTTAACACAAAGCATTTTTTCATGATTTGAGAAGTCTTCTCCATCCAAAAAGGACACAAATAAGCTCAATTATTATTTATATATGTTGTATTTAAGTTTCATGAAAAATCTTTATGTTTTTGGCATGTTTGGCACTTGCTTTTGAAAATTAAAGAACCAAGTGTCGATACTTGGGAGCCCAAGTATCGATACTTCAGCATTTGGCATGTAGAAATTTTTCATGGCATGCCAAGTGTCGATACTTAGAACTCAAGTGTCGACACCTGAAAATCAAGTGTCGACACTTAAGTTTCTAAGTGTCGACTTAAGGCCTGAGACTTTTAAAAATATAGAACTTGCCTCTAGAGAATTTTTGTATCAAGTGTCGATACCTGAGAATCAAGTATCGATACTGAGAATCAAGTGTCGATACCTGGAAGCCAAGTGTCGACACATGGCAGTCAAGTGTCGACACCTGACAGCCAAGTGTCGACACTCGGGTTCTGACAGCCTCAATGAAAATATTTTTTGACAGCCTAAAATTATGGTTTTTAGCTTCTATCGGCTAGTTCTTGATCCCTAACAGTCTAAAATGATTTTTTGGATATTTTTCATGTATTTAAGCTTCACCAAACTCATTCATGAAGGGAGAAAAAAGAGGAAAGCAAGGAAATATCCAAGAGTTAAAGTTCTTCTTCAAGAACTCCACTTCTAAAAGCTAAAAAGGAGTGATTCCACTGAAAAAGCCTACATTCCTTTTATTTCATTTTTTCAAAAATATTCTTGAAAAGATTCCAAGTCAAGTCACATCAAGCAATCATTCAAGAGCTTTAAAGATTCCTCATCCACTCTAAGAAGAGAGTTTGTTTATATTTAAATTCTTATATTTTGAATTTATTATTATTGACCTAGCTTTCAAGGTTCTTGAAAGTAGGTTGTAAGGTTGTTGGTGAGCTAAAATCAACTAGGATTGACTTGTGAGCCCAAAGATAAAACAAGTATAAATGTTTGTTGGTGAGCCTAGGTAACAAAACAAACTTAGGTTTTGACTTATGAGCCTTGGAAAACAAGTCGGTTGTAATCTTTGAAGAGATTATAGTGGAAATTTCAAGGAAAGCTTGGGGAGTGGACGTAGGTGCTTGGAGAGCACTGAACCACTATAAATCTTGGTATTTGTGTGTGATTATCTTCTTTTTCTTCTTGTACTTTATTTCCAGCACTTTACTTATTATTTTTCGTCACATATACTTAAGTGCATTATCCACAAACACTACATGGCCTGCACATAATTGTTTTATTTTTAAAAAGACCCAATTCACCCCTCTTGGGCTCCATTTCTGGGTAACAGGTATATTTATATTGCATTTAATAATTTTTTTTTGCATATCTCAGCATTTAGCATACCCTTTTGCACACCCATTACTTTTTTAGAAAGGCCCATTCATATGAAAACCTAAAAATTATAAAATTTACTTTGTTAGAAAATAGACTCGTAGCCGAACAAATCTATGATTGTGGATTCCTAAATCTCCTTCAGAATTCATGCCAGATTTTGAGCTAAACTCTTAGCCTCTATTCTAAAATTTTGCAACCTAAAATTTGAGCAACCTCTGTTTAAACCTAAAGTTACATTTCTAGGAGAGTCAAAAAATTACAAAATAGTGTCTCTAGAAACTACACTCAAATTGAAAAATTTTTACGTGAACAAGTTTGAAAAACTACTTTAATATTAGTGCTAATTTGATTGGGAACTTCTGATTGTGCATGTAGAAAACTACAATCTGTAGAACTGCACAGCACCTGTTCTTTTGACAATCCCGTTGATAGGATTATCGAAAAAAAATCAAAAATTTGTAAATCTGAGAACTAGACTTGAAAAAAAAAAAAACTATGTTGAAAAATTTTAGATTAATACTAGTTCTGGGGAAGACTAGCCATTGTATTCTGAAAATTTAATAGAGAGCTTGATTGTGATTCTTGTAGTCATCTTTGCATGACCACTAGGTCAAGAGAAATACCACCCGAATCCGTAGAGCCAAACATTAGGATGGATCCAAATCAATTAGCCGCATCCCTACAAGCCCTTAATGAAAAACTTGATAATTTGACTGGTATTTGTCAAGAGTATGGATTGAGAATAGAAAACTTAGAAGAAAATCGAGCCACTAATCCATAAATTCGGAATACACCTCTTAGACCCATAGCACAATAAGAGATCTAAAATGTTAATGGGGATAGAAATCAGGTGATTCAACATGAACAAGATTTTGTTGAACAAGATGAATGGATTTTGCATAGTGTTAGGGTTGAAGTCCTGAGTTTGTTGGTCGATTGGATCCCAAAGAGTATATTGATTGGGAAGTAGATATGGATCACTATTTTGAGTGGTTTGATATATCTGAAGAAAGAAAAATTAGATTTGCTAAAATGAGATCATCAAGACAAGCTAAATTGTATTGGAGTAACATTGAGTGATTAGCCATGCATGAAGGACATGAACCTATTAGGACTTGGGTTGAAATGAAAGATAGATTGCATGAAAAGTACCTACCCCCTTCCTACCATCAATGTCTCCTTGATCAATGGCAACGACTGACCCAGGGCAATAGATTTGTTAGTGAATACATCTCTAAATATGATGAATACCTTATGAGATGTAATGTGACTGAAGATCTCTCTGTCACTCTATCTCGATTTAGAGCTGGATTAAGAGATAAAATTCGGAGTGAACTCTTTATGCGAGATGTTTATAGTTTAGAGCAAGCCTATCAAATAGCTCAGGATTATGAAATTTTTTATAGGACATCAATAACCCATCGAACTAAATCTCAAAATCCTGAAATTTTAGGACCTAGACTTTAGTAATAATCAGGCCCCTACTAGTCGTACATTGCAAACAGCACCACCATATAGGAAAGATGAGAAAGGAAAAGCTATTTCAAAAGAGGTTCCCCAGACTAGTAGTTCCAGAATTCAATGTTTTGAGTATAACGAGCTAGGTCACTATGCAAGTCA
The DNA here is from genome assembly GCA_021397845.1 of Areca catechu. NCBI lineage: Eukaryota > Viridiplantae > Streptophyta > Magnoliopsida > Arecales > Arecaceae > Areca > Areca catechu. Next base: position 182,806,467 of record CM038051.1, read on the forward strand.
ATATCCCTCAAGAGCTTTATATATTGAGGAGCCTGAAGTAGAAAATGTTAAGAATGAACTTGAGGAAGAAATTTATATTACTGATCCAAAGTTAGCAGACACCTATGAAAAATATGATACTATCCAGGAGGAACCTGAACCATTGCTTGCAACAGAAGATAGACTTGGAGTGGTTAGGAGTGTACTCACCCATCTTAAAGCAAGTGAAGATTGGCGTCAAACATCTATTTTCCAAACCTTATTTATCAAGATGATAAGGTGTGTAAAGTAATTATTGATAGTAGTAGTTGCATCAATACAATTTCTACAGATGCTTTGAAATGTCTAGGTTTAATACCTGTCGAACACCCGAGCCCCTACAAAGTTGCCTGGATAGATACATCATCAATTCCAATTAGGCATAGACATCTGGTACCTATTAAATTCCAATCTTATCGGGATAAAGTTTGGTGTGATGTTATGCCAATGAAAGTTGGAAGTATCATACTAGGAAGACCTTGGTTGTTTGTCCAAGATGCAACAATCTATGGATGATCAAACTTGTGTACTTTTGATAACAAAGGAAAGAAGATTACAATATATCATTCACCTCCTAGAGTTATTAAAAAGAATGGAGTTAATGATAAAATTGAAGATAAACTTAGTAAGAGCCTACAATTAATTAGCACTAAAGAAACTGAAAAAGAATTGAATAAGGGCTCTTTAATGGGGATAAAGCTAAAATTTTCATCTGCATATCACCCCCAAACTGATGGACAAGTTGAAATTGTAAATAGAAGTTTGGGTAATCTTTTTCATTATTTAGTTTGAGAATATATTAAAACTGGGACTTATTACTACCAAGAGCTGAATTTGTCTATAATAGTTCTATTAATAGGATAACAGGAATGGATCCTTTTGAAGTAGTATATGGTCTTCAACCTAAGAAACAATTGACCTCATCCCATTACCCATGCATGATAGGACATCTGAATTAGCTGAAGCATTTGCAAAGCATGAAAAAGATTTGCATAAAGAAATTGTTAATAAAATTAATGTCAGCAACCAAATCTATAAACAATTTGCTGATTCACACAGACGAGCATATGATTTGTAGTAGGGGATTATGTTATGATATGGATTAGACCAGAGCTGTTTTCCTCTAGAACCATTAAGAAATTACATCCCGATGAGCAGGCCCTTTTAAGATTTTAAAAAAACTAGGATCAAATGCATATAGTATGGATCTACCATTTGATTATGGCATTAGCACTACATTTAATGTATTAGATCTAATAAAATATAAAGAACTAATATCAATACCTAGTGATCCTTTTGAGCCTAACTCCTTTGATGAGAGTGATCCCTCACCCGACTATCCATAATTGAGAGTTTCTCAAAGATATGATAAGATTGAGAAGATTCTGGATGAGCAGGTCATTTCTACCAGGAGTCATGGATATCAGAGATATCTGATGAGATGGCAAGGTCGTCCTGAGTCTGAGGATACATGGATTACTCGAGAAGAACTGTAATAGATTGATCCAGATATTCTTGAGCATTACTAGAGCAATATGAAGCCTGACTCGACGGAGTGGAGTTATCCCTATCCCAGGAAAATGATGAGGACATCACCTAGCACAAATCTTGATGCACATATTTGAGCAGACATTTATATTTTTTATTTTATTTGGGTGTATCGGGATTGAAAATATTATTTTTATTTTTATTATTCTTGTATACAGATTATGCATAGATCTCAGAGCATGAATACTGGATTAGTATGGAGTGTATTTTAGATTAGGCCAATTATTTCAGTTTGATTTGAGTCTTAGTATATTAGTTTGTCTGGTCTCCAATTTGTTGGTGAGTCCTAGAGTTTTGTTCTCTAATTAATGGAAGACCAGGATCTATTTAAAGAAGTCCCATATATCAATTGAAGCCATGACAATATTGAATTAGAAATTTCATTTCCCGACTCCCCTCTTTCTCTTCCTCTCTTCTTCTCCTCCTCTTCTTCTTCCTCTCTTCTCCTCCTTCTTCCTCTCCTCTTCTCCTTCTTCCTCTCCTCTCCCTCTTCTTCTTTGTTACTTATTCTTCTTCCCGATCTAAGAATCACACTCTTTGAGCATGTTATCAAATCATTAACAAGCAACCAAAACCCTGCAATCCATCTCCCTGTCTCAACTTGCAGCCACCTGCAACCGACCAAACCGACCCATCTTCCCACCATCCAGTCACCGATCTCACCGGAGGTCAACCACCCATCCCTTCGGCATCACCACCAAGACTACTGCCTCCATCCCGTCTGGAGAGATCCATGGCCGAGCCGATAACGACTGCCTTGACGGACACTGGCCACCCCAAAACACTCCACCCGCAGGACCCCTCCCATGCCCCACCATCGTCATCCTCTCGTGAAGCCTTCGACAGCCACTAGTCACCGTTGATTCCCTCCTCTAGTGAGTTTTCCCTCGGATCCAAGAACAGAAAAAAAATTCATGACAGTCCAGCCCCATCCACCGATGCCAATCATCGGAGCAGAGCTCGGCCACCATCTTCCCGAGCTTCCACCTTTTCTCCAGCGCCGTCACCAGTGAAACTCCCGTTCGAACCAAGCTCTCCGAAGATCCCTTGTTCCACCTTGCCTTCGGTCCAAAAAAAACTCTCACATGAACGTGAATGCAAGCTGGCATTCTTAGTCGACTTCAAGCAAGGTTTAGAGGAAAAAACAAAAAAAAGAAAAAGTGGGAAAAAAATTGAGTTTAAAATCAATATTTTGGGCTCATACTATTTGATCTTTGGATATCCTGTTCGCGATCAATGAGTCTACACATAATTCAATGCGAAACTAGAGTCCCGCATCAACTAATAACTTTGGATTTATTGGACCAAATCTAATATTCTTTTGGCTTGGAAAACACTGACCGCAACTATTAATTTTTGGTATTCTAGGTCCAAGGACTCTATTAGACTCACCATCCAACCAGAATCTCGGCCCGACTTGGTCAATGCCTTCTTTTCCAGTTTTGACCATGATCAAGTTTGTGAGCATCATTTTTCACTTAAAATATTTAATTAATATTGATAGTGAGTTTATTTTTAGTTTTATTAGGTTAATATATTAATTGATTGTGCTTAGCCTAAACTTACGGGTAGTTTCTCAATTATCCATGATCATGATTTTTTTAGATCTAGGGTTTTTTTTATTATTGCTTGTAGTTATTAGAAAAAAAAATTGATTATAGCTTGATCCCTTATGTATTAAGAAAATAATAATTAGCTAGTTTTGATTTCTAGTTTTGGTTTGCTGATAATTTAAAAAAAACTAAAAAAAATAATAATTTGCATTACATTTTTAGATCATATCGTCCTGCATCACATGATCTAGGAGGCTTATCTGGAGGTCGAAGGTATGATAATTTCAAAGTTACATTGATTCATTTGCAATAAACTTAGTCATTATGCTTCGCATGTTGGTATAGTAATGCTAATCAAGTTGAAAAAAAGGCTCACTATGCAAAAAAAGAAGATGATGATGATGAAGTTTTGTTGCTAGCTTGCAAAGAAGATAATATCGTTAGCAAAATGTGGCACTTGGACATCGGTGCAAGCAATCACATGTGTGGCTATAAGAATATGTTAATGGAGTTGGATGAATCATGAATAGAAATAGTTTTTTGGTGACTCCTCCAAAGTAGTCGTGAAGGATAAAGGTAAAATTCTTATCCAATTAAAAGATGAAGTCATAAATTTATCTCTAATGTTTATTACATACCGGAGATAAAGAATAATATTTGGTATGGATATGATGTGCATATGAAAAATAAAAGTTTATTTTTGAGAGATCAAAATGATAATTTGATAGCCTATGTTCAAATGACAAGAAATAGAATGTTCAAGCTTAACTTCAACATGTCAATGCTAAATGTTTGAATGTAAGTGTGGAAGGATAATTAGTGGCTTTGGCATTCAAGGTTCAGGCATCTTCATTTTAGTGGTCTTAGCAACTATCAAGCAACAAAATGGTGAAGGGCTTACAGTACATTAATTCTCTAGAATAATTTTGTGAAGGGTGTGTTCTTAGCAAGAAACCAAGGAAGAGTTTTTTCAAAGAAGCTTCCTATCATGCAAAGAAGTCACTTAAACTTATCCACACCAACATATGGGGCCAATATCTCCAAAATCTTTTGGAGAGCATCATTATTTCTACATTTATGATGATTTTAATATAAAACTTGGATTATTTTTTAAAGAAAAGTCTGAAGCATTTTCTACATTCAAGAAGTTAAAAATAGGGTGGAGAAAGAATGTGGCTACTATATCAAGGCTTTGCGATTTGATCATGGAGGTGAATTCACATCCAAGGAGTTTGAATATTTTTGTGAAGAGCATAGCATCCAGCAATCTTTGATAGCACCCTATTCATCCCAACAAAATGGTATGGTGGAGAGAAAGAATCGAACTATTTTTTATATGGTTCAAAGCATGCTGAAGATGAAGGACATCTGAAGGAATTTTGGATGGAGGTCATAAATTATACGATCTACTTGCTCAATTGATGTCCTAAAAATTTTAGAGGAATATACTCCATAAGAGACATAGAGTGGAAGACAACCAAGTGTCTCTCACTTGAAGATTTTGGGGAGTATTGCCTATGCTTATATCATAGATTAAAGAAGAATAAAGGTTAAAGACAAGAAAAAAGTTTATCTTCATTGATTATGATCCATGATCTAAAGTCTACATTTTTGATCCAAAACTAAAAGGGTTCATGTTAGTAGAGATATGATTTAATAAAGATAGCATGTAGAATTGGCAATCAAACAAAAAGTTATTAAGAAGAGAAGGAAGAAGATGAATAGGAGTCAAAGATGGATTTTGAAGTATCTTCACCCTTTCATCCTCATATTCAAAAGTATCATCTCCTTTAGATGATAGCCCAATACAAAGAAAACAAGAAGTTTGCAAGAGTTGTATAAGGTGACAAAAGAACTTAACCTCATTTATCTTTTGGCTATGATAAAAGCATTCTTTTGAAGAAGCAGTATAAGATAAGATTTGGAAAGCTATCATGGATGAGGAGATTAAAGCAATAAAGAAGAATAATACTTGAGAACTTACAACTTTTTCTAAAAACCATAAATCCATAGATGTCAAATGAGTTTACAAGAAGAAGAAGAATGCTCAAGGTCATGTAGAGAAGTACAAAGCAAGATTCATAGCTAAAAGCTACAAGCAACAATTGGTATGACTATAAAGAGTATTCATCCCTGTCACTCTCATAGAACTATAAGATTGCTTATCCCTATTACAGCACAATTCAAATAGCTAGTTCTTCAAAGGATGTCAAATTTACTTTCTTAAATGATTTTTTAGAAGCAGAGATTTATGTGAATCAACCTAAGGGGTATGTGAAGAAAGGGCATGAAGAAAAGGCTTGAAGTTGAAGAAGGCACTTTATGACTTGAAACAAGCACCTAGAGCATGAAATAGTAGAATTGATATATATTTCAAAGCTAATGGTTTCGTGCGATGTCCATATGAGCATGCCTTATGTCTAGAGAAAAAAAATGAAGATATATTACTTATTTTTTATATATAGATGATCTTATTTTCATAGATAGTAGTCCTTAAATATTTGAAAAATTCATGCAAGCTATGACCCAAGAGTTTAAGATGATAGATTTGAGCTTATCATACTTTCTTGGATTATAATTAAAGCAAAGTAATGGAGGCATCTTTATTTTTTAAGAAGCATATGCAAAGAAAATTTTTTAAGAGGTTTAAGATAGAAGCTTATTAGCTAATAAGCTCCCTGATGATTATGAAGTCAAGTTATCAAAATTTGAAGAAGCTATGGTGATGAATCCTACTCTTTACAAAAGTTTGTTGGATGTTTAAGATATCTTATATGCACAAGACTGGATAGTCTATATGAAGCTGAGCTACTAAGCCATTTTATGGAGAAACCAAATTCTATACATTAGAATGTCTAAAAGAATTATTTATTACATTTAAGGTACTATATCTCATAGATTATTATATTCTCTTTCTTATGATTTTCAGATTTTGGTTATTCGGATAGTGATTGGAGAGGAGATTCATGATAGAAGGGTATAGCCAAATTTATTTTCTACATGGGTGATACAATATTTACTTGGCTTTCTAAGAAGCAAGCTATTGTGACTCTTTCTACTTTTGAAGCAGAATATGTTGTGGCATCTTTATTATTTGTCATTTTATATGGCTTAGAAGATTATTACAAGATATTTATTTCTCTCAAATAGATGCTACAAAGATATATGTAGATCATAAGTTGGCAATGGCATTAGCAAAGAATTCGGTCTGTCATAAAAGGAGCAAATATCAACATCCACTTTCACTTCATAAGGGAGCATGCCAAGGAGAAGGATATGGAGTTAATTTATACAAAGACTCATGATCAAATTGCCATATTTCACTAAGCCACTTGCAGTGGATTCTTTCCGTAAGCTCAAGAGTCTACTTGGAATGAAGGATGGACAACAATTAAGTTTAAAGGGGTGTTAGAAATAATTAAACTTAATTATGCACATGTTTCCAAGAATCCTTGATATTTTCGAGGATCATTGAATATTTCTAAGAGTCTTTGTATATTTCAAGAGTCATTGAACATTGTCTTGTTATTAAAAATGACTTTTAGCATTTTCATGAAATTCACTTAGAATTCCCTACATATATGAAACCAAAATGTCACTTTCATAAATATGATTCTTGGTATTTCGTGTAAAGATAGTTGAAGGATTGTAAAATCCTCTATATAGGGAATGTACTTTAATTATTTTGGATCAAGAGAATTGTAGAAATCTCAATGAAATACTAAGTTTTCTTCTATTAGTTTTACTCTCTTCCTCCTTTGTGTGAGAAATACTCTTTTCCTCTTTTAATCTATCACACTGACTTCCTTTTGGTATGATACTTACAGTAATAACCCCATTTGCAGAACAACTTTCAAATCCTTATCATTTGTCATTCGCTCAGTCTAGTTCACTTGCCGATATTCTCTTGGGCTCATCTTGGCATGTGAGATTTAGACTTTCTCTTAACGTGGTGCTACCAACAAATTTCATATCCTGTTGTCAATAAGGCTCTGGAAAGGAACCATCTTAGGCCATTTTCAGTCAAACATTACTACTCTTTTTTATGACATAAGGAATCATTTCTTTCTTTAGTAGCATCATTTGAAGACTAGTGATACCTAAATAGGTGAAGATATTTAATTTGCTAGTCTATCATAATAGAATTCTCATCGTGGACAATCTACAAAAGAATGATTGATTGGCCTGACTACCTACACCCTCTACTCTACCTCTAATGAAAACTTAGACCATTTAATGCTTCCTATAACTACTCAAGAAGCTTTTGGTCAACATCTTTCAGTATATAGCACATCAACAAATACCTAATACCATCTTTGAGCTTTGGCATAGTTGGAGGAAGATGCCCAAAAAATGCCACGATGGTCATGTTGGATCTGTTCTAGCTATTGGTGTTGGTGCAAATGTGGTTCTCCCAGTCTTAGAAGGCCAAGAGAGAAGCTATAGTGATGGCTTCAGGAGTCTAGGATCGGTTTGGATCTTAGGACTAGGATCGAGTTAGTATTAGGGTGGGGGTTAGCCTCCATGAGCTTAAAGTCCAAGTTTTAGGTCTTAAGGAGGCCAATTTATGTTGGATAGGGTTTGGATCTAAGTAGATGTGGAAGGGTTTGGATCTAAGTAGATGTGAGAGTGGATCGACATGGGTGTATAGGGCTTGAATGAGTACTCTCCTAATTGGATTAGTCTTGAAAGAATTATAGTTAGTTTAGGATTATGTTTCTCGTCCTATTTAGATTAGGAGAACCCTTTGATCTATAAAAGGGCTCATATGTAAATCTAACTTAATGGAATAATAGAATCTATCTTCTCTCTAATCTCTTTCCCTCTTTGGTATTGCACAAGGAGGCTTCATGCAAGCCCCCTTTTTCCCAGGAGGGGTTGCGTGGCATGAAGACTGGTGCCTAAGGAGATTGGATGACATCCCTTCTTCTTCCGATTCCCAATCAATCTAAGGGTTCATAATTATTTTCTCATTAATTCAAGGTCCTTATAGAGTGGATCAGGTTTGGAACACATCCTAAATGTGTGGGAGGCATTGGAGAAGAGGAAAGGGCTAGCACTAGGATTCCTAGTCAAACTAGGAATCCCTAGCATCTAAAAATTTGGAGCCGCCCTTTATCCTACCTATTTGGAGTTAGACCAAAAGACTTAGAGGACTTATTCTAAGCTGGTTTGAAATCCCAAACAAGGTTTTTAGATTTGAAAGTGATCTAGAAGGTTTGTGGAGTGTTTGAAAAGTTTGAAGGCTCCTAGGCATCAAGGCTGCTACAGAGAGATGCAGCCAAGGAGTCTCTGTCAAACTAGGACTCCTTCTCATCCATATTTTTAGTCAAGATCTTCATGCCCCAAGGTATCATGCCCCTAGCCTTGGTTCTTATAGTATTTGGGGGTGGAGTTTGAGATCTGGAAGCACGTTCGAGATCTGGTGATCACATACATGAACTGGGTCATTGCAGTAGGGTTCTCGATTCACAATGACCTAGGACTTGGTGTTTGGTTGCCCAAATGACATCGATTGTCATCAAACATGATAGAGAGCTTCCTCATTGGTATTTCCAGGTTCATGAATAAGCATGGCAACCATAACAGTTGGTATCAGAGCCAGATGAGCATGGAAGGGAGGAACAAGATACTATAGAAATTCTATTCAAAACAAAATTTGTACTACATGCCATTCTTGGGTTTTTTTGTTAGTCCCAGTTTCCAAAACCTAGTGAGACTCCTAGCCTAGGAAGGAGGTGAGGAGAGGAGCCCCATAAGATCGGGTTTTAAAGGTAGGAAGCAGGGAGAGGTGTCTAAGAAGGGAGGAAGAAGGCTACTACAATTCTATTCAGGTTTGCTAAAATCTTCACCTATTCCATGGTATGCTTCAAATCTACTTGTTTTTCTATTATGGTTTGGCCTACCAGGAGTAGCAGGTTAAAGGTCATCAAACTTGATAGAGAGCTTCCTCATTGGTGTTCCCAGTTCATGAATAAGCATGGCAACCATAATAATTTGTATCAGAGCAGATGAGCATGGAAGGAGGAACAAGATACTATAGAAATTCTATTCAAAACAAATTTGTACTACATGCCATTCTTGGGTCTTTCTGTTAGTCCCAAGTTTCCAAAACCTAGTGAGACTCCTAGCCTAGGTAGGTGGTGAGGAGAGGAGCCCCCTAAGATCAGGTTTTAAGGGTAGGAAGTAGGAGAGGTGTCTAAGAAGGGAGGAAGAAGGCTACTACAATTCCATTCAGGCTTGCTGAAATCTTCACCTGTTCACAGTATGCTTCAAATCTACTTCTTTTTCTATTGTGGTTTAGCCTACCAGGAGTTGCAGGTTAAAGGTGGAGATTGAGAAGCTTAACATGAAAGGAAGCTTCCTAGGGTGGGAGGTTTTGGTGGTAGATATTTCAGATCCAACTTCGGTTGGATCCTATATTGAAGAAAGGCTAGAATATATGACAAATTTGCGACAGAGTTCTCTAGTGAAGATGGGTAGCAAGGGGCTGGTCTTTGATAGATGAGGAGTTTGGCATGCTAGAGGAAAGGTCATCCAAGAGATCATGGTTGAGGTGGAACTAAAGAAGCAACTATACGGCTTTCGGATGTAGGGAGGTGGGAAATAGTTAGGGTACCTTCAATAGTTTGACCAGAGCAAGATTTACAAAGCCATGGGATGATGGAGATGGCTTATTCCTAGAATGTTGCTGCTAGTTCAAAGGATGAGGAGTCTTTTTGGAAGTTTTGGAGAGATCTACGGAGTACAGAGGGTCCGAAACGGAGCAACGATAGTAGAGGTGCAGCAGGAGGCCCAACATGATAGCTTTAGGTAGTTAACCTCTGATTCTGGTTTTTTTTCCATAGGAGCACCAGGAGGAGCCATATTCAAGTGGAGCACCAGTCAGAGGTGCCTCCATAAGTAGAGAGAGGCTTGGCATAGGTTCAGAGCCAAGAGGTATAGGAAAAGGCACTAACTTTAGCACCCATAGTGGTGATGAACTGCACGAGTTGATGCAGGATGTGCGAGCATCGAAGAGGCATGGCTCTAGGAAGACTGTGTCAGAAGTTTGGTTGCAACAAGAAAGGACCTGGATACTCATGAAGAGATTGAGGTGAGCCTCGAAAAAGATAGATGGGTCCGAGCTAGGATAGGCAAGTTGCAATCCCTCTAGGTGAAGCTGAAGTGACAGCTAGTGCAGGTGCAAAAGAGAAAGACATCAACATGACATAGGAGAATGCCTGGATACAAGCAAAAGCTTCAGCCTAGGTGGAATAAGGATGGTCATCTCAAAGGCCTCCAGGGTTGAAGGGATCAACATTGTCATTGGAGTTTGCATAAGGAGCTGTCAGGGTGTGCAACGGTAGTAAGTTGGAGTAGATTAATCACATGGAGCATGTCAAAGCTTGTGGGCACTAAGGTAGAGATTGTTGGTGTAAGTGTGATGCTCTCAAGCCTTGGAAGTCAAGTTATGAGCTATGATGATGGATCCAAGAGTCTATGATCAGTTTAGATCCTAGGGCTATGACCAAGTTGGTCATAGGATAGAGGTTCGGCCCTCACAGGCTCAAGGTCCAGGATTTTTAGATTTTAAGGAGGCTAATTTATGTTGGATGGCTTTGGATCCAAGTAGGTATGAGAGTGGGTCAAGACATGGGTTTACATAGGCTTGGATGAGTGCTCTCCTAATTAGATTAGGCTTAGAAGAAATAGAGTTAGTTTTAGAATTGTGCTTTTAGTCCTATTTGGATTAGGAGAACCCTTTGTCTATAAAAGGGTACCATATGTAAACTAACATAAAAGATTAATAGAATCCTTCTTCTTTCTAATCTTTTTCTCTCTTTCTAGTATTGCATGCCACCCAAGGAGTAGCACTAATACAGCAGAAGGAGGCTTCACATGCGCCCCCTCTTTTCCAAGAGGGGTGCATGGCATGAAGACTAACACCTAAGGAGATCTTAGTGCCATCCCTTCTTCTTCCTATTTCCAATCAATCTAAGGTATTCCTATTATTTCCCATTGATTCAAGGTCCTAACAGGAAGTGGATCAGGTCTAAAATATATCTTAAAGGTGTGGGAGGTATTGGAGAAGAGGAAAGGGCTAGCGCTAGGATTCCTAGTTAAACAAGGAATCCCTAGCATCTAAGGATTTAGAGCTGCCCTTTGCCCCACCTATTTAGAGTTCAACTAAGAGACTTGGAAAACTTATTATATGTTGGTTTGAAATCCCAAACAAGGTTTTTTAGATCTGAAAGTGATCTGGAAGGTTTGTGGGGTGTTGGACAAGTTTAAAGGCTCCTAGGGGTCAAGACTACTGCAGGAAGATGTTGCCAAGGAGTCCCTATCAAACCAAGACTTCTCATTTAGTTTTCCATCTAGATCTTTATGTTCCAAGATACCACACCCCTAGCCCTAGTTCTTAGGGTTTTGGGGGGTATTGTTTGAAATCTAGAAGCACATCCGAGATCCGGTGAATCATGCATATATGAACTAGATTGCTGTAGTAGGGTTCTTGACACACTACACCTTGGGCTTGGTGTTTGGTTGTGCAAATGATATCAAATTATTGTCAAACTTAGTAGAGGACTTCTCACTGGTGTCGACAGGTCCATGCATGAGCATGATGGTCACAACAATTGGATTTCGAAACATTTGGAAGGAATGTAATAGCCAATTTTTAGATTTAAAGATTTGGTTAGTTCTGAGTTAGCCAAATGAACTATTTCTCTCATTCAAGATTGGACTTCTACTTCACTGTTGAATGCTAAGGTCACCATGCTGCTAAAGACTGAAACTAAATGCTTATGTTTTTACTTGTGGTGCACTAGATTGAACAACAAGATTCTCTCTTATAAGATAAGATTTTTTTCTTGATCTGTCTTCTTATTGACAATAGCTCTACCTCTGACTAAATGACATTCTAGTTTAGCAGGCTGAGATGGGTAGAGGCATCTTCCATCTCCTTTTGTTTTACCTTTTCTTCATTGCTTCTGAGGGTGAAGATGACTCAACTTGGAGGAGGTACTTCACCTTAATGTTAGGATAATATGTCACCTAGTTTTACTTTGCTGTGAGAGATATCACGTTGGGTACGTGGGTCACTTTTTGCATTGATTCTAATTTCTATGAATTATCCACTTGTCTCACTGTCGTATTGCAACTTTAAGTTGATTCTTGAGACGCACTACACCCATTTTGAACCTCTCTCTTTTTACTTTTATCTAGTGCCTTCATTGTAAATGTAACTCATCTATGATACTTATTTAATAAAAAAATGGTGGAAAAATCTTTCTTCCTCCTTTTATTATTCAAAAAAAAAAAAAAAAAGATGTACAATAGAAGGAAGAATATGTGACATTATCATCAACAATAGGTCATGTGAGAATGTTACCTTGGAGGAGGTTAAATTGACAAGCATTGCCTAAAGATTGACAAGCATCCCTGAGCTCACAAACTTGCATGTTTGATAAGCAATTAGCTAACTATTTCTATGTGCTCTCTATTCCTTTTGCCATGGGAAGGCATTGGTATGATGTTGCTCCTATGGATGCCTATCAAATCCTTCTTGATTGCCCATGACAATATTATTAAGAGGTTTTACATGACTAAAGATAGAACACCTACACCTTTATAAAGATGGAGAAAAGATTATTCTCAAATAGATGATAAAGAAAGACCACAAAAGAAGAAAGATTTTTTTTCTTCTATTAGCAAGAGCATTTTTGAGGATAGTTAGGAGGGGACTTTTAGGTCAAAAACAAGTTTCCTTAAACACAGAAGGAATAATTACCTATAAAATACCACATCTTAAAGTCTAAAAAAGTAACCTAACTAAACAAGGCCTAAAAGCCTAAAGTGATTGATTTCAAAAATCAACCATAATTAGGCAAGATGCTAGAGCTCATCAAAATCTATCTTTTTTACCATGATCAAAATCCTATTAGGTTCCCTAGATTCATCTTCAGCTTTATGGTAAAGAAATTAAGATATCTACATGAGAATAAAAAAACTATCATTTTTGCTAGAATCGAATCCCTCCACTTTCTTTTTTTTTTGCTCTTTTCCCTCTGTTGTGTACATTTTTGAGATGAGATGTAGAAAATAATATGGAAGGCAAGGGAGTCAAAAGTACAGCATAGGCCAAGATCAGTTATTCCTTGAAATGTCCCTTTTATGAAAGAATGAGGGTCTTGGGATCTATAAATACCCATATATTTAATAGTTCCTTCAAAAAAAAGGGTGAATGAAATTGAATGAAAATTACTTTCTCCTTATAATTCTCTTTTGCAAGCTTTGTGTTTTGCTGTTGTTTCCTCAAATCTTGCCTACATAGATTGTTGGGGAGATTTCAAAGTCTTAATCACCAAGAAGGCTACAACATGGCATCAATAAGTTTGTAGTTGTATCATCAACTTGTCCCATTACCCTATTAAACCTCCAACATCAACATTTATACTTTTCACCAATCCTTTTGAGAAAAAAAGATGGGGATTTTCTATCAATTAATGTGTTCGGAAGATGAAATGCATAGAAGTAACAAGAATAATGATAAAAAGCAAAATGAACTACTAAATGCAATGAAATTACTCAAACAAGAGTGATTTAAGGAAGCTAATGTTCTGTTGAAGCCTGGAAAAGGATAAGAGGGTCCAATTCAACTGGATTATATGTTCTATCATTCAACATCATATTAGATAGAAAAGAGAGAATACTTAGGCATCTAGGTAATCTTATCCTAAAAATATATAAAATGGAAAGCAAATTCCACAAGGTAAGGTAATAATAAGTAAGAAGGAAATAGTATTACAAATTTGTTAGCTTATGCAAGTAGAACTAAATACTGCTACGAAATATGGGATTGTTTGCAATGAAACGCAGAAAGTGTTTCTGAGGAGAAGGAACAAGAGTGGGTACGTACACACAGATTTTCTTTCTATTAACTCTCAAAACATATATTTCTATCCCTTTTTTTTGTATGTTTAAAATCATAGAATACAACTCTTCTTATAGATCAATATAGACTCTTAGAATAAAAGTAAAACAGAATTCTAAACAGCAGCACTAAATGTTTCATAAACAACAACTGAATTCCTAAACAGCAGTACTAAATGACCCTTGGTTTCATAAACAGCAATAACTTATTATAGGAAACTCCAAACGACTGAGAACTCTGACCATCTAAATTTTAAGCACCTCATGTCGTGCACTTGCCCCTTCAACTTCTTGTCTCAAAATATCTGACTATGTTTGAGTTTATCCTTTAACAAAGTCCTCCTTTAAACTCAAACATTTTCTATTCTTTATTCCAATCATCATTTTATAATTTTCGAATAGCTCTTTTGGTAGTGGCTTTGTAAAATATCCGCCACTTGGTCACGACTCGGAAGGTGACTCATTCGCACATTACCTTCCTTCACATGTTCCCAAATATAATGAAAACGAATGTCTATGTGTTTACTTCTCTCATGGTGCACCGGATTCTTTGCCAACTCAATTACCGATTTATTATCGACTCGGATTTCGGTTGCCTCACGTTGCTGGAGTTTTAGCTCACAAAGAAGATTTCTTAGCTATATTGTGTGGCACACACACCAAGATGCTGCCATATACTCGGCCTCGTATGTTGACAATGTCACTATTGGCTGTTTCTTTGAGAGCCATGTGAAAGTCGTGTCTCCCATGTAGAACACATATCCTGATGTGCTTTTCCAATCATCTACATCTCCGCACCAATCACTGTCGGAGTAACCCATCAATTTGTATTCATTTGTCTTCGAGTAGAATAACCCGAGTGACTCCGTTCCTCGGATATATCGAAGAATCCTCTTGATAGCCTTCAAATGCGAGTATTTTGGTTCCTCCATGAATCGACTCACTATGCCCACACTATAGGCAATATCTGGCCTTGTGCACATGAGATACCGTAGGCTCCCAACTAAACTCCGCTATTTGCTTGCATTTACTCGATCTCCTCCCTCAAACTTAGAGAGTTTCAAACCGAGTTCCGTCGGTGTTGCTACCGGGTTGCATTCTTCCATCTGTTTTTCTTCAAAATGTCTTTTGCATACGCCTCTTGTGACACAAATATTCTCGATTTTCTTTGTCTTATCTCAAGACCAAGGAAGTACTTCATCAACCCCATATCTGTCATCTCGAACTCCCGAGTTATAGCTTCTTTAAAATCTTTTTATTATCTCCTCATTATTTTCCATGAATATAAGATCATCAACGTAAAGAGCAACAAACAACAGTTACCTTTTTCTTTCTTTACGTACAATGCATGCTCGTAGGGACACTGCATGAACCCATTCTTCTTGAAGTAGGTGTCGATTTGGGTGTTCCATGCTCGAGGCGCTTGGTTCAGCCCATATAGTGCCTTCCTTAACTTCAACACTTTTTCCTCCTTCCCGGCTTTTATGTATCCAGGTTGTTGCTCCATATATACTTCCTCTTCAAGCACACCATTTAAAATACTGATTTTACATCCATTTAATAGATTGGCCATTTGAATTGAGCTGCTTGGGATATAAGAAGCTGGATTGTTTCCATTCTCGCAACTGGAGCAAAAACTTCGTCATAGTCAATCCCCACCTTTTGCCTATAGCCCTTCGCAACTAGCCGGGCCTTATACCTTTCTATCTCTCCTTGGGCATTCATTTTTTTTTATATACCCATTTTACTCCTATGGACCGATATCCTTTCAGCAACTCCCACCAGGTCCCAAGTTTCATTTCTTTCGATAGCCTTTATCTCTTCATCCATCGCGTCTTGCCATTTCTTATGTCTTACTGCTTCTTCAAAACAAATATCCTCGGTATCTGCTAGAAGACATACCAAGTGAACTTCGCTTGTTCATTTGTATAGGTCTTGTAAGCTTCGCATCCTTGATTGTCTTGGTTCTCCTTCATTATCAGATGTTGGAGGGCTTGATGGTATGATTATTGGTGCAGCGGTTGAGGATTCTCTTTTTTCTTCCTCTTGCGTCACCTCCTTTTGGTTGTTCCAATTCCATGCATTTTCTTCATTTACTTGCACATCTCGGCTTACCACCACCTTCTTTTTAATCGGGTCAAATAACTTGAAAGCTTTTATCTTCTCGTCATACCCGATGAACACATACTTCTTGCTCTTATCATCCAGTTTGGTTCTTCTTTGATCCGGTACGTGCGTGTAGGCCACATTACTGAATACTTTTAAGTATGATACGGTAGGTTTCTGTCTACTCCAAGCTTCTTGTGGTATTTGATCCGCCAATTTTGCATGTGAGCACCGATTTTGTACATACACAGCATATTGTACCACTTCTGTCCAAAAGTCTTTTGGCATGTCTTTGCTCTTCAACATTGATCAAACCTTGTTAAGAATAGTTCGGTTTTTTCTCTCGGCCACACCATTTTGCTGAGATGAATAGGGTGCGATTAAGAATCTCTTGATCCCTTGTTCCTCGCAGTAGCTTGTGAAGGTGGTTGACGTATACTCTCCGCCTCTATCCAACCGTAAAGCTTTCATATAAAGCCCCGTCATCTTCTCTACTAACACCTTGAATTTCTTGAATACCTCAAGTGCCTCGACTTCTCTTTTAGAAAGTAAACCCATGTCTTGTAAAATCGTCAACGAAAGTGAGAAAGTATCTCTTCTCACTGAATGACTTTGGTGTGATCGAGCCACATATGTCGGTGTGTATTAATTTGAGAGGATGCCTTGCATGATATTCCGCACCTTTTGGAAAGGTGTTCCTGCTTGCTTGCTGGATACACATCCCTTGCAAAATTTCCTAGTGTAGTCCATGTCTGGTAGCCTGTGGACTATATTCTTCTTTGCTAACTTTCTTAGACCATCATAATGCAAGTGTCTGAGTCGTAAGTGCCACAGTAGAGCTTTATCTTCTATGTTGACTCACAAACACTTTTCTCGAAAGTTTCTTAGGTTAAGTTTGAATATCCGATTCTCGGTCATCTTTACATGTGCAAGCAACTGGCCTCTTTTGTCCTTCAAGTGCAACATCCGATCTTTCATGAAAACTGAATATCCCTTCTCTAACAGTTGCCCCATGCTAAGGATATTACTCTTCATGTCGGGCACATAATAGACATCCTCAATGGACCCTTCTTTGCCATCTTTTCAGAAAAACAAATTTTACTTCGGCCCTTGACTTGAACCTTCGACATGTTGTCGAATGACATGTGCCCATCTTCTACTTCTTGTATCTCCACAAAGAGGTGTTTTGCCCGCTCGTGTGATTACTAGTGCCGTGTTGAGATACCACACCGTGTCGCTGTCAAGAGCGGTGTCTTTATAGGTCATCATGAGAACATCATCATCTCTTGTCTCCTTTTTCGTGACTAGATTCACATTTTCTCCACCCTTTTTTTGGAATAGCACTCTTTTGCATAGTGTCCATACTTGCCGTAGTTGTAGCATTCGACATTTTGACGATATGATTGGCCTCCTCTCCCATGACTACGTCCTTGGCCATGCCAATTCTATTGGCTTGGCTGGCCCTTTCTTCGAAGTTGTCTCCACGTCTGCGACCTCTACTATGATCAACACCACGACCGCCACGGTCGCATCCCCTTCCTTGGTTTTGTGTGCGTACATCACCTTGTCCTCTTTGATAGTTGCTTTAGCTTGTAAGGCCTCCTCGAGCAGCTCTTGTTTCTTTTTCTTCTTCCGTTGTTCATACGCTTCAAGTGAACTGGCGAGATCATCGATGGTCATCTCTTCCAAATTCCTTGATTCCTCGATAGCGCATACAATGTTCTCGAAATTCTCGATCAATGACCGCAGAATCTTTTCCACAACCCTTGCATCGGTTAGTGTTTCTCCATTGCGTTTGAGTTGATTTATCACCGTTTGCACACGTGTGATATAGTTAGATACTCCTTCTGACTCCTTCATCTTCATGGCCTCCAACTCGCCTCATAAAGTTTGAAGCCACACTTATTTAACTCAGTCGGTGCCTTTGAAGACCATTTGCAAAGTCTCTCATGCCTCCTTTAAAGTTGTTGCTCCAGCAATCTTCTCGAAACCCAACTCATCCACCGCTTGGAACAAGAAATAGAGAACGGTCTTGTCTTTCATACGCGTTTCTTTCAACGTCTTTAATTGATTTGCCATCATGTTTTAGTAGCTTCCGGCTCTGTGTAGCCGTTCTCGACTACTTCACACGCATCTTATGCACCGAGCAATGCACGTATATGATACTCCAATAATCGTAGTTCGACTTCGTGAGTCGTGGCAGCGGCATCTGTCCAGTGATGTACTCCCAGACTTCACCATCACTCTGATACCAAATTGAAACACAGAAAGTGTTTCTGAGGAGAAGGAACAAGTGGGTACGTAGACACATATTTTCTTTCTATTAACTCTCAAACATATATTTCTATCCCTTTTTTTGTATGTTTAAAACCACGGAATACAACTCTTCTTATAGATCATATAGACTCTTAGAATAAAAGCAAAACAGAATTCTAAACAGCAGCACTAAATGTTTCATAAACAACAATAACTGAATTCTAAACAGCAGCACTAAATGACCCTTGGTTTCATAAACAGCAATAACTTATTATAGGAAACTCCAAACGACTTAGAACTCTGACCATCTGAATTTTAAGCACCTTATGTCCTGCACTTGCACCTTCAACTTCTTGTCTCAAAATATCTGACTATGTTTGAGTTTATCTTTAACATGCAATAGGTGCTAGCGGGTGAACTCATTGAGTTGCCTCCCAAACTTAGCGACTCATTCATTCCAGCTACATAGCCGTCTTTCCTAGTCTTTGGTGATTTGACTTCATTAATTACTCCTGTAAGAATTTTGACATGCCTCTTAACTTAAAAAATCTTTCTCCCCTCTTCATGAAGAGCTTTTAATTACCCTTTCTAATCCTCCACCTTCAACTCTTTCAGTGCCTTTCAACCTCTTTCCAAATTCAAATCCCTCTAGCTATGGTGGCGAGTCATCCTTGCCATCTCTTCATGGTGTTTTTGGACCAGATCTATATATCTAATCTCCTCCTTGGATCCCGATCTCACTTGACTAAACCTCCCACCACTCATAAAACTTTTAGTCTCTCTTGGCAATGGTTTACCAACCCTTGTGGCAAATGAATATTTCCACACTTTTCTTGGTTCACATTGGTCAAAAAAAGTTATTGCTGCACCTGTTGCACTTCTTTTGGACCAGCATCTTCAAGATGGTATAGAGACCTGGTGCTCCATTCATTTACTCATGGTACCATCACTAATTGGAGAAAAAAGTGTGGAATTCAGATCTTAGATGAAGAGGCAAACATATTTGTGCAAATATTCCTTTCAATGGAGAGGAAGAAGTACTCTACCAGCTAAATGTGTTTCTCAGCTACTAAGGTCTTATTTTGGTTAGGTTGTTGCCCTCTATGGATGATGGGAATTGTTCATATATTTTTTGCTTTTGTACTTGTATTAGTCTCCTTTGTACTCTTATGATTTACTAACCGTGGCAGCTTTGGCTCTTCTTGGAGCTCTTTGCTCTCCCTCTAGCTCCTCTTTCTCCGTCCTTGTTGCTTTCTCTCTTTGATGTCCCTTCTGGTGTTATATCCTGATTAACTTGGAACATTTATGGTTTTGGTGACCATCTTAAAAGAGGATTGTCAGGGACTTCATTATAGACAATGATTGCCATGCGGTGGGGTCTACAAGAATCAAAGCTTGACAATCCCTCACCTGCCATTCTTAGATCCCTCTCTTGTAGTAAGATAATTTTTGGGCAGTTTGCAACATTATTGGTTCAACTGGTAGTATTTTACTTGGATGGAATGGAATGAGATTCTCTGAGCTTAGGTAGAAAATTGGTAAGTTCTCTATCACTGTTGAGTGGTTCAACAAAATGTTAAACAAATCTTGGACCTTTTCAATTGTATATGGGATGGTTGAGCAAGAGCTAAAAGCTGATTTTTTGAGAGAACTGAGGCACATCAGAAGTTCTTTCACTAGGCCCTGGATTATTGGTGAAGACTTTAATGCCACAAATAAGTTGAATGAAAGAAATGGTTTACCTTACATAAGACAATTTCCAAATCTTTTCTTGTCTTTATCAGATTATTCTCTCAATTGCTTGATCCACCCTAAAAGGTCAAAATTTCACATAGAGTAGTAATTATCGTGAATTGCTGATTCTTGCAAAAGTTGATAGATTCTTCTCTTTTTCGGATTGGGATGACTTGTTTCCAAATGCCTTGCAGTTTGCCTTGGCTAATTCATGTCCGGACCATGCACCTATCAAGCTAACTCTAGCTAGTCTCCCTTCAACCTAAGTTCCTTTTAGTTTGACAGGAATTGGTTGTCTCACTCAAATGTGATGGAGGTAGTCCGCAATACCTGGCAATCGCAAGGTTCCTTGTTCAATGCTATTCTTGTTGCGGTGACTTCTCCTAAATCGGGTTTCGGTCGCTGTGCTAGAGCGCTCTTCTCCCGGTTGACCTACAAAAAAGTTCCCAGGCACCGGTGGTATTCCGGTGGGGGACACTTCGATGCCTAAATTAGCAGGAGCTTGAAGGCAACAGAATGGAAGAATTAAAGAGGCATCGTGTGGAGAAAAGAGAGAGTCCTTAGCTTAAAACGGGGTCCCCCGGGTACTTTATATAGGTACAGAACAGTCCAAAATCCGTTAGGGAGGAGTCCAAAAAAGATCGATTTGCCCCTACGAGAATCTGGAGAGTGGCCACATGGCGCCCGGATAGGGCAGCATCATGGGAGTAGTGGAGCAGTACTGCTGACATGGTAGGATTCCGATACAACCGAAAGAGGTTTTTAGAATTCTCTGGGCTCTGGAGTGAGTCGGTCGGACACCGACTAGGAGGGCTAACCGGTCCTCCAAGAAGGAGTGTCTGTCGGGACTTTCGAAGGAGAATAGTGGGTCGGACCCTAGCAGGAATGGGTCGTTCGGGCCTCTACTCCAGTGGGTCGGATTTCCGAAGGAGAACAGTGAGCCGGACCCCAGCAGGAATAGGTCGTTCGGGCCTCTACTCTAGTGGGTCGGACTTTCGAAGGAGAACAGTGGGTCGGACCCCAGTAGGAATGGGTCGTTCGGAACTCTACTCCAGTGGGTCGGACTTCCGAAGGAGAACAGTGAGCCGGACCCCAGCAGGAATAGGTCGTTCGGGCCTCTACTCTAGTGGGTCGGACTTTCGAAGGAGAACAGTGGGTCGGACCCCAGTAGGAATGGATCGTTCGGACCTCTACTCCAGTGGATCGGACTTTCAAAGAAGAACAGTGGGCCGGATCCCAGTAGGAATGGGTCGTTCGGACCTCTACTTCAGTGGGTCGGATTTCGGCTGGGATGTGTCCGTCGGAGCTTTAGGAGAGCGGCCTGGTCGGACCGCCGAGAGGGACCGGTCTAGTCTGGCGATGAGCCGGTAGGGTATAACAGTTGCCTTCCTTGTCCTTGGCCTTCGAGTGGATCTATAGGCTCAAAGGACGAGGACATTACTTGGTAATAAATATGCTAGTCTTCGAGATGATGGCGAATCTGATTCGGCGTGCTACGACCGGCCGTCTCCTACTCTGAATCTTCACCCTTGGACAGGAGTCGGCACCAGATTGGCGGTGGTAGGAGAGGTGATTATTACTGGTACGGTGCATGATGGTTGCCAGTCCTGAGAGCGTGCCCGTCGAGCTCCTGACACGACGTGGGCCACGTGGCAATATCCAATGATCAACATGGTGTTCGGAGCGATCCATCCACCGTTGCTTCGTCGATCATGCAGATCGCGACCATATATGATCCGGTGCATCCCATCGAGTTCCCACCAAACCTGGGAGTCGCGTCGCCCACCATTGGAACGTGGCGCTTGAGAGGCGTTGGGAAGCCGCCCCTTGGCACCTATAAAAGGGAGGGATGAACACCCAGAGGGGGCTTTCCGCTATGCCTGGGTTTGGAGAGAGAGAGAGAGCTTCTCCTTCCGCTGCTCTAGCTTCCTTAGGAAACCCGAAGACCATGTTAGTTCTTGTATCCGTCTTCTTCTCCTTCTGTAGCTTCTATTAGGATGGCCTCTGGTAGTCGAAATTTGGCTCGAGGGAATAGGGAACCAGGCCTGTATGACATTCCTTCGACCATGACCCAGGAGAGGGTGGAGAACCTTAGAGTCGTTTATAGTATCCCCTCCACCTTGCACTTGACTATTCCCAACCATGAGGGCAGGGTGAACGGCCACTTAACATAGGAGCCCTTCCCATATACAAGGATCATCTGAAGGCCGGCCTTTGATTCCCACTCCATAGCTTCTTCATCCAGGATTTTAATTTTTATAGAGTTACGCCCTCTCAATTGACCTGAACAGCATTCGGGCAATCTGTGGTTTTGTGGTTCTTATCGCGGGGCTGACATTGAGCCGAGGCCATCACTTTTTTCTAATTTCTTTCTTCTAAAATAGGACTTCCGAAGTCAGGAGTGATGGATGTTCAGCCCCCGTCATGGCTAGAAGATACTAGGGGGGCTTCCATCGACCATTCATGGATGAAAGTCTCGATATTTTTTTGTAGATAGCTTAGAGTCGTGGGGCTTTGAGCCTGCATGGAGAGGGCCCAGGCTGAATGCCGCAAATGGAAGGAAGATTCTGAGGGCTGATGAGGCCGACTTCCATAGGCTGAATGACGAGGACCCGGTGTTTATCGGCTCCCTGCTCCACGAGGAGAGTCTCCATCAGGCTGGGATTAGCCAACACCGACTGCTGGTAGGACGGAAGCCATCGAGAGGAGCCTATTATTCTTTCTTTTGCTAGCTTTGACATTTTTGTTGACCTTACCTTCGTTTGCTGGCAGGTGAAAAAATGAAGCCGGATCGGGCGACCATTTCAACACGATCGGTGCAGAGGAGGGCCGTCCACATTTCTGAGCCGACACACAAAAGTCGAAGAGGAAACGGGCGGTGGAGCCGCCCCCAAAAAGTCGAAGAAAAAAGGATAGAGGGGCCGTCCCTTATCGTGGTTTCAGTGGAGTCCAACGACGATGTGCCACTGGCGGATCGCCGGAAGGTGATGGCATCGGAGTGTTTATCTTCGGTCGAACAGTCAACTGCCTAGGTGGGAGAGGAACTCTCAGTGCCGATCGAGGCAGAGATGACTCCACACTCTTCGTCGATCGAACTGATAGAGGGGATTTCCCTGATGGCAGGGGAAACAAGTAGACAAAGGGTCGACGGCCGTCAAGGGGAAGTCTGATGGAGTCGCCGATGACGAAGGGTGCCAGAAGTGGCGTGACATCCGTGACGTCGAGCAGGTCAAGCAGCAGCTCCAAAGGGCTGTGACCGACATCGACCAGCGGTCAGTGAACGAGGCCGCCAGAAGTCCTCTTCATCACCTACTGGGGTAAGTTTGGATTCGGGCCTCCGGCCCATACTTTATTGTTTATAAGTTTTTAACTGTGTGATTGTCGGCAGCTCCTCCATGACACACTAAAAATGGATGACGGCCTAGGCGAGCTGCTCGATCAGAGGGAGCAGCTGACCAAGGGGGCGGAGGCAGCGAAGGCGACGAGGGACACCGTGTGGGTGGCGCTAACCATCGCCAGGGCAGAGGTGTTCGTTCTACAAGCTACTAAAGGAGAACTATCTGCTCTGCGGGTCGAGTTGGAGGTCCAAAAGAAGCAGATAGAAGACTCGCTGGCCCGGGAGGCTAACCGGGAGGCGAGGTTAAAAAGTAGGAAGCTGAAAGTGAAAACTCTGACCCGCTGGCTAGCCGAGGAGGGGTGCTTGGTCGAATCCAAGAGATGCTCACGGGGCCATCAGGCGGAGGTGGAGCGATATAAAGGTCTGTTGAAGACGACCCGAGAGCTGATGAAGATGGCAGCTGAGACAGCCGTGAGGGAGTACAAGACTTCCGAAGACTTTATGGAGGAGGTGAATGAGGCTGGCACAGTCGACTTCGATTATGGATATGAGGAATGTTTTGATAAGGTCAACCCACATTCCCAGAACTCGATCTCTCCTTTCTTCAACCACCAAAGCCAGTAGAGGAGAAGGATGAGGAGGTGGTGGATCTGATCATCGGCACGACCGAGACCTCGACTGAAGTCATCACCGTGGAGGTCGGGTTGGATGCCCAAGCTGAAGCCGACGCGGGAGCGGCAGGTATCTCTGCAGGCGCTCCGATCGAACCAGAGGGGACCAAAGTGGAAGCCGAGGTCCCAACTGTGCTGGGTGAAGCCGAGGCGGAGGTGACAATTGATGTAACCTTAATGGATCAGACCTAGATTGGTTGTAAAGGTCTGACCTCCTCTTTTTGCACTGACCTCTTTATATATATAACACCTTTATCGTATTTTCTTTGCTATTGGTTGGTCGAATCGACCGCATCTTCAATTCTTTGAGAATATGTCTATGTATTGCCAGTCGGTTTGGTAGAAATGCAAGGGATAGTTACCGAATAGTAGCCTGTTGTAGGTTATCAACTCAGAAATTTTTCTAAGTATGGGTCCTTCGGCTTGAGCAGGATGCTGGTCCGTCGGCTCGTCCAAAGTCGAAAGTGTCTTCCAGATGGCAGCTCGATCCGAACTAGGATACTTGAGGATTTCTCCAAGTGTTAGTCTGTCGGCACGTCCGGATTGGGGGATTGCTAAGGTAGCTGCAAGACGGTAGCTCGGGCCGAACCAAGATACTTTAGAGTTTTTCCCAAGTATTGATCCGTCGGCTCGTCCGAATTCGAGAGATGTTGGAGACCGGATGACGGACAGTAGCTCAGGCCGGACCGATATCCTTAGGATTTTTCTTTCCAAGTGTTGGTCCGTCGGCTCATCCGAATCCGAGAGATGTTGCTAACCGGAGTCGGTCTTTCGAAAGTGGGCTACCCTAGAGCCTTTGCTAACTGGAGTCGTCTTTCAGAGGTGGGCTACCCCAGAGCCTTTGCTGACCGGAGTCGGTCTTTCGGAGGTGGGCTGCCCCAGAGCCTTTGTCGACCGGAGTCGGTCTTTCGAAGGTGGGTTGCCCTAGAGCTTTTGCCGACCGGAGTCGGTCTTTCAAAGGTGGGCTGCCATAGAGCCTTTGCCGACCGGAGTCAGTCTTTCGGAGGTGGGCTGCCCTAGAGCCTCTACAGACCGGAGTCGGTCTTTCGGAGGTGGGCTGTCCTAGAGCCTTACCGACCGGAGTCGGTCTTCAAAGTCTGCCCTAGAGCAGCCTTTGCCGACCGGAGTCGATCTTTCGGAGGTGGGCTGCTCTAGAGCCTTTGTCAACCGAGTCGATCTTTCGGAGGTGGGCTGCCCTAAAGCCTTTGCTGGCCGGAGTCGGTCTTTCGAAGGTGGGCTGCCCTAGAGCCTTTGCTGGCCGAAGTCGGTCTTTCGAAGGTGGGCTGCCCTAGAGCCTTTGCCGACCGGAGTCAGTCTTTTATAGGTGGGCTGTCCTAGAGCCTTTGCAGACCAGAGTCGATCTTTCGAAGGTGGGCTGCCCTAGAGCCTTTGCCGACTGGAGTCGGTATTTTGGAGGTGGGCTACCCTAAAGCCTTTGCTGACTAGAGTCGGTCTTTCGGAGGTGTGCTGCTCTGGAGCCTTTACCGACCAAAGTCGGTCTTTCGGAGGTGGGTTGCCCTAGAGTCTTTGCTGATCGGAGTCGATCTTTCAAAGGTGGGCTACCCTAAAGCCTTTGCCGACTGGAGTCGATCTTTCGGAGGTGGGCTGTCCTAGAGCCTCTACCGACCGCAGTCGTTCTTTCGGAGGTGGGCTGCCTAGAGCCTTTGCCGACATAAGTCGGTCTTTCGAAGGTGGGTTGCCCTAGAGCCTTTGCCGACCGGAGTCGATCTTTCGGAGGTGGGCTACTCTAGAGCCTTTACTGATCGGAGTCGGTCTTTCAGAGATAGGCTGCCCTAGAGCCTTTACCGATCGAAGTCGGTCTTCGGAGGTGGGCTGTGCTAGAGCCTTTGCTGACCGGAGTCAGTCTTTCGGAGGTGGTTTGCCCTAAAGCCTTTGCAACCAGAGTTGGTCTTTCGAAGGTGCTTCATAAGAGAAGTTGTAGACTTTATTGATAATACTTGTGAAGGTTATCTACATTTCACGGACAGGCTATCTGCAGTCCATCCAGATGCTCGAGTCGGTATGTCCTAGCTCGAATCACTTCAACGACTCGATAAAAACCCTCCTAATTGGAAGAGAGTTTTCCTTGCTCGGTCGTCGTCTCGAAATCTTTACCCTCTGCAAGACTAGATCTCCGACTCGGAAAGTTCATGCCTTGACTCGCGAATTGTAATATTTGGCCATCCTTTGACGGTAGGTCGCCATCTTCAAGCTCATTCGGAGTTTGGTTTCTTCAAGTAAGTCTAGGTCAGCCCTCTGCTGTTCAGAGTTGGTCGGCTTGGCATAGTGATCAATCCGTAAAGATTGCAAAGAGATCTCAACGGGGATGATGGCTTCACTTCCGTAAGTCAGGTTGAATGGAGTCTCCCCGGTCGCCGTTCGAGCGATCATCCGATAAGCCCAAAGTACTGAATGGAGTTCTTTTGTCCAAAGTCCTTTGGCGTCGTTCAGCCGGGTCTTCAGCCCATGTAGGATTGTTCGATTGGTGACTTCGACTTCTCCGTTGGACTGGGGATGGCCGACTGAGGTGAGCCGATGAGAAATGTGATATTGCTGGCAAAAATCCTGGAATTTCGGGTTGTCAAACTACCTTCCGTTATCGGTGATGGTTGTCTGCGGGATGCCAAATTGGAAGATAATGCAGTTCCGGATGAAGTTTTCTGCCTTGGCTTCAGTGATCTGTGCCAGCAGTTTGGCCTCCACCCACTTGGTGAAGTAATCAATCACCGTAATAAAAAACTTGCATTGGCCGGATGTCGGAGGGAAGGGTCCCAGTATGTCCATTCCCCACTTGGCGAACGTCCCAGGTGTGGTAAGCGGAGTCAGCTGGCTGGCCGGCCTCCTCTGGATATTGGAGTACCTCTGACATGCGTCGCACCTTCGGACGAAGTCCGACGCATCTTGCTGGATTGTAGGCCAATAGTATCCCTGTCAGATTATCTTGTAGGCCAGGGATCTTCCTCCAAGATGGTTGCTACAGATGCCTTCATGTACTTCTCTGAGTGCATAGTCTGCATCCATCGGTCCCAGGCATTTTAGTAGCGGTTGTGAGAATGATCACTTGTAGAGGGTACCATCGAGGACGACGTACTTGGAAGCCATTCAGCGTATACACTTGGCTTCGGTCGGGTCTTCCGGGAGAGTCCCCTTAGTCAGAAATGAGAGAATTGAGTCCATCCATGAGGCTTCCTGTTCAACTTGGTGGACCTCGGTCGGTTCTTTGGTGACACTTGGCTTTGCAGATACTCCACAAAGGTTCAGTCGGATGTGTTGGTGACGGCCGTAGCTAGTCGCGACAACGCATCCACCCGGAGTTCTACAGTCGAGGTATATGGAGAATCTCGAAGAATTTGAACCGAGATGCGAGACTTTGTACCTTTTTCAAATACTTGGCTAGAGTCAGATCTCTTGCTTTGAATTCACCCTTCACCTGATTGACCACCAGTTGGGAGTCGAAGAAGGCCCTCAGTCGACCGATGCCCAATTCGCTGGCAATTCTCAGTCCTGCAAGAAGGGCTTCATACTCCGCCTGATTATTCGATACCTGAAATGAAAAGTGGAATGAATATCCAAGCTTTCCCTATCGGGGTCGGCTAGAATCAGGCCAGCCCTGCAGCCCACAAGGTTGGATGCTCCATCTACATGGAAGGTTCAAGCAGGTTTGGCTTTGTCGACGGCGTCGGCCTTTGGTGATTCTGCTGCCTAAGAGGGTGCTTTTGCTTCCAGGAGCATTCTGCAATGAAGTCGGCAATTACCTGAGACTTCAATGCCGATCAGGATTGGAAAGAAATGTCAAACTCGTCGAGTTTCACAGCCAACTTAGCAAGCTGACATGAGGTGTCTGGACTCCGAAGGATCGCCTTAAGAGGTTGGTCGGTCATCACGACGATCGAATGCGCCTGGAAGTACGGTCAGAGTTGCTTGGCCACTATGACCAAGGAATAGACCAGCTTCTGCATTTTAGGGTACCTCATCTTGGCATCATGAAGGACTTTACTGATATAATACGGGCCTCTGCTGGCAGTCCTCTCCGATCCGCACGAGGATGGAGCTGACTGCCTCATTCGATGCGACAGGTAGATATACAAAAGCTCCCCTTCGTCGGCTTGGCCAGTAGCGGGGGGTTCTTCAAATATTCCTTCAAAGCTTTGAAAGCCGACCGACACTCGTCGGACCAGTGAAGTGCTCAGATCGGTGCAATGTCTTGAAAAATGGTAGGGACTTCTCGACCGACGGGAAATAAAATGGCTGAGAGAAGCTATCAGGCCTGTCAGCTCTTACACCTGCTTCTTGTTGGTCGGATGCTCCATTTCAATGATAGCCATAATCTTGTCAGGGTTAACTTCGATTCGTCTTTGTGTGACTAAGAAGCCAAGGAACTTACCGAAAATTATCCCAAAAGTACATTTGGCAGGATTCAACTTCATCCGATGGCGCCTCAGTGCGTCAAAGGATTTCTACAAGTCTTTGATGTGGTCAGCCCCGTGGAGACTTTTGACTATCATATCATCCACATAGGCCTCCATATTTCTCCCAAGCTGGCCTTCGAAGACCCGTTGATCAGCCTTTGGAAAGTGGCACCGGTGTTTTTCAAGCTGAAGGGCATCATCTTGTATCAGTATAGACCTTTGTCGATGACAAAGGCCATCTTCTCCTCATCCTCCGGGTGCATCCTGATTTGGTTGTAGTCGGAGAAGGCATCCATGAAACTCAGAAACTGGTGGCCAGCCATGGCATCCACCAGCTGATCAATCTTAGGCAAGGGAAAACTATTATACCCTACCAGCTCATCGCCAGACTAGACTGGCCCCTCTCGGTGGTCCGACCAGTCGCTCTCCTAAAGCTCCGGCGGACACACCCCAAACGAAGTCCGACCCACCGGAGTAAAGGTCCGAACACCCATTGCTGCTAGGGTTCGGTGCACTATTCTCCTTTGAAAGTCCGACCTACTAAAGTAGAGGTCCGAACGACCCATTCCTGCTGGGGTCCGGCCCACTGTTCTCCTTCAGAAGTCCGACCCACTGGAGTAGAGGTCTGAACGACCCATTCCTGCTGGGGTCCGGCCCACTGTTCTCCTTCGGAAGTCTGACCCACTAGAGTAGAGGCCCGAACGACCCATTCCTGCTGGGGTCCGGCCTACTGTTCTCCTTCGGAAGTCCGACCCACTAGAGTAGAGGCCCGAACGACCCATTCCTGTTGGGGTCCAGCCCACTGTTCTCCTTCGGAAGTCCTGACAGACACTCCCTCTCGGAGGACCGGTTAGCCCTCCCAGTCGGCGTCTGACCGACTCAATCAGGGCCTAGAGAATTCCATAAACCTCTTTCGGTTGTAACGAAATCCTGCCACGTCGGCAGCACTGCTCCACTACTCCCACGATGCTGCCCTATCCGGGCACCACGTGGCCACTCTCCAGATCCTCTTAGGGGCAAATCGATCTTTTTTGGACTCCTCCCTAACTGATTTTGGACTGTTCCGCGCCTATATAAGGTATCTGGGGGACCCCATTTTGAGCTAAGGACTCTCTCCTTTCTCCACACGCTGCCTCTCTGATTCTTCTATTTTGTTGCCTTCAAGCTCTTGCTAACTTAGACATCGGAGTGTCCCCCGCCGGAGCAACATCGGCGCTTGGGGACCTTTTTGCAGGTCGACCGGAGAAGAGCGCTCCAGCACAGCCGACCGAGCCCGGTCTAGGAGAAGTCATCGCAATAGATTGGTGCTAGAGGAAGGGCAACTTGCTTCGGCCACTGCCAGCACAGATCCTGCGCCAGCCCGTTATCACCTCCGCATGTCCGGACGCCCCCGTGGGCACCTCCGTGCATCTGGACGCCCCCGCGGTCCCTTCCGCTCGGTCTGGATGCCCTACGTGCCTTGCACCATGTCCTACCCCACGACCGCCGTCGGATGCTCGCAGTCGGCTTGCCCCGTGTCAGCTCTGGCATCCACACACTAGGGGGCAACCCGACGACCTTGGTCTGCTCCGTGCCAATTCCGGCCCCATGGCCGCCCCCGCGCCCCCATGCACTTCCGCAGCTGTCTCCGTGCACCTGTGCGCTTCCGCTGCCATCTTTGCACCCCCGCGCGCTCTCATAGCCTGCTCTGCATCAGGTCCAGCCCCAAGCCAATCTCCGCGCCCCCCGCATGCTCCCCGTGGCATCTATGCACCCCGCGGTCGGCCTGTTCCATGCCAGTTCTAGCCCCACGGCCACCCCCCGCCCCCGTGCGCTTTCGTGGCTGTCTCCGTGCACCCGTGCACTTCCGTTGCTATCTCTGCGCCCTCGCACGCTCCCGCGGCCTGCTCTACATCAGGTCTGACCCCAAGGCCATCTCCATGCCCTCGTGCGCTCCCCATGGCATCTCCGCACCTCGCGGTCGGCCTGTTCCGTGCCAGTTCCGGTCCCATGGCCACCCCCGCACCCCCGTGCACTTCCACGGCTGTCTTCGTGCACCCGCACGCTTCCGTTGCCATCTTTGCACCCCCGCATGTTCCCATGGCCTGCTCTGTGTCAGGTCTGACCCCAAGGCCATCTCCGTGCCCCTGCGCACTCCCACGATCTATCTGGCTCCATCCCAGGTATGCTTCTCAAATGCAGGTACGAAGGAGATCCGGATAACAATCTGGTGTGTAAAGTAGTGCATTGACAGTGCCCCAAGAAGGCTCCCCCCTTGGCTTGCTTCTGCCCATCTCAGGCATGCTCTTCTCAACCCATGTGCTGCAAAGGAGCAGTACCCCGGTCAATATCCGAATCAGGAAATGGTCACAAGCAACATGATCGAGCAGATCCACTATCTTCCTCCAGATCTCCCTTCAAAAACGGGGCATTTATTGATGCTCTCGCCCTTTGAGGGTGTGAACCCTTCCAAAGGCCAAGAACAAGGGGGGCAACTGTTACACCTAAAGGCTGACCACCAAGAAGGTTAACCAACCTGAAGGCCGACCCATTGAAGTTGAAGTCCGAACCGATCCACTGAAGTTGAGGTCTGAACTGACCCACTGAAGTTGAGGTCCGACCGACCCACTGAAGTAGAGGTCCGAACGACCCACTTCTGCTGAGGTACGACTGACCCACTTCTGCTGAGGTACGGCTGACCCACTCTTCAGATTCTCCTACTCCACTACTCCCACGATGTTGCCCTACTAGGTGCCACATGGCCACTCTCCAAATTTCTTAGGGGCAAATCAGTCTTTCCCGACTTCACCCTAATAGATTTTGGCACTATTCCACGCCTATATAAGGTAAAGAAAGACAGACCCCATGTAACTCTCAGAACCCATCACTTTTAATTATGGGTCTTCTCTTCTCATCTCTCCACCCTCTGGCAGACGGAGAGTCCCCCAAGCTCTCCATCTCAGAGGTCTTCCATTCCTCATGATCGTCCCACTGACTTGATCGTCGAAGTGTCTTCGCTGGAATCCCTGGCACAAGGTATTCTCTATTTTGCAGGATCCCGGAGAGAAAGAACAAGAAAGAGGTCCGACCCCGGTGATTCTACATCAACAATTCTTAATCTAGTTTTAAAACTCAAAATACCATAAGAGCTTTAAAAATCTGGTCATTTAAGAGGAGGTCCACTAATAGGCTCAAAAAATCTAAACTCCTCTCCATCATTCGGCACCTTGATAGAAAAAAGGAGATTAGTCAACTCTCATATTTGATAGAGAATCTCAAGATAATTACAAAAAAGAACTCCTTCAATTATATCAAGCGGAGGATATATTAGAAGCAACATACTAAAATGTAGTGTTTATATGAAGGTGATAACAACACCATGTTTTTTCACAATATACTAATCCTCAAAGGAAAATAAATTGGATCACAAACTCTGTGTTGGAGGATTCTAAGATAACCGAAAGGAAGGACATCTTACTATTTTTCAAAGCTTATTTCAAGGAGATCTTTGGAGAGTATTATGTTTCACAATTGGATCTTGATTAGAACTACACTTATCCTTCTGAAATTTTCAACCTAAGTTCTTTTGAAGCCCCCTTCTCTCTAGATAAGATTAAGGCAGCTGTCTTTAGTTTCTTGGGAGATAAAAGCCTTGGACTGGAAAGCTTTGGTATGTGCCTTTTTCAATACTTCTGGGATTTTATCCACGTGGACCAACAATATTTTTTTGAATAGTTGCGTGTGGCTATTGGCTATAATTGATCTTGATAGAATTAATTATGCCATGCTCTCCTTGATACCTAAAAGGAGGCTACAAAATATCCTACTAATTTCAGGCCCATCAATCTCATTCATAGCTACTTGAAGATCTTCTTTAAAGTCCATGCTTATTTAATTAGCACAGACTACCTACATCAAGGGACACTCCATCCTTGACAACTTCCATTGTGCAAATGAAATCATATATTCATCATTTGAGACAAACCTCAGTGGGAGGAGTGCTGTGTAAATTTGATTTTTGTAAAGCTTTTGATAAAGTCTTTCTCAGGTACATTTTCAAGCTCATTAAACGCCATAATTTTCATCAAAATGGATCAGCTCAATTCAAAACATCCTTTGCTCTTCTAAAGTGGCGGCAACAGTTAATGGAGAGATTGGAGATGGGATACTTTGTAAGCGAGGTCTTAGACAAGGCGATCCCCTATCATCCTTTCTTTTCTTGGCTATTGACCCCCTCAGCAGAATGTTCTCCAAAGCTACGTACCCCCTCACCAGAATGTTCTCCAAAGCTTCCATGAAAAGAATAATGAAGGGCTTGGCAGCCCTTGGATTCATGGTGGAACAAAAATTCTTCAATATGAGGATGACACCCTCATTTTTGCTCAGACTAGAAAAGAATACATTGCAACTTTGAAGATTATCCTATTTAGCTTTGAACTCTTGTTTGGACTACAAATTTTCAAAAGAGCTCTATTTCTTTTGTATGAATGACTCCTATTGAAAAGGATTGTGCTTCATGGCTCACATGTGTGATGGCATCTCTACTCATCAAATATGTGGGCCTTCCTCTAGGTGGTAAAAGACTCTCTAAGGCAAGCTAGATGGTTCTACTTAGAATGGAGTCTAGACTTGTACCTTGGAAATGAAAATCCAAGCTCCTCTACTTTGCGGGGTGCCTTACTTTGGTAAATTTAGTTTTTACCTTCTTACCCATCTATTTCATGTCTCTCTTCAGGTTGCTAGTTTGGGTGTCAAAGAAAATTGATTGCTACTAGTATTATTTTCTTTGGAGTGGCACATCTTCTGCAAATATGATTAGTTATAAGGTGATATGGTTGTTACGCTGACGTGGCGTATCTCAGGTCCCGCCGGATGTGGTCCAAACCACGTAGATTTTTTCGGCGAGCAAGATCGGAGATGGGTCCACCTCGGCTGAGGTCGAGCCGGGCCCTCCTGCTCCTTCGCCAGATGGTGCCTGGATAAGGGTCCACCTCGACCGAAGTTGAGCACTTCTCTGCCGCTCCGCCAGGTATCCACCCAGGAGGGGTCCACCTCGGCCGAAGCTGGCGGCCCCTCACTCCCTCGCCGGGTGGCGCCCGGAGATGGGTCCACCTCGGCCGAGGTCGAGCCGGGCCCTCCTGCTCCTTCGCTAGTCGGTGCCCGAGACAGGTCCACCTCGGCCAAAGTCGAGCACTTCTCTGCCGCTCCGCCAGGTGTCCGCCCAGGAGGGGTCCACCTCGGCCGAAGCTGGCGGCCCCTCGCTCCCTCGCCGGGTGGCGCTCGGAGATGGGCCCACCTCGGCCGAGGTCGAGCCGGGCCCTCCTGCTCCTTCACCAGATGGCGCCCGGATACGGGTCCACCTCAGCCGAAGTCAAGCACTTCTCTATCGCACCGCCAGGTGTCCGCCTAGGAGGGGTCCACCTCGGTCGAAGCTGGTGGCCCCTCGCTCCCTCGCCGGGTGGTGCCCGGAGATGGGTCCACCTCGACCGAGGTCGAGCTGGGCCCTCCTGCTCCTTCGCCAGATGGCGCCCGGAGACGGTCAACCTCGACCGAAGTCGAGCACTTCTCTGCCGCTCCGCCAGGTGTCCGCCCAGGACGAGTCCACCTCGGCCGAAGCTGGCGGCCCCTCTTTCCCTCGCCGGGTGGCGCCCGGAGACGGGCCCACCTCGGCCGAGGTCGAATCGGGCCCTCCTGCTCCTTTGCCAGATGGCGCCCGGATACGGGTCCACCTCGATCGAAGTCGAGCACTTTCTGCCGCTCCGCCAGGTGTCCGCCCAGGAGGGGTCCACCTCGGTCGAAGCTGGCGGCCCCTCGCTCCCTCGCCGGGTGGCGCCCAGAGATGGGTCCACCTCGGCCGAGGTCGAGCCGGGCCCTCCTACTCCTTCGCCAGTTGGCGCCCGGAGACGGGTCCACCTCGGCTGAAGTCGAGCACTTCTCTACCGCTCCGCCAAGTGTCCACCTAGGAGGGGTCTACCTCGGCCGAAGCTGGCGGCCCCTCGCTCCCTCGCCGGGTGGCGTCCGGAGATGGGTCCACCTCGGCCGAGGTCAAGCCGGGCCCTCCTACTCCTTCGCCAGTTGGCGCCCGAATACGGGTCCACCTCGGTCGAAGTCGAGCATTTCTCTGTCGCTCCGCCAGGTGTCCACCCAGGAGGGGTCCACCTCGGCCGAAGTTGGCCCTGCATAGTAAGGCCTCCAGGAAGTGGGGGCGCGAGTTTCAAAATTGCCACTCGGGTAGCGCACGCCATGCGACGCGCGAAACCTCGTTTACATCGGCCCGACAGGTTCCGCAACCGAGAAGCGGAGTCCTAGCAGGCAGGAGCCAGCAATGGACAATGCCTGGGAAGGAGAGCACCCGTGCTCGGCCCAGGCCTCGCTAATATCTTCCCTCTTCCCTTTTTCTCGCTAGGCTCGGCAAGCAAGACAAGGAGGCCACCGGTTCCTAGACCCGAAGGGGAAAGGAAAAAGGGGAGAGAGAGGGGAAAAAGTGAAGGCTGAGGGAGCCTCCCGGGGGGGAAACCGGAGGCAATGTGATGGGATAAAAGGAGGGGAAGAGCGGATAGCCAGGTAAGTGGAAAAAGGGCTAGGAAAAAGAAGGCATCGAGAGAAGGATCCAGGGACCCGAGAGGAGTCCTTCGGCGTGAGCTCGGTGAATGAGCTGGGCCAATTTCCACTCTTCCTAAGACCTCTTTTGTTAAGATCTTCTCTAAGTCTGTGGCTCCTTCGGGGACCCACCTTAGGGATTATGTTCCATCTCGTCTTTCTCTAATTTGACTGTTGGAGCTCCCTCGCCGGATTTCCGGTCAGAATTTCTGACCTTATTTTGCAGGACCGGAAGCTCGGAGACCTCGAGGTGAGACGGTCTGAGACTGGTACCAGCTTTGAAGCTACAGGCCGTGGTGATGAGATCGGCAATATAAGATTAATTGGAGAATTATGTACTTGCAAAAGGAGGAAGGTGGACTTGGGGTAGAGGATATTAAACAGCTGAATACTTCTCTTCTTGCAAAATGTGTATGGGGAATGGTAACCTTTGATTCTGGTCTTTAGCGAAAACAAGTTTTCTATGCATACCATTGAAAACTGCAATTAGCTAGCAGCTAGAAACCCATTAAAAGAAGCTCAAACATGTGCGGGGACATTGTACAAGCTCTACCTATTTTTTGGAACTGACTTTAATGCATTGTTGGTAATGGCAAGAATACTTTATTCTAGAGAGACTTTTTTTTTTTTTGAAAAAAAAAAAAAAAAAAAAAAAAAAAAAAAAAGAAAGAGAAAAAAAAAAAAAAAAGAGGAAGTAAGATTCTTTCCCCTATTTATAATTATATTATATGTGGTAACATAGTATGTGGCCTGGGTCCCACAAGGACATATAAAGGGGATCATTGGTACATTAGTTGTCTTCAGTATGAGATTCTTAACAGGTGACAATGATTGTTTATTTGACTATAGTCGCCATTTTCAAGGTGGAGCTACGGAACTTGGGGTTTTACTTGTCCATGTTCCAACGAGATTTTAGAGAAAATAAATACCTTCCAGACTATACAAAGTTTAGAGTTTTCCTTCCAAGCTTTTCAAACTTTCATTACAGGCCTCCATTCTAGGCTTCGATTGCATAATTAGGTTCTGTATTTTCCTGCTACTAACATTTTCAAAATAAAACATATCAACGACCCAAGCTATTTCAGAATCAGGTTCTGCCTACATAGCAATTACAGGCATCCATTCTAGACAACTATTCGACACCGTTCTGGATTGACATTCCACATGGAGATCAGGTTCTATATTTTCTGTTTTCAATAGTTTTCAGAATAAAACAGGCTGCTGCTCCAAATAGATTCGAGAAGTTCCTTACAAATTGCCTTCTGGATAAAGACAACCATTCTGGACTAGCATCTAGACTTTTGAAAACTCGTATCATTGCTAGGTGGGCTTCTTTCTGTTGGAAATATAAATAAAATTTATTACTTTTTACATCCCTAAAAGACTCCTTTGACCAACTCTTTAAGTCTTTTAGTCTAAGAAATGTTACTTGCTAGTCAAAAAAAAATTTTTGTGTTCCCAAGAGACTTTATTAGATGGTTTTTTTTATTATTCCCTATGAAATGTACTTTGAATTCTTCTTCTTGTATGAAACCGAAGTGTCATTCTTAATTATGACTCTTCGTATTTTGTGTAGAAGGTAATTGAAGAGTTGTAAAAGATTCTATTTAAGGGGATGTACTTGAACTATGTGATATGATTCTTAGAAAAGAAATACTAAGTTTCCTTTCATTATTAGTATTATACTCTTCCTTCATTGTGTGAGAAATTCTTCTCTTCATCCTTTTCTATTATAACAAATTGGTATCAGAGCAGATAATGTCCACCAATAGTCTCCTACAACCCTCCTTTCTTCATCTCACCAAAATGAATTATGAAAATTGGTGTTTGCAAATGAATGCTCTACTTGGGTCCCAAGATCTTTGGGATCTAATAGAAGAAGGCTATCAAGAGCCAAGAGAAGGAGAGGCTCTTACTAATCAACAAAGGGAGTCTCGAAAGAAGGATAAGAAAGCCTTATATTTCATCTATCAATCAATATGAATCAGCCTTTGAGAAGATCGCGGCGGCAACCACCTCAAAGCAAGCATGGGAGATTCTCTAAAATTCTTATAAAGGAGTAGAGAAGGTGAAGAAAGTCCATCTCTAAACTCTTCAAGGCAAATTTGAAGCCCTACAAATGAAGGAATCTGAATGTGTTTCAGATTATTTCACAAGAGTCTTAGCCATTGTCAATCAATTGAGGAGAAATGGTGAAATTATGGATGACACCAGAGTAGTAGAGAAAATTCTACGCTCATTGGATGTCAAATTCGACTATATCGTGGTTGCCATCAAGGAGTCAAAGATTCTGGAAGAGATGACTATAGACGAGCTTATGGGTTTTCTACAAGCTCATGAAGAAAGATTCAATAAGAGGAGGCAAGAGCCTTTGGAGCAAGTTCTTCAATCTAAGTTTTCTTTGAAGGAGAACAAAGAAGACTTAAAGCAAAGTCAATGAGGACATGGCCGTGGCTCTTGGAGAGGTCGTAGTTCTTGGAGAGGCCGTGGTTCTTGGAGAGGCCATGGTCGTGGACGAGGAAGACTAAATGGAGATGAAAAGAAAAGTCAAAGTCCAAAAAAAGAAGGACAAGGAGACTCATCAAGAAGCTAAAGGTATGATAAATCTAAATCATATTGTCATATTTGCAAAAGAAGTGGCCATTATACATCAAATTGTTGGTATAATAATCAAGTAGAAGGAAAAGCTAATTTTATGAATGAAGATGAGCAAATATTGTTGCTAGCAAGCAAGGAAGATGAAAATGGAAAGCAAGATATGTGGTACATGGATACCGGTGCTTCCAACCATATGTGTGGAAGAAAAGAAATATTTATAGAACTTGATGAATCCATTTCCGGTCAAGTCTCTTTTGGAGACAACTCAAAAGTCCCAGTAAAAGGCAAAGGAAAGATTCCAATCCACTTGAAGAATGGTGATCATCAATTTATCTCTGATGTCTATTATGTGCCCAATATGAAGAACAACATCTTGAGCATTGGACAACTACTAGAGAAAGGCTACACTTTTTTTATGAAGGACCGCAACCTCATGATGAGAATCATAGCCAACAAGTTGATCACAAAAGTGGAGATGTCAAAGAATCGAATGTTCATGCTAAACATCCAAAATGAAGAGGTGAAATGTCTAAGTGCATGTATGAAGGACCCAATGGCTATGGCATATGCACTTTGGGCATGTCAATTTTGGAAGCCTAATTTTTTTGTCTTCAAAAGGAATGGTGAACGGCTTGCCTCACATCGACTATCCAAATGAACTTTGTGAAGGATGTGTTCTTGGCAAACATTCAAGGAGTAGCTTTCCAAGAAAGCTTCATATCGAGCACGGAGGCCGCTGGAGCTTATTCACACTGATGTATGCAGACCAATCAAGCCTATGTCTTTTGGTAAACGCCATTATTTTATTAATTTTATTGATGATTATACTCGAAAAATATGGGTATATTTCTTGAAGGAAAAGTCAGAGGTATTTGGCACTTTCAAGATATTCAAGTCGTATATTGAAAAGCAAAGTGGCTACTACATCAAATCGGTGAGATCGGACCGAGGTGGTGAATACAAATCAAAGGCGTTCAAAGATTTTTGATGTAAAGAACATGTCATACATAAAGATTTTATACAGCCCGTATACTCCACAACAAAATGGCGTCGCCAAATGGAAGAATCGCACTATTCTTGATATGTTCGTAGCATGCTAAAAACCAGAAGATGCCAAAGGAATTTTGGGCCGAAGCGGTAGATTGCATCGCTACTTGCTAAATAGTGCCCAACAAAAGGTTTGGAGGATATGACTCCGCAAGAAGCATGGACCAGCTGGAAGCCAAATATTTCTCATTTGAGGTTTCGAAGCATTGCTTACGAACTGTGACCGATCAAGAAGAAGCTAACTTGATGACAAAAGTACCAAACATATTCGTCGGTTATCATATTCACAATCCAAAGCCTATAAGCTTTATGATCCAGTTGAGAAAAGCTTCATATTAGTAGAGATGTGCGATTGATGAAGAAAGTACTTGGTAATGGCAAGCAAATGATGATATATCAAAGGGAAGAACTTATATAGAAGTTGAAGAAAAACAAGTACCTGAACTATTGCTATCACCTCATGCATCACCTCCTATATCACCGACATCATCTTCTTCAAAAGAAACCAAGAAAGGTATGGAATTTGCAAGAAATTTATGAAGGTACTAATGAGTTGCATCTTATATGTCTACTAGCATTGTGAAGAAATCATTTTTGAGAAGGCTATACATGACAAAAGTGGAAGAAAGCAATGGATGAAGAAATCAAATCTATAAAGAAGATGAAACTGGGAGTTAGCCACACTTCCAAAGACATAATGCTATAGGCGTCAAATGGGTGTACAAAATCAAGAAGAATGCAAGTGGGAAAGTTGAGAATATAAAGCTCGCTTGGTAGCTAAAGGCTACAAGCAAAAAGCTGGCATTGACTATGAAGAATTATTTGCGCCTGTTTTCGAATGAAAATTATTCGAATGTTTATTTCTATTGCCGCACAAAATTCTTAGAACATTTTTCAAATGGATGTCAATCGGCATTCTTAAATGGCTATCTTGAAGAAGAAGTATATATTGAACAACCTATGGGTATGTTCAAAAGGAACAAGAAGGAAAAGTTCTTCAGCTAAAGAAGCTCTTTATGGCTTGAAGCAAGCGCCAAGGCATGAAATTCTAGAATTGATACTTACTTCAAAGCAAATGGCTACACACAATGTCCCTATGAACCGCATTATACATGAAGAAGAAGATGGTGATATTTTCTTATTTGCTTGTACGTTGATGACTTGATATTCACCGGAAGTACCCGCCATGATTGATGAGTTCAAACAGACTATGATTCGAGAATTTGAGATGACCGACATTGGACTTATGTCTTATTTTCTTGGCATTGAAGTAAAGCAAAGCAAAGAAGGCATTTTTATCTCACAAGAAGCATATGCAAAGAACATTCTCAAGAAGTTCAAGATGGAAGATTGCAAACCAGTCAACACTCCTATGGAGTGTGCAATTAATTTTCAAAAAAGATGAAGGTGATTTAGTTGATGCAACTATCTATAGAAGCCTTAATGGAAGCCTTCGCTACTTGACTAGTACTCGACCGGATATTTTATATAGTGTTGGTCTAGTAAGCCGATATATGGAGAAGCCAAGACTACTCATTTAAAAGCCACAAAGAGGATACTCCGTTACATCAAAGGTACTATTTTCCATGGTTTGCATTATGTACCCTCAAAAAATTTTTATCTTGTTGGATATTTGGATAGTGACTGGGGCGGAGACCTTGATCATCAAAAAATAACCACTGGTTTTGTATTTTATTTGGGAGAAACAGCATTTACTTGGATATCAAAGAAACAATCCATTGTGACACTTTCTACTTGTGAAGCCGAATATGTTGCGGCATCGGCTTGTGTATCATATGCTATTTGTTTAAGGAAGTTATTAAAGAAATCTATTTTGAGCAAGAAAAACTACAATAATTGAAGTTGATAACAATCGACAATAGCACTGGCCGAGAATCCCGTATTCCATGAAAGGAGCAAGCATATTGATGTTCATTTCACTCTATCCGTGACATGTCAAAGAGAAGGAGATTGAGCTAGTACATATGAAGACCGGAGACCAGTAGCTGATATTTTCACCAAACTACTCAAGGCAGATACTTTTCTCAAATTCAAAGTGCTACTCGGAATGAAGGATGTAATAAATTTGGTTTAAGGGAGGATGTTGGAAATATAAACAAAATTTCTTGCTTTTCACATCCCTAAAAGACTCCTTTGACCAACTCTTTAAGTCTTTTGGTCTAAGAAATATTACTTGCTGGTCAAAGAAATTTTGTTGTGTTCCTAAGAGACTTTATTAGATGTTTTTTTTTATTATTCCCTATAAAATGTACTTTGAATTCTTCTCCTTCTATGAAACCGAAGTGTCATTCTTAATTATGACTCTTGGTATTTTGTGTAGAAGGTAATTGAAGAGTTGTAAGAGATTCTATATAAGGAGATGTACTTGAACTATATGATATGATTCTTAGAAAAGAAATACTAAGTTTCCTTCCATTACTAGTATTATACTCTTCCTTCATTGTGTGAGAAATTCTTCTCTTCATTCTCTTCTATTACAACACTTTCTACCTCTTAAATTATCAATTGCTTATTACGAAGATTCTGAAGTGAATCTCTTAAATACTTTTTGTTGGATGTTTTTGTCCAATCAACTACCAAGACTAGGGTGGTTCTAGCTACTTCCTTACTTGAGCGAGCTTCAGAGCGGACAATTTTATATTATGCTCCTTCCATAAGGTCCAATAGGTGATTGCAGCAAGAATATTTGATGCCTTACAGAGTTTTTAATCTGTGAGTGCTCCTCTCAGTTAGACCAGAGATTGTTTAGATTCTCAAGCAAAGCCTTGACATTGTAGCCACCTCGAAATGAGTTCCACACTGCATCAGAGGAATTACATTAGAAGAGATATTCGATGCTTTCCTCGTGGTTGTAACACGGAGTGCATCTGCTTGGGCTAGCTAGTCCTTTTTTTAGCTAGAATGTTTGCAGTAAGCTGTTTGTTGTAAAAGTAAAACCATTGAACAGCTTGCATTTCTCAGGTAATAATAGCTTCTAAATAGTATTACTGAAATGAGAAGCAATGTGACCATGCATTAAGAATTTAGAACATGTTGAAACTGTGAATGAGTGATTAGGGAACCATTTCCAATATTGTTTGTCTATGCTTCTAGAGAGACATTTGGCTTGGTGATTCTATGCTGCAAGTTTGTTCCCCACTCTCTTTGTAAGAAGTGGAAAAGAATGATGCAGTCATTGAATTTTTCAATAAGAGAGCTGGTAAATGGAATGTTAAACTACCTCACAATGTTCACATGCGCTCAGCTACCTGTCTTGAATTTTCTCAATTGCAAGCCCTTTTAGAGTTGATCACAATAAACCACACAGGAAGATAGTTAGCTGCTAGAAGTTTGAACCCCAATGACACCTTCACCACCTCTTCTCTCTATCATTTCTTGAATTTTTTTAGGCTTAGTTTGTAGGTTTGCACCTATTTTTAGGAGATATTTGCTCTCTCTAAAGTGAAATGTTTCATGTGGCTTTGTTAGAGGAATAGGCTCAACACTAGAGACTTGCTCAGCAAAATACAGGGCTGGAATTTAGGAGACTAAGATATGCAACCATGTGCCTGAATCCCTAGATCACTTTTTCTCTAATTTCTCCCTTTTCTTCAACATTTGGAAACTATCTATTTGGCATCGGGGTGTTATATCCTTTATCCTCATTTAGATTTTTAGCTTCTGAGTGGATTCACAGAAATTTTCACAAGAGGTCACGTAGCTGTATTTTATCGCTCCTAATTGCTATGGTGCCGTGGTTTTGCTGGAAAGAGTGCAATGCAAGGTACTCCAAACAAATTTTGTTAGCAAATTTTGCTTTGGTCAATGCTCTCAACCTTTTTCTCAGATTGGTCCATTCTCTGCTCTTCTTTATCGCTCGGTGACTTTTATATCATTTAGACAAAGATCAGCAATCTTCGAGCTATTTTGGATGAGGCAAAACTCCTCCTACTTATTCTATCTCTTCTAATGGCCAAGTACCTCATTTTTCTCTCTATTTTTTCTACTATTTTTTACCCCCACCTGTAACTCCCCAGCTATAACTTCTCTGTCGCTATCCTTTCTTTCCTCTATTTTTTTTCCCTTCTACCTTGTGTACTTTCTATTTCTTTTTCAATAATTTAGATGGCAGGTTTCAGCCTTCCTAACCATTAAAAAAATAAAAAAAATAAGCCTTCCTAATGGTCTAAGATTCCTCCTAACGGAGGTCAATTGCATGCCTTTTGATAGTTAGTGAATTAAACTATTTGAAATTATTAAAAAAAGAAAAAGAAAAGAAAGAAAAGATGATACCAACAAACCCAATAAAACATAATCATTCATTAAAAAAAAGAAAAAGGATGACAGCATTAACAACTACAACAACATGTTCAGTTATCCAATAAAGCTATTAGGTTTCAACCAGAGTAGCAGAAGCACTGGTGTTTAAATCTTCATTCAAAATGCCCTCCTGCACCAAAACCCTAAAGCCCAAGATATACCTCGACAATACACCAAAGTACAAATATAATAAGAGGATTCTATCCTCCAATAATGATCCATATAGGAACTACACCAAGGACATCGCTCCTCCATAAATCTTGCGTCAAGAGTTCCAGCCCTTAATAACTCAAATAGCCTCACATTAGGAAGTCAACGCCTCCATTTGATCATCCCAACCATCAGCACACATTCTAAACCATCTTAACACTTCATAGGCTTCCTGATTTCC
This sequence comes from Areca catechu, assembly GCA_021397845.1. NCBI lineage: Eukaryota > Viridiplantae > Streptophyta > Magnoliopsida > Arecales > Arecaceae > Areca > Areca catechu. The sequence goes on from CM038051.1 coordinate 182,849,948, forward strand.
TCCTTTAAGACCTCCATTACCTTGATTTAATAGATTAGCCCTTGTCCCAAAATGACTAGGCTATGTCCTAATACCTAGGTTAGATAGGAAGTTGGACAATACTTTGTCATGAAAAGAAATCCACATAGAATCCTATCTATCATGCCTTATTTATAGAGTCAGAAGGGTGCTAATGACGCGAGTCCCTCTTCAAGTCTATCAAAAGAGAGTTATCAAATTTGATAATCTCTTGGCAAAAGACTCCATATTAGGCATATATGGCTCTTCAGACTTCTCCCCGCTCGCATGCAAAGAAAGAGCATTTCTAGCATCTTTCGTTGGTAAAAAATCTAAAAAAAATGTCACATGGAATTACATTCAAAATAATATAGAAAGGACAAGATATCTGATCAGAAGATGTCTGATGTGGGACTAAGATGCTAAATGCATGCTAATGATTGCAGATGAATTTCTTGTTAATTTTTTTTTAAGTTTTAGTTGATTAAAAGATTTCCGAAGACAAGCAAAGCAGATCGAGAGATTCTAGAACGATAAGAACTTTCTAGCATGCAGGTAGCCCCTAATAAAGATAAGAAGAGACCCCCGGGATTGAGAAACCCTGTAGGACTTCGCTCTTAGATCAATATCTACTTAGGAGTTTTAGGGATGCAAACCTGGAAAACTCTGATGCGCCCGATCCGAGTTCACTCGCTCTCGTGGATGCGGCCGGAGGAACAAGCCTTCAACCCTGTGATTCGTCGGCTTTCCGTCTGTGGTCGCAAAGGCAAGGGAGATCGATTCCGTTGTCCGTAGTACCTGAAGGACCTGCGAATGAACAAGAGAAGGGTTAGGAGTCATCAAAAAACAAGCAAGAGATGAGCAAATGAAAGTTGAGATTGTGGTGGATGAGTTCTCCCTCTGCTAGGTGCCCAGGTGGATCATCCAGATGGCATCCGAACTTGAAGATGGAAGATGGCTTGCGCGAAGGGATAGTACTTAGGCCTCTCACCCCTCGATGTCCCGAAGAGCAAAGGCACTCCCTCTCGGAGATCCTAGTCTAAAAGACAAGGGCTAGAAGAAAACTCTTCAGATTTTTTTGTCATTTCATCAACTATTCAAATTCTTACAAGAGGGTTAGGGTCCTTTTATAAGCACCCAAGTTTACATTCAAAACTTGAAAAGGAAAGTTACAAAGCTTGATTTGGGGGAGTGAAGAGAGGATCTTGTCTTCATGAATCAAGGGGCACCTATTTGAATTTTGAATTCCTCCTTCATGAAACTTGGCATCTAACTTTTGGTTTTGAATCTTTTCATGAAGCTTGATCTTGGTAGCTTGATTTGTGGAGTGGAGTGAGGATGTTGTTGGCTTGGATCAAGGGAGGCTTGATATGGGAGTGTTGTGTGGATATTGTCTACTTGGATCAAGGGGAGATTAATGGGAGTTGTTGCACACAACTGGCTTTTCCTAATTGGACCGTGCAGATGGGCTTCTGGCTAGTCCGGCTAGCCCCCTCTCCCAAAGGTCCGACCGGCTGACCCACGGAAGGAGAGATCCGAACGACCCACTTCCTTCAAGGTCCAACCCGTCAGCTCCCTCCACCAGAAGTCCTGGTGGACTTCTCCAAAGCAGAAGCCCGACCGACTGACCCACGAAAGGAGGGTCCGAACAACCCACTTGCTTCAGGCCTGACGGTCGGCTTCCTCAAAGCTCCTGATAGATGTTCCCTGTCGTCGGATGACCCACCCCTGTTAAGGTCCGACCGACTCACTCCCATCCTGGGAACCGCTCGAAGGCTCCAGAAGCCCTTTCCACTGGTGCCGAAATTCTGTTACAAACGGACTCCATAACGTGGCCACGTCTCCGCGCCACCTGCCACCACCCTGATTCTCCTAGGGATAAATCGGTACTTCTCAGCCTATCCCCTAACAAAATTGGCAGCATTCCATGCCTACTTAAGGTGACCGGGGGACCTCCACTTGGGGCTAAGTACACTCTTTCCCTCTCCGTGTGCTATTCTCTTCGATTTCTCCATTCTGTTGCCCTCAAACTCCTGCTAATTTAAGCATCGAGTATCCCACGCTGAACACCATCGGCGCTCAGAGAACTTTATTACAGGTCGACCGGAGAGGAGCACTCCAGCGTAGCCGACTGAGCCCAGTCCAAGAGAAGACGCGGCAACATATTGGTGCTAGAAGGAGGGTGGCGAACCTTCGTTCTGCTCTTTACTCTAAAAGGAATTGATTGAGAAAATCTTGCAATGGTGAGGGGAAGAACTCAAATACCTTTGCCAGAAAAGTCATTCCCAGCACATGTTTGAAACACCTCCCAGGACAGATAACACCGCTGCCGTCGAACCCACCATCACTCTGGAACTACAACAGTTCCAGACTTTGTGAACCGCATTGACACCCTCACCACCACGGTCCAGCACCTCAGGGAGGCGGCCAACAACTAGCCGCAACCTCCGTGGGTGGTCTTGCATCAACCATTAGCCGATCGTCGGGGGAGGTCAGTAGCCGAAGTTCTTCACCCCCCGCCCCATGCTGTTTGGAGCCCGAAGGTCCCTGGGGGCTCGCGCTGATGGAAAGAGGGCAAGGTCGGCTTCTCCTCCTTTGCTGACTCCGTCCCCCATGACGGTCGGCATCCTGCTAAATATTCGAGGGACTATGGCAGCAAATTATGTGCATGGAAGAGTGCATCGCTGAAATTGCTGAGTGGTAGAAGGCTGGGGGGGTAGGCGTACGACACCCGCCCACCTTTCTCTGCTAAAATCTTGGGGGTGCTGATCCCCCGTCACTTTAAAATTTCTCAGGTGGACCCCTACAATAGCACCACCGACTCATTAGACCATTTGGGCACCTACAAGGCCTACATGATGGTAAAGGCACCTTCGATGCCTTCACTGCCTCGCCTTCCAAGCAACCCTGAAAGGCCACTCGATGTGGTTTTACCGCCATCCAATCCAGTACGATCCACTCTTTTTCTCACTTGAAATCTTTTTCTCTCCCATTTCAGGACCTGCAGTCGAACCCCGAGGAACACCGACTGCCTCTTCCTCGTGATGCAAAGAAAGAGAGACTCTCCGGGACTACATATCCCATTTCAACTCAGTGACCATGGAGGCCCTGGATTTGAACAAGGCAGTAGCTATGTCGCCTTCAAGCGAGGGCTCCACTCGCCAGGCTCACCTTCTCCCTGGACAAGAGATTTCCGACAAGCTACATTGAGCTGTTGGCCAGGGCCCAGAAGTACATCCGGGCAGAGGAGCAATCGACGAGTCGATGCTAAGTTGAAGGGAGATCGCCTCTAAGAAGCGGAGCGACAAGGCTCCAGAAGTCTGACCTCCCAGCGATGGCAACCGATCACGCCCGCGCCAGAGCCTGAAGCTGAAGGATTTTCCTAGGAGGTTCGAGACCTACGCGACCCTCTCCCTTCAGAGGGAGAAGACCCTCATGGAGATCGAGAATGAGGCCTTCCTGCAAAGGCCTCGGCCGATGAGGGCCCCTCTGGCTCCAGAAATAAAGACAAGTACTGCCGATTCCATAGGGACCACGGGTACAACACCGAGAGTGCCTCCAACTGAAGGACACCACTGAAGACATCATCAGGAGAGGGTACCTGAACAGTATGTCCGACCCCACCTCGGATCGGGCCGAGACCTCGACCGCTAGAGACCCTCCAGAGGAGGCAGCTTCTCAACTAGCGCTCGACCGATGGGGGTGTTTATGCTGCATCGGCGGTCCAATTGGGTGCACGAAGGGGACCAGGACATTGTGAAGGCCCAAGGGTTTCCAATGTAATCAGTTTTCTCTGACGAAGATCTCCTGGAGCCTCATCTTCCTAGAGATGACCCTGTAATTGTGTCAGCAGTCATCGCTAACTATGATGTAAGCACATTCTCATTGATAATGGAAGCTGTGCAGAAGTTTTACTGTATGATGCCTTTGTCCGAGAACTTGTCCAGATCAAGGCTGCAAGAATCCCTAATGCCGCTGACTGGCTTGGGAGAAACTCTGTTAGAGTTGAAGGAGAATAACCCTACCCGTGACCATCTGGATGGAGCCTTACCAGAGGACTTTCCCTATTAACTTTGTAGTACGTATGACCTCGGCATACAATGCTATTTTGGACCGACCAGCCCTCAACAAGTTTCGGGCCATCATATCCACTTACCATTTGCTGGCAAAGTTTCTGACTCGCAATGGAGTCGGAGAAATGAGGAGAGACCAAAGAATGGCTAGACAATGCCTGGTTATTTATGACAAGCAATTGGAAGGATGCCCCACTTGGACAACTTGACCCCTGGGTCAAAGCCGACGACCGTGGCCAGCCTATCAAGAAGATCATGTTTGTTTCCCTTAGGAGGATGACCCCATTAAGGTCCTCCAATTGGGAGCACACTTGTGAGGAGGCCAGACTGGAGCTGATTGGCTTCTTGAGGAGCAATGCTGATGTCTTTGCTTGGTCGGCATCCGATATGCCGGGCATTCCGTTGGACGTCATCACTCACCGGCTTAAGGTGGATCCGACCTATAGACCCGTCCAACAGAAAAAAGGAGCTTCGCCACCGAAAGACAAAGGCCATTGAAGAAGAAGTGAAGGAGCTCTCTGATGCTGGCTTCATCAGGGGCCCATTATCCTGAGTGGCTGGCAAATGTTCATGGTGAAGAAGGCTAGTGGGAAGTGGAGGATCTGTGTGGACTACACTGACCTCAACAAGGCTTGTCAGAAGAACAGCTTCCCCTTGCCAAAGATCAATCAATTGGTGGATGCCACGGCTGGCCATCAACTCCTTAAGTTTCATGGATGCCTTCTCTGGGTACACCAGATTAGGATGCACCTTGAAGACGAAGAGAAGATGGCCTTTGTCGGACAAAGGACCGTATTGTTACAAGATGATGCCCTTCGACCTGAAGAATGTGGGTGCCACTTTTCAAAGGCTGATCAACGGAGTCTTCGAAGGGCAGCTCAGAAGGAATATGGAGGTGTACTTGATGATATGATTATCAAGAGCCTCCACAGGGCCACCATATCAAGACTTGCAGGAATCCTTTGATGCACTGAGACGCCATCGATGAAGCTAAACCCTACCAAGTGCATATTTGGATGACCTCTGGGAAGTTCCTTGGTTTCTTGGTCACTCAAAGAGGGATTGAAGTCAACCCCGACAAAATTAAAGCTATCATTGACATGGCATATCCGACCAGTAAAAGCAAGTGCAGGAGCTCGCAGGCCATATAGCTTTTCTCAGCCATTTTATCTCTCAGTTATTGGAGAGGTCTCTACAAATCTTCAAGACCTTGCACCAGTCGGACCGCTTCCATTGGACTGACGAGTGTCAGTCGGCCTTTGAAGCCCTAAAGGATTACCTGAAGAACCGTCCACTGTTGGCCAAACCAATGGAGGGGGAAGTGTTGTACCTATACCTATCGTGTCGGACGAGATGGTCAATTCCATCCTTGTGCGGGTAGGGGAAGATGGCCAGCAGAAACCTATCTACTATATCAGTAAAGTCCTCCATGACGCCGAGACAAGGTACCCTAAAGTACAGAAAGTGGTATATTCCTTGGTCATAGCAGCAAAACGCCTTCGACCCTACTTCCAAGCACATCCGATCGTCATGCTGACTGATCAGCCCCCTCAAGGCGATCCTTCAAAGTCCTGACACCTCCGGTCGGCTCTCCAAGTAGGCCGTCAAGCTGGACGAGTTCGACATCTCTTTCCAATCCGATAGGCTTTGAAAGCTTAGGTAATCACTGATTTCATTGTAGAGTGCACCTGGAGGCCGGAAGCGGCCTCATCAGCAGCTGAAATGCCTGAGGTTGATCCCGTGGAAGAGACCGAACCTGCTTGGACCCTTCATGTGGACGGAGCATCCAACCTCACAGGGTGTGGGGGCAGGCCTGATCTTAGCTGACCCCGATGGGCAGTGCCTGGAGTACTCTTTAAACTTTGCATTTCAAGTATCAAACAGCCAGGCGGAGTATGAAGCCTTACTTGCAGGCCTAAGGATAGCCAATGAGTTAGGCATTGGCAGAATCCGGGCCTTCTCCAACTCTCAGTTGGTGGTCAATCAAGTGAAAGGCGATTCGAAGCGATGGACCCGACCTTGCCAAGTACTGGATAAGGTATGGAGCCTCGTATCTTGGCTTAAATTCTTCGAAATTCTCCATATACCTCAACTGCAAACTCTTTGTGGATGCTCTGTCACGATTGGCCACTGCCGCCATCAGCACCTCCGACCGAACCTTTGTGAGCACGTCCAAGTATTGCTAAAGAGCTGATCGAGGTTCACCAAGTTGAGCAGGAAGCCTCATGATGGACCCAATCCTTACGTTTCTGGTCAAAGGGACTCTTCCGAATGATCCGATCGAAGCTAAGCATGTGCATTGGACGGCCTCTAAGTACGTCATCCTTAACGGCATCCTCTACAAGCGATCATTCTCACAGCCACTGCTGAAATGTTTGGGGCTGATCGACGCGGACTATGCACTCCAAGAGGTACATGAAGGCATCTACGGTGACCACCTCGAAGGGAGATCCCTGGCTTATAAAGTCATCGATAGGGATACTATTGGCTTACATTTCAGAAGGATGCATCGGACTTCGTCTGAAAGTGCGACGCGTGTCAGAGGTACTCTAATATTCAAAGGAGGCCCGCCAGCCAGCTGACCTCGCTTACAGCACCTTGGCCATTTGCACAATGGGGCATGGACATCCTGGGACCCTTTCCCCCAGCATCTGGACAACAGAAATTTCTTCTTGTGGCCATTGACTACTTCACCAAATGGGTGAAGGCTGAACCGTTGGCTCAAATAACGGAGCCCAAGGTAGAGAACTTCGTTTGGAATGGCATAATCTTCCAATTCGGCATTCCACAAACAATCATTATCGATAATGGGAGACAGTTCGACAACTCTAAGTTCCGGGACTTCTGCCAACAATATCACATCTCCTATCGGCTTACGTCAGTCGGTCACCCTCAGTCCAATGGAGAAGCTGAGGTCACCAATCGGACGATCTTGCATGGACTGAAGACCCGACTGAATGAAGCCAAAGGGCTTTGGGCAGAAAAGCTTCACTCAGTGCTCTGGGCATATCGGACGATCCCCAATGGTGATCGAGGGGACTCCATTCAACCTAACCTATGGAAGTGAAGCAGTCATCCCCGTAGAAGTCTCTTTGCAATCCCTGCAGATTGATCACTTCACTAAGCCGACCAACTTAGAGCAACGGAGGGCTGACCTAGATTTACTTGAAAAAACTAGGCTCCAGACAAGCTTGAAGATGGCGGCCTACCGTCAAAAGATGGGCAAATATTACAACTCGCATGTCAAAGCACAAACTTTCTAGGTCAGAGATCTGGTTTTGCGAAGGACGGAGATTTCAAGACTGACCAAGCAAGGAAAACTCTCCCCTAATTGGGAAGGACCCTATCGAGTCGTTGAGGTGATCCGAGCTGGAGCCTACCGACTCGAATATTTGGACGGACGGTAAATAGCACGCCCATGGAATGTAGACAACCTTCGCAAGTATTATCAATAAAGTTCACATCTTCTTCTATGGCCCACTTTCAAAAGTCTACCCTGGTCGGTAAAGGCTCTGGGGCAGCCCACTTCTGAAAGTCCAACCCCGTCAGTAAAGGCTCTAGGGCAGCCCACTTTCGAAAGTTCGACCCCGGTCGGCAAAGGCTCTAGGGTAGCCCACTTCTGAAAGTCCGACCCCGTCGGCAAAGGCTCTAGGGTAGCCCACTTCTGAAAGTCCGACCCCGGTCGGCAAAGGCTCTAGGGTAGCCCACTTTCGAAAGTCCGACCCCGATCGTAAAGGCTCTAGGGCAGCCCAATTCTGAAAGTCTGACCCCGGTCGTAAAGGCTCTAGGGTAGCCCACTTCTGAAAGTCTGATACTGGTCGGCAAAGGCTCTAGGGCAGCCCACTTCCAAAAGTTCGACCCCGGTGAATAAAGGCTTTAGGGTAGCCCACTTCTGAAAGTCCGATCCCGGTTGGCAAAGGCTTTAGGGCAGCCCACTTTCGAAAGTTCGACCTCGGTCGGCAAATGCTCTAGGGCAGCCCACTTCTGAAAGTCCAACCCCGGTCGGCAAAGGCTCTAGGGTAGCCCACTTCTGAAAGTCCAATCCCGGTCGGCAAAGGCTCTAGGGCAGTCCACTTCCGAAAGTCCGACCCCGATCAGTAACTACTTCAAAATAATCCACATGGAGAATAGGACTTAAATTCGGACGAGTCAATGGACCGGTACTTGGAGAAATTCCTAGGCACCTAGGTTCGGGCTGAGCCGCTGTCCATCCGTCATCCTACAGGACTCAAATTTGGATGAGCTGATGGACCAGTACTTGGAGAGATTTCTAAGTACCTAGGTTCGGATTGAGCTATCACCCACCCTCAGCCACTCTCCAGGTTCCGAGCCCAGACGGCCGACGGACTAACACTTGGAAACTCTCCTAAATGTTTAAGTTTGGATTGAGCTACTGTATGGCAGCTATTTCGAAGAACTTGTGGTTCTAAAGAGCTGACCGAAAATACTTGGAAGAATTTTAAAAAGAATGTATTCCATCTCGTATACATCAATACAAATAAGTGACAAAAGGATTCTTCTATTAAGTTCGAAGAAATTCTTTATAAAAGTAGTTCAGACTTTATAAACACCCTAGGTCTGACCCATCGAAGGTGCAGCAAGGGCCTCAGCTTCAGCCCTGCCCGTTATAACTGGAGCTTCAATCGGGACGTCCACCGTCCCTACATTAGCTTGAGCTGGGGCTTCTGCCCTACCCTCTTCCACGCTGCCTCCAGCCTGGGGCTCAGCCCCATCATCTGTCAAGCGCTCTTCTTCCTTCGCTGGCTTCCTTAGCTCGGTACCAGACAGGTCAAGCTCCGGAAAAAGTCCGGCCACTCTCTTCAAGCAGTCATCATAACCTTCTTTGTAGAAGTCCGATGCTGCCTCTTCTACTTCTTCAGTGAAGTTGGCGGAAGCCTTGTACTTGGCTACAGCATCCCGGACATGTCCCGCTGCCAGCTCCTTGGCTTCCTCAAGTTGAACCGCCAACTTCACTGCAGTCGCCTGCTCGGCCTGGGCCCTCCCGTCAGCCTCAGCAGATCGCTCCTCCTCCTCTCTCAGTCGGTGTGAGGGAGTTCACCTTCGCCTTCCTCCTCTTCAGCCTAGCCTCCCGATCGGCTAGCTGGTCCTGCATCTCCTTTGATGCCTCTTTCGACAACTCGGCCTCTGCTTGGACGGTCGACAGCCTCTCCTCCATGGACTTCAAAGATGCCTCCGTGGCTGCCTGAATCGCCTCCAGCTCCTACACCCTCTTGGCCGAGGTCTTGGCCACATGAAGTATCCGACCAATGCCGTCGTCCATCAAGGAGATGCCATAAAGAAGCTGTAAGCAGAAGGTCAAGTCAGCGCTATGCAAGACAATTGAAAGAAAAGGAAAATACAAGGGGCAAGATGGGTGTTTACCCTCATAAGTCGCGATAGGACTCCTTGGCTACGTCACTCAGATTTCTCTAAATGGATAGCTCCCAGTCGGTGTCTGTCATTGCCCCCCTGAGCAAACTCCGTGCTCTTCTCGAGTTGTTCAGGGCATGCCAATGCTGGAATGCCTCTTGATGGACCTCTTCCTCATACTCTTCTCTCCTTCTCGCTCTCGCTCCTTCAGTCGCCTCTCCTTCAGTCCGCCCCTCCTTCGACCGAACCCTTTCCCATGTCTGTGAGGAAAACCGTTTCTTCTAGGTCAGCGAGTGTTTGAGCTGACGCTGCCACCATGCTGGATAATTCTGGCTATTCCTGCTCTGGTCAGGCGACCGACCCTTCGGCAGGAGCTGAAGGCCCCGGTATTGTCTTCTTCACCAATACCTCTGTAAGAGGGGTATCGTCTTCATCGGAGTCCACATCTACTACGGGCACAGGCTATTCCTCCTCCCATCTCTTCTTATGTATCTCCACGCCGCTTCGCGGTCTGCTCTGCTACTGGGGCAGCCCTCTTCTACACTGCCCGCTGGATGACTTTGGCTTTGTCGATCTTCATTCTCCTTCCTACTTTGAAAAAAAAAAGATTGGGGTAAGCAAAGGAAGGGCGTACGATGGTATAAGTGAAGCGAACGTACGGAGAAGGTCGGCCAACCTTGGTGGCCCCTTTGTTCCTACCTAGGTATCTCTGGTGGCTGACCCCTACTTGGTGAAGGATGTCTTCCCCGAGCAGTTCGTACACCATAGTCAGACCGGTCCCCTCTATCTCGGTGAAGCTGGCCTGGTCGCCATCAAGATCGCCCTCTCCCTTGCAGAGCCTTGACCTCGGCTCTCTCCACAGTGGCTCAAACTCCTAGGGTTGAAGGTTGTCTACAAAAAAGAGTTTGGCCTTCCACTCGTGGATGGCCGATGGAAGGCACTTCAGGATCCTTCGGTTAGGGTGGGGACAAAACATCCACCACTCTCGGCTCCTGAAGTCCCTTTTTAAAAGGAAGAAGTTACCGAAGAGGGACAACCTAGGTTCGGTCTCGGCCTTGTGATAGACACTATGAAGCAACAGATCGTCCGAATGCTATTCGGAGTCAGCTGTAAAGGAGTCACTCTGTAGAAGTTAAAGACCTCTACGAAGAAAGGGTGCAAGAAAAACTTGAGGCTGGCCTTAAGGTGGGCCTCGTACATGGGAAGGTTCCCCGATCCTAGTGGATTGTTGGCTCTACCCTCTCGGCCTGAAACGGAGAGATGCAAGGTCGACGAAATGTTGTACATGGCCCTAAGGTTTTTGACCCATTCCTGGGTCATCACCAATTGGATCTCACTCGGCCTGGTTCCCTACGCCTATGGGTTGGACCTTGACTACTGGATGCCATTAGTGCTAAGGAGAAGAAGGACTGGGGGACTGACTTGAGGCTGGGCTCCTAGAACTGGTCTTGCGGAGGGGGAGGAAGAACTCTCTCTCTCTTCTCTCGCGGACAGTCGCAGCAGAAAATCCTTCCTGAGCGCCTCGTCCCCCCTTTTATAGGTCCTCGGAGTGGCATTTGCCTCCACCCCTCGCGGGAGTTGTAACCATCCCATCGGTGGACGCGACTCTCCATGCTTCAGAAATGAAAGTGACGGTTGATCAGAATTGGCAGGCAGCGATCTGCGTGAAGACCGGATCAACGGTGCAAGGATTGTCTAGGAAGCGACATCAACCGTCTGGATGCTGCCACGTGGTGCGGTATGTCCCTCCACTCTAATCGTCGCGTGAGCCAGCCTAGCCCCTCATCATGCACCTTCTTCGCATTAACTGTGACCCCTGTGCCTCCAATGCGAGGGCGACATTTATCCCTGACGCCGATCATGGGAGATTCAAAGCAAACCGATGCGATGATTCCGCATCGAGCAGCGAACGGACGCGACTTGTGCAAAAATAATGCTCCTGTCCTTTGAAGCCATGTGTCCCTTCAAAGTCCAGGAGCAGGGAGGCAACAATTGCACTCAACCGCTTTTCCTGAATTGGACCGGTGCAGATGGGCTTCCGGCTAGTCCAACTGGCCCCTCTCTCCTAAAGGTCCGACCGACCGACCCATGGAAGGAGAGATCCGAACGACCCACTTCCTTCGAGATCCGACCCATCGGCTCCCTCCACCAGAAGTCCTGGTGGACATTCTCCAAAGCAGAAGCTCGACCGATTGACCCACGAAAGGAGAGGTCCAAATGACCCACTTCCTTCGGGGCCTGACCGGTCGGCTTCCTCAGAGCTCCTGACAGATGTTCCCTATCGATCAGATGACCCACCCCTGTTAAGTCCGACTGACTCACTCTCATCCTGGGAACCGCTCGAAGGCTCTAGAAGCCCTTTCCAGCTGGTACCAGAATTATGTTACAATGGACTCCATAATGTGGCCACGTCTCCGCGCGACCTGGCCACCACCCTGGTTCTCCTAGAGGTAAATCAGGACTTCTCAGCCTATCCCCTAACAGAATTTGGCAGCATTTCATGCCTACTTAAGGTGATCAGGGGACCTCCGCTTGGGACTAAGTACACTCTTCCCTCTCTGTGTGCTATTCTCTTCGATTTCTCTATTCTATTATCCTCAAACTCCTGCTAACTTAAGTATCGGAGTGTCTCCCGTAAGAACACCACCACGCTCAGGGGACTTTGTTGCAGGTCGATCGGGAGAGGAGCACTCCAGTATAGCTGACCGAGCCCGGTCCAGGAGAAGATGTGGTAACAGGAGTCAAACATGAATTTGAATTTGAGTTTTACATCTTAACTTGGCCACCCAAAGGAACTTGGTGAAGTGGCAACTCCCCATGCCATGTGGTGATGATGTGGCACTCCTCATGAGCTAAAGTGGTGCCTTCCATGCCATATGGCACTAATGATGTGGCACTCCAGTTGGCACTCCTACTTGGTATGGAGGAGAGGAGGCTTGACTCTTCTTTAATTGGGCTTGACTTGATTACCCACTTGTGAACCCATCTTCAAACTAGCTTGAGCCCATTTTCAAATTGACTTGAGCTGGTGAGCCAACTTGGCTAATTACAAGACTAATTGATCCTAACTTGACCAAATTGGCCAAGGTACATGACCAAAACAAAAACTGAAACTAGATACATGACTCAAAAATAAAATGCTCAGGCTTGAAGCCTTACAGGACCTAACAAGTTAAAACCTAATCCGAGATCCATAGAGGGTTGAGAAGCCTCTGTCTGATCCTGATGCCCACACAATGTCTCCATCCATTTAAAATAGAAAAAAAATACATGACCCTTGCATGTCCTGGGATTACTTTGTGCATGCCTCCATGAAGAGGTATTTATTTAAGCATCCAATCATTATCAGATCCTTCTCATATTTGATACAATGAATCATCATAGATTAATGATTCAAATAAGGGAGAATCCTTTTTATAACATGTCCTTCTATTTAAAATTGAAGGAAAACTTGGCATCCCTTTAAGGGACCATAGAGACTTTCACGCGCATAGCCTGGTGAGAGGAGGATTTTTAGGCATTTAAAATTCATCAGAAAAAATTTTTAAAAAACCACATAGAATCACTTTTAAAGAGGATTTAGAATCGGAAACAATCATGATCAAATAATGTACATCCTTCTACTCTAGAAATCCCTACACATCACTCTCATACCCATTTAAGCATACTAGAAATCCCTACACACATCAACTCTTTTCCTGGCATTCCATGCTAAAAAAAAAGCCAATTAATGCCTCAAAACAGTGTTGATGTAGATGAAGAGCCCCACTTCATGCCACATGTTTCTAAAACCCATCATAGAAGACTCCTCATCCATTCTCAAGCCAAAAATGTATTGCACGCCCTCCTATAATTTAGGTGCCTAGAGTCCCATCAAGTTGGGACTCTTGATTTAGGCATGTGGCTAGAACCTTGGGCACTATATTTGGCTGCCCCTTGAGGCTAACTCAAATCCAAACCCAATAAACTAATAGGTTAATTAGGTTTGATCAATTTGCAAGATTCAAGCCCAAATCGAAACTTATTTAAGGAGCTAGGGTTTCCACATGTACTAGCATACTTACCAGTCACACTGATTGATCCAAATTTCCAGTCAACCATATCAAATGGGTCCTTGGCTGATATGTTAATATGTGTGACCCTTTGGATTCCTATCTAGCTAGCAATAGGTCTAAGTGCATGTTGATCTAATTTGATTATAGCACTTGTAATCGATAAAGTTCCAACTATGCCAACATGTATTTTCAAATTAAAACCCTTTCTAGTTAACTCATGAATTAATCATTTTAATTCATGAAAACCTACAAGATAAGATTGACATATAGCAATATATAATGCCTATCTAAAAGATAAAAAAATTAATAGAATACCAAATATATCCTTCAGTGATGAGTTATCGTGCAATTCAATGATTTGATCATCTTGCATTCCTAATATGTCTAAGTATGGAAACAATGTCAAACTCACTAACATGTTCCTTCAATTATTTATCAATCAGTGATGACTCGATGATGAACATTAGAAACCTTTCTAATATTTATGCTACTCTGGCTTGAGATTTTTAGAGTCATCTAAAGATGATAATAATAGGATGACATCTCCTCCTACTAAGAGTGTTCAATTTCTTGTTGACCTACTCACAACCTCCATGCATATTTCTCCATATCCAGAACATATCATTCATGATTTAATTATCATGAGTGAGTATGAACCAAATATAGATTCCTGTGCATAAGGTTCCATGATGATTTCAGGTCTAAAGATCATTTGCACAACTCCTATTTAGAGAACCATCTTTTGACATACGATAAGGCTTCATAAGATATTTTTTCTCATGGATTAATTTAGTGAACTCAATCCCTAATGAGCACCCATGTCCTTGTATTAGTATCCTATATAAGTAGCTTGTAAGATTAGCCATCCTCTCCATCGAGTATAAATAGGATGTGCCAGTCTCTTTGAATATTGATCCTTGACTCAATGCTCCTATGACTAGGAATATTTTAGATTAGGATTTAGAATTTAGATCTCACAGGCATGAACTCCTTGCATGTCCTCTAAAACTATTGTCCTAATCTATGGGTTTTTCATAATCTTATTTAGATACAGTAAGATGCAGTTATAATAACGAATCATAATGCCTCAATTATAAATACATGAATATTATCATAACAAAGTTGGAAGATTATTAGAAAAGTTCCATCACATCACTTATGTGATTGGATTGTAAGGCATAATTCTTTTAATCTCCCACTTGTGTTAAAGCCAATCATCCAAATATCTTGGACCCTTTCAAACCCTTGAGATAACGATCAAATAGTTGCTGTAGTAAGGCCTTAGTCAATGGATGTATTATATTGTTCTTTGAGTTAACTCATTGTATGATCTCATCATTAATGTGATAGAAGCACCCTAGGATGTGCTTGGGTTAATAAAAGAGTCCTTGGTTTAAACTCTAGAATCAAATCCAATTCAGAGATGAACTACTTTATCCAGACAGCTTCCAAAATATCTTTACTTAGCAATAATATAATTTAACTTAATGCTTGAGCCAGCTTATATTCTGCTATTAAGAACTTTTCTAACTTACTACTATACCTTTCAGGATAAACCTATATCCTTGATAGAGACTTGCTATCATCTAGATCTTATTAAAACTAGAATCAAAATATCCTTCTATTTTGTACTCTGATCCTCTAAAATTATTAGAAAAATATTTTGTCCTTTTGCAAGAACAAATATTTTTTCTTTGTTTTCCAATGATCCTTTCTTGGATTAACCTGAAAACAAGCCAAATATCCTTTTAGATCTCTCTCTATAGACCTATTATACCCAGTATATAGGATATTTTATCTAAGTGTTTTATGAAAAATATCTTAGATAGCCAAGTCATGACTGGAATGAAACACTGGGATATCATTCTCAATCATCAAACTGAACTAAGAAGATAATAGTACTCCAACTTGTCTTTTTATACACACATGGTTCATCCACCTTTTAATGAAGCTAATCTTTTGATTATCATATTAGAATAGATGTTCCAACTCCTCAAAGCTTGCTTCAATTCATAAATAGATTTTCAAGGCTTGCATACTTGAATTGTGCTCCCACTAGAGACAAACCTCTATGGTTGACTCAAGTAAACCTTATCCTTAAAATACTTTTTAAGGTAAGAGGTTTTAACATCCAAATCAAAGTATGTAACTTTAGCAAGCATAATCTGAATGGACTCGAGCATTATCACAATTAAAAAGATTTCTTCAAAGATAACTACTTGCCTTTGCATGAAACCAATCACCACTAACCTAATCTTGTAGGTTGCAAGTTGGCAATCTACTCCAATCTTCATCTTGAAGACCAATTAATAACTTATTGGGATCACACCCATAACACTCATAGGCGCGTCAACTAAAATCCATACTTGGTCGATTTATATGAAGTCCATCATAGATAACAAGGCTTCTAGCCATTTGTTAGAGTTTCTACTCATCACAACTTTCATACATGTTAATAGATCATCATTCTAAATGATCTAGATTTCATTGTCATTCTCAATGACAAACCCATATCTTAAAAATGCTTAGTATACTTTATCTGACCTACGAAGAGGATGTATGTATTGTAGATGTATCTCATCCTTGGGTACTTTTGATTGAGGACCACCTTGTGAACCATTCACAGGTGATAGAGGAATAATTTGTAGGTATTGAACTTCTACAAGTTCAAAATTCTCTCATTGCCTCCTAGGATAGAACAACTTTTCAAGAAAATGGCATACCTAATAACAAATACTTGTTGTTAAGTAGGGTGATAGAAATAGTATACAATCTTCTTCTTTGGATAACCTACAAACTATTACTTCTCAAATCTCACATTTAACTTATATCCAAAATTACTTTGATATAAGTAAGATATCCTCAACCTAATGATATTTGAGGCTTGTCCTTTATTCTTCTCATATCTCATATGGAGTGCTAGTAATAAACCTTGAAGGCATCCTTTTTTTATCAAAGCAGCAATTTCTAGGGCAAATCCTAATAATGATATTGAAAGATCAATGAAATATATTATAGACCACACCTTATACAATAGAGTGCAATTCCTTTGTTCCAACACACCATACTACTATGGTATATTAGGAGGTGTATTTAGAGAGAATAACTAATGATTAAGAATTTACTAGATAAGTATTCATTTCTTCAAATAAATTAAAGAACCTTGATACTATTTGCAGTTTATTTCTCGACCATACTAGGATACTCCTTCATTTATCAAAAGGATTTGGATTTATGTTTTATCAAATGCATAAAATTCAAACCTAGATAAATCATCTATAATGATGATGAACTAGGAGTATCCTCTTCTAGTTCGAGATATCATAGATCCATATATATTTGAATGTCTTAGGGCTAACAATCAATTGCCCTTTCTCCATATCCAGATAATGGAGTTTTGGTCATCTTTCCTATGAGACACAATTCACAAGTCCTATATGATTCAAAATCATAAGGTCAAAGAATTCATCTTTTAGTACTTGTTTATTCTTGACTCACTAAAATGACCTAAGAGACAATACCAAGCAAATGTGATATTCACATCTTCTCTCTTACATTCATGCTTCAATTAATATAACATGCAAGAATGAAAACAGATAATATCCAAAGGGACATTCTATGCCTTCTTTCTCTTGAAGATGCTTTCCTTAAATTTCAACCTCTTTGAATCTTACCTGCCTCTCTTTTTGTTCACAAGGAGTAGAGCCTTATCACCTTAACATGACTCTTTGCTACTTTCATTATGTTAAGTAGCTTTGGCATGATACTATTCAATTATTCATATGATAGATAATCACAAACTTGGACTAGGGATATGGGAAAGACTAATAGATGTGATCATGACTAAGCTTTTCATTTATCTTCTTAAAGAATATGGAAAGTGAATTCATATCTTCATCTAGCCTGTGCAACTTATTACATATTAAAGCCAACATGATAGACTTAACAGTCAAACTATCAGTCTACCATATTTTCCTATAAAAAGTATTTTAAAGCACCTTCCTGATTTAATCAGGATTATGAGTATCGAGAATGTAGGAAACTTTTTTCTATGCAAATATATTCATAAATTTGTCAACCAGTCCACATAGTTTGGACCGGTCAATCATAAATGCATCAAGAATGCAATACAATGAGAGTGGAGATAAAATTAAATTAAGAATAATTATTTCAATAGACCATTCATGAAGGCATTCATAACTAGATGAAGTTTTAATCTAGTTATGTCTCCTACAATTTTATCGAATTCCATAGCCTTACCTATGATAAATGGAAAGCCATTTCTTTGGTTCCTTAGTGGAGTTGAGATTCCAAAGCCTCATAGAAGCCTTGTGTTACATAACAAACCTTTATATGTTTAAGAATAGGAATATGCTCTCTAATTGCATCTCTTGCAACTCTCAACTTTATCTCTGTCTCTAAGACACTTATAGCATTGTGGTACACAATAAACTATAATGTCTTAGTTAAGTAAGACCCTTTATTTCTATATAGTCATCATATTTGAATAATTTTGCCCTTATGTTACATATCAAAGTAATACCATCAAGTATACCATAAAGCATATAAATGTATCAAGATAATTCCATATCAATCCCCATAGTAAGCCTTATATTACACACAACAACCTATTATAATTTTGACTTAATTTTCACTTAGCACAAAGCAAGGCATTAGTAGTGTAATGTAGCATAAAGGAAGGCATTAGTAGTGTAATAATCGTTAAGCATTTTCAATTCATGATTTAAATCAATCGAATTGGCTAGATAGGTGGGAGAGAGGTGGGAGGCTCCTCGTGTTTGCCTTAGATACCAAAAAATTGATAAGTAAGCAATGAATCCAATTAAAAATCATGTTCTCTTTACTTTCTTAGAACCACTTTCCTAGACACTAATATCTTGAATGGATTTGCATTTGATTTCTAACACTACTACTAAATATGATTTTTAGGGGGACTTTAATGATTTCAAGCACATCTTAATTTAACTAACAACACAAAAATATATACATGCTAGTATTCATAATCATAAAGAAATACATCTAAACATATCTCTATGATTAATAAAAATTTAAACATTCAATTGACTCGGCACTTGGTTCAAATTGAATGAAATCAAAAATCCTAGCAAACACATCAATTAAAACTACATGCATTCATTTAATTGTATTGATCAAGGATGGCTTTGATGCCACTATTAGGTTTTGACATGAGCAGCGTAAGCACCGGGTTTAAGATTTCATTCAAAATACCCTACCGCACCATAACCCTAAAGCCAAGATATATCTTTGACAGTACAATCAAAGTACAAAAATATAATAAGAGGGTTTTGAGACTTATCTATCTTGTTAAATTTTTCATAGATATACAAATGTCCATCCTCCAATGTTGATCTACACAGGAACTACACCAAGGACATCGCTCCTCTAGAAATCTTGCTTCAAGAGGTCTAGCCCCTAGAACTCAAATAGCCTCACACTTAGAAGTTAATGCCTCCATCTGATCATCCCGACCATCAGCACACATTCTGAACCATCAAAATACTTCATAGGCTTTCTGATTTCCTCCTCTAAGACCTCAATTAGCCTTGATTTAATAGGATTAGCCCTTGTCCTAAAATGATTACGCTATATCCTAATTCCTAGACTAGATAGCAAGTTGGATAGTACTTTATTCTGAAAGGAAATCCTTACATAATCCTATCTATTGTGCCAAATTTATAGAGTCAGAAGGGTGTTAATGAGGCATCACAATCCTCCTTCAAGTATATTTGAAAGAGAGTTATCAGATTTGATAAGTCTCTTAGCAGAAGGATTCCTTATTAGGTAGATATGGTTCTTCAAGCTTCACCCCACTTGCATGCAAAGAGAGGGCATTTTCGGCATCTTTCATTGATCAGAAAAATATGAAAAAATATCATATGAAATCTCCATTCAAAATAATGGGCAAGGTATCTAATCAGAAGATGTCTCCTTCCATTTAAAATAGAAGGAAAATTCATGACCCTTTGCACATCCTGGGATTACTTCATGCACGCGTCTATGAAAAGGTATTTATTTAGGCATCCAATCATTATCAGATCCTTCTCATATTTTAAACACTAAATCATCACTGATTACTAATTCAAATAAGGAAAGAATCTTGATTTTATAAGATATCTTTATATTTAAAATCAAGGGAATACTTGGCATCCCCTCGTGGGACCACAAAGACACTACAAGAAAAAACAGTTTTAGCAACGATTTTGCAACCGATTTTTTTGGTTATATTTGTGACTGATTTTGCAACCGATTTTGCAACCAATTTTTTTAAATATTTGTGACCAATTCTACAACCGATTTTGCAACCGATATTTTTTCTGAATAATTTAGCACCGATTTAAATTGGTTGCAAATTCAGTTGCAAAAATTTAATTTTGCAACCGATTTTGCAACTAAACAAAAATTATTTTTTTTTAATTATTTTTAATTATTATTTAAAAATTTAGCAACCAAAAATTCGGGTACAAATTTCAGAAATAAAAAAAAAATAAATTTAAATAAAATTTTGCAACCAAAAAATCGGTGTGAAATTTTATTTAAATCTAATTTTTTTATTTTTGAAATTTGCAACCAATTTTTCGGTTGCTAATTTTTTTAAAAAATAAATTTTTATTATTTTTGAAATTTGCAACCAATTTTTTGGTTGCAAAAAAATTATAAATATGTAAATTTTTAATTTTTTTTTAAAAAAATTATTTAAAATTTGCAATCGAAAAATCGATTGCAAAATTTTATTTAAATTTAATTTTTTATTTTTGAAATTTGCAACTGAATTTTTTGGTTGCTAATTTTTTTTAAAAATAAATTTTTTATTTTTGAAATTTGCAACCAATTTTTTTGGTTGCAAAATAAATTATAAATATATAAATTTTAATTTTTTTTAAAGATTTATTTAAAATTTGGCAACCAATTTTTAGGTTGCAAAATTTTATTTAAATTTAATTTTTTATTTTTGAAATTTGCAACCAAATTTTTTGGTTGCTAATTTTTTTTTAAAATAATTTTTTTATTTTTGAAATTTGAAACTGATTTTTTCGGTTGCAAAAAAAATTATAAATATATAATTTTCAATTTTTTTAAAAAAAATTATTTAAAATTTTGCAACTGATTCTTTGGTTGCAAAATTTTATTTAAATTATTTTTTTTATTTTTGAAATTTGCAACCGAGTTTTTGGTTGCTAATTTTTTAAAAAAAATAAATTTAATTTTTTTAAAATTAGTCGGTTGCAAAATTTTAAAAATAATTTGAAAAACTTAATAATTAACATTTTTTAGCAACTGAAAAATCGGTTGCTAAAAATGTTAATTATTAAATTTTTCAAATTATTTTTAATTTTGCAATCAATTTTTGGTTATAAAATTTAATTTAAATTTAATTTAAAAATTTTGAATTTTTGCAATCCAAAAAACGGTTACAAAATTTTGAAAAAAAAACGGCATCTGATTCAAACGGACGGTTGATATCGTTTAAGGGTAAAAATTTTTTTACCCTACTTCGGTTGCCCTAGCCCCCCCCATTCTCGTCCAGCAGCCTCTTATCTCGACTCTCGTTCGCCCCCCCTTCGGCGCTCCCTCCTCCGGCGCTCCCCCTCCGGTGAACACCGCCTGCAGGCCCTCCCCCCGATGGCCAACGAGAGGCGCTCAACGGCCTGCAGCTTTTCGTTCGGTGCCCTAGCCCCCATTCCCGTCCAGCCACCCATTGCATTCGCCCCCCCCTCGGTGCTCCTCCTCCGGCGCTCCCCCCTCCGGCGCTCCCCCTCTCTGGCGAACGCCGCCTGCAGGCCCTCCCCCCAACGGCCAACGAGAGGTGCTCGACGGCCTGTGCTTTTCGTTCGGTGCCCTAGCCCCCATTCCCATCCAGCCGCCTCTCGCGTTCGCCCCCCCTCCCTCCGGCACTTCCCCCTCTGGTGAGTAATATGTACCAATATTTCACTTGGATGACATAAAAAAAACTTTTAAGTTTGCTGCTCATTTATATTTAAAAACTCAACTTTTGCTCCTAAAAATAATTGCATTTTGTTTTTGTTGATGGTTGCATTGCCTCAGTTGCATTTCATATTATATTTAGATAATCCATGTTGTCCTTATGATCAAAAGAGTCTGTCTTTAGTTAGTCTTGATGCTAGTAGTATTAGCCTAATGGACATTTGCATCTTTTTGAGCATTTATCTTTTTGATTGAAAGTCTGAGGTTTTGTATGAATGGTCTAACAAAGGGTTTCTTCGAGGTAGAATGAAAAGGTTGGAGTACTATAGGTTCCTTCCTATGTACAATAAAACTATAGGAATTCTGCCACTTTCTACGAATTGTAACTTGAGATTCTGTTGCAGATATGCCATGTTCTGTTGTTTATATTAAAGAAGTTTGATCTACATGCATCAAGAATTGATAAACTAATTGAAAAGTATTTAATGGTCCGGGCAAGTTCATGTTAGTGATCATGTAGCACATGAGAATTTATAGTGACTATAGAAGGATTAAGAGTATTAAGTTGAGCATCTTCAGTCTCTTAGATCCTTGGATTTTCAATGGATCTAATATTGCTGATAGTTCAATTTTCTTCTTATTTTTTGCATTCAAATACACTAGAGGAAATTGTTTCATGTATGCAAGTTTTTATGTCTCTCTGGATTGTTACTACATATGTTGTTTCTCATAACTACCTTTCAGGTATCTTTTAATTAGTACAGAAGGATTCCATTATGAATATCAGCTATTGCAAGTAGTTACTTTTGCAAGAAGTGGCACACATAAGATGACTTGCAAAAAGGGGTGCCATTTGGTTGAGTTTGTAAAGTCACCAAGAGTTGGAAGTCAGTGAATTAGGTTGATCTCACCTTGGCCCCAATTTTGGTTGGCTTTCTTCCATCCTATTCCTTAAAAAAAAAAAAAGTTAGCTGTAGAAGAAGAGTGTTTACCAAATATACTAGATTGACACAAATCATCATCGAAAACAAAAATCAAGATCTCAAGGTGTAAAGATATTTAACCTTTCTGCTGCTTTTTTTTTTTTTGAGAAAAGATTTGCCAAGTGATTAAAAATGTAAAAACAAGCAAGATGTATGGGGTGTTTCTTCTTAATTTGTAAGTAGTGTCCCTTATTCTAACATTGTTGACTGAAATTCTGAATGAGTGAAATCTTTGCTGCTGGGGTTTCTACCTTGTGGAAATAACTTTGGTGATAATTTTATAAAGACTATTTGATAAACAATAACTTTCATGTCAGCAACCTACTATTTGCTTAGCATGAAGAAGTTCTAAATTTGATTGTTAGATGGTGCATCCCCCATTTACGTATGCTACATGGACATTCTACCATTGTATCATCATATTTTTGATGCAACCATTTCCTTTAACAATGCTTAGTCCAGCCTCATTTGATTTTTCACATTGCAATTTGTATCAAATTTACAAGAAAAGATAATTTTTTGTATCATCATGTTTTGATATGGTACAAATATGGACATCTTTCAACTTCGTAGTTGGATGTATAATAGACATTTACCGGGTCGAAAGGGATATACCGAAAAATTTTTAAAGGGCATGAAAGATTTTGTACTCTTTGCATGTCAACAACCTAACTTTCAAAGTAAAGAAAAATTCAGATGCCCTTGTTGCAAGTGCAAAAATCTAAGGTACCTAACTACCGATGAAGTCAAGCTTCATCTTTACAAAAAAGGATTTGTACCGAATTACTGGTATTGGACATCTCATGGAGAGAGTGATCCTCGTGTCGATGGGGTACCTGATTTGTATGCAAATGATCCTGCCTTTGCACCAATGGATAATGATCCACAAAACACATATCGACGCATGATATTCGATACATTTGGAACAGAGTATGTGCCTGACCATTCGTCTAATGAAGAGGAGACACCGAATTTGGATGATCAAAAAATTTATGATTTGTTCATTCAGTCCAAAAAAGCATTATGGACAGGATGTACAGATCATTTTGAGTTATCAGTAGCTGTACGGTTGCTTAGCATCAAATATGAAGGTAATATTTCACAACGATCTTTTGATCAAATAGCGGATCTTCTGAAAGAGACACTTCTAGCTGATAATACCATACCTCAAGATTTTTATAGGACAAAAAAATTGGTGTCCAAACTTGGGCTTACTGTTGAGAAGATTGATTGTTGTATTAATGGTTGCATGTTGTACTATGATGAATAATCTGAAGATAAGCAATGCAAATTTTGTGGGGCTGGTAGATATAAACCTCAGTCTCGTGTAGAAAGTAAACATAAAGAGGTGCCGATGAAGAGAATGCATTATTTACCTCTAATTCCTAGATTAAAAAGATTGTATGCTTTAATGAGTTCTGCACCACATATGACATGTCATTATGAGAACAGGCGTGAGCCAGGGATATTATGTCATCCATCAGATGGAGAAGCCTGGAAACATTTTGACCGAAGCTATCCTAATTTATCTGAAGATAAGCTATCCTAATTTTTATTGTCATTTAACCGGTTGTTGAATTCATAATAGAGGAGATATCGCTTTCAGCCACCGAATGAAATGTGGGCATGTCGTAATTTTGAAAGACGTGGTGCGGCTTGACTAAAAAATCTCTTTGCTACTGCTAGAAGAACTATGGAGAGACCGCCATGGCTAGGAGAACTTGTGTGGAATAGATTGTGTGAGCACTGGCGCACCGCCCAATATCAGGAGAAGTCAGAAAAAACAAAAGCAAATAAGGCTTCTGATAGTGATGGTTTAGGTCCTTCATGTCATACCTGTGGCTCTATCACTACATCCCAGCACAAATATAATTTGGTAAGCAATACCCACCGAAATCTTTAATATATTTAGAATTCATGTTAATATAATATTCTGTTCTACGGGATACAGACTTCGAAGACTGGTACTGTGCATTCTCCATCTGAGTTATTTATTCATACCCATCAGAGGAAGGATAAGATCTGGGTTGATAGGAGATCAGAGCATATTTGCATAAATTAAATTTTTAATTTATTCTATTTTTTTTTATACTAACTGAATTAAATATTTCATTCTGAATTTAGACGTAACATGGAGGAGGCACAAAGTCAAAGCAGTGCTGATTCTAGCCAACAACAAACTCCACCATCGAAATTGGATGTATGGATTCGTACTGTTGGTGGAAAGAAGAAAGGAAGAGTGTATGGGCTAGGATTAGAGTCCACTGCATTGACGCCTGCATCAAATTTTCCAGGACAATCTTTATTCCCCGTACAATGATTGAATAGTAAAGAATTCCAGGAGCAGGTATGGAAGCAGGTTGAAATCGAAGTCAATGAAGTCAATGCTCGGGTACAAGTTGCCGAGCAAGAAAGGAATGAACTATGGAGGCAGGTTGAAAATAATGAACGAATGTTGCAGGAGATATTATCCAACATAAATTTCAGCCTACAGCAACTCCTGCAACTCATGCTTTTACTGGTAATCCTTCGCAAGGAACTGGAGTAGATCCTTATCAGATGTATCGTGCACAAGGATCACAGCGGGGCGACGAGGAGCATGATGAGGAGGAGGATGAGGACGAGGAGGAATAGGAGCATTAGCACATTATTCATATTACCTTGCTCCACTGATTACTCTTATGTGTTTTGCTTTATATTATGAACTACACCTCTTGTTACCGTTATTTGTTTAGCTTTGTATTATGAACTGCACCACTTCATGTTTGACACTTTTGTTATATTTTTGTTGTTTTATTATGCATTTTCATGGATTCCCTCCTCTTGTTATCTGCAGATTGAGGCAGTGATGAGTTGCCTTGGTATCTTCATGATGCTTCAAATTCTGAAAGTGTATGCTGGATCGGACCATTTTGCATGGATCTAAATGGTGTTGCAAATTTGGATGGCTTGCTATTATTACAAGCAACCATTTACTGCCTTAGACCCTTCTCAATGTACGAAAAGAGGCAATCAGAGCTTCTGAATCTTATTTTTTAAAAGTTTTGTTCGGTTTTTGTTGTTTTATTGATGATTTTCATGGAATTTTCTTTGTTACCTGCAATTTGAGGCTATGATGAGTTGCTTGGTATCTTCGTGATGCTTCAAATTTTGAAATTCTATGCTAGATCGGACCATTTTGCATGGATCTAAATGGTGTTGCAAATTTGGATGGCTTGCTATTATTTTAAGCAACCATTTGCTGCCTTAAACCCTTCTCAATGTATAAATATAGACAATCCTAAGCTTCTAAATCTTATTTTTTTAAAGTTTTGTTCGGTTTTTATTGTTTTAGACCCTTCTGGCCTTTCTTTCATGTGAGCATAGCAAGCTAAACATTGAATGTTTTTGTGCATGTTCTTACTGGTTCACCATGTTCATTATGAAGCCTCATGTGCATACTCTAAATTTTCATGGAATAGGTACTTGTTCATGATTCCTTCCCGAACTCTATATACTTGTGTTAATTGAATGGTGATATTGATTGATTATTTCTATGAAGGAAAGAAATAATATGAAATCTTGCTTTTGCATTACAACTGGGTACTATATGATCACTGATGTGTTGACCCCTGAAGTGATTTTGATGATAATAAAATATTGGAGCATGTATTTGGTTATCTAACAACTCTTCAAATGGTTGACAAGTTTTTGTAGGACGACTACTTTGACATATTTTTTAAACCCTACAACCTTTATTTCTTTGTGTTGAGTTGTAAGTAATTAGAATCTTGTAAAGAAGAACCCAACAAAAAATTTCCTATTTGAATCAAAGATAAAGGGTTGCTTCTACTAGTTTTCAAGCTTTAATTTCTCTTGATATTGTTGTAAGAAGATCTTAAGGAAATCTTCAAAGCTTGGCATGTGAGTTCTGGAGAATAAAAATTGGTTTGGCTGAAGAATCAATCTCGAGCTGACTAGATGGAGGAACCAGTCGACTCTGGCACTAGCACAAGAAAGAAAATCTCTGGCACATAGACCTAGCCGACTAGCACCAAGTCCCAGCCGACTCATCTAGAACTTGGTTGAAAATGTTCTGAGAACCTCAGGGATCCGAGCCGACTGGATTTTAGCCTAGCCGACTTATCCAGAGTGAACTATTTTCTCGATTGTGGAACCTAACCGACTGGTATTCAACCCAGCCGACCCGAACCTGATCCGAGTAGACTCGAAGATGACCGAGTTGACTGGAATGTCGGGGTCTCTTCCCAATGGCTAGTTCCAGACTTCTGATTTTGAATCCTAAAAGTGCTCCAACGGTAACCTATCACTTCCCAACGCTCTACAACGTTCAAAATCAAGGGAAGGCAGTTGAAGTCTCTATAAATGAGGTACGAGAACATCCTTAGAGAGACTAATGAGTTGTTGAACATTTATTGAATATTTATTGAAGTAAGAAGAGAGAGCACTTGAGCTTTGAAGTCAGCCTTCAAGCCTTCACCAACTTTTATCAGAAGCTTGAAGCAACTTTTGAGGAAAGCAAGGAAGCCATTGAAGTGCATTGAAGGGCATTCAATTAAGCTTCACTAGAGCTGCATTGGCAACCACCAGACAACTTAGTTTGTTATTTCTGTTGCTTTTCATTCTACTCTTAGAATACTTGGGTTATTGGTGAACCCGGTTATAAAAACCAAATAGGTTTCTTTGGTGAGCCTACTTAAAACCAAAGTGTAGAGGTTCTAGGTGAGCCTGTGAAAACATAGTGTTGGGTTTCTTTGGTGATCCCTTTCAAAACCAAAGTGTAGAGGTTGGGATTGTGAGCCTGAAAAATTATCCGACTGTATTCCGGTTTGGAGGATATAGTGGAAATCCCGAGTGGTGAACTTGGGTAGTGGACGTAGGAGCTGGGTTGCTCTAAACCACTCTAAACTTGTTTTGTTTGTGTTGTGCTTTACTTACTTTTCAGCTTCCACACTTAATTCTGATTAACACAACACTCAACCACTAAAAAGAATTACTTATGCACATATTTGTAAGAAATTTTGTAATTCCCAATTCAACCCCCTCTTGGGAAAAGCCACATGGGCAACATGATGGTTCATATCTTCTTCGGCTTTGTTGCATACACTTTAGTTTGGGAACCATCCTTATTGTCCTCATGCCTTTTAGTTGTTATAATTCTCGTGCCATCCATTTTACTCGTAGTTGTTTTTCTTAAAATAAAAGTGATATTGATATTACTTATAGTGTCAAAGCATTTCTTCCCATCCAACTGATTAGACTTTGTTGCAGATACTGATAAAATGCTACACTTTCAATTAATACTAGGCAAACTCTAAATTTAATAGCTTTCATGAGTTTGAGAAGGGTTGTTAGAGATGTTGGATATAGACAAAATGCTGATATGTAATGCTTTATTTGAGCTGCTGCTCCAATGTATGTCCAACTTTTTATATTTAGTTGATAGATTCATATCATCTGGTGTACTACAAGCTTGTATTAAAGTTTCTTGGTTTACATCTAGTCAAAACTGGTGATATTGGTATTTGTAAAATTCAGGATAATAATTCATTTTTCATTATTTTTTTAATTATTCAATTTTAGCAACCGATTTTGCAACAGATTTTTCTTATTTTTCAGAATTTTTTTTTAGCAACCGATTTTGCAATCGATTTTTTTTTAAAATTTTTCAAAAAAATTTTAGCAACCAATTTTGCAACCGATTTTTTTTTTATTTTCTAAATTTTTTTAGCAACCGATTTTGCAACCGATTTGCAACCGATTTTTTTTTTATTTTTCAAAAAAAAATTTAGCAACCGATTTTGCAACCACTTTTTTTTATTTTTTAGAATTTTTTTAGCAACCAATTTTGCAACCGATTTTTTTTATTTTTTAGAAATTTTTTTTAGCAACCAATTTTGCAACCGATTTTTTTTTCAGAAATTTTTTTTTAAAAAAATTAAATAAAATTCGATTGCTAAATCGGTTGCAAAATTTCGCAACTGAAAAAAATCAATCACAAATTTTTGCAACCTATGATTTTGCAACCGACTAATTTCGGTTGTAAAATCGGTTGCAAAAAAATTTAGCAACCGATTTTTATTTATTAGCAACCAAAAAATCGGTTGCTAAAACTGGTTTTTCTTGTAGTGAGACTCTCATGCATGTAGCCTTGCTAGAGAAGGATTTTTGGGCATTTAAAATTGATCAGAGAATTTTCAAAAAATGCCATGTGGAATTTCTTTTAAAGAGAATTTAGAATAGGAAAAAATTCTGATCAAATAATGTACATCCTTCTACTTAAAGTAGGACACACACCCATTCATGCATAACCAGAAATCCTTGCATGCGCCAACTCCTTTCCTAGCATTCCATGCCTAAAATAAAAGCCAATAAATGCCTTAAAAATATTGCTGATGTAGATGAAGAGCCCCTCTTCATGCCACATGTATCCTCCGTTAAAGAAGGTTTCCTCTTCCATTCTCATGCCAAAAATGCATCATGCACCCTCCTATAATTTAGGCATCTAGCTAGAGTCCCATCAAGTTGGGACTCTTGATTCAGACATGTAGCTAGGAATCTGGGTACAATATTTGGCTGCCCCCTCTATGCTAACTCGGATCCAAACCCCAATAAACCATAAGTGTAATTAGGTTTGATCAATTTGCAAGATTCAAGCCCAAATCAAAATTGATTCAAGGAGCTAGTGTTTCCACATGTGCTAGCATGCTTACTGGTTATCCTAATTGGATCCAAATTTCTAATCAACCATATAAAATGGGTTCTTAGCTAATTCTTTAATGTGAGTGACCCTTTGGATTTCTATCTAGCTAGTAGTAGGTCCGGGTGCATCTTGATCTAATTTAATTAGACCACTTGTAATTGATAAACGTCTAAACTATGCCAACCCCTGTTGCCAAATTAGAACCCTTTCTAATTGACTGATGAATTAATCATTTTAATTCATGAAAACCTACAAGACAAGATTGGCATCTAATAATGTATCATGCTTATCTGAAAGATGTGGAATTTGGTAGAAATATCAAATAAACCTTTTAATAATGAGTTACCATACAATTCCATTCTTCGATCATCTTGTACCTCGAATATGTTTGAGTATGGAAACATGTCAAATTCACTAACATACTTCTTTCAATTATCCATCAATTAGCGATGACTCAATGATGAAATATTAGAAACCTTTTTAATATTCATCCTACTCTGACCAGAGATTTTCAGAATTATCTAGAGATGATAACATATAGGATGACATCTTCTCTTACTATGAGCGATCAATTCTTTGTTGACCTACTTGCAACCTCTATATACATTCCTCCATATCCTAAACGCCCCGTTTATGACTTAATTATTATAAGTGAGTATGAACCAAAACATGGATTTTCATGCACAAGGTTTCATGATGATTCAGGTTTAAGGATCACTTGCATAACTCCCACTTAGAGAATCATCTTTTAATATACATATAAGGATCCATAAGATGTTCTCTTTCAGTGGATCAATTCAATGAACTCATTCCCTAATGAGTTCCCATATTCTTATATTAGTGTCCTACACAAGTAGGTTGTAAGATCAACTACTCTCTCCATCGAGTATATATAGGATGTGGCGGTCTATCTGGAATATTGATCCCCAACTCAATGCTCCTATGACCAGGAATATTTTAGATTAGGATTTTAGGATTTTAGATTTCACATACATGAACTCTTTTCATATTCTTTAAAATCATTGTCCTAATCTATGGGATTCATCATAATCTTAGTTAAATATGGTAAGATGCACCTATAATGATGAATCATAATGTCTCAATTCATAAACATATGAATATTAATATAATATAAATTAAAAAATTATTTAGAAAAGTTCTATCACATTACTTATGTGTTTGTATGACATTATTCTTTTTTTTTGGTAAGGCGGATGCTTCACTCAACAATCCTAGAATGAATATATCCAAAGAAGTCAGAAAAAATACAATCATGGAAACCCAAAGGTGAATCAACCAACCCCATCCACAAAATAGGTCCTGAATGAGTGCAACGAAGGAGGCCATCCAATCCACAGCCGAATTGGCCTCCCTGTAGATGTGCCTGCCCATAACTGAGGAACAACCCTGCAACTAGAGTGCGATATCCAGAATCAAGGGGTGAGCAGAAGCAGAGTTAGCCTCCCCCTTGATCCATGAAACCATAATAGCAGAGTCCCCCTCAATAATTAAATGCTAAGTCCTGAGATAGCAACATGCATACTGAATCCTAGCCCTCACTACCGTAAGCTTAGCCTAAATAACAGAAGACTCAACCAGGTGACATCCTCCAGCTGCAATGATATCAAGACTCGAACTCCAGATCACAAATGCTGCACCACCATCAGCTCCTCTGACACTCCTATCAAAATTGACCTTGACATATGATGGAGGGGGGCTCCCAAAAAATAAAAACCCTCCGGAGCGCTCTAAGAGCAAGGCTAGAACCCTAGATCTCCGTAGATGTCAAGGTCAAGAGCGAAACTCCTCCATATGAGCCTAAGCTCACTCAACCAACACTCTGGTAAAATACCTAGAAGAGCCGAAGATAAGGGTGTTCCGAGAAAGCCAGATGTGGTAAGCCAAATAAGCAGGAAGACTGGAGCTGAAGGGGAGAAAAGAAAACCTGAGAACATCTAAAAAGGCATCTACCAAATCCCTAGATTGAGGACTCATGAAATCCATCCCTAAAGACAACCAGATACGCTGAGCTCTAGGACAAGTGAATAACACATACTCCATAGTCTCAGTATGAACCTCGCAAGCTGGGCAGAAAGTAGGAAGATCCATCCCTCTAGACTGAAGGAGAACCCTGGTCGGGAGATGACGCCAGGCAACTTTCCACAAGAAGAGGGCTACTCTGGGATGCACATGAAGAGACCAGATCCATCCAATCTGACAACTCTGCTGAGGCTTCACCCGGAACATAGGATAAAGGTCAGACATAGGAGCTCTACTCAACACCGAAGACCTCCATACCCAAATATTCATACAGGGATACGTCGTCAGAACAATAGAAAGAACCCGCTCCCCTAAGATAACCCCAAAGGTCCGAACAACCAAAGCATAACTCCAATGGGATCCATCAGGGGACATGAGATCAGCAACAGATCTGATGACCAGTCCATCCATCACAATGAAGGTAGGCCAGCGGGCTAAAAAAAATTCAGAGATCTATGGATCATCCATAAAACTAATCGAAGAACCATCACCAATGACCCACCTCAAGTATGGAATAATTACAGGAGCAATCCGAGACATCTCTCTCCAAATGACAGATCCCCGACGAGGCACAAAACCCTTAGCATCCAGTGCCGTGGTCAGGGATCCATATCGAAATCTCATTATAGAAGTCCATATAGTCTCCGGGCCCAGCAAGAATCTAAAAATATGCCTCGTAATACAGGCTTCCCTCATAGCTCCCAAAGAATGGATACCCATACCACCATCCTTAGTTGGTTAGTAGACCACACTCCATCCCAATAAGTGAACCTCACTGAGAAGCCGAAGAAGATCAAAGAAAAAAATGGATATTTTGCTCCACCTTCGAGATGATAGACCTGGGAATAACAACATTGGAGAGCAAGAACACCGAAAGGGAGGTGAGAACATACCTAATAAAGGTCAACCGACCCATGGAAGAGAGTACTCGACTCTGCCAACCCTCCACCCTCTCCCGAATTGCCACGACCACCCTCCGACAGTCTGAGCTCTGTAACCTCCCACCCGAGATAGGAACTCCCAAATACTGCAAACACCCATCCTGAATAGCAATGCCCAAAGTCTCCTGAATGGAACATCGAAGCTTGACAGGAGTTTTCAGACTGAATCGGATCTTCAATTTAAGCAAATTCACTCTCTGGCCCGAGTACATACAATAAAGCTCCAACACAGACCTAAAACCTGCCACCGATGACAAAGAAGCTTGACCCAAGAGAAGATAATCATCTGCAAAAAGCAAACACGAGATCGGGGAAGCACCAGGAGCGGGGCAATACAATCGAATCGCTGATTCCCGCACCACCACTCGTAAAGCTCGGAGAGAGCATCAGCACATAAGATAAACAAGAAAAGAGAGAGAGGGCAATCTTGGCAAAAACCAACAGTAGAATGGAAGAAACTCGAAGGTGTCCCTGATGTGAGACTAATTATGCATGCCAATTATTTTTCATGTATTAGGCATTAAGTTAGGAGTTTGTATCCCAAATTTCAAGCCAAGTTATTAAGTAGAGAATTCTATAAAATTTTTGAAAGCACAAGCATGCAGAACTAAACCCTAAAAGTGAAGAAACAGGACTGCCAAGGCTAAGAAGCCCTAGTTATGACTAGCTCTTCTGCAATACCACTACTAGAGGAGTTTAGGGGGTGTACCTGGCAGAGATTTGGAGATCAATTTGTGAAGAGTTTGCTCTACGCTTTCAGATGCGGCCTGGAAAAATAAGTCAAAGACCCTGTGAATTCACGGCTTTCAATTCGGTGGCTCGAAAGCTTGTCGATTGGAATCTTGGATTCGTGAACTCTGAGGGACTTGCAAATCACCTAACAAGGGTTAGAAGTCAGAGAAGAAACAAGTTTGAAGGCTAAATAAAGCAAAGGGATGGAAGGCATAGAAGTGGGTGGCTAAGAGATGAAGAGGCAGGCGGCTTGGAGGCAGGGTGCAGGGATTACACAGATACCCTGAGGGATCACATAGTTATCCTTAATCACACAAATTCACTCAAAATTCATACCAAGAGTTGAGAAGAACTCAAGAATGTTTTCATATTCATTAACATCCAATATACATGAGAGGGGGAGCCTTTAAATAGCCTTACAAACTTGGGCTCCAAGTAAGGGCATACAAGAGCATTCTCACTAATCCTTTTCCTACTTAAATACATAGAGATCTCCTCTTCCAAATAGGTTCAAACTCCTTCTCACAGGATTTCTCCTCTCCTTCTCTTTGACTTGGTCCAAGGGAGGTGACCATAAGTGGGGTGCCAACATGAGAGGTGACCATAAGGAGAGCACTGAATTTGAGGATGGGCCAGGACTTTGGGCGGCCCATTTCAGTGCTGGACAGGCTCTAGGGTTCTCCTAGGGTCATCTCCTCCTGGTGAGCTGATGTACTTGTCATACAGGTCTTCAATGATAGCTCTAACACTCCTTCCATGCTTTCCAAGTGGCACAATTATGTGGATGATTGGATTCCTTATAGTGGTTAGGGTATTATGCTAACTTGCTTCATAAGGGACTTGAATCTTCTTACAAAATTGGACTGGACTCATAAAATTCAAAACTTACAGGACTCATAAGGCTCACTAAGCATCCAAAACTTGACTCAATACTCTAATTACAGGACTCAAATGTAAAAAGGCCCAAAATGAGATTCAAAGACTAAAATACAGACTCAAGTATAGCAAAGCCTATAAAACAAAACTCATGATGCAAATACAGTACTTAAATGGCTAACACAGCCAGATTATTGGACTCAAAGATAAAATTGAAATCATGGCTAAAGGACTCAAAACTCAGGGATCAATAGTAAACTAGGGTTGACCTAATATCCCTATTAATTATCCCTGGGTAGGAGGAACTCGACCCTGTCAAGTATAGGGTAGTCTGATGCTAGCAGTAAGTCTGGGTGTAGGTGCTATGGGTCCTCTCGAGTAATCCATGAATCGCCAAATTCTAGTCGACCTTACCATCGGACCAGGTAGTGTTGCTAGCCACTACCCCCGGGTCATGATAGCTTGATCATCCAAGATACGCTTGATCCGTATTCCTTTCTTAGGCAAATTTAGTGGACACTCAGGTAAGACTTCTCTCTCAAAGGATGGGTGAGGTCCAAAAATCTCACTAGGAATCACTACCAATTTCCTATACTCAACCAAGTTCGTAATATTAAAGGTAGAGCTAATGCCTAAATCCAAGAGCAGATCAAACACATAGGCATTGGTTCCACTTTCTTTATCACTCTAAAGGTTTAACTCTACAAGCATGAAGCTTCTTAACCATAATAGAATTTTTTACATTAAATTCTTTGGCTTTCTTTCGAGAATTAGCCAGTTTTTATAGATTTCATTACTTAAATTAATCTTTTGGATAATGTCCTGATGCAAATACTGTACAGAGGTCAATGCAGGTGTAGACAAATGAATAAGATTTGGGGACTTATTGGACTCAAAACCAACACTTAATAGACTTGACTAGGCATTTCTATTGAAAAAATTTTATTGGACTCTTTGGGCTAAACCTAACAGATCATAGGTTCTCTAGGTTTAACCCTGGTGTGGCATGCACATGAAAATTTACAATAAATTTCTAGTAAATGCCATAAAGTATACCAGAAATACGATGCAAACCTAACATGCACAAGGAATGTATGAAACATGCTTACTTCGACAAAATGCAGTCTAGTGGTTAGATAAACATGAGAAGCTTCAGAAAAGGGAAAAAATAAGAGATAGATTCAGGGTGAGTTTGGTAGGGTGGGAAGTAAGAAAAGGGGTTGGGGTCGATCGGATAGAATAGGATGTAAGAAGGGGTGTCAGGGATTAATCCTAGACTAATGAGGTTGACCTTATGGGGTTGATGTCTGTTGCCCAGAAATGAAGCCCAAGAGGGGGGTGAATTGGGTCTTTTAAAAAATTAACACAATAAAATGAAGGTCCAGTGGTGCTTGTGAGCAATAATAAATTTGATGCAAGATGATAGCAATAATTAAAGAGTACGAGAGAAAAAGAGCAATCACACACAAACACAAAGTTTATAGTGGTTCGGTGCAAACCTAGCACCTACATCCACTCCCCAAGCCACCCTTGGGAATTTCACTATAATCCACACCAGATTACAGTTGACTTGTTTTCACAAGGCTCACAAGTCAAAACCTAAGTTGGTTTTGTCACCTAGGCTTACCAACAAACCTAAATACTTGTTTTGTCTTTGGGCTCACAAGTTAACCCTAGTTGGTTTTGTCCCTTTGGCTCACCAACAAACCACAATAACCTTCTTTCAAGACACCCTTGAAAGCAAGGTCAAATCATAATTAAAACAGATATGAAATTTAAAAGCTACAACAAACTCTCTTCAAGAGTAGATTGGAATCTTTGAAGCTCAAAAGGATGCTTTGTCTTCACTCTTCTTCAAGGTGCCTCTTTTTGGAATGAAGTAAGGATGAGCTAGTAGGCTTTTCAGTGGAATCAAGCTAAAAGAGACTTTTGATTTGAAGTTTGGAGAGAATATTGGCTTTATGGCTTTTGAGTGGACTTGAATGCTCTTGAATAGACTTCTCTTCACTTCTCTCTTGCTTTCTCTTGCTTTAAAATGAGGTTGGTGGAGCTTAAATACACCAAAAACCTTCTAAAAATGGTTTGTGACCGTTGGAGCATTGGAAATAGCCGTTTGGAGCTTAAAAACCAAGTTCTGCAAGCCAGAAAAATAGATCCGTTAGAGCTGTCAGGCTGCAAGTGTCGACACTTGGCTGTCAGGTGTCGACACTTGGCTGTCAGGTATCGACACTTGATTTCTGGGTGTCGACACTTGAACATTCAAGTGTCGACACTTGATGCACAGGTGTCGACACTTGACACAAAAATCCTCAAAACAACAAAGTTCTGTATTTTCAAAAATCTCAGGCCTTGAGTCGACACTTGGAACCTAAGTGTCGACACTTGGTGTCGACACTTGAATATAGGTGTCGACACTTGGCGTGCCAAGGATTTTTGTCCGTGCCAAATGCTGAAGTGTCGACACTTGACTGTCCAGGTGTCGACACTTGAGACTGAAAACATCCAGATTCAAGTATAAATGCCTCGAAAATAAAAATAAAATTCATGAATACATAAACACATAATAGTTAAACAATTATATGCCCTTTTTCAATGAAGAGGATGCCCGGATATGTGAGAATTGCTCCGTGCCATTACGTGCCATACACCATAAGTTTTTGGAATTTTGAGGTGCTTTCTTCCTGAAAACTCATAACTTGAAATCCTCATTAGAATACAATATGCACTCAATGTTTTGTTATTCATCAAAATCACTGGGTGGAGCCAACAATCTCCCCCTTTTTGATGATGACAAAACCTTGAGAAAAAGAGGCAATATAGTTCAAACTTTAATCATTTAATTTATAAATATGAATTTTAGTCACAATAGAGGCAAAAACTTTATAGATAGGAGGAAACAATCTCCCTCTTAATTAGATACTTCTTATTAAGGTAAACTTCAAAGATTCTTGCAAGGTGAAATCAATATAATCAAACAATACACCTTTTTCTCAATAAAATCAAAATCAATACTTTTTCACTCCCTTTTTGTCAATCATAAGAAAGGGGAATAACCTCCCCCTCACAATGAGCATGGATACAAAAAGATAGTAGAGAAACAAATATCATAGATATCAAAGCTGAAATTATGCTAATATCAAAGAGTATCAGAGTTAAAATATACCATTATAAAGAGTATCAGAGCCAAAGAATAGTAAACTGAAGCACAAAATCTTCAAGATAACAGAGTACTGAACAGAAACACACTATATATAAGATAAATTTTCAGTACAAAAGAGCTGAAACATACATATATCATAGAGTCAAATAAGTATCAAACATATAGCAAATAGACATCTGTGAGGCTAATCCTCATCAGATGGAACATCAAGACTGAAAGGAGCACTGATCCTAGATCTGGTGGCTAATGCCCTAGGAGGTGCTAAAGCTCTAAGACTCCTAGTACGGCCGGCAGGACCAAAGGCGGGT
Source organism: Areca catechu (assembly GCA_021397845.1). NCBI lineage: Eukaryota > Viridiplantae > Streptophyta > Magnoliopsida > Arecales > Arecaceae > Areca > Areca catechu. Next base: position 182,887,151 of record CM038051.1, read on the forward strand.
ACAACCCTAGAAGATCTAGTAGAAGGAGGTGAAAGACGATCAGCTGGTGCAATAAGATCCGGTGTGAAGTCAACCAAGGCAGTAGTAGGAGCTGGTGTAGTAGGAGGATCTCGACTGACCACCTCATAAGCATCAGCACCGCCAACACTGTCGCTGTCACTGCCCACTACCTCTGTAGCTCTGTCAACATCCTGATCACCACCCTCAGCATAATCAGCATGGTCGCTCTGGTGATCGTCGCCATCATCATCATCATCGTCATCATCATCAGATCGAGCAAGTGCAGGTGCTGCAGGAGGTATAAATGATCTCAACAGACTCTCAATGCGAGTAAATCCCTCCTCCATGGATCTGCGAATCTCAGCATGCTCCGAGGTAGTATGTGCTCGTAGAAGCTCGACCTCGCAACGCAGCTGAGTCACCTCACCTCTGATCTCTGAGAACTGTGCTCTGGCATGCTCCTCAAAAGATAGTCCTGTAGATGGTGGTGGAGGAGCTGAAGCATCAGGAGACAGGTGCTCTGCCTGTGTCGATGGTACATCTACTGGAGGAAGAACTGCTGGCTCAGATGGTCCAGCCTCAGCCTCTCGAAACTCGTCCTCCTCATCTGGCTCCTGGCCAGACTCTCTGCGAATCCATCGACCTCCAACTATCCTGTATCCCATCCGGTGCAATGACCTCTCATCGTACACATCCGTGTGCAGTATCTCCTTGGGGATCTCCCCCTCCAATGATACTCCACAAGCTCTGAAAAGTCGGGTCAGTGCCATGCCGTATGGCAAACAGTGTCGGCACTGAGTGGCAGCATCATACATCTGTGACAGCATCAGAGTGGGTAAATCTATCTGTCTCCTCTCAATCAGACTGGTCATCACCATCAGCTCCCTCTCGGTGATGAAATCGAATCTGCCAGTCTTCGGTAGTAGGATCCGTGCAGTAATATGGTGCAGCAGGCGCATCTCTAATGATAACTGGTTCGCGGTAACCACTGAAATACCGCGAACATCCTCTCGCTCAAGGATGCACCTGAATGCCGCCTCTCTATCATCTACAGAAAAGGCACAGACTCCTCTCTGGGGTATCTCCCATACACGGCTCAGAAGCTCATCAGTCAAAGAGATCTGAATACCCCTGACGGATGTCGTCCACAATAGTCGTCGACAGTCCAGTGCACCGTAGAACTCCCTCACTAGGTGAGGATAGTATCTCTCCTGCATGGTGCAGAAGGGTACTAGTCCTGCATCTGTGAGTATCTCCCTAATGCCAAAGTGGTGCCTGTCGAAGCACTGCAAGTCAACTCTCCTCCCTGAAGCTACAGACTTCCCTGCCATCCTCTCTGCAGGGGGGAGCTCGGTGTGGCTGTACTGCTCGGCTGTGCAGGATCAAATCTGGCCTTCGATCTCCTCTCAGTACCATGACTGGGCCTCGCCCTAACTGCAAGTCTCTTCCTAGGACCCATTACAGCCAACTGACCAGGAAGAAGAAAGAAAGGTTTAGAACAAGGGACTGGCCATAGGTTGAGATTTAAACAAAAGGTTCAGATAGGTTTCGAAAACCAGAATCAACAAAGTTTGAAAAATATATTTTGATCAAATGATAAATTTTTGAGCAAAATTTGTAGGAAAAATTTTTGTTAGGTAGAACACATTTGAATCTTTGGAAAAATAATTTTTGTAAGGTCTAAAGATAAAAACATGTGGGATTTGGATCTAAACACTTAGGGTTTTAGCAAATAGGCGAAAATGTCGCAAATGTATCACGAAAAACCTTTCCAAATAGTCAATAAATAAATTTAGTAAACTTAATTTAGATGAAAACCCAATTTATTTTGCCCAAAATTAATGAAACAGTGATTTTTACAAAAAGGGATGAAAAACGGTCAAAAGATGAGGGAAATCTGAGAAAAACAAATCTAAAACATTATTTCCTCAAATGGAGTTTTAGAAATTCATTAAAACACGCAAAAATCTGGTTAGATTCAAGAAAAATATTTGGAAAACCAAAACATGGTTGTTTGGTTCGAAAACAACAAAATTAAAAAACAAAGAAAAATAAAACGAAATTAGAAAGGAGAAATACCTGATTTGTGAAGGATTGAGGGGTGAAAGGATGGATTTGGACAGAGGGGACCACTGTTCCAAGAAATCAGGGGGGAAGAAGATTTCAAAAAATCATCGTTCGGTCCGATTAAAAACAGTTTCAGATTCGCAAGTGTCGACACTTCGGATTTGTCAAGTGTCGACACTTGGTCAGGTGTCGACACTTGACACTTTCCAAGTGTCGACACTTGGCCAAAAAATTCGAGAAAATCGGAAAAAAATAGGAAAAATTTTGACAAAGTTTTGGGGTTTTAAACAATAGGTTTTGAGCTTTAGGATTTAGGTAAAAAAGATACTAAGAGAGTTCTAGGAGAATGGATCAATGACACCTAACTCTCTTCTAATCAGACAGAACCTATCCTCACTCAAAGGCTTTGTAAACACATCAGCTAACTGATCATTAGTACAAACAAAATCAAGAATTACATTAGAGTTTTGTACATGATCTCTTATAAAATGATGTCTTATTTCAATGTGTTTACTTCTTGAATGTTGCACAGGATTTTTAGATAGGTTGATTGCACTAGTATTGTCACATCTTATGGGTGTCTTAGTTAGTTTAATGCCAAAATCTTCGAGTTGTTGTTTGATCCAGAGGATTTGAGCACAACAGCTCCCAGCTGCTATATATTCGGCTTCCGCCGTAGATAGAGCAACTGAGTTCTGTTTCTTGCTACTCCAGGAGATCAAATTTACTCCAAGAAACTGACAGGTTCCACTAGTACTTTTACGATCAAGTTTACACCCAGCAAAGTCAGCATCAGAATAAGCAATTAAATCAAATGAAGAATCTCTAGAGTACCATAAACCAATTTCAATAGAGCCAGATAGATATCTAAGTATGCGTTTAACAGCCAAAAGATGAGACTCTTTAGGATTAGACTGATATCTAGCACACATACAGACACTAAACATGATATCTGGCCTACTGGCAGTAAGATATAACAATGAACCAATCATGCCACGATATAATTTTTGGTCTATAGACTTACCTGATTCGTCCTTGTCAAGTCTACATGTAGAGCTCATAGGGGTACCTAACGGCTTAGTGTTCTCCATCCCAAACTTCTTGAGTATTTCTCTTGTGTATTTTGTTTGGTTGATGAAGATCCCCTCTTTGGTTTGCCTTATCTGGAGTCCGAGGAAGAAATTCAGTTCTCCCATCATGCTCATCTCGAACTCACCCTGCATTAATCTTGCAAAATCTTGACAAAGAGATTCATTAGTAGCACCAAATATTATATCATCAACATAGATTTGTACTACTAAGAGATCATCATTCTTTTTCTTTAAAAATAAAGTTTTATTACATTACCTCTAGTAAAATCATTTTTCAGCAAAAAGGAGCTTAAACGATCATACCAAGCTCTTGGAGCTTGTTTTAATCCATATAAAGCTTTATGAAGTTTATAAACATGATTTGGAAATTCAGAACTTTCAAAACCAGGGGGTTGTTCAACATAAACTTCTTCTTCAATTAATCCATTTAAAAAGGCACTTTTAACATCCATCTGATATAGTTTAAAATTCATGAAACAAGAAAAAGCCAACAATAGCCTAATTGCCTCAAGTCTAGCCACAGGAGCAAAGGTTTCATCAAAATCTATCCCTTCCTCCTGATTGTATCCTTTGGCAACTAGTCTAGCTTTATTTCTAATTACTATTCCATTTTCATCAAGTTTATTTCGAAAAACCCATTTTGTGCCAATAATTGATGTGTTTGAAGGCCTATCCACTAGTGTCCAAACATTGTTCCTTTTAAATTGATTAAGTTCATCTTGCATAGCATTTATCCAATTACTATCACATTCAGCTTCCTCAATAGTTTTAGGTTCAATTTGAGACACAAAAGCTAAGTAATCACAAATATTTCTAAGAGATGATCGAGTACTTACACCTTTAGATGGATCACCTATAATTAGTTCTTTTGGGTGTCCATGAGCATACCTCCATTCTTTTGGTAATGGATCAACAGTTGATGTATTTTCATCACCTTGTGCTTGATCTCCGTCAGTGTTTTGATCATCATTCTGTTCCTTGGTAAGTCCTTCATTGTTGTTTATTTCTTCAGTTTTCTTGCTACCTGATTCATCAAAAAGTACATCTTCTTTTCTTGAAGATTTTTGGTTAGTTTCATCAAATACCACATGAATGGATTCTTCAACAACAAGTGTCCTTCTGTTGAAGACCCTGTATGCCTTACTAGATGTGGAGTAGCCTAGAAAGACTCCCTCATCTGATTTGGCATCAAATTTACTTAGATTATCTTTACCATTGTTTAAGATGAAACAACGGCATCCAAAAATATGAAAATAACGGATTGAAGGTTTTCTACCCTTCCAAAGCTCATAAGGGGTTTTCTTTAAAATCGGTCGAATTAAAACTCGATTTAAAATATAGCATGCAGTATTTATGGCTTCCGCCCAAAAGTATCTAGGTAAATCATTTTCACAAAGCATGGTGCGTGCCATTTCTTCAAGAGTTCTATTTTTTCTTTCTACTACCCCATTTTGTTGAGGTGTCCTAGGTGCAGAAAAATTGTGATGAATTTCATTTTCAATACAGAATTTATTAAAATCGGCATTTTCAAATTCAGTTCCATGATCACTTCTTAAAGATATTACTGAAACACCTTTTTCATTTAAAACTCTTTTGTGAAATCTAATAAATTCAAAAAATGTTTCATCTTTATGTGCTAAAAACATGACCCAAGTAAAACGTGAGAAATCATCTACAATGACTAGACCAAACTTCTTACCTCCCAAACTAGATGTTCTAGTAGGCCCAAAGAGGTCCATATGAAGCAATTCCAAAGGTCTAGATGTAGAGATTACTCCTTTTGGTTTGAAAGAAGATTTTGTTTGTTTTCCAAGTTGACATACTGCAAATCTTATCTTTTTCAAAATTGAGTTTAGGCAAATCTTTTACTAAATTTTTTTGCTAAGTTTTGAAATTAAATGCATGCTTGCATGTCCTAGTCTACGATGCCAAAGCCAACTAGTTTCATCGATCTTGGCTTCCATTGCCACTAGACATTGACCTTTCTGAATAGGGAGATCATCAAGATCAACCATATAAATATTGCCATGCCTATGACCGATGAACTTAATGCCATTGTCATCTAGACTAGAAACAATGCACAAAGAAGATTCAAAAACAACTTTAAAATTTTTGTCACAAAATTGACTAATGCTAAGCAAGTTATGTTTTAATCCATCAACATATAAAACATTATCAATATAAGAGTAGGGGTGATATGGATTTTACCAATACCGATTATTTTGCCCTTTCCATTATCACCAAAAGTTACATTGCCACCATTTTGATATGTGAGTGATGAGAACTGCTCCACATCTCCTGTCATATGCCTTGAGCAACCGCTATCAAGGTACCACATTCTTTTCTTGTTGGTTGCAAGGCATACCTGCAATAAAGATCAAGTGGAGACTTTAGGTACCCAAGCCATCTTGGGTCCTTTTTGGTTAGTGGCATTGGTTCCTTTTGGAACCCAAACTTTCTTAGTGTTATTTAATTTTCTTTGTTGCACATATAAGATTTATGTCCTTTAATACCACAAGTATAGCATGTAATGGATGAAGATGCAGGCACAAAGAAATTTTTAAAGAGTTTCTGTTTCTTATGAGTTCTGAATCCTAATCCAGCTTTGTCAAATACTGCTCTTTGGTTATTTAATAGTAAATTTAATTTTTCAGAACTGTAAGTAAATTTTTCAACAAAAGGTTTTAGTTTTTGATTTCTTCTTTATATCTTTTGTTTTCTATTAAAATTTCTTTGCTTTGTCTTGACAATTTTTCATTTGAAAGTAAGTTACTTTTCTTTTCAAATATATCCTTTTCTTTTTCAAGAGCCATAATCTTATCATTTAAATTTTTATTTTGTATTAGAAGGTATTCATTTTCATTTGAAAGGTGTTGTTTGTTTTAGCTAGTTCCAGATTTTGCTTCTTTAAGTCTTTATGTTTTGACTTTAATTTTTGAAATTCTATGACTAGTTCATCAAAAATCTCATGAAGCTCATCAAAAGTTAATTCATTTTCGGTTTCAGAACATACCTCTTCTTGATCGGCCATCAGACAGAAATTTGCTACTTCCTGCTGTTCTTCCTCAGAGCTGGAGTCTTCACTTTCACTCCAGGTTGCCATCATGGCTTTCTTTCTCAGCTTTCTTCTGCTTTTCTTTAACAAGGGGCAGTCTACCTTGAAATGCCCGGGTTTCTTACACTCAAAACATGTGGGCTGCTCCTCCTTCTTTTCCTTGTCTTTTTCCTTACTCGGCTCACCTTTCAGAGGTTTCTTTTTGTAGTTGAACTTTTTCTTCCTCATAAACCTTCTGAATTTCCTTGCTAACATAGCCGTTTCATCTTCTTCGTCATCCTCTTCAGAGTCTTCGCTTGAGTCCTCTCTAGTAGTAGATTTGAACGCGATCGTCTTCTTCTTTTTATCCACCTCTCCGTTCTTTTGTTTGAGGGATAGCTCATAAGTCATCAAGGAACCCAACAGTTGTTCTAGTGGGAGAGTGTTGACATCTTTAGCTTCTTCAATTGCAGTGACCTTTGCATCCCATGAAGCTGGTAGAGACCTGAGAAGTTTATTCACAAGGTCACCGTTAGAAATTATTTTTCCTAGACTTCTCATGCCATTCACAATGTTTGTGAACCTAGTATACATCTCACTGATAGACTCAGTAGGTTCCATTTTAAACATTTCATATGTGTGAATTAGCATGTTAACCTTGGTGGTTTTCACTTGGTGTGTACCCTCATGGGTAACCTCAAGTGTATCCCAAATCTCCTTTGCGGAGAGACAGTTTGATATTCTATTAAACTCACTAGGATCAAGAGAGCAAAATAAAAGGTTCATTGCCTTAGCATTAAGCTCAATTTGCTTAATGTCATTCTCATCCCAATCATCTTCCATTTTTGGAGTGAGAATGCCATTAATCATCATTGTAGGCTGATGAGGACCTTTTACAATTATTCTCCACAAATTATAATCAAGAGCTTGTATAAATATGCGCATGCGTGTCTTCCAGTATGTGTAATTGTGCCATTAAAAAGTGGGGGTCAGTTTGAAGCTTGACCTTCAACAATACCCATGCCTATTGGGGCTGCCTTGATCTTTTACTCAAGATCCTTGGACCTACAAGAGAGTACCGGTGCTCTGATACCACTTGTTGTCTAAAAATGGAGCCCAAGAGGGGGGGTGAATTGGGTCTTTTAAAAAATTAACACAATAAAATGAAGGTCCAGTGGTGCTTGTGAGCAATAATAAATTTGATGCAAGATGATAGCAATAATTAAAGAGTACGAGAGGAAAAGAGCAATCACACACAAACACAAAGTTTATAGTGGTTCGGTGCAAACCTAGCACCTACATCCACTCTCCAAGCCACCCTTGGGAATTCCACTATAATCCACACCAGATTATAGTTGACTTATTTTTCACAAGGCTCACAAGTCAAAACCTAAGTTGGTTTTGTCACCTAGGCTTACCAACAAACCTAAATACTTGTTTTGTCTTTGGGCTCACAAGTTAACCCTAGTTGGTTTTGTCCCTTTGGCTCACCAACAAACCACAATAACCTTCTTTCAAGACACCCTTGAAAGCAAGGTCAAATCACAATTAAAACAGATATGAAATTTAAAAGCTACAACAAACTCTCTTCAAGAGTAGATTGGAATCTTTGAAGCTCAAAAGGATGCTTTGTCTTCACTCTTCTTCAAGGTGCCTCTTTTTGGAATGAAGTAAGGATGAGCTAGTAGGCTTTTCAGTGGAATCAAGCTAAAAGAGACTTTTTGATTTGAAGTTTGGAGAGAATATTGGCTTTATGGCTTTTGAATGGACTTGAATGCTCTTGAATAGACTTCTCTTCACTTTTCTCTTGCTTTCTCTTGCTTTAAAATGAGGTTGGTGGAGCTTAAATACACCAAAAACCTTCTAAAAATGGTTTGTGACCGTTGGAGCATTGGAAATAGTCGTTTGGAGCTTAAAAACCAAGTTCTGCAAGCCAGAAAAATAGATCTGTTCGAGCTGTCAGGCTACAAGTGTCGACACTTGGCTGTCAGGTGTCAACACTTGATTTCTGGGTGTCGATACTTGAATATTCAAGTGTCGACACTTGATGCACAGGTGTCGACACTTGACACAAAAATCCTCAAAATAACAAAGTTCTGTATTTTCAAAAATCTCAGGCCTTGAGTCGACACTTGGAACCTAAGTGTCGACACTTGGTATCAACACTTGAATATAGGTGTCGACACTTGGCGTGCCAAGAATTTTGTCCGTGCCAAATGCTGAAGTGTCAACACTTGACTGTCCAGGTGTCGATACTTGAGACTGAAAACATCCAGATTCAAGTGTAAATGCCTCGAAAACAAAAATAAAATTCATGAATACATAAACACATAATAGTTAAACAATTATATACCCTTTTTCAATGAAGAAGATGCCCGGATATGCGAGAATTACTCCATGCCATTACGTGCCATACACCATAAGTTTTTGAAATTTTGAGGTGCTTTCTTCCTGAAAACTTACAACTTGAAATCCTCATTAGAATACAATATGCATCAAAATCACTGGGTGGAGCCAACAATGTCTATCTACAGAGTCTATCTTATGAAAGAATGAATCACTAATCTCAGGGAAGAGATCAATTGGAGTCAAAGGGGGGACTTCATCCTGAGGGTACTGATTTAAATAGATCAAGTCCTTAATAAATTCTTCTAGTTCTTGGATCTCAGGACTGGGCTCTGTAATTGGACTTTCTTCTAATGGCTCCTCAGGTAAGAGTCTAATAGTAGGGTTGGGTTCCTCATCCTCTAACTGCTCTTCCACTATAGGTTCAATATGGGTATGGTCAGGGTCAACTAACTTTGGATTGGCTTCTATCTGGGTATCTACCTGGTCAACTAATTCTGGTTTGGTTTTTACGTGGGTATGGTCAGGGTCAACTAATTCTAGGTCATTTATAAGTATCTCTTCTTCTTCTTCCTCATACTTCTCCACTAAGCTCACATCAGCTTCATATATCTCCTATTCTAGGTCATCCTGGTGAACCAATGGGGTGGTAAGAGGGGGTTGACCAAGAAAAAATTGATCGATGATTGGGGTGGTAGGGGTGGGTCGACTAAGGGGTAATGGACTAATACTAGGCTCATATCTAGGGGTACTAATCCTATGGGGCTCAGGTTGACTAAGGGAAACCTAACTGATACTAGGCTGATACCTAGGGATTAGGGGTTCCTTGGGTTCATAGGACAAGGGCTCGGCTCTATGGATCTTGAGTTTATTAGGCTCATAGAAGGTGGGTGCATAGGTTCTAGAGTCAGGCTTTGGGCTCAGACATATAGGTTGTGGATCTCTTAGATTCAAGGTATGGATCAGAGTATGGGGTTCTCCTAGGATTCAACTCAATATGGATCCTAAGGTCAGGCTCAGGATTAGATCTGGTATAGGGCTTAGGGGTTTTCTCTAGGTTTCCTAATTGGTCTCCTACCTGGTCAAATCTATGGGTTGTTTGGGTAGTCTATTGGATCAATTGGTCAAGTCTATGATTTATCTGGGTATTGGATTGGTCGAACTTGAAGTTCATCTGGGCAAACTGGTTTTGGAATTGGGTGTTGGACTGGTTAATCTGGGTGGTTAATTGGGCAACTATCTATTCATTCATGGCTTTTAGAAGATTTTCAAGATTGGGTTCCATGGTTGAACTAGGTTTGGGCTTAAACTAGTTGTACTGGACTCCTGACCTGGTGGTCAAGCAATCAATCAAACAAGGTGGTAGGATGCAATCAAGCACACAAAGTGAAAATGGACTATAGCTTGCTAAACTTAAAGCCAAAATTGAATGGGTCTACTCAACTTACACTTAACTCAACAGCTAATCCTTCCACTAGCCAGGTAAGAGGTGGGGTGGTGGGAGGCTCCTCCTGCCTGTGACAGGGTCCTAATTAAAAACCACCAGTCCACTTAGGGCATTTGCTTTTGGACCCCTAGCCTTAGACATTAGTTTTCAGTAATAGCTGGGGAATTAGGTGCACTAGTTGGCCCACACAATTCGAACCCGACTTGTTGGTATCCCTAAGCTCTCTAAAGCAATTAAGTTACTAATTAATTTTAATTATGGCTTGGGATCTGATGCTGGGTGGTTGTTTTGGGCCCAGGACAGGTGATGAAATCCTGCCCTGATCTGAGAGAGGAAATTACCCTTAAAATTGATTTAATGAGATGATGAACACACTATGAACCCTAATACAACTAATAAAAATCAAAGAAATATTTTTTTTGGTTGTTTTGGGCCCAGGACAGGTGATGAAATCCTGCCCTGATCTGAGAGAGGAAATTGCCCTTAAAATTGATTTAATGAGATGATGAACACACTATGAACCCTAAAACAACTAATAACAATCAAAGAAATATTTTTTTATCTTTTTATGAGGTGGTAAATTAGGTTTAAGTTGGTTAAGTTAGAAAACAAATTTTGGGCTTGGGTGAGGTAGGGTTTGGAAGTGATTAGGTTTGGTTTGATCAAGTATGCAGAACAGAAATTAGGGTTTGATTCGATACAGAATCTGGTTAAGTTTCCAATGCAAAAAAAAAATTCAAAAAAAATTTAGGACAGAGAATGAAAAGCTTAGATGATCTCTACCAAGTTTCATGCAAAACAAAATTTGGATGATGATGCAAAACCTAAGGTTTTTCAGATTATGTGCAGAAATCTCAGGATTCGGGTTAGGGTTCCTAATATGTAGATTTTTATAATTCTTGTGTTTCTGTAAAAATAATTAAGAATTATGACAAAGAATCAGGACTAAACAGAGGATACACCATGAAAATCTCAATGAAAAACAAAATACTTAAGGTGATGAAATTGACCAAAATCTTGACACCTAATGCAGAGATAGGATGCAAGAATTTCTATGGCAAAAAAAATAGGCATGAAAAAAATTCTATAGACTGAAATAAATCATGAGGAAATTCTGAAAATAATACAATTATGGGGAATCTAGTAAAATAAAAATCAGAATTTTCTGACCTACTTACATGCAGAAATAGTAAAAATAACATACCATGTATAAGAATTACGGGATGCAGAAACTAGCCCTGAAATATGCTCTTATACCAAATGATGCGGGACTAATTATGCATGCCAATTATTTTATGTATATTAGGCATTAAGTTAAGAGTTTGTATACCAAGTTTCAAGCCATGTTATTAAGTGGAGAATTCTATAAAATTTTTGGAAGCACAGGCATGCAGAACTAAACCCAAAAAGTGAAGAAACAGAACCGCCAAGGCTAAGAAGCCCTGGTTAGGACTAGCTCTTCTGCAACACCACTACTAGAGGAGTCTAAGGGGTATACATTGTAGAGATTTGGAGATCAATTTGTGAAAAGCTCACTCTACGCTCTTGGATGTGGCTTGGAAAAATGAGTCAGAAACCTTGCAAATTCGTGGCTTTCAATCCGGTGGCCCGAAAGCTTGCCGATTGGAATCCTAGATTCTTGAACTCTGAGGGACCTACAAATCACCTAAAAAAGGTTAGAAATTAGAGAAGAAACAAGTTTGAAGGCTAAACAAAGCAAAGAGAAGGAAGGCTTAGAAGTGGGCGGCCAAGAGATGAAGAGGCAGGCAGCTTGGAGGCAAGGCACAGGGATCACACGGATACCCTTAATCACACAAATTCACTCAGAATTCATGCCAAGAGTTGAGAAGAACTCAAGAAAGTTTTCATATTCATTAACATCCAATGTACATGAGAAGGGGGCCTTTAAATAGGCTTACAAACTTGGGCTCCAAGTAAGGGCATACAAGAGAATTCTTACTAATCCTTTTTCTACTCAAATACATAGAGATATCTTCTTCCAAATAGGTTCAAACTCCCTCTTCTCACTAGGATTACTCCTCTCCTTCTCTTTGACTTGGTCCAAGGGAGGTGACTATAAGTGGGGTGACTACATGAGAGGTGACCATAAGGAGGGCGCTGAATTTGAGGATGGGCCAGGACTTTGGGCGATCTATTTCAGTGCTGGACAGACTCTAGGGTTCTCCTGGTGTCCATCTCCTCCTGGTGGGCTGATGTACTTGTTGTCTAGGTCTTCAATGATAGCTCCAAGACTCCTTCCATGCTTTCCAAGTGGCACAATTATGTGGATGATTGGATTTCTTGCAATGGTTGGAGTATTATGCTGACTAGCTTCAAAAGTGACTTGAGTCTTCTTACAAAATTGGACTGGACTCATGAAACTCAAAACTTACAGGACTCATAAGGCTCACTAAGCATCCAAAACTTGACTCAATACTCTAATTACAGGACTCAAATGTAAAAAGGCCCAAAGTGAGATTCAGAGGCCAAGGTACCGACTCAAGTGTAGCAAAGCCTATAAAACAAAATTCATGGTCCAAATACAGGACTTAAATGGCTAACACAGCCATATTATTAGACTCAAAGACAAAATTAAAATCATGGCTAAAGGACTCAAAACTCAGGGACCCATAATAAACTAGGATTGACCAGATGTCCCCATCAGTCCCATTGATAAGAATAGCATAAGAGGGATCAGTAATACACACCATAATCCGATCAATCCAAAACTGATGAAAGCCAAAATAATCCAAAGCTTGCTCTAAGAAGCTCCAACTTATCCAATCATAGGCCCTCTACATATCGAGTTTGATAGCCATCAAAGCCCACCTAGCATGGGCTCTCCTCAGATCATGTATGAACTCCTATGCAATAAGAATATTGTCTGAAATGCACCTACCCCCCAAAAAAGCTCCTTGCTCAGGTGAAATAAGTCTAGAAAGGATAGGCTTCATCATGTTAGCCAAGCATTTGGCACATAATTTGTAAAGGGTGTTGCATAAACTGATAGGCCTTAAGTGACCAGGCTCGGAAGCATCAAGATGCTTCAATACTAATGTAACAAAGGTTCGCTTCCAATGATCAGGCATATGGCCAAAAGCAAAGAACTCTTGCACAGCGGCCACCACCTCTCTCCAAATGAAACACCAATATCTCTTGAAGAATAACGGAGGAAATCCATCAGGCCCGGAGCTTTTCCACATCCATAGACCAAAGCGTTGCCCGAATCTCCTCAGCAGATATGGGCAACATAGACATACATTCTCGTCCTCTGAAACCAGGGTGATAGGATAGGGGGATGAACAGTAGGGGAATCCTCTTGAGGTCCCGCCCATCGGGAAGAGAAAAGAAAAGATCTCATGCCTAACTTCATCTGCATCCTCCAACAAGTCCCCTCAGTAGACTAGAGAGCTTGAATTTGGTTCCTATACCGGCGATCAACAGGGCCTGGTGAAAAGAACCTAGAATTCCTATCCCCTCCTTCAACCACTGCACTCTAGATTTTTGTCTCTACATAGTTTCTTGCTGATCAACAGGGAGTGATGCTCAGTCAATAAATGCCGAAGAGCTGCCAAATCAACATCATCCACCCCCCTTCCCACTCCTACTTCTCCTAGAGAGCAAAAATATAAGACTCCACAGAAGACAAGGAAGAGGCTAAGTTTCCAACTTCCACCTTATTCCATCTGAGAAGCTGGCGCTTCAGAAGAGTGAGCTTGTGGGAAACCCGATACTTAGCCTACCCCCGAACAAGTAACCTCCAATTCTCCCTAACAATGTCCCAAGAACCCGGATATGCCAGCCAGAACCTCTCAAATTCAAAAGGAGCACAGCCAGGGGTCGGAACAGAAGTAGTAAGAAGGAGAGGACGGTGGTCAGATGAAATCCTCGGAAGATGTCGAACCTGATGGTGAGGATGCAAAGCAGCCAATCCGGTGAAGCAAACACCTTATCAATGCGTTCCTAGACTCTAGCTGTCCTTGACATGTTATTACATCAAGTAAACCTGGGTCCCACAAAACACACATCCATCAACCAATACTATCAACACAATGGGCAAACTCCCTAGACACAATATCCTCCACAAAAGGCCGACCCCCTCTTTTGTCCTCCGCAGATAGAATACAATAAAATCCCCTACCATGATCGTAGGAACCCCTTGATCAACCAATGCTGAAATCTCCTATCGAACAATTCTTCTCTCTCTCTGTAATCAGTACTTGCATACACAGCAGACAACAACCATGTGGGCCTCCCATCTTTCGAAATGACAATGGACACCTGTTGTGAACAACGGTTAAACGTGTCCACCCTCGCCACCTCCTTACTCCACACAACAATGATGCCACCTGAGAACCCCTGAGATTCAATAACAAAACAATTCCAATCCCTCTGAAATACGCACCGAAACCTTTCCAAAGCCAACTCAAAAAGTCTGGTTTCTAATAAAACACACGTATCAGGGCTATACACTTGTCCAAAATGACAAAATATAGCATAAAATGAGGCTTACCCACCCCCCTAACATTCCACATCACAATCTTCATTAACAAAGAAATAAAAGAAGCAAACAGACTAAACTTCTTCCACTGAGGGCTTAGAGCCCTCCAACTCTCCTTTAAACAATGCACCTCTCAATAGCTTAGCAACAGCATCATGATTGGATATCTTCTCTCCATCCTTCCCTGCACCTGAGACTGGCTCAAGAACTACCCTTTCCCCAGAAAAGGATCAACCTTCCCAACAACTGAGGCTAGCACTGGAGACCCGTTGTCCCCAGAAACTGGAAGCCTTCTTCCCCCGCTAACAGGCACCTCCCTACGGGAAGGAGAGCAGCAGACCCCTCAACAGCCTTTAGCTCAACCAGCACCACATCCCCAGAAGCAACCCCAGCAACAAATGCCCCTCCCGTCTGGGAACCCCCCTCCTGCAACAAACCTTGGTAGAGGCAGGGACCAGAACCCCTCCTCCTGCCCACCAACAGGGCTTCCACCCAGAAACCCCTGCCCAACCCCAGGGTCACCCACACCATGGGAGCCAACAAGATAAAGAAGAGAGAAGCCCCTTCCACTCGATCCCCACCCAGGCACAAAGAAGAACAAACCTTGGAGGAGACCGGAGATGGAGGATTAGACACCAGGGAAGAGGAAGCTGACAACCATGAAGCAGAGCACCCAAAATGCCAATAGCTGGAGCGACGGAACAGGGAGGATCAATCTTCATCAGGCTCTTGGCTCGCTTCAAAGACCCATAGCAGGATCAGCCATTAGAACATCCTTCAGAGTAGCTTCATCAATCCCTTCAACCTCCATTCTGTCCCCCAGAGAGCCCAGGATAGCGAAACTCTTACCGGCGTTCGCATCCTCCTGCGAAGGAACATCCCCTGTGCTACTCGGGGACCTTCTCTATGCAACTTTGGATGGTTTCTGCCAACCCTCCGAGTTCGGTGGCGAATTCGGCGGGGAGGAGACCGTCCGCGGGGAGCCCAGTGGAGTATAGGAAGATCCTGGATCCGATGAGACAGGGCAGCGATCGCCAAACTTCTGCTGCTCCCTCTCGCCATGGACTGGAGCCTTGGTAGCCCGCGATAGCCGGACGTGAGTAGTAACCATCCACTGCCCAACCTTGGGCCGCTCCTTCCCAGCAGAATACCCAGACTCCAGCACTAGTGGACTCTGCGAAGCCAGAAAACCCTCCCCCTTCACCACCACTACACAGTACAAGTAAGCCCGGCTTCACCCATTGTGCGCACCAGATGAAACACCATCAAAGCCACACAAACCTCACCATGGCCCATCCTTCCACATCGGAAGCATAGCTCCAGCAAATTCTCATACTAAAATTACTGCCAAAAAAGACCTTTCCTCCCTCGAAAGAACCCCAGACAGAAGAGGCTTGCTGGAATCCAGATCCATCTTAACCCTTGCATAGCCAAGTTTTTTAAGTTCTCGATGAAGTCATCCACGAGCAGGGGCTTGCCGGCCTCTACTGTAATCTTTATCAGAGCATTGGTTGTCCAAAACTCCACCGACAGCTTCGAAAGTCATAGCCACACCACCATTCTCCTGACTGGACTCCTACTAGGAGTGAAGTCCAGTTGCCACGGTTCCACTGCCAAAAGCTGATCGCCGACGAATCACGGTCTACCCGCCCGAGCATTCAAACACATCATTTCATCCTTAAAATGCACCAACAAATGATATTCAGCCAAGGAAAATACCTCTGGTTCCACCTCAAGTTTAAGCTTCAATTTGAAATCCCTCGCCACCTAACCAGCCGACACCCTTCGTCCCAGGCTCTAGACAAAGAGTGCCCTATTCTCTCACAGGCTTCGAGACTCCTCCATCTCTGTATCTTCGAGCTCCACCACTTTGGTGAAGAAACTACAACTCCTCTATCTCTGCCTCCATAATCCGGTGGGAAGTCCACATCACCCCCCGTGCACTACAGTGAAACAGTCTTATGCCGACACTTTTGGGACCTTTGTCGATGCTTTTAAGCATCGGTAAGAAGTCCCCTGATGCTTCCTAAAGCATTGCAAAAGTGTCAGCTATGTAAGCATGGGGATGCAACATGCCGACGCTTTAAAGCGTCGCTAAATTAAAAGCTGCCGACGCTTTAAAGCATCACTAGGTTTTAAACTTAGCGACGCTTTTTAAAAGCGTCGGCATATTCCGACGCTTTAAAGCGTCGCTAAGTTTAAACCTAGTGATGCTTTAAAGCGTTGGCATTTGTCGATGCTTTAAAGCATCGGTATTTGCCGATGCTATAAAGCATCGGTATATGCCGATGCTTTAAAGCGTCGGTATTTGCCGATGCTATAAAGCGTCGGTATATGCCGATGCTTTAAAGCATCGCTAAGTTTGAAACCTAGCGACACTTTAAAATATCGGTATTTGCTAGGATAGCGATGCTTTAAAACGTCAGTATTTGCTAGGATAGCGATGCTTTAAAGCATTGGCAATTGGTAATTTACCGATGCTTTAAAGCATCGACAAATTTAATTATTTATTTTTTAAAAAATATACCTGTATGTGACCTGTATACATCAAATACATACATCATTCAATCAAATACATACATCATTCATTCAAACCTGTATCATTCATTCAAACATGTATCATACATTCAAACCTGTATCATACATTCAAACCTGTATCATTCATCAAACCTGAATCAAACATCATTTAAATAAAATTTGTATCACACAAACATAACTTTAATACTCCAAACATGAAATACACTTGAATTCAATATAAATAGTGTTTTATGTATAAATAAGTATCATCAGATGCTCAATATCAAGACAAGTTCAAATACATAAAAACATACAAAAATAATAAAAAAAATCAACTGGCATCACTGATCCGCGGGAGGATGGTCGTCGTCAACTCTACAACTAGCAGATACATCAGGAACCTACAAGATATACATATAGTTATGAAACATACATTATATATATTCTAAATTATTGATACATATAAATATGTATATATATGTAGTTATAAATAATTACTTACCTAAGATGATATGAACATATGCAGCACAGATGAACATGCTCAAGCTGAGACCTAATGGTCTGCATCTCTACTCTGTATGCATCACATGTCTGTCGGAGCTCTGCTATCTCATCCTCGAGTCGACGAACATGTGACTGATCATGACTATCTCTAGCATCCCGAGTATATCTACTCACCTCAGATAACTGAGTAGGGGTAACTCCAATCCCATAATCGCTCACTCGTCCAGGACGCTCTGGTCCCATCAACTCCGAGAATACCTCGGCCTCGATGTGACTGCTCTGAGTAGATGAGGTAGCCTCGCCACCCCACTCGGCGATCATAGAGGCAGCCCTATCCTATGTTTTATAAAAAACTCATATATCAATACTTAATAAAAAAAAAATTATAAATCATGATATAATATAAATAATATATATATATATATATCTAGACTCCTCCCGAATAAAACTGTCATCCTGGTGAATGTGAGTCATCCGATAGAACTCCACCTCATCAGGCTCCCTCCCCTGCTGATCAGCCTATAGAAAGAATAAATCTTATAAAAAAATTAAAATGATACATCTTATATCCCGTACCATGATACATGGCACATGCATAATACATGATGTTAAAACTAAAAATGTAAAAAAAGTATTAGAGGATGAGAAACATACAAACTCATGCCTGAGCCGTGCATAACTCTTGGATCCCGCTATATGAGGAACAGACTGAGCTGCTCGTGCAGCTCTACCAATAGCAGAATATGTCGACAAAAATAAATTAAAATTATATTATATATTATATAAATATAATTAGGATGAGTGAAAATTAATAAATTTATATGTTTGATGATGCTACACAACATGTGCCCTCTTGGAGAACCAATAGTGCACCAGTAGTGCACCAGATCCCTCCACTGATGAGGGTGAACATCATGAGGACAGGTAGCTGCAACCTGCTCCTCTATCCTACCCTCTAGCTTGTAGTCTCTCTTCAGCTTCATCCTATATTCTTTCCACTTGCGATTGAGAAACTTAAGCATAAAATCAAAAGAATCTGGAGGCAGAACGAACTTGCTCTATAATTTAAATAAACAATAAAATAAGTATTAAACGAAATAAGCAATTCAATTGTTAAAAACGTAAGATATAAAATAATATATCAATTTTTTTACCTACACAACTCGAAGCATCTCTATTTTCTAGGCAGGAGCATGTCGTTCCACTTCGAATAATTTAGGGAACATAGCTGACCCCAGCATGCAACTGTCCCCAGAAAATTAGTCAACAAGCTAGAAGCTTTCTTAATAGGCTGACCTAGCTTGTTGCACTCTTTGACTATCCTCTCGCCCTCAGGTAACTACCACACATCACGAACTAGTATGGCTCCTCGCCTCCACCTAACTCTCTTGGATGCATTTACAAAAAATATGGAAAATATATATCAAACTATTGTTGCATATGTATGAATTGAAATGGGATGAAATTATTAAATTACCCTGTATCTGTATGTCATCGATAATAGGATCATCATCAGGATGATCTGTAGGAGGATCGTGATATGCTGACTCGGAGGGAATGGTGTCGTCCTGAGATGGAGAGGTACTGCCCTCCACTGGATGTACAGAAACGGATAGACTGGCATCAGACCGATGTGAAACTGATCGAGGCTCGTTAGGCTGCTATGATGAAGTACCAGCCTCGATCTGAGAAAACTAAAATTGCACATCCGATAAGCACTTCCTTCGAGGCATAGTGTACCTAACATGCATTATTTAAAACCAAGTCAGTCAACATTATAATCAAATTATAACGAAATGAATTATAATTAAAAGATAACATAATCATTCATGCAAAAATGTAAACCATCTTATAAACTACTTGTCATAATCAACCAGTTGTACCTTCTTCATAATCCAACCTAACCAAAATGGTAGTATCATTTATATGATCATCCGGCATAATATTATAAGGCATACACTGAGTGTAAGTATCATCTTCTTCTTCTTCCACCCTTTTTCCTATGTCATACAAGTCTCTAGATTTTGTTTTAATAATAGTAGTCCATTCTTTATCTTTCGAGTCTTGTATATAAAAAACTTATCAAGCTTGAGATGAAAAGATAAATTGATCATCCTTCAATAACACACCCGTATGTATCAATCTTGAAAAATTGACAAGTATGAATCCGTTTGAGTCCTTTTTCAAACCTCTTGGTGTATTTATATCCACCCAATCGCATCGAAATAATATAACTTTAAATTTCATAATAATTCAACTCAAAAATATCTTTAAGTACACCATAATAAGATTTTTCATCTGCTTCTACCATAACACCACTGTTCTGAGTTTTTCTAAATTTCTCGTGCTCCTTGGTATGAAATTTAAAGCCATTTATAATAAAACCATCATATTTATTCATAATATAAAGGACCTCTAGCAAGTGCTATTAGTTCTGCTGAACAATTTTCTCCATCAGTATCGATATCTAAAAATATAATATCAATTATCATCACTTATTCGATGTTAAATGTATGTAAAATTATTATATGAAATATATATACTAACCTGATTGGAAAGCCAATTAGGGAATAACTCAACCAACCATCTTTGTTCAATCCTTCGATTAGGACGAGTGGAATGATTGGCTTGTCGTTGTACAGCTAAAAATTCACTGCATGATAATTAAATATAAGTTTGACAACAACATGTCTAATATTAGTATTATCCATGTGTTGATAGACTAACCTACGATAGTCAGATATTATGTCATTATGTAGTAATACATAACGATGTGCTTGTGACAAGGATTTATGATAAAGAATAATACTTTCAGCTTTTCCTATAAATCTCCGGATAATACAAATTTGTATAGATCTGTATTCTCCATAGAATCACCATGATGTTGAGGTTGATTGAATACAGTCTCTACATATTCGAGATATATTAAACAAAATATTAAACACTCTTCAGCAATATATCCCTCTACTATTGAGCCCTCAGGATGGGCTTTGTTTCATACATAATCCTTCAAACATATAAGATACCTTCAAAAAGTATAATATTTATTAAAATTTTAATATTAATATCATATTAAATAATAAAAAAGATATCTAAATTATGAAATTTTAGTTTTATAATATTACCTCTCGATAGGGTACATCCATCTATACTGTACCAGTCCACCAAGTTTAGCTTCTGAAGCTAGGTGAATGAGTAGATGAACCATCATCGTAAAAATCCAGGAGAAAAAATCTTTTCCATTTGATATAACGTAAGTATGACTTGAGACTGCAACTGATCAAGCTCCTGAGGATCAAGAACCTTAGAACATAATGTCTTGAAGAATGATGATAACTGAAAAACAACCGTAATAACTTGTTTCGGCATTGACGACCTTAAAGCCAATGGAAGAATATCTTGCATTAGTATATGTCCATCATGACTTTTAATATTTGAGATTTTTCGCTCTTTCAGATTCATACATCATGAAATATTTGATGCATATCTATCAGGAACCTTAATATTCTTTAAAATTGTCAGGAAGAGATCTTTTTCTCGACTAGACATTGTATACATGCATGAGGGATATAAGTTCTATCATTTGCAAGCACTTGTGAATGAAGATCATGTCGGATGCCCATTTCTTTTAAATCAAGACGTGCTTTCATATTATCTTTAGTCTTTCTATCAAGATTTAATATTGTTCTAATCAAATTATCACAAACATTCTTTTCTATATGCATAACATCAAGATTATGCCGGAGTATATTGTGCTCCCAGTAAGGTAAGTAAAAGAATATGCTTCTTTTCTTCCATAATTGTTTAGTATGCTGATGGGTAGATGCTGTGATTATATCATCATCATTTTTAACTTCAAAGAAATTATCCGGATCCTCGAACATTGTTGTATCTAAGGTGTAAGAATTGACTTCCTCCGATACTTCTTCCTGTGCTGAAGTCTCAACATCATCTCTTCCTCACTTTTTAGAGGACTTTGTCATCTTATCGTAACTATGTTTGATACCAAGCATTTGTTTATGAATATCAGAACCATAAGGTAGAATTGGAGCAGATCCCAACTCTATAATACCATCAAATAAATCATTTTAAAATCGAAATGGATAATTTATCTCCAACCATCGATGATGTCCCATATAACAAAACTTTCCTGCATGTTTTAACCAAATTGAATGGATTGATTCACCACAAGAAAGACATGCAACTCATCCCTTAGTCTCCAGCCAAATAAATTAGCATATGCAGGAAAATCATTAACAGTCTATAATAGAGCTACCCGCAGATTAATATTTGGCCATTCGAAGCATCAATTGCACTGATACCCTCCCATAATTATTTCAATTCACCTATTAAAGGTCATAAGAAAACATCAATATCATTACCTAGACCCTTATCACGTGGAATAACCATTGATAAAATAAGTGAAGATTGTTTCATGCATATCCATGGTGGCAAATTATAAAAAATCAGAAAACTGGCCAGGTGCTATAGATAGAACTTAAGGTTCGAAATGGATTGAACCCATCACTAGCTAAACCCAGCCTGACATTATGAGCATCAGATGCAAAATTAGGATGTCTGTCATCAAATGCTTTCCATGCTAAACTATCTGCTGGGTGTCTCAGCATTCCATCTTTTGTATGGCTTTCATCATACCATCTCATTGACGAAGCTGTCTTTGATGATGCATAGATCCTTTTCAATCTAGGTACAAGAGAAAAATAGCGTAATACCTTCGTCGACTTTTGTTTAATTTGTGTTGCATCCAATTCATCTAATCCTTCACTCTCATTTTCTTTTTGCTTCGTCCATTATGAACATCACATACATGGTACGACTCTTGATCGGCATGTTCTTCCTGATATAATATACAATCATTTGGATAGCTATGAATCTTTTTGTATCCAAGATCCAATTCCTTTACTAGTTTTTTGGTTTCATAACAAGATGTTGGTAAACTAGTACCTTCTGGAAATGCATCCTTTAACAACTTGAATAATATAGTAAAACTCTTGCCAGACCATCCATTCAAGTATTTTATATGAAACAAATGTACAAGAAAAAAATTTATGAAAAGTTCTTGCAACTGGCATATAATTCTTGATCTGCATCTCTTATCAGCTTCTGATAACGATCTGTTATAACTTTAGTTGGGGTATCGGCTCCTCATTATGTATAGATTCAGTAAATATAGGACCATCAGGTAGCCCATCTGCTACTTGTCCTCCATTAAAATCTCCAGGATTTTGAGCACCATATTCAAAAGCATCTCTGAGCAAACCCCTGATATCATCTCTTGCAAGATTTTTCTGTTGGTTACTGATCCAAAATTAGGTATATGTTTAATGTTAGAGATTTGGTTACAAGTAGATTGTAACCTTGACTCTCCATGAAAAAACCACTCTTTATAACCTCTTAAAAAACCATTCCATACCAAATGTTCTTCAATAGTATTTGGATATAGAGAACTGGAATTTACACATTTTCGACATGGACATAAAATCTTTCCATTGATACTACTCTCCATACCAAATTTAATAAAATTATGTACTCCATCCAGATATTCTTTGCTATTCCTCGGTTTAGTTATCCAACTCTTATCCATTATAAGATAAAACTAACTGAAATAAATAAATATTTATAAGAACAGAATAAATTTAAATAAATTTATTCAATAGACCAATTACAGTATTATTAAATGCATCCTATCACCAACTAATAGGTAAAGAGGTCCTATCCCATTCAAGAATTGCATTAATCTTATAGGTCATTTACAGTAACCAAAGGATACACAATAAAAGTTCCAAAATATTTTGGCAGTATTTTCTCTTAGTTCTTCCCATACAAATAAATATGTATGAGAAGAACAAAATGGAAATGCTATTCGAAATATATTGAAACTCTATCGATACCTTTTGATTACTGTAAGCACCTATAAAATTATTTGCAATTCTCAAACTGTCCAAACTGGACAATCAATTGACCACTGTACATATTTCTCCCATCCATACAAAAATAAAATAATTGTACGGATGCTATAGAATATATGTTAATCAATTGACGGGTCTATATTTTTATGCAATGCAAGTTTTTTAAAAAATATTTAAAAAATCATAATTGATCATAACAAAGCTATAGATGGTGTTGAAATAAAGATTTGCAATAATGAAACTAACCTTAAAGCATAACATGTCTAGTAAGATGCAGGTATATACCAAAAAATTTTAAAGAAACAGAAATAATATACTAAGAAAAAGAATAATAAATAATGAAAAATAAGAAGGCTTGGTTATACTATTTAATCTGCAACTAAATCAAAATGACTACAATCGATTGCCTTCAAAAGAAGGCCATCCAAGATTGTTGCCATTAGAAACAATTGAATCAGCCAAATATAAATCGACAAACCTTAAACCAATTTTAAAATTGGTTACAGAGCATATTTACTCTCCAAGCAATCAAACACCTGATAAGAAAATGGCAACAAAATAGGTAAAGCAGATTTTTCTTAGTGAAGTGCAATTACCAAGTTATTTAAGAACATAAACTCAAACCTAATGTACGAACAAAATAACATAGTGAAGTACAAAACCTATGAGGTGCTACTTTGTTTGCATGGAATCTATTTGGGCTATGCATGGATGGGGACAAACTTATACTACTACTATCTGACAAACTAATATATGAAGCACGTACTATTTTCATGCATGTACATACAGTTTCCAGTTTGGCAAAATATATGGCTAAGTTACTTTATTTTGGATGAATTCTTTGTTAAATTGACAAATGCAATTTAAGATTATTTGCCCTAAGCTTTTCAGTAGGCGTATGAATGACAGCAACCATTAATGCCATTATATAGATCCCATTAGCATTTATGCTTAAGGTACTTATGGCATCTAGTCATGTAAGCTGTCCTATTGATTGGAAATCAGATTATTTTGAAGACTAGGATCAATTTTGTAACTTATGGTGCAATCTACTTTATTTCTTGCATTAGTAGGAAAGACTATGCCTTTATCCTTGCTGATACGGTGAATTTGTGCACCCAGCTTATTTATGTTTAGATTGTGTCTGCAGTCTTATGTGCTCCTTGTACAATGCTAGACCATGAAGTAGCGGTTCAGAATTAGGTCCGATATTAGACAAATGGTTCATCCACTATGGTTTTATCCTTTTTTTGATTATGTATCTTGATTCATCAAGTATTTCTACCTAGGATCATATCTGATGTTATTCCAAGTTTTTCCATGTTCTTCCTTTCAACCTCTCTGGGTTAATTTAGATCCTCTTCTTCATTTAGATTATTTTAGATTGATTTAAATCTTCTTCATTTCCCACAACCTTCCACTCAATTACAAACCTTCTTTGTGTTACAGGACATAATAAAGGACCTTTCAGTTAGAGATCTACTGTTAAAAATATAGTCTATTTCCTTTAACCATCTATTCAACTGCAAATGTCATGGTACTTTGGGAATGACGGTAAGCCCTCACTCTTATTCCCACCTCAAGGAATTTGGGAATGACGGTGAGGATCCACGATTTATTTTTCTTAAAAAAAATCCAAATATCATGTTATTAAAACTAATTGGCATCTTTAGAAGGCATTAATCTTGAAAAAAACACTCTAGAGTGGAACAACATTGGCATGTTAAGCTAAGAAAACTTGTGCATTCTGATTCACATGTGTTTCAGAACATTTAAGATTTATAAAGGGCTTAACATCAAAACCCTGCTTAACATCATGTACCACTACCATGTTCATAAATTACTAACATATTGATATGGCTGCATCGCTGACGTGGAAGGTGTGTCAGGTCCAGCTGGATGCCGTTGGTGCCACATGGATTTTTCTTTCAAAATTCCCCGCTCAGGAGGACACACTCCTGCTCCTTCGCCAGGTGGCACCCCAAGACGGGTCCACCTCTGCCGAAGTCGAGCCTTTCTCTGCCACTTCACCAGGTGTCCACCCATGAGGGGTCCACCTTGGCCGAAGTCGAGCCTTCCTCTGCCACTTCGCCAGGTGTCCCCCCAGGAAGGATCCACCTCGGCCGAAGCTGGTAGCCCCGTGCTCCCTCGCCAGGTGGCACCCCAAGATGGATCCACCTCTGCCGAGGTAGAGCCTGGCGCCCTTGCTCCTTTGCTAGGTGGCACCCCAAGATGGGTCCACCTCTTCGAGGATGAGCCTAGCACTCCTGCTCCTTCGCCAGGTGGCAATCCAAGATGGTCCACCTCTGCCGAAGTCGAGCCTTCCTTTGCCACTTCTCCAGGTGTCCACCCATGAGGGATCCACCTCGGCCAAAGCTAGCAACCCCTTGCTCCCTCGCCAGGTGGCACCGCAAGAAGGGTCCACCTCTGCCGAGGTCGAGCCTAGCGCTCCTGCTCCTTCACTAGGTGACACCCCAAGACAGGTCCACCTCGGCCGAAGTCGAGCCTTCCTTTGCCACTTTGCCAGGTGTCCACCCAGGAGGGGTCCACCTCGGCCGAAGCTGGCAGCCCCCTGCTCCTCGCCAGGTGGCACCCCAAGATGGGTCCCCCTCTATCGAGGTCGAGCCTGGCACTCCTGCTCCTTCGCCAGGTGGCACCCCAAGACGGGTCCACCTTGATCGAAGTAAAGCCTTCCCCTGCCACTTCGCTAGGTGTCCATCCAGGAGGGGTCCACCTCGGTCGAAGTTGGCAACCCCCTGGTCCCACCAAGTGGCACCCCAAGACAGGTCCATCTCTGCCGAGGTCGAGCCTGGTGCTCCTGCTCCTTCGCCAGGTGGCACCCCAAGACGGGTCCACCTCGACCGAAGTCGAGCCTTCCTCTACCACTTCGCCAGGTGTCCACCCAGGAGGGGTCCACCTCGACCGAAGCTGGCAGTCCCCTACTCCCTCACCAGGTGGTACCCCAAGACGGGTCCACCTCTACCGAGGTCGAGCCTGGCGCTCCTGCTCCTTCACCAGGTGGCACCCCAAGACAGGTCCACCTCGACCGAAGTCGAGCCTTCCTCTGCCACTTCGCAAGGTGTCCACCCAGGAGGGGTCCACCTCTGTCGAAGCTGGCAGCCCTGTGCTCCCTCGCCAGGTGGCACCCCAAGACGGGTCCACCTCTGTCGAGGTTGAGCCTGGCGCTCCTGCTCCTTCGCCAGGTGGCACCCCAAGATGGGTCCACCTCGGTCGAAGTCGAGCCTTCCTCTGCCACTTCGCAGGTGTCCACCCAGGAGGGGTCCACCTCGGTCGAAGCTGGCAACCCATTGCTCCCTCGCGAGGTGGCACCCCAAGACGGGTCCACCTCTGCTGAGGTCGAGCCTGGCGCTCCTGCTCCTTCACCAGGTGGTACCCCAAGATGAGTCCACCTCGGCCGAAGTCGAGCCTTTCTCTGCCACTTCTCTAGGTGTCCACACAGGAGGGGTCCACCTCGTTCGAAGCTGGCAGCTTCTTGCTCCCTCGCCAAGCGGCACCCCAAGATGGGTCCACCCCTACCAAGGTCGAGCCAGGCGCCTCTGCTCCACCTGTCCACCCAGGAGGGGTCCACCTCGGCCGAAGCTAGCAGCTCCCTGCTCCCTCGCCAGGTGGCACCCCAAGATGGGTCTACCTCTGTCGGGGTTGAGCCGGGCGCTCTTTCTCCTTCGCCAGGTGGCACCCCAAGATGGGTCCACCTCAGCCGAAGTCGAGCCTCCCTCTGTCCCTTCGCTAGGTGTCCACCCAGGAGGGATCCACCTCAGCCAAAGTCAGCCTTACTCTGCAAAGCCTCGGAGAGGCTGAGGCACGGGTCATGAGGTCGCCACTAGAATCGGCGTGCGCCGCATCCTGTACAGGGTGCCAGTACGGCCCGCAACGGTGCACGGAACATCGTTTACATCAGTTAAGCAGGGCCCCACGATCGAGGAATAAAATCCTTGCAGGCAGGGGCCTGAAATGCTGGAAACCCACTGTCAACGTCCTGAAAGAAGGGCTCTTGTGCTTGGCTCGAGGTCTGGCCAGTTTTTTCCCTTTCGTGACAATACAGCAAACAAGGCGTGCCGGCCACTTAACTCCTGGACTCAAAGAAGAAGGGAAAAAAGGATCCAGAGATCTTTGGGAGCCTCCATGGAGGAGACAGAGGCCAAAGGCGGTCCGGTGGTATAAAAGGGATGATAAAAATGGACGGAAAGGTAAGCCAAACAAGAGGGAAGGATACTGAGAGAACGATCCTAGGACCCCCAAGAGTCCTCAAGCATAAGCTCGGTAGACCCAGCACAGGAGGCTAGGCTTCAACCCCTCTCTTTCTCGTACTTCTTTCAATAAAACTTCCTCTAAGCACAGGAATCCATGAAAGACCCACCTTAGTGGACCTATTCCATCTTGCCACTCTCTGACTTGACCGTCGGAGTGCCCTCACCGGAATCCCCGGCCCGGGTCTCTGACCTTGTTTTGCAAGACCGAAGGCTTGGAGATCTCGAGGTGGGAGAGTCCAAGAAGCGGTGCCTGCTCGTAAGCTACAGGCCATCGCGGTAAGATCGGCAACAGACTGGCGCACCAGGTAGGGGGGCAGAACAGCGACCCCTGCACAAGCAAGCTCTCCGTGTGCAAGAGTGTACATCGACCATGGTGGTGACACATTGGCGCGAAGCATCCACCAGCCGAGCGGGAGAGGTTCCCTCTCCCCTGGGCCGCGCAACCCAGAGAGGGAACTTCCTGCTCCACCTCCTCCCCCTCAGCTATCCTCGGTGGATGGTCCTTTCGTAGCCGTTGTCCAGCAGCTGCAAACAGTGACTACAGCCGTGCGGCAGCTGCAGCACCAGCAACGCTCCTTGGCCACTCAGCCCCAACCGGGGACCCCCGCAGCCCGAGCCGCAGGACCTCGTGGAAGCTTGCGCTCCATCCAAGGTAGGCATTCCCATCCACGGGCAATAACCAATTCCCGCGGGAGCCATCAGACTCCCGCAAAAAGAAACCACATCGGTTCGGCGGATCACGAGAGTCGATCCCTGGTCGACGATGCTGAAGCAGTACGGCGCAGCAGGCGCCATCGGGGCAAGGCCCCTCATCGTGATTGATCGGCACCTCCTTCTCTGGCAGCCTCGATGGAAGGCTCCACCGATGAGGCCATCAGGTGCCTTGCCAAGAAGCGTCTGGAGGAGCACGAGCGCAAGTTGGCGGAGTTCTCCCGCCATTTTGCCAACATGCAAAGCTCCCAAATCAAGCCAGTGGGCTATAACGCCCAACCACCCTTCTCCCAGGAAATCCAAGAGGAACAAATCCCGAATCGGTTCCGCATGCCCCAGATGGATCCCTACGATGGGACCACCGACTCCTTGGACCACTTAAAGAGCTACAAGGCTCTCATGAGGGTCCAGGGAGCGACGGATGCTCTTCTATGCATCGCCTTCCTGGCCACCCTCCGGAAGGCTACTCGAGTTTGGTTCACTTGCCTTGAGCCATAATCTATCAGCTATTTCCACCAGCTGGAAGGAAAGTTTGTGGCACACTTCGATGCCTACCGAAAGGTGCCGCGGGAGGTGGATAACCTCTTCTCTATCTACCAGCAAGACCAGGAGCCACTGCAAGACAACGTCACCCACTTCAAGACCGCAGCCCTGGAGATTTATAGCCTGGACGAGCCTGTCGCCATGCTTGTGCTAAAGCGAGGGCTCAAGACCTCCCTCCTGACATATTCCCTGGACAAGAAGCCCCCTAAGATGTATTTCAAGCTCCTCCTCTGCATCCACAAGTACATCAGCGCTGAGGAGGCCGACCATACTAGGCAAGAGCTGGACGGGAAGCCTTCGAAGAAGCCTGCCCCAAGGGATGTCCCTGGGACCCGGAGGCCTGGACCACCTGCAGACTTCTGTCCAGGTCCGAAGCCAAAGAATGGTGCTGCCCCGGAGTGAACCTTCACCCCTCTCCTTGCTCCTAGAACAAAGATCCTCATGATATAGAGGGTGAGCACTACCTCTGCCGACCTCCTCCTCAGAACCCAAGGAACATCCGCGACAAGATGAAGTATTGCCAGTTTCACCACGAGCACGGCCACGACACGGAGGAGTGCCGTAATCTAAAATGGAAGATCGAGGAGCTGATCAAGAGGGGCTACCTCAAGAAGTTCATGAGGAGTGAGGCCCCAGTGGAGGGCTAGCTGCTCGCGGCCCTTCCCCCCGTCCCTGTGGTTGACAACCGTCCTACGGAGAAGCTGGTGGGCATGATCTCTTGGGGGATAGGGCACGTGTCGAAGAGAGCCCCGGAGACGGGAGACCCGGAGAATGTACTCCCCTTTGAAAAGGGGAATGAAAGTGAAAATGTAAACAATGATGCGGAAATGGTCGAGATAACCATCGCTAAGCATCCTATACATCGTATTATGGTGGATAGTGGGAGCTCTACTGATGTACTTTTTTATGATGCTTTCTCTCGGATGAATTTGCCTCATGATCAGCTAAGGCCAGTGCACACCCCTCTTGTGGGCTTCTCCGGGGATTCTGTGAGGGTCGAAGGGAAGATCACTCTCCCTGTTACCACCGGATCCCCACCTTGGTAGAGCACGGTCATGATGACGTTTACCGTCATCAGGCTCCCATCACCTTACAATGCTATCCTTGGCCGTCCAGGGCTCAACCAGCTGGATGCGGTCATCTCCACCAAGAGGTTGCTGGTGCAGTTTCCTACTGCCTCTGGGACGAGAGTGATGAGAGGGACGGCCCAACCTATCCAGCATTGCTTGCAAACAGTCCCGGGGGCCTGAGGTGCCGAGCTCGGCTCTGACATCGATGATCTCGACCCAAGAGTGCAAGACCCCAGGGAGGCCCCGTAGAGCGCTTATTGACGTACCCCCTCGGCTCGGACCCTCAAAAAATGGTGCAAATAGGAGCCCAGCTCCCGGAAGATGAGCGGGCTCGCTTGCTAGATTTCCTTCGGATGAATGCTGATGTGTTTGCCTGGTCTGCTACAGACATGCCAGGTATCCCCTCGGAGGTCATCACCCACCAACTGAAGATTGATCTGAGGTGCCGGCCAGTCCGCCAGAAGAAGAGGAGTTTTGCCGTGGAGAGACAGAAGGCCATCAATGAGGAAGTGGAAAAGCTTCTCGCCGTCGGCTTTGTACAAGAAGTGCAGTATCCTAAGTGGCTGGCAAACGTGGTAATGGTGAGGAAGAGCAATGGCAAGTGGAGGATCTATGTAGACTACACCGATCTCAATCGAGCTTACCCGAAGGACAGTTTTTCCCTTCCTAGGATCGACCAGCTCGTGGATGCTATCTCAGGGCATCGCCTCCTCTCTTTATGGATGCTTTCTCCGGGTACAACCAGATTCGAATGCACTCAGAGGACGATGAGCACACCGCCTTCATCATCTATCGCGGGACCTTCTGCTATAAGATGATGCCGTTCAGCCTTAAGAATGCAAGTGCCACATACCAACGTCTGGTCAACAAGGTCTTCAAAGATCAAATTGGCAGCAACATGCAGGTGTACATGGATGACATGCTGGTGATGAGCAAGCAGACTTCGGACCATGTCGGTGACCTAGCGGAGACCTTTGATAACCTCCGTCTTCACCAAATGAAGTTGAACCCAGCAAAGTGCACCTTCAGCGTATCAACATGAAAATTCTTGGGCTTCATGGTGACCCAAAGAGGGATAGAGGCCAACTCGGAGAAGGTTCAGGTGATCCTAGACATGGAGCAGCTCACCTCTAAGAAGCAAGTGCAGCGACTCACCGGTCGGATAGCCGTCCTGAGCCGATTTATATCAAGGTCCGTGACCGCTGCCAGCCCTTCTTCAGGCACTGAGGAAGATGCACGACTTCACTTGGACGAAGGAGTGCAAGGAGGCATTCGAAGAGCTGAAGAAGACATTGACATCACCACCATTGCTTTCCCAGCTGGAAGAGGGAGAGGAGCTCCTCCTGTACCTGGCAGTCGCACCGGAGGCCGTCAGCTCAATCCTGGTTCGGACGGACGACAAGGGGATACAGAGGCTGGTGTATTACACGAGCAAACTCCTCCACGATGCGGAGCTCAGGTATTCTCGATCTGAGAAACTGATTTTTGCACTAATCGTATCCGCCCAGCGTCTCATGCCTTATTTCTAAGAACACCCCATTACGGTCCTAACGGATCAACCACTGAAAGTGGTGCTCAGCCGACCTGACACGTCTGGACGCCTGGCGAAGTGGGTGCTCAAGCTCAGCGAGTTTGACATCACCTACCGGCCAAGGTCGGCCATGAAAGCACAGGTACTCGCTGATTTCTTGGTTGAGTGTGCAAGCCTAGGCGAGGGGCCGAAGGAGAGCCCCCAAGACCGGCAGCCAGAGCCTGGACCAGAGGAAGACGTCTGGATCCTTCACATGGATGGAGCCTCGAACTCCGGCGGTAGTGGAGCCATACTCATCCTCGCCAACGGTGAAGGGGTTGTCGCCGAATGTGTGCTCCGCTTCCAGTTCGCAGCCACCAATAACCAGGCGAAGTACGAAGCACTCCTCGCGGGGCTAAGAGTTTCTCACGAGCTGGGCATGGCCTGCCTCAAGGTCTTCACCGACTCGTAGCTGGTGGCTGGGCAGGTCTCGGGGGAGTACAAGGTGCGAGACCCCCATATGGCGAGGTACCTGGAGCTCGTACAAACGAGCGCAACAAGTTTTAGGCACTTCAACGTCTCCCACATTCCTCGCGGGAAAAATGCTCATGCAATGCCCTCTCTCCCCTGGCAACATTGCCGGACTCATTGCTGGGCCGCGCCTACATCGAGCATCTTAAAGCCCCGAGCTTTGAGACACCATGGAGGTCCAGCCGGTCAACTTGGAGCCCAGCTGGATGGATAAATACATCAAGTACATCACAAGCAGTACCTTGCCGGAGGATCGCGTGGCAGCCGACTCATTAAGAGGAAAGCCACACGGTTCGTGTTGATGGACGGGCTACTGTATCGGAGGTCCTACTCCTACCCTCTCCTCAAGTGTCTGAGACCCACCGAAGACGCACTCATGCTCCAGGAGATCCATGAGGGCATCTGCGGGAACCATATGGGGGGCAGAACGCTGGCGTATAAGACCCTT
The DNA here is from genome assembly GCA_021397845.1 of Areca catechu. Taxonomy (NCBI): domain Eukaryota; kingdom Viridiplantae; phylum Streptophyta; class Magnoliopsida; order Arecales; family Arecaceae; genus Areca; species Areca catechu. The sequence goes on from CM038051.1 coordinate 182,919,672, forward strand.
CATCAAGGCTATTTCTGGGAGACGATAAGAGAAGATGTAGCTAACTTCATGAAAAGGTGTGACCAATGTCGCGGGGCACACGGTGGTGCAGCGTCAACCTGCCGCTCCACTTTCCCAGCTCTCCGCCCCGTGGTCGTTCGCTCAGTGGAGCATGGATCTCCTCGGACCCTTTCCCCCAGCATCCGGGTAGCGAAGGTTCCTGATTGTGGCTATTGACTACTTCACGAAGTGGGTTGAGACCAAGCCCTTGGCTTGCATTATGGAGGCAAATGTCACCAAGTTCATTTGGAAGTCGATTATCTGTCGCTTCGGTTTGCCCCACACCATCATCACCGACAACGGATGCCAGTTTGATTGTCGGGAGTTCGAGAGTTTTGCGACGACGTCGGAATCCATCATCATTTCACTTCGATTGCGCACTCTCAAACAAATGGGGATGTCGAGGTAACAAACAGGACTATCCTGCAAGGTCTTCGAACAAGGTTAGACTAAGCCAAGGGGAGGTGGGCGGAAGAGCTTCCAAGCATCCTGTGGGCGTACCATACTATCCCAAGGATGGCCATGGATGAGACCCCTTTCAACCTTGTCTTCGGCGTAGAAGCGATTAGTCCAGTAGAGCTCAGCCTGCCGACCTTGCACGTGGAGCAGTACGACGAGGTGGAGAACCCGGCATGGCTGCTACTGAACCTAGACCTCCTTGAAGAAACAAGGGACAGGGCCTGAGTTTGGATGGTGGCCAGATACTACAACTCCAGGGTGCGACCGAAGTCCTTCTGCCAGGAGAGTTGGTGCTGCACCGCGCTGAGGCTTCCCAGCCGCGGGAGTGCGATAAGCTCTCCCCAGATTGGGAAGGCCCTTATAGAGTGGCGGAGGCACTTCTCCACGGGGCATATTACCTGGAGGAGCTAGGCGGATCCTGGATTTCACGGACTTGGAATGCCTCAAACTTGATGATGTATTACCAATAGTGTAAGACTCCTTAAACTTCAACAATAAAATCTTTTTCATAAAAAAAACCTATTCTCATCTCGTAGGGCAATCACCGTCCAATTCTAGGTTTGGCGAAAAGCATGGACAAGATGAAAGATCCACGAAAGGCGCGAAGCCCCCTTCTCACAAACCCAAAGTTCATCCGGAATGTAACGCAGAATTAATTCCGACATTTGGCCCCAAAGTTCGGTCCGGAGGAGGTCCCGGAGACTTAGGTCCGGTCCTACTAATCCCAGAGATCAGCGTAGGTCACGCAAGGCTCAACTCCAGCCTGCGGCCCCGGGGTTCAGTCCGGAAGTTCGCACGGAACCTGGTTCCAAAGAGAAGTCCCGGACCTCGGTCTGGAAGGTGGAGCAGAACCCAGTTCGCCCATAAAATTCTGGAGTTTAGCCCAGAACGCACCACGGGACTCAGTCCCGGTGACTAGCACCGGGTTCAGTCCGGAAGATGCACAAAAAAAAAAAAAAAGAAGAAGTGAATTAATGAAATGGGATCTTCATTTCTATTAAAAAGCTTCTTACAAAAGAGGGCCCTGACAGGCCAGGTGACCAAAGAAACAAGAAATGAGTTCATACAAAACAAAACAAAAGAAGCCGCATGGCAACTTTGCTGCAGCCGCATTCTCCTCTGACTAGGGGGCACCTCACCGCTGGTGGCATCGTCAGAAGGCCATCCGGGGGCCACCGCCTCGGCACCCTTGCCGGGCTCCTCCCTCCGACCACCCAGGAGGACTCTGCTGAGATCGAGCTCAAGGAAGAAGGAACTCACCTTTTCCCGGCGCATCTGAAGCCCTTCAGGAAGGAGTCGACCGCCGCCTCGTGCAGCTCTGCCCTGAACTCTTCGGATGCCCGGAACTTTGGCACGGCCTCCTATGCCTCCCTCTTGGATGCCTCCAGCAGCCCGTTGACGTAGGAGTTCTTCTCCTTGGCTGTGCTAAGCTCCTTGAGGACCTCTTCGACCCAGCGCTCCAATGACGGGATTGAGCCCGAAGGCGTGACACCTCTGCCATGTCGTCCTCAGCGCGGCTGGTTCGAGATCCTCTCCTCCGATAGAGAGGTCTCAAGCTCCCTCACGCGCCCTCGGCGTGACCCAGGTCCACCCGAAGGGCCTGGTTGTTCTCCCGCAGCTCGACCACTTTTTCCATGAAGTCCTTCCGTCGGTTGTAAGTTTACCGAGCCTCTTTTCCTTCTCGGCATCTTTCTTGGCGTAGCTGGAGAGGAAGTTCTTCAACAGCAACACATCACACCCAATCTGCATCAAAGAAGAGACGAGATGTTAAGAAGATCCAACTTGAACATTAAAAGATAAGAGCTTGGGGCTTAAAGTGAAAAGCAGAGTGGTAGGATCCCAAGCAGCGCGTCGGGTAATCCCGGCCGCCCCTCAGACGGCGGTCCGGGGGCATGCTCACGAACTCCATCATCTTCTCCGCGAGCCCTTGATCACGGATGATGGAGGAGCTGGCATGGAGTCCTGAGGGTGGAGGGTGAGCATTGGCAGCAGGCTGGGTGGATGTCCCTCCGCTGGGCGGTGCAGCCGTCGGTGGGGCTGCTATCACCCTAGTGGCCACCGTGGGAGCGATCGGCGTAGCGGCGGTGTAGGCATCGCCCAGGGGGTTCCGGCCTCCTCTCCCCCCGACCCTATCAAGCTCGACGACGGGACATCGGGCGTGCGAGACTGAGGTGGCCTTGGGGCAGGGCCCGTTGCCCCGAGGCCAGTGGGAGCAGGGGTCGGCGCAGGCTCTGGCTCGCTCGCGTACATGCCTTCTTCGATGGGGCCTCTTGGGCCCCTTTGGCAGTGCCCCTTTTCCGGATGCCCTCCATCAAGCTTTCGACGGAGAACTTCATCCCTGGAGAGAGAAAGAGGTTAGGTCAACTCAAGAAGTGCAAAGCAGAAGCAAAGGTGAAAGAAGAAGACCGGGGCCTCACCCAACTCCCGGATGGGACTGATTCCTACCTCGAATAAATTTTGCTCCGAAAGCAGAACATCGAGAGCTAGGACCACGTCATCCAACATCTGCGTGTAGACCTCTTGGTCTGCTGGCTCAACCTAGGAGTTCTGGTTCGGGGACCGGTTTGGCTCACTCCAGGCCCAGTCGACATCCTCAACCGGCAAAGAAAAAAAGCGGTTCTTCCAACCCTTGATCAACATGGGGAGATCGAACTAAGGCACCTAGGCCAGGGTGAAAGATACCACTAGCCATCATCGGTAGAATGAAGCTTCAGGGTGAAGAGGGCCCTGAACAGTAAGAAACGGGCAACAAACCCATGAAAATGACAGAAGACGATGAAGGCGAAGATGACCTGGATGGCATTGGAAGCCAACTGGGCCGGGACAAGACGGAAGTGGCTGAGAAAGGAAAGAAAGAAATGATGAAAGGGAAAACGGAGACCCCCGACAAGGAAGTCCTCATAGAAAGCAACCCTCCCAGTGCCACTCAAGGTTACTCGGTCTCTAGGTCCTAGGAGCCATAGCTGGATTGACTCCGGGACCCATATGTGTCCCGGATTCAGGAGAGATCATCTCCGGTCATCATTGAGACATAACCGGAGGGACTAGAAGAAGTGACCTCTGCCACCGGAGGAGGAAGGGCAGAGAGGGGGCATGCGAAAACTATGGGGGGAGACCTAGGACCCCTAGGGATGCCTATGGACATGGTCCCTGGCTGGAGCTGCCTCAGGACCTCAACCAGAATCTCTTCCCCCTCCGAGGAGGAAGACGATAGAGTCCTCGGCTGGGAAGGACCGGCCTCGTCTGGGTTTGAAGAAACGTGACGGTGACGTGTCATCGAAGAAGAGGAGACAAGAAAAAGATGGGTTTGAAGTAACACAGAGTCAGGAGGTAGAAGAGGAAGGAAAAATGTCGCGGGCACTCACCAGGATGTTTTGTACCGAAGGATTGGCAACCCCTGGGAGATGAAGAGAGATCGCTGCAACTGTCGGTGATGTGTGAGAAAGCCGAGAGACCTCGTTTCCAGAAAGTCTTCCTCCTTTTCAAACTCAATCAACAGCAGCCGTATGCCTCTTTCCGGCCGGGGCCATTAGATGACCGCCACGTGGAGGCACGCCGACATCGACGCTTCGGTCTGATGGAAACTGCCTCGGTTTCGAAATGGTGTATTAATGCCCATCATATGCATGTACATGGCAGCTAGCCTCCCAGGGACTCGGGCCAACAGAAGCGGCGGCAGTGATCATGGCAAATATGGCACGGGATTCTCACCTTTTCCACGTCATCTCCGCATTGACTTCCCACTCCCCAAGCCACGACGCTTAGATGGGACCTGGGAATGGGGGGCAACTGATATGGCTGCATCCTGACGTGGAAGGTGTGTCAGGTCTAGCTGGATGCCGTTGGTGCCACGTGGATTTTTCTTTCAAAATTCCCCACTCGGGACGAAGCACTCCTGCTACTTCGCCCGGTGGCACCCCAAGATGGGTCACCTTTGTCGAAGTCGAGCCTTTCTCTGCCACTTTGCCAGGTGTCCACCATTAGGGGTCCACCTCGACCAAAGTCGAGCCTTCCTCTACCACTTCGCCAGGTGTCCACCCAGGAGGGGTCCACCTCGGCCGAAGCTGGCAACCCCCTGCTCCCTCGCAAGGTGGCACCCCAAGATGGATCCACCTCTACCGAGGTTGAGCCTGGCACCCCTGCTGCTTCGCCAGGTGGCACCCAAGATGGGTCCACCTCTGCCGAGGTCAAGCCTGGCACTTCTGCTCCTTCGCCAGATGGCACCCCAAGACGGGTCCACCTCGATCGAAGTCGAGCCTTCCTCTGCCACTTCGCCAGGTGTCCACCGGGAGGGGTCCACCTTGGTCGAAGCTGGCAGCCCCCTGCTCCCTCGCCAGGTGGCATCCCAAGATGGGTCCATCTCTGTCGAGGTCGAGCCTGGCACTCCTGCTCCTTCGCCAGGTGGCACCCCAAGATGGGTCCACCTCGGTCGAAGTCGAGCCTTTCTCTGCCACTTCGCTAGGTGTCACCCAGGAGGGGTCCACCTCGGTCGAAGCTAGAAGCCCCCTACTCCGTCGCAAGTGCACCCCAAGATGGGTCCACCTATGCCGAGGTTGAGCCTGGTGCTCCTGCTCCTTCGCCAGGTGGCACCCCAAGACAGGTCTATCTCGGCCGAAGTCGAGCCTTCCCATGCCACTTCGCGAGGTGTCCACCCAGGAGGGATCCACCTCGACCGCAGCTGGCAGCCCCCTGCTCCCTCGCTAGGTGGCACCCCAAGACGGGTCCACCTCTGTCGAGGTCGAGCCTGGCGCTCCTGCTCCTTCGCCGGTGGCACCTAAGACGGGTCCACCTCAGTCGAAGTCGAGCCTTCCTCTGCCACTTCACTAGGTGTCCACCCAGGAGGGGTCCACCTCGGTCGAAGCTGGCAGCCCCTGCTCCCTTGCCAGGTGGCACCCCAAGACGGGTCCACCTCTGCTAAGGTCGAGCCTGGCGCTCCTACTCCTTCGCTAGGAGGCACCCAAAGACAGGTCCATCTCGGTCGAAGTCGAGCCTTCCTCTGCCACTTCGCTAGGTATCCACCTGGAGGGATCCACCTCGGCCGAAGCTGGCAGCCCCTGCCCCCTTGCCGGGTAGCACCCAAGAGGGTCCACCTTGGCAGAGGTCGAGCCTGGCACTCCCTCTCCTTCGCCAAGTGGCACCCCAAGACGGGTCCACCTCGATCGAAGTCGAGCCTTTCTCTGCCACTTCGCTAGGTGTCCACCCAGGAGGGGTCCACCTCGACCGAAGCTGGCAGCCCCTTGCTCCCTCGCCAGGTGGCACCCCAAGATGGGTCCACCTCTGTCGAGGTCGAGCTGGCACTCCTGCTCCTTCGCCAGGTGGCACCCCAAGACGGGTCCACCTCGGTCGAAGTCGAGCCTTTCTCTGCCACTTTGCTAGGTGTCCACCCAGGAGGGGTCCACCTCGATCAAAGCTGGCAGCCCCCCTGCTCTCTCGCCAGGTGGCACCCCAAGACGGGTCCACCTCTACCGAGGTCGAGCCTGGCGCTCCTGCTATTTCACTAGGTGGCACCACAAGATGGGTCACCTTGGCCGAAGTCGAGCCTTCCTCTACCACTTCGCCAGATGTCCACCCAGGAGGGGTCCACCTCGATCGAAGCTAGCAGCCCCCTACTCCCTCACCAGGTGGCACCCAAGATGGGTCCACCTCTGTCGAGGTCGAGCCTGGCGCTCCTTCGCCAGGTGGCACCCCAAGACGGGTCCACCTCGGTCGAAGTTGAGCCTTCCTCTGCCACTTCGCCAGGTGTCCACCCAGGAGGGGTCTACCTGGCCGAAGCTGGCAGTCCCCTTCTCCCTCGCAGGTTGCACCCCAAGATGGGTCCACCTCTGTCGAGGTCAAGCGTGGCATCCTGCTCCTTTCCAAGTGGCACCCCAAGACGGGTCCACCTCGGTCGAAGTTGAGCCTTTCTCTTCCATTTCTCCAGGTGTCCACCCAGAAGGGGTCCACCTCGGTCGAAGCTAGCAGCTCCCTTTTCCCTCGCTAGGCGGCACCCCAAGATGGGTCCACCCCTGCCAAGGTCAAGCCAGGCCCCTCTACTCTACCACCAAGTGTCCACCCAGGAGGGGTCCACCTCGGTCGAAGCTGGCAGCTCCCTACTCCCTGCCAGGTGGCGCTCCAAGATGGGTCCACCTCTACCGGGGTCGAGCCGGGTGCTCCTGCTCCTTCGCCATGTAGCACCTCAAGAGGGTCTACCTCGGCCGAAGTCGAGCCTCCCTCTGCCCCTTCGCCAGGTGTCCACTCAAGAGGGGTCCACCTCGGCCGAAGTCAGCCTTACTCTGCAAAGCCTTGAGGAGGCTAAGGCATGGGTCACGAGGTCGCCACTAGAATCGGCATGCACCGCGTCCCGTACAGGGTGCCAGTACGGCCCACAACGGTGCGCGGAACCTCGTTTACATCAATTAAGCAGGGCCCCACGATCGAGGAATAAAATTCTTGCAGGCAGGGGCCTGAAATGCTGGAAACCCACCGTCAATGCCCCGAAAGAAGGGCTCCCGCACTTGGCTCGAGGTCTGGCCAGTTTTCCCCTTTCGTGACAATACGGCAAACGATGCGTACCAGCCACTTAACTCCCGGACTCGAAGGAGAAGGGGAAAAAGGATCCAAAGATCTCCGGGAGCCTCCGGAGAGGAGACAGAGGCCAAAGGCGGTCCGGTGGTATAGAAGGGATGGTAAAAGTGGATGGAAAGATAAGCTAAACAAGAGGGAAGGATACTGAGAGAACGATCCTAAGACCCCAGGAGTCCTCAAGCGTAAGCTCGGTAACCCAGTGCAGGAGGCTAGGCTTCAACCCCTCTCTTCCTCGTACTTCTTTCATCAAAACTTCCTCTAAGCACGGGAATCCACGGAGACCCGCCTTAATGGACATGTTCCATCTTGCCGCTCTCTGACTTGACCGTCGGAGTGCCCTCATCGGAATCCCCGGCCCGGGTCTCTGACCTTGTTTTGCAGGACCGAAGGCTTGGAGATCTCGAGGTGGGAAAGTCCAAGAAGTGGTGCCAGCTCGTAAGCTACAGGCCATCGCGGTAAGATCGGCAACACATATCATATTTATATTGTACAATCAAAATGTCGGCATATCCATAGGATCCCTAAGCCCTTGAGCATTTTACATAGAGAAATAATAGACAAAACAAAATAAATAATAATAAAAAAAAAAATAAAAAATAAAAAACTAAATAAATAGATCAAACCTACGGATGAACAGAGAGGGATCAAGGTGGCCGACGTGCGAGCAGTTGACGGAAGAGACGGAGAAGGAGGGAGGGATCGTCGAAAGAGCTACCAGCTAATCGAGTAAGAGGAGGAGGGAGGGATCGGTGGAGGAGGTTGCACCGGTGGATTGAGCGTGGGATCTAGGGCATGGATCGGAGGAGGAGGAGGAGCTAGGTCGGCGGATCGAGCGGAGGAGGATGAGGAGGAGGAGGAGCTAGGTCGGCAGATCGAGCGGAGGAGGGGAGGAGGAGGAGGAGCTAGGTCAGTGCGGGATCGAGCAAATGGCGGGATCTAGGGCGGGGTGGGAAAAGGGGATTTCAGAAATCCGGCGATGCTTAGAAGCGTCGGTAACTCCAGAATTTTAACGACCCTTTAGAAAGTCCGACGATGCTTAAAGCGTCGATAAACATAAGATACTTGGCGACGCTTTAAAGCATCGGAGAATATCGATACTTTTTAAAAGCGTCGGCGGTGGGTTTCAGATTCACCCGACGCCCCACATAAGCATCGGGAGAAAATCGTCGCCGTTTAACACTTTTTCTATAGTGGCGGAACTCTCTGAACCACATTCGACCAACTCCTGTCCCCCTCATCAGCCTCCAGAGCCTCGCTGCTAGATCCTTTTCCAATTCTTTCAGTAGCAGCCATGATGAACGACGAAGCTTAGCAGGTGTTGGAAGAAATGGCAACAAAAAAAAAAAAAAAATGCTTGGCACGAAACCCAAGACAGAGCTCTACCGATCGCCGAAGCGAAACCTTCAGCGCTTCAACCCTCTACTCTGCCCTCTACACATGATTCTTTCAAAAGATTACTCTCCTCAAGTTCAAAGATAAAAAGATTCCTTCATGCAGCATATGATCAAAAATCAAAAGACAATAATGAATACAATATCTTATAGCAATCAGTGGAAGAATATTACTATCCCATCCAGAGTTATTCCAATAGCCGGTGTCTCCCAAGCACCAGTCCCCAGCCTACTGACCTTCACACCCGACCCTCCCAGCTTCACTTTGTCCTCTTCTTTCAACGTTGTAACATTCTCAGAGGCGACGGCTCTCGTCATAAGAGCTCTCCTACCACATCAAAGCCCCGCACTGCTTGGTTGCAGTGCCATAGAATGCCCCAACTACTCCAAATCCAAAGAAAAATAAGGGAAGGGTAGGATCAACAAAACGAGGGCAAGAATTCTGATAATAACATCGAAAGATTCGAACTTTAGCCCCAAAACGTGAATTTTAAGAGCAAATTGGGAAACTTAAGAGGGTAGTTTGCTGGTGGACTAGAGATAGGGAATCCGGGCGGGGTCAAACGAATGATTGGGTGATGAATAGGTGAAATTTAGGAAGAATTTGCCGGTTTGTCATGTGGGATTCGTGTTCGACGATAGTTTTTTTTTTTTTTTTTTTTTTTTTATTTCTTTTTTTATTTTGGAGAAAATTTTGGTTGGTGGGCACGGGTAGAACAGGTAGCGGGCTCTGAATTCTGATTGCCGCTTTTGTCGGCCCCCATCTCTCACCACGTTTTTGCTACTTGGAAATATGAGACCCTGTTAGGTTGGTTTGGGCCAAGGTAAAGTTTTTTCGATGGTGACAACTACTGGTTTGCTGCCTCCAAGTCGACATTGTGAAACATCAAAGCTCGGTCAGGAAAATAATTTTTAACAGGTCCTGGCCATCAGTGCATGATGAAATATTTAGTTAGGTTTGAATGGAAAATAAAGATTCAGATATCGGCATGACATAATAGAAGCAAAACTATTATAATAAATTGTTTATTTATGTATAAAAAAAGAAAAAATAAAAGGTTGTTCACCAGATTGCATAAAGTAATTATGATGGCTAGCTAGGTCGTGATGTTGAGATACATTTTCAAATCATACACTGTTCCCTTGTAGGTGCGTCGTGAACAACATAAACCTTTTTTTAGTTTTTGGTGCAACATAAACTTCTTCTTAGCTTCATCTACTTCATTAAATTTTTAGATAAATAATTAAAAATAATTAAAATTTATATAAAGTTATATGCAAATTAAGAAGCGGTCTATTGGAGGAGAGCTCATCGTGGGCAAGATTGCCGGTGGTGATGCAGGAGATACTACGAAGATGAGAAAAATAATTAAATATAGGACTAAAAATGGATTGAATATTGTCATATTCATATTTATATCCATATTTTTTTTCAAATATAAATATGGATGCTAAATAGATACCAAAATTAGTATGCATGTTTGCTTTAAATAGATAAATCAGTTATTAAGCATATTTTTTTTTAAAAAATGAAAACAGGTCGATACAAATTGGATATTATTTATATCTATATTTTCTCTATCCGAATATAAATATAAGTCGGTATCATTCAAGTATAAATAATATCAAGTAGAACTCAATAATGAAAATTAAATAAATAATGTAATTATAAAAGGTGGGTATAAAATTCACTTTCAAAATTGTAAGAGATGTTTTTTAACTAGGTAATGGTCTAAAGAAATAATTATTAAAGTTGCATATTAACTAACATAGCCAAGAGTTTGGATTACTAATCCAACCTAATTTATATCAAAATATTAAATATTAAAATTATTTAAATAACACATGTAATATAAAATATTGAAGATTTTCAATATTAAATACTATCAAATTCTTTTAATTGCAGCATGAATTAAAAATTCATAAATTATCTATCTTTAAAGTACCCTGAAAAATATAAATTGTTATAGGAATATGTTGAAATTATCAATATTATCAAATATTTTAAGTAAAAAATTTTTAAAATATTATAAAGAATAAAATGAAGTCATCCATGTTTTATTTTTTATTAAAAATAAAAGAATTGAAGTTTTCATAAAAATAATAAATATTAAAATATGAAATATCATAATATATTTGAGATGACTGTATTTTATAATGTGAACAGGTTAATAAACCATAACTATGTAGTAAAAGTTAATGCTATCATATTAGTTGAGTAGCAAGCAACAATAATCTAAAAAGTCTCAGGTCTGATCCTTTTGTATTTCTATCCGAATCAGACCCGTTTTCAATCCTAGCCTGATACATGAACACTGCATTTTCTGAAAATTTAAAAATATATAGATTCATTTTTTTTGAATAATTTCGTTTTTTTTTTTTTTTTAATATCATACACCATCAAGATGCAGGTAGCCGAATAAAACAACAAAACGATTGGGGGCTGATCGATCTATTTTTTCTAACCTGATGGTGTATCAAAAAACTATTATATATTTTATCTACAATATTAAAGATCATCAAGTTCCATGGACCACGACAGTTTTTTTTCTTTCTTTCTTTTTTTCATGTAAACCACCCCATATTTTGATTGCTCGATCCATTAGACCTCCAGGTTTGTGCTGCATCACAAAGTTTTGCCGGACTCTCAGTCCATGTCATAAAACTCAGAATTCTATATATTTAGAGAGAGAGAGAGAGAGAGAGAGAGAGAGAGAGAGAGAGAGTTGATAACTCCACATAATTAATATATATATATATATATAATATATATATATATATATATACGTACATATAATGATGGGAATATGTGAATTTATGAATGACAGGATAGCATACACGATGACATACAATGGAGGTACATAAAATGACTCGAGAACCGGAACATAAAATCACTCGAGAAACCCACGAACAAATATTCTACAACAATATAATGACCCCAAAAGTCTCATTATATTGCTCTAAAATGGCCTCTAGTCGTACTCCAATACAATCTGACATAACAATATAATTAATGCATCAAACTGGACGACCAATCTGATCCTCGTGCTCATCATGGGCTAGTGGTAGCTGGAGGTGGTGTAAGGAAGGGAAAACCAGGGATCATTGGAAGGGAAGGGATGTTTGGGATGGAAGCCAATGGAGGCAGTGTGACCTTAGGGACAGCAGGCATGAAAGGCAAGGGTGGTATTGTAACCTTTGGCACGGTCGGCACCACAGGCATTGGTGGCACTGCAACCTTTGGAATAGTCGGTATCGCTGGCATCGGAGGCATTGTAACCTTTGGAATGGTCGGTATCGCCGGCATTGGAGGCACTGTCAGCTTTGGAACAGTCGGCACGACCGGCACCGGTGGCAATGCAGGCTTGGGCAGGGTTGGGGTGGCCGGGGCCGCAGGGGTGTCCAATAGATGGCGAGATGCATGGCTCATGCTGTTGAGGCTCAGTAACATGAGTGCAATGAGAAGGCTCATTGTGAGGAGGCCAGTGTTGGAAGCCATGATGTTGGGAATATCTCAAGGTTTTGGATAGCTAGGAGAAAGAAGGGCTAAGGATGTGCTGTGATGGGAAATGAAGGTTGCCTTGTTTGGTATTTATGGTGAAGGGTTTGATGGGGGAAGTTGGGGAGTGGTGGCATGACTTGAATTATGTTTGGAGGGTAGAGCTTGGTGGTTGGCTTTCATAGGGACATGTTTCATTTGTTGGGTGGGAAAGGTTTGTGGTGGTGCACATTGTGTTGTGTTGTTAGTTCACCTTCTTAACAACATACGAGAACTGGTGTCGAAGGTGGACAGGTGGTTCAGAAATTTAAAGCGGAGAGGTGGGCTAACATTAGCAAATTCTCATCAGAAGTTAATTTAGTTGTTATTAAGAAAAGTGAAATTGCTCGACAAGATTAAATTACCTAAATATGGCAAAGATAGGTCGATCGGACGGGTTCTAGGTTAACATGACTCGACCCCTTTTATACTATTATTGACCTATATAATTGGTTCGAACCAGGTCTGAATTCAGGTCAGGATTAAATGCTAATTGTTTGGATATATAAAAATGTCTGTTCCGAACAAAGTTCGATCAGGTTTCAAAGTTTTGGTTCAAAGTTAAGGTTCATTTCGGGACTGAAGTTATTTGGCCTGATCAAAAGTTCCATCTAAATAATTTTGAGACTCAGGCCTGAATTGTGGCTTCAGGTATAGATTACTCTTTGTCAAAGTTGGCTTAGGTTAGGTGCAGTGATGGTGTTTTCATCCAATTGCTTTCTTCTTTATCATTCCTTAAATATAGTAACATGACGTGAGACCTTGCGGTTCAAGTTTTCAACAAATATATTCCGTTCCTCGTATATTTCAAGACTTGAGAATTCTTCTCTGAAAAATTTATCTTGTTGCAGAAACTAATGATTAGCCAGTCAAAATTTTTCCGCATATACCACCATTCACATTTAAAATAAAAAAAAAAAAAAAAAAAAAAAAATTCCACAGATATGTAGTGATTTAACCAAGTGGGTTAAACTTCTACTAAATCAGTCTCAATGTTAGTGTACTTACATATTTATTCCCATGTAATCTTATTGATAGAGGTGTTGGACAGAGATGGATTTTAGAAGGGGCCACTACAGTAAAAAGGGAATTTGTCGACGTTTTTAAAGACATTTGCCGACGCTTTGAAGCGTTGGCAAGAAAGCTCCCGATGCTTTTTAAAGCATCGCAAAAATGTCAGGTATGTAAGCGTGGGGACGTAAAAAGCATCGGCATATGCCGATGCTTTAAAGCGTCGTTTTATTAAACTTACCGATGCTTTAAAGCATCGTCTGTATTTGTTATGATATCGACGCTTTAAAACATCGGCAATCAGTAAGATAGCGATGCTTTAAAGCATCGGCAATTTTTATTTTTTAATATACCTATATCAATACAAACTTGTATGCATCAAATACATACATCAAATACATACACCAACACAAACCTGTATACTACCTGAAATCAGCCTTTCATCAAAGGACATCACCCAGGGATATGTCCCTCGAAAATTAGCAAGGGATTAGAAAGGGATTTTCAAGGAATTTTAAACTGCATTCAAAATTTAGTTTCAATAAGGAATTTCTAAGGATTTGCCAGGGATATATTTTCTTGATAAATTCCTTGGAAATCCCTTGGTAATCTGCAAGGGAACAGTGAGTGATTATTTAAACAATTTTTAGCAAGGGATTTGTAAGGGAAGTTCGGTCTCTTGGAGATTTACTAAGGGATAAATCCCTTGGTATTGGTAAGATATTTTAAAACAAAAAAAATGATGTCAGAGAGGGATTTTTCTTAGAAATCCCTTAGTGATTTTAAAATCTTGTACCAAGCAAATGTCATTTACAGATTCTCTCACTGGCATAAAAATAAAAGTCATAGGTAAAATTAATATTATGTACTAATTTTAATACTATTAATTAAACCAAAAAAATTCCTTCATCCCTCTCTCTCTAACTCGTTCAAATCTTATCAAAACACCACTCTCTCTCTAACTAAAACAAACCATTCCACCTCTCGAACTCCACACCACCTCTCCACCCTTCTAATGAACGAGCAGAGATGAGCAGCTCGCGAATAACTTATCTTGCATAGATGAGCTCCGTCAAACTAGTACATAGCATATCATATGCTCTTATTTATTGACCAATTGCATCAGGTTTGGACCTGAAGCCCCCCCCCCCCCCTCTATTTCTTTTTCTCTTTTTTGGGGAAATCTGAAGTCCTTTCCAAATACGCTTCAGGTAGGGATCCATCACATACATCATTTTCCTTATTTTTGACAGATAAAAAAAGAAACAAAAGGTTAAGATGAAAATGGAGTAATATCCACTGGTGCTTTGCACGACCTGAATTTTTGTTTAGAAGACAGTCTCCAGCACTTGCCTTATATATATAATATAGGATCAAATTCAATTGGACTAGTTGAAATTTATAAGTTTCATGTCAAATCTGTTAGGGAGATGAGTCTTAATCTGAGAGCCACACTTGACCTAATAGACTGGATTTGCCTTCAAGGATGGACCGGCTCTACGTTTGGTTGGGCACTTGGGTTCACTGTTTGGGCCCAGCATCCCACTTGCACACAAGAGGCTGATAGGGAAAATCTCTTTGGAAAATTGGCCTTATTGATAGATTAAAGTCATTCACGTGACAAGTATCACCTGACCAGTTCTAATTCATGTCAGATTAAGGCCAAGTTTCAAACATGACATCATCAATTCCAGAATAATCCAATCTATTTGAGTTCAGGTCATCCTTCATCTGGACCTTGTTTAAAAAATTTAAAAAAAAAGGGAAAAAGAAGAAAATGGTTTCCAATTTGTACATGGCACGGTTAGCTATATTTTTTCGTAAACATATAGAATTGGAAAATGGTAGACCTAAAATTGCAAATTTATACATATATCAAATTTCATACTTGGACTTGGGCCACTGCTTCTTCCCATCTCCTACCAACATCTTCCCAGATCTGCCCGACCGAAGCCCCAAGTCGCCGGATCCCCTAGCCTCCTGCGACACCTCACCACCACCAGCCGACCAGAAGTCTCCAACCGAGCCAAGCCGGCCCGTCCGCCCACCACCAACGCCATCTGAGCCCTTCCGTGAGGCCCCTCCCATCCTAACCGCCGCTGCAGACGTACCCTCCATGGCCAACGCCCGTCTGACAGACCGAGTGCCCACGGCCAAACGGAAAACCTCCCTCCGGCCCAGCGCCCCGTCCGTCTTCATCGTTCCCTATTCCATACGGCCATCAAAGCACCATCCCGTGCCAGTCCGCCCGTGACCAGAACCGCCGGGACTCTGCTTCACCATCGCCGGTTGCCTCCGTGACCCCTGTCGGCCGATCCGTCGTCGCCACCCAGCCTCGTCACCGACAAGATCCTGCGGATCTCCTCTTCCGTTCGGTCCCTGTTCTCCCTTGCATCGGACCAAGGAAGGAAGAACTTGGCATGAACATGAAAGCCTACACGTTATGTCATACCGACTTCTGCACCGCATGAATCCCAGAGCACATGGATTCCAGAGCACATGGATCCCAGAGGTGCACGGTTCTCAAAGTCACACGGATCTCAGAGCATAGATTTTAAAGCATTGGATTTTAATTAACTTTTATTTGATTTGGGATTGATATATTGCTTGTTTATTGGTGTTCCAGGTCCAACGGCTTCAAATCAATCTCGTCCGTGAACTACTGGTCCGAATTTTCGATGACGTCAGGACGATCTTCCTTTTCCAAATTTTATGAAATTCCGTGTTTTCGGGTGAGATCCATTTTGAGAACCTGATCTAGTCAATTGATGGTTATTTCTATTTAATTAATTTAATTTAATTTAATTTGACACCCTAATCTAGAGATCGTTTCTTAACGATCAACGGTCCAACACTAGCCTTGTATCAGAGCGTTCAGTACCATATCACATAGTTTTACCAATGATGCATAGTTTCTTGTACCAATGATGCATAGTTTTGAAGTTCTTCGTTCTGGTAAGATATATCTTGTAGAAACCTGAAAGTAACTATAGGATTAATGCATAGTTTTACCAATGATGCATAGTTTAATAATGCATTTAGTGTATTATTATTTGTAACCTTCAACTTTGGGAATGTTTAGTATCTAATGTTTCTTGCTCATTATTTATTTGATTATCCATTGCATAACAAATTGTCACCTACCTAACACTTTCATTTGAATAACTTAAAGTAACTATAGGATCATCTCGCCCAAATGCCATGGCTTTGTTAGTTCTTATACTACTTATATTATAAGTGATAGGGTTGCTAATCTAAGTAGCTTGAACGAGTTGCTGCATTCTTAAGTAACTATAGGATCATCTTGCCCAAATGCCAATACTTCCTTTTCCTCTTCTATTTCTTATTGATTATATAAGTTCCTTTTTTTTATAAAAGTGTATTATTTAAATGTGATTGTTATGATACTGAGAGAGGCATTAGAGTGCATCGTGATCATGGCCTTGTGGACGTGTGCTATAAATCATGATTGAATACCAATGAGCCTTTTGTATTGGCACAACAAGCACAACAAGTATATTACACCACTTATCCATGCAAGAGTAGGGAGACAGATGGTTGGTGGGCTGTGTAAAGCTAAAGCTAGGAATTTCTTTAATATCCCTTTCGTGGATATAAGTAATATCAATGTATCTCCGGATATTGATATTTATCAAGAGGATGAGATCACAGACCTATCTATAGTTCAAGCTGATGAAGATCTTAACATACCTGATTTGCTAGTTGATTTCTCTCAGTATGAAATGCTTAATGATGATGAGATACGTAAGTTGCAACAAAGATTAGAAGAAGCAGTGGTAGAAGATGAAGAGGAAGAAGAAGAGGATGGAGAGGATGCAGAAGACGAGGAAGAAGAAGAGGATGGAGAGGATGCAGAGTCTAATGAGGACAAAAATGAGTTTGAATTGTCTGATAGTGATAATGATTGATTTGTATAATGTTGCTATTCACATTTAATTTTAGTTGCCATGTAATGAGGATTATTTATAATTTATATATTTTGGATAATTCTGATCATAATTTATCAAATATTTGTCTTGATTATTTGTACTATGTTTACATTGTGGGTTTGTATTATATTATTGTAAATAATATATATGATCTTAAATTATCCATGATATTTAATATATGCATCTAATCTTTGTATATCAACAGGGATAATGACACATGGTGGAGCATCTAGATTTCGTGGAAGGGGTGGTAGAGGAAGAGATGTATCCCGACAACAGCTTCAAGATGAACATGATAAGGATACTGGAAGATATCCACAACGATCTACCCATAGGCTATTTAACACACCTCCGCGTGTTGAGCAACATGGATCAGTGCCCATGGAGGAGCCCTCTGCCAATCCTTCACCTCATGTGCCTGATAGTGTAGGTTCAATTGGCTCTACACATACAAGAGGCCCGAACCAGCCTGCTCCTGAGCTGACAGTTGAAATAGATAAAGTTTCCATCATAGTAGAAATGAATAAGTAAGTTTTATAATTATATGTTTTTATTTGATATCTATTTTTATTTTTATTTCATATGATTAATTTGCTTGATGTTTAATGCATAGATTCGTCAAGCCTGAGGTATCACGTCAGATGAGTGTTTGGTTGAAGCAATGTTTTAAAGAAGCTTGGCTTTATGGGGTTCAGTGGAGCAAACAACCAAAGATGAGTTGTTACGTAGATTTGAGGTGATGTATTAAATTGTTACTTAATTCATAACGAAGTTATTATGATAACATAGCATAAGTCTTTGATATGTTTTACAGGCAAGGTATAGATGGTCTCCAGCTGATGATTATAATATTAGAAAATGTTGGGTGAGTACCAACAGATCTCTACTGACAGGCATGATGAATGAGGCATGAAAGAAATGTGTTGATGAGTTAAAGGAGAGGAATCCACTAGCCACACTTGCAAACACGATCGGCAAAGTTCATCCAAGTTGGATGAGACAAGAAATATGGAATGAGTTATGTCAGAGGCATTGGCTTAAAGATAAGTGGCAGCAGAAGTCTAAAGCTGGCCAGGAAAATCGAATGAAGCAAAAAGAAGGCTCATTCACTAAGCATTCAGGAGGTTCCATTCCTTTTGTGACGCATAAGAGGAGAATGGTAATTTATTTAGTATTTCTTAATTCTTATTGATGTTTATATTCATAATATATTTATTATACAATAACTTGTTGTACATGCAAGAGAATGGTGTAGAACCTACTATTGCATCACTTTTTGAGTGCACCCATATGAAGAAAGGGACAGGAGAGTTTGTGGATGCAAAATCCAAGAAAGTTAGTGTATGTTTTCAATTTTATATCTAATATATTTTATGTTAATATATATATATTAATAGATTAATTTATTATTCTTTCATTTATTTATTTTTATACATATCATCCATGACATAGATATATTTACTTATTTATAATTCTTATATTTGTTTTATTCTGATATATGGTTGCAGGAGGCATATAAGACTGGTCTTAATGAAAAGTATGGCTCAGAGATTGAATCACAACCTTAATTTGATGCTACTATCTGGGTGGAAGCTACAGGAGGTGTTTCTAAAAACAAGGTGTATGATTTGGGCCACATGCACATTCATCCAATGTACTCGTGAGGACTTCTACATTATGCTCTACTTCTCAACTAGGCAGTTCTTCAGGAAGTGCACCTACCACCAACTCTGTTATCCAAGGAGCTATGGAAAATACGCAGGAGCATATTATGGCAGTTTTGATGAACCCTCAATATAAGGAAATGTTGCGATCTCTCATTTCTAGTCTTGGTTTTACATCCTCTGAGCCGTCTTCACCTCCTCCAAGAAGGAACTAAGTCTGCTAACCCTTCAACTGGTTCTCCATGTGATTGATGTTTGTTATGAACTTATTATGTATATGTTTGATGTTGGATATTAACTGGAGTTTTTTTATTTCATGTTTTGATATAGTTTTATTTGTTTATGGATTAAAACCTTGATGGATATTAAACTTATTTAATATACATGTTAAAATTTGCTTAAATACATTATGATGTTGTTTCGTATTATAAAAATTGAGTTATGGTTGATGTGTTGAGAATAATGTATATAGAGCTACTATTATATTTATAAAATTGTCTTCTATGTGAAAACTTTGCCAAATGATTTGTAAGCAAAATAGAATGTAAGATGAAAATTTTACCAAGGGATTACCAAGAATTTTTTAACAAACTTCAAATAATCACCAAGGGATCTGCGAGGGATCCTTACAAATCATTCAGTTAGCCAATTTTTAGCAAGGGAAATTTCCTCAATGAATCCCTTGGTAATTACCAAGGAATTTCTGAGTGCATTTTGGTTAGTGAATCCCTTGGAAAATTGTTGGTTTTTTGGCAAATGGACTATAATTTCACCAAGAAAAATTTCCTTGCTGAAAGTTTTAGATCCCTCAGTAATTACCAAGGGATTTCTGAGGGAGACTTTCACCAACATCATATATTCCAAGGGACGAATTTTCCTTGGAAATCCCTCGGTGAAAATCTTCACCAAGGAATTTTTGACTTTCACCAAGGGATTTTGTCCCTCGTTGAAAGGTTAATTTCTAGTAGTCACCAAAATCAAATATTATTTCATTCAAACCTGTATCACACATTGCCAAAGACATACAAAATGAAATCAAACATCATTTAATTAAAAATTGTATCACACAAACACAACATTCATACTCCAAACACCAAATATACATGAAGTCAATATAAAGAGTATTTTATATATATAAAAAGTATCAACAGATACTCAAACTCGATCCAAGTTTAAATACATAAAAAGACATACAAAAATAATTTAAAAAAATCAACTGGCATCATTAGCATCAATAGTCTGCGGGAGGCTGATCGTCGTCCTGTCTGCGACTGGCAGATGCATCAGGAACCTACAAGATATACATATATATAGTTACGATACATACATTATATATATTCTAAATTATTACATACATACAAAATATATATGTATTTATAAATAATTACTTACCTGAGATGACATGAACATATGCAGCACAGATGTAACATGCTCAAGCTGAGTCATCATAGTCTGCATCTCTGCTCTGTCTGCATCACGTGTCTGTCTGAGCTCTGCTATCTCATTCTCAAGTCGATGAACACATGAATGATCATGACTATCTCTAGCATCCCGAGTAAATCTACTCATCTTAGATAACTGAGTAGGGATAACTCCAATCTCATAATCCCTTACTCGTCCATGAAGCTTGGTCCCATCAACTCCGAGAATACCTCGGCCTCGATGTGACTACTCTGTGTAGATGATGTAGCCTCGTCACCATGCTCGGCGATCATAAAGGTAGCCCTCTCCTATGTTTTATAAAAAATTCATATATTAATACTTAATAAAAAAATTATAAATTATGATATAAGATAAATAAGAAAAATACAAATATATCTCTGGACTCCTTCCGAACAAAACTACCATCCCAGTGAACATGAGTCATCCGATAAAACTCCACCTCACCAGGCTCCCTCCCCTGCTGATCAGCCTATACAAAGAATAAATGTTACAAAAAATTTCAAAATGATACATCTTATATCCCCGTACCATAATATATGGCACATGCATGATACATGATGATATATGATGTTAAAACTAAAAGTGTACTAAAAATATTATAGAATGGAAACATACAAACTCATGCCTGAGCCGTGCATAACTCTTGGACCCACTGTGTGAGGAACAGACTGAGCTGCTCGTGCAGCTCTACCAATAGCAGAATATGTCTACACAATAAAATTAAAACTATGTTATATATTGTATAAATATAATTTATATTAAAAATTAATAGGTTTATAAGTTTGATAATGCTACATAACTTGTTCCCTCTCGGAGAAACAATAGTGCACCAACTCCCTCCACTGATGAGGGTGTACATCAGGAGGACAGGTAACTGCAACCTGCTCCTCTGTCTTACTCTCTATCTTATAGTCTCCCTTCAACTTTGCTCTATACTCTTTCCACTGGCGATTGAGAGACTTAAGCACAAAATCATTACAATATGGAGGAAGTATAAACTTGCTCTACAATATAAATAAATAATAAAATAAATATTAAATGAAATAAGCAATAAAATTGTTAAAAATTAAGATATAAAATAATATATCAATTTTTTTACCTGTACAAGTCGTAGCATCTCTACTTTATAGGCAGGAAGCATGTCATTCTACTTTGAATAACTTAGGGACATAGCTGACCCCGGCATGCTACTGTCCCCAAAAAGCTGGTCAACAAGCTAGGCAATTTCTTAATAAGCTGGCCAAGCTTGTTGCACTCAACGATGATCCTCTCACCCTCAGGTAACTGCTACACATCACAGACTAGTGTGGGTCCTCGCCTCCTCCTAAGTCTCCCGGATCCATCTACAAAAAAAAATACAGAAAATTATATATCAAAACTATTGCATATGTATGAATTGAAATGAGATGAAATTATTAAATTATCCTGTATCTGTATGTCATTGATTATAGGCTCATCATCTGGATGATCTGTAGGAGGATCATGATGTGCTGACTTGGAAGGAATGTCCTTTGCCTGATGTGAAGGAGAGGTACTGGTCTTGGCCGAATGTGCAGGAATGGAGGGACTGGCATCAGACTGTCATGAAATAGATGGACTACCCTCAGGCTGCTGTGACAAAGTACCAGCCTCGATCTGAAAAAACTAAAATTGTAAATCTGATAGGCGCTTCCTTCGAGGCATGGTGTACCTAACATGCATTATTAAAACCAAGTCAGTCAACATTATAATCAAATTATAATGAAAATGAGTTACTATTTAAAAGATAGGATAATAATTCATGCAAAAATGTAAGCCATTTGTAATAATGAAACTAACCTTAAAGCATAACATGTCAGTAAGATGTAGGTATATAACAAGAAATTTATAAAGAAACATAAATAATCTACTAAGAAAAAGAATAATAAATAATAAAAAATAAGGAGGAGGCTTAGTTATACTATTTAATCTGCAACTAAATCAAAACGACTACAATCGGTTGCCTACAAAAGAAGGCCATCCAAGATTGTTGCCATTAGAAATAGTTGAATCAACCAAACATACATCGTATAATCATCATAGCCTCTATATACAAACCTTAAATCAATTTTAAAATAGTTTATAGAACTTCTTTACTCTCCAAGCAGTTAAACACCTGATAAAAAAATGGCAACAAAACAGGTAGTTCTACATAACATAAAAACTACCAACAATAACAAGATCATGAATTGTAGATAGGGTTAACTTAGAACCCAAAATGAAATATTAGTTTACTCAATTTATTTATCACATTCAAGACTACATTTCAAGTTAGTTCTAGATAGGGTTAGTAGGTTATCTATTTTAAAGTGTATATTAAGATATGCAATTTTAGGTTCTTTTTTAAAGTGATGTGTACTGAATTCAAATAGTAATTTTTATGGTACACTCTCTTCTCTGATCATTGTGAATTTATTATGCCTAAGATATATTCTTTTCCCTTCATCTTCTACTTCACTCTTTTTGAAGTCAATAAGAAAATTAGGATCGGCGCTCGTTTCATAGGGTCAAGAATCTTGCGATCACTTCCAATGGATTGATAGTCCTGTAAAACTATTAGAAATGATGAAGAATCATAAACGTGAAATCAACTGTTCCAGAGTCACCACCAGAGAAAATGATATAAATGTTACTGGAGGCATCAATTTTCCAAAGTCACCACCATTAGCACTAACGAGGCAAAATCAACCTAACATATATACGACCAGTATAATAGAACCAGTAAAATCAGTCCTTTAATCAATATCCTTATTAATTGGTATATATCTCTTGTATTATACATATATACGACGTTCCTCCCATGGCTAGGCCATCATCAATATATATACCATGTTTCTGTAAATAGCTAAGCCATCATCAATATATACCACGTTCCCATCAAAGGCTAGACCATCCTCAATATATATATACTACATTGCCGCTCATGGCTAGGCCATCCTCAATATATATATACCATGTTCCTGCTCGTAATTAGGCCATACTCAATATCATGACCAGGCCAGATGCTCAAATTTTTAAATCATTAAAATATTTTTTTTATTTCATTCTTATTAGTTTTAATGAATTATTTGTTTGTTCAATTATTATGTAATTGGGCATAATTGAGGATTATATAGAATTAAAACTTGTAATGTATACAAGCATATAATACCCACAATTTCTAATATATGATATTAAATATGCTTACTCATGTAGGTGATTGTGATTAGAAATCCTTACCTTTAATAGTAACAAAATGTACCCAAATGTGCCAATTCAGCTTGCACATACATAGAACACCTTGCAATGACCCACTCTTTTAAACCTAATAATCCTAAAATAAGCACAATCTAAAATCAATGTCATGTCATTATCTTATAATAATCTATAGAATTCCTTGGAAACTTTAAAATCTTAACTTATGGATATGTGTCCCCTTTCTTGCACAATAATCTACTTCCATGATTTGTTACCCAAGCTTCACTCGATTTCTTTTGGATCTACTAATTCAAAAATATATATAATTTAAATTTAATATTATCATATATAGCTTCGTAATAACCTATAGAATTCTTTAAAACTATAAAATCATAATTTCAGTTTAACTCCCATTTGTTATACAAGAGTCATCTTTTAATTTATTTAGCTTATCAAATGATATCCAAAAATTCCTAAACTTGGGAGATAGATCGAATAATAAGTCAAGTACTCTTAGATAAAATTTTAATTCAAAATACTTAACCTTTTAAGAGTTATAAATCTTGGATTAAAGTAGAGCAAAATTAAACATCCTATATTAAAATCAATTTTACATAATTTTTTTTTCTCTACTTCATTTCCAAGTTATCTTATCATGAACTTCATCATTCGTATTCTCTTTCATGGGAAAGATCAAACAATTTCAACTTTATACCAAGTTGCATCACTCACCTTGGATCTTAAGATTTAGAACCACATTGTAATACCAAAAGAAGTGATCTTAAAATAAATAAATAAACAAGTATGTTGCCCAGATATGGTGCCCAAGAGGGGGGGGTGAATTGGATATTTTAAAAAAATAAAGCAATATATGTGCTATCAATTTTAAATGTGAAGAGTGATAGTGCTCAAGTAATTGTGCAATGGAAGCAATGAAAGATAACAACAATTAAAGAGCAAAAGAAGATAGAGAGTAAAGCAATGCAAACACACAAAACGTATAGTGGTTCGGTGCACCTAGCACCTACATCCACTCCCCAAGCTCCACTTGGGAATTTTCACTATAATCTTCTCTAGATTACAGCCGACTTGTTTTACAAGGCTCACAAGTCAAAACCTAAGTTAGTTTTGTTACTTAGGCTCACCAACAAACCTTACACACTTGTTTTGGCTTCGGGCTTACAAGCAACCCTAGTTGGTTTTATCAATTGGCTCACTAACAAACCTCACACTAGTTTCAAATTCTCTTGAAACTAGGCTAACACAAATAGAGTATGAATACAATGAATAAAAATAAGACAAACTCCTTTTTGAGCAAAAATAATTTGATGTAGCTCTTGTTGGAGACTCTTCAAGTCTTCCTCTTGGAATCTTGGACCTCACTAAATGCCAAAGACTTGAAGGCTGGATTCCTCAAAAATGAAAGCTTTTGGCTAAGGAATCTCTTGGTTTTTCACTCTTTTTGGCTTAGGATTGATTGAAAGCTTTGTACTTTTTCTCTCTTCTTTTTCACTTTGTCTCCTTTTCTTTTTTGAAGTTAGGTGGAGGTTAAATACTTCATTCAAGCTGAAACAACTCCACAAGACTGTTAGAATCAAAAAAATGGTTGTTTATGGCCGTTAGAAATCAAATCAAAAGTTCAGAAAAACTAGCCGTTATGCCATGAGTCGACCTCTGGATCAGGTGTCGACCTCATGAGTCGACCTCCAGTTTATCTTAGGCAAAAATCCAGAAAACCATAGTTCTGCCTAATTTGAATTCTCAGGCGATGAGTCGACCTCTGGTATCGACCTCTGGTGGTCGACCTCTGGAGCGTGCCACTGAAATTTTACCGTGCCGGCCTTGCTGAACTTTTCTTTTCTTCATGAGTCGACCTCTGGTTGTTGACCTTTGGCAAGGTGTCGACCTCTGGTCTGAAATTTTCTGAAACTCTGGAGAGGTGCGTGCCATGCTTGAGTTTCTCTAAGCATTTGTTTCTTTTGTCAATTACTTCTTAATAAGAAGGTCCAATATGAGAAATTTGATCTTGTTTAAGGTAGGAAAGCTCTTTCCAAAATCAAGCAAGCTTGGTTTCATCATTGTACTCTTGATACTCTTTTTGAATAACCTATGGCCTGAAACTTTATCTCGAAATGAAACATTAGTCCAAACATATACTCAACCTTTTATTAATCATCAAAACTAAGGAGCCAAAGCCAACAAAGTCAATGAAGAAGGCAGAAGCAGCAATCAAAACCACTTACAGCTTGATATCAGCCGAACAAGCCTGGATATAAGCTATATAATTTTTATTGCTCCTTTTGAAAATAGCAGATAAACAGCTAAGTTTTCATAATTGAAAGAAAATATAAACAAGTACATATACAAGGAATCAAAAAGATAGAGTAAGAAGAGACGAAACCGAATCCACACCAAAACAAGAGCTCACGAAGTCATGCAAAAATTAAAAGTCCAACATGATAATTTAGATCAAAACAATATCTACTAATCTATAATAATATATAATGGAAAGGTTTTTGGCTAGTTTTATGCAGCCAATCCTAAAGTTTCAAGCCAGGATCAACCTTGATAAATTATGTAATCCCTCCACTTCCATGCATCCCCCCCACAACTCTTTCTTATAATAGTCTTAAAATAAACCTTATCGGCTGAGAAACAGTGAGAGGCAGGTGCTTACAGTGCGAGGCAGGGGCGGCGGGTGGGAGGGTGGGGCTTCAGTCGATGGGCCGGTACGGAAGAGGGGCAATGCGATGGAGATGAAGGAGATGAAGGCATCGGTTGGAGAGCTTCACGGCAATGAAGGGACTTGAAGGAAACCCGCCAGAGATGAAGGAGGGAGAGGGATCGAGGATAAAACAGAGATCAGGAGAATGGGGGTGGCGGATCGATCGAATGAGGAATTTGGGCTCGAGGCTGGGTATAAGAGGAGGAATTTCCCGACGCTTATAACCGTCATTAAAAGCTAGCTCCCGATGTCCGCTTAAAAACCTGGCGACGCTTAAAAGCATCGGAAAATATGTAAGATTAGCGATGCTTATAAGAGTCGGAGGATAGTGATGCTTTCTAAAAGTGTCGGCGGGTTTGCAGTATCTCCCGATGCTCACCCAAGTGTCAGGAGAAAAGGGTTGCTATTTCTACCTTTTACTGCAGTGGTTAAATTCACGTTGACTTGAAAGAATTAAGCCAGGTGTAGATGAAATGGAAGCAAGTTACAATTAAGTCAAGTTTAGCTGATTCATAGAGGTGTTGGATAGAGGTGGATTTCTAGAAGGGGCAAAGTTATGTTGACTTGAAAGAATTAAGCCAGATTTAGCTGAAATGGAAGTAATTAACAATTAGGTTGCTTTCAAGTTGGGTTGAGTTTTCAACCTTCAACTTGAACCCAACATGATTTTACTGGACAGACACTTAGTAAATGTATAACTTGACCTAACTACTGGGATTGTGTTGAGTTTGGGTATACTAGGACAAAGTTTCACCCTATGTGGTTAATGTTGTGTAAAATTTTATTGTAATGATAGATTTAACTTTTGCTAACATGTATAATGAAAAATATTCAATTTGGTGTTTTCTTGGAATATATGATACAGTAGTCTATCGAGTTTTGGTCTCAAACCAATAGGAATTTAGTTCACTATGCATCGTGCACTTCCACAATGGGAAAAATCCTAGATAATAGGTTACAAGAAACTAATATAAATATCAGTTAGTCCTATGAATAATTCTATTGGATTTTCAAGATTGGCAATAGGATTTTTAAGATTACAGAATGTAAAGCTTAACCCAACCTATGTTAACTAAACCATTCCCAGGCCATTTCTGTAGAAATTTTGGGATTTGGGTCAGGTTCACTCCAAAGCTATTCCTAAGTACTTTCTGAATATAGACCTAGCTGAATATAGACCTAGCCTAGCTTGTAGCATATGATCATGTTGGTTGTAATAGCCTAATCTATGAATTCTACAAAATTTTAGCCAAATCTTATAGGAAAATACAAACATGCTCTTAGCACTACAGTGAAAGGGTAAAAGGACAACTTCTTTTTCCCGATGCTATGGAAAAGCATCGTGAAGCCGCGAACTGTTCACGATGCTTTGAAAAAGTGTCGAGAGGTTTTTATATATTGCTCGGACTTCCCTCATCTTCTCTACATGATTCTCTCCTGAAATTGAAACCCTATCACTGAGCTCTCCCTCCCTTCGTCATCTCCCTCTCCCTCCCTCCATCCATTATCAGCGCGCGGATTTGGATCTCGTTTGTTCCATTGACCGGCGGAGAAGAAATCCCCTTCGATCTAGCAGTGGGGATGGTGGCAGTGGCATCGCCGTTGATAGTGTCAATGCTGGGGAAGGAGGTCTCGGCATCAAAGAACCCAGGGTTGTACCTTTGCTTGGCGTTCACTGCAACGTTCTTCACTGGAGTCTTTTAGGCGGCCTTGGGATTATTGAGGTATGCGGGCTCATCATGTAAGCATGGAATGGGTGGTGAGATAGAGGATTAGAATGGTTTTGAGAATTGAGATGCTGGTGAATAATTAATGGCAATTAAGGTGGTAGGAAAGAAGAAATGGGTGGGTAAAGATGGGGGACTCCAAGTGTTGGGATGCCCGCAGCGGATTGAACTGGTTTAGGCTTCCAATTAATTCCTGTTTACTCACTTTAGCAATTTACCAATTACACAGGCAGATATCAAATAAGAAGGAAAGACGAGATTTAACGTGGTTCGGCAAATTTACCTACATCCACATAGAGGAAGGAGTAATCCACTATAATCTGCCCCAAAATTGGGCACAAAAGAAATACAAATATCTCAATAACAATTACAAATTAATCACAAAGAGGCAAACAAATCGAAAGGGAAGAAGAAAATAGGAGAGATCACAAATACCAGGCTTCTAGCCTCGCCAAATCCTGTCACGGATTCTCTGATATTTATTTGCTCTCTAGATCGTCTTCAATATTTTTCTAGACCTTCTGCAGCTCTCTATTGCATCTTAGAAAAAATTTTGGCGTCTCTCTTATGTCGTAGGACATCTCTATGGTTTTAAAAACCATCGGAAACTGCATCAAAAGAGACCTAAAATAAGTCCAATGCCTTCCAAAAATATCCCAGGCCATCAGATAAAAAATCAACAGCTCAAATCGAGCTATAATCCGTGCAAAACACTGTCTCAATGCCAGATCAAACCGTGGCCGTGCGAAACGTGCACGGAAAAGCTCCACGCGACTGTTGTAACGCGCTGGGTCGAGCCCATGCACGTTCGCACACGTGCATCATGGGCTAGGCTAGCGGTTGTGGCTGCGGGCATTGGGAGCAAAACATGGTAATAATCCTCCTCCTTGCGATCAAAAAAAATGCCTCTATCAAATATGGATTGTAAAGCCTCCTAATCACAAGCCCGAAGGGGCATCACCAAGTTCTCAAACCAATCAAGTTCAGGAATGTCCTGAACTTGACCACTGGAATTGGTTTAGTGAGCATATCAGCCGGATTAATAGCAGTGCAAATTTTTTGAAGTTGAATATCACCATCCTCTACCAAATCTCTGATAAAGCGATACCGGATATCCACATGCTTAGTGCGTTCATGATACATCTGATCTCTGGCAAGATGTAATGCACTCTGACTGTCACAGTGAATAACCAAATAATTCTGCTTGAAATCCAAATATTGTACTAACCCTCTTAGCCAGATAGCTTCCTTTGCTGCCTCTATCAATGCTATATACTCTGCCTCTGTAGTAAACAAAGCAACTGTAGATTGCAAAGTAGCCTTCCAACTAATTGCACAACCAGAGAGAGTAAATACATATCCGGTCAATGACCTCCTCCTATCTAAGTCACAAGCATAATCTGAATCACAAAATCCTGTAACAGTGCAACCACTCTATCCGGAGAATACCAATCCCAAATCAGAAGTGCCTTTCAAGTATCTAAGAATCCATTTCACAGCTGACCAGTAAGCTTTTCCAGGCTTGTCCATATATTTGCTCACTACACTAATGCTTATGAAATATCAGGACGAGTGCAGACCATTGCATACATGATACTGCCAACTGCACTCGCATAAGGCACTTTAAATATATACTTCTCCTCATCCCCAATCTGAGGAGAATCCCTGGCAGATAATCGAAAATGACTGGCTAAAGGAGTAGTGACTGGCTTAGCTGTAGACATACCATATCTGTCCAAGACTTTCTCAATATAATCATGCTGAGTAACAAATAGTACATAATTGCATGTCACGAATGATCTCCATCCCAAGTATCTTCTTTGATGATCCAAGGTCCTTCATCTCAAATGCAGTATAAGCTCAGCTTTCAGCTTCTGAATGACTGACATATCCCTGGCTGCAATCACCATGTCATCCACATATAATAATAAGTAACAAAAGGACTCGTTTGAAAATGCTGATGATACATGCAACTATCATATAGAGATCTTTTGAAGTCATGGTCGACCATAAACCTATCAAATTTGCGGTATCATTATCTTGGAGACTGCTTCAAACCATACAAAGACCTTTTGAGCAAGTATACATGATCTTCTTTATCTGGAGCCTCAAAACCATGTGGCTGTTGCATATAAATCTACTCCTCCAAATCACCATGTAGAAAAGCTGTCTTGACATCAAGCTATTCTAACTCCAAATTCTGAGAAGCAACTAAAGCAAGGAACACACAAATAGAAGAATGTTTAACCACAGGAGAAAATACCTCCTTATAATCAATACCCTCTCTTTGACTGTAACCCTTAGCCACCAACCTTGCCTTATATTTCAAATCCTGAGGAGTAGCTTATTTTTCTTCTTGAAGATCCATTTATAGCCAATTTTTTTCTTGCCCTTAGGTAATCTGACTAATTTCAAGTCTGATTCTTTTTCAAAGACTGAAGCTCTTCTACCATAGCCATGGTAATTGCTCAGCCTGTGAACTACCAATTGCTTCTTGAAATATGGTCGGCTCATCACCTATAGTGCCTGCAATATTCAGAGCATAATATACTAACTCAGCACAAGCAGAATCCTCAAAATCATACCTTTGATGTGCTCTGATATGTCGCCTGGTTTTTCGAGTGGCAATACTATCATCTTGAACTTGACCACGTACAATAACCTCCTACTGAGTCTGTAAACTGGATCTGTTTACTGATACTGTTCATTCTGAATATCACCTGTAGGCTACAATTGCTGTGATATAACAGTCTGATTAATATCAATAATAGTCCTATCCTACTGATCCTGAACCTGATCTCCCGGTGAAGAACTTGGCTGTAGCTGCTGTGAAGGAGTGGCTACTCATCAAAAGTCATATCCCTGCTGACTAGAAAACCCTGGGATCTGGGCTCTGTGCACCATAATCTGTAGCCCTTCACCCCATATGCATATCCAAGAAATATGCATTTCTTAGTCCTGGGATTCAACTTTCCATCTTTGACATGTGCATATGCTGAACACCCAAATACTCTAAGAACTGAATAGTCTACAGGTCTACCTGTCCAAATCTCTTCTGGAGACTTTATATTCAATGCAGATGCTGGAGATCAATTTATAATAAAGCAGGCTATATGTGCAGCCTCTGCCCAGAAATCTCTACTCAATCCAGAACTTGATAGCATAGATCTGACTCTTTCCAATAGTGTGCGATTCATGCATTCTGCCACACCATTTTACTGAGGAGTATACACAGTGGTCCTATGCCTGACAATGCCCTCTGACTTGCAAAAGTTATTAAACTATGTAGAACAAAATTCCAATCCATTGTCAGTCCGAAGGTTTTCACTTTTTTCTCAGTTTGCCTCTCAACCATAGCCTTCCACCCTTTAAAGTCGTGAAACACATCACTTTTATTTTGATAGTATATATCCAGACTTTGCGGAAGTAGGTCATCAATCAAAGTGAGCAAATATCTAGATCCACCCTTGGATGTAACTGGGGCAGGCCCCCATAGGTCAGAATGAATGCAATCCAATATACCTGCTGTCCGTGCATGCCTGAAGTAAAGCTGACTCTGTATTATTTTTCAATATGCAATGCTCACAGAATCCAAGTGCATCAACTTTCTGACTCCTAGGAGACCATGTCTACTCAGCTCCTGTAACCTTTATCTGACATGTGGCCCAATCTTTGATGGTATAATTGTGTCAATTGAACAATAGAGGAATGTGCTGAAAAAGCCTCACCAACCACTATAGTGCCATCCAAATAATAAAGGGTGCCACTCAATGTACCTCTTAACAAAGTCAATGCACATTTACTAATTATAATAGATCCTCTACCCCATCTGCCCTCAAAACATGCAATATCAAGAGCATTTACCGAGAGAAGATTTCTTTTCAATTGGGAAAAATATCTGACATTATCCAAAGTCACCACAGTATTTACATGAGATTTGATCTGAACTGTACCAATTCCTTCCACTTTATAAATGGCGTCATCCCAAGAAGAACAAAGCCTCCATCAGGATCTAAAGAAGTGAACCATTCTTTATGGGGTGTCATGTGGAAAGAGCTCCAGAGTCCACGATCCAGGTATCAGCCTGACTGACATTGCATGCAGTTGTAAATACGTCATCATCTACAACACTGCTGTGATCTGCTGAAGTAACTGCAACAGATGCCGAATCTGAGATTGTTCCTTTTTCTTTCTGTTCCTTCTCTTTCTTGGACTGTAGAAGTCTACACTCATTTTTCCAGTGGGCCTGGCTTCTTGCAGTAATGGCAAACTCCGGGTCTTTTAGACCTAGACTTTGATCTTGTTGGACTTGTTTCTACCTTGTTACCTGTTCTTTGCTCATCTCTACCTCTGATAGTAAGTCCTTGTACCAGATTTGGAGCCTGATGCTCCAACTGTACTTTCAACCTAAGCTCATTAGATAACAAAGTGGCTTCAACCTCATCGAGACTTATAGTCTCTCTTTCTAGAGCATGGCAGTAGTAATATTTTTATAGGACTTAGGCAAAGAATAAATCAGGATCAAAGGCTTGTCTTCCTCATCAACATTAACACCAATATTCACCAAATCGAGCAGGAGCTTATGATAATCATCCAAGTGATCCTTTAGTGAGGTCCCTTCCATCATACGTAATATGTGTAGCTTGCCCTCAAAATAGCCTATTTGTAAGAGATTTTGGCATGTACAAAGTGTCTAATTTTTTCCATATACTTTAGCTGTAATAAGATCCACCACATTGCAGAGAACTTTATCACTCAGTCCCGAAAATAGAGTCCCATGTGCTCTCTCATTCATCTCCCTTTTGCAGCCTCTGTATTACTGGAATTGCATCCATACCTTTGAGGGCTATTGACACGCCCTCCTTGACCAGCAGATATTTCATTCTTACCTTCCATAGTGCAAAATCACCTGTGCTATCAAATATCGCCACCTCATGCCTAGAGATAGTAGAATAAAAAATATTGCCTCAAGAGCCGTAGAAGAACTTGGTTGCCCGTCAGATGCCATCCCAGTGCTCTGATACCAATTATTGGGATGCGTTGCAGCGGATTGAACAGGTTTAGGCTTCAATTAATCCTGTTTACTCACTTTAGCATTACCAATTACACAGTTAGATATCAAATCAGAAGGAAAGACGAGATTTAACGTGGTTCGATAAATTTGCCTACATCCACACAGAGGAAGGAGCAATCCACTATAATCTGCCCCAAAATTGGGCACAAAAGAAATACAAATATCTCAATAACAATTGCAGATTAATCACAAAGAGGTAAACAAATCGAAAGGGAAGAAGAAAATAAGAGATATCACAAAATACCAGGCTTCTAGCCTCGCTAAATCCCGTCGCGGATTCTCTGATATTTTATTTGCTCTCTGGATCATCTTCAATATTTTTCGGGACCTTCTATAACTCTCTGTTGCATCTCAAAAAAATATTTCGGCATCTCTCTTTTGTCGCTGGACGTCTCTATGGTTTTAAAAAATCATTGAAAACTGCATCAAAAAAGACCTAAAAACAAGTCCAATGCCTTCCAAAAATATCCCAGTTTATCAGATAAAAAATCAACGGCTCAAATCGAGCCCAATCCATGCAAAAACACTGCCTCAATGCTAGATCAAATCGTGGCTGTGTGAACGTGCACGGAAAAACTCTGTGTGACTGCTGCAACACGCTGGGCCGAGCCCACGCGCGTTCACATGCATGCATCACAGGCTGGGCTAGCAGTTGTGGCTACGGGCGTTGGGAGCAAAAAACTGTAACACCAAGCCTGACCACCCGGGGCACGGCGGATCGAGGGCGGGTTGAGATGGGCAGAGCCAGACCACTCCCCGCAATGCCGTCATGCGAGCCGACACGGGAATCCAAGCCAGACCGCTTGCTGTCGATGCCAATGCACAGACTGAGATTGAATTGCTTTGTGTGTTGTGTTATCATTGAAAGAATGTTGAACTTCAATATCAGTATTCTACTATTATGGTCTGTTAATTAATATCTTCATACATTTTCAGCTTGGAGAATTCTTTTGTCAGTTTTCTTTAGTTGATAATATGATAGCATTTCTTTGCTTATGAGGACATGTTTTGTGACTGAAAGTTCATAATATGATCTGATCATAATAACCCACAGGTTCACAATTTGTGATATCCTTTTGTTGTATTGCTCTGAAAGTAATATGTTCCTTTGATCTCCACACAGGTGAACAAGGAGTAGGTGAAAATGAAAGCTCCAAGCAGAGCAAGAGTGAGAAAAAGAGCCGCAAGGCAATGCTGAAGCTTGGGATGAAACCTGTTACAGGTGTCAGTAGGGTTACCATCAAGAGAATTAAAAATGTAAGTAAGAATCAACACCTTCCAGAGTCTAATAAAATTTGAAATGGCCTTTTGCTATAAAACACATGTACACATTCATAGGCATCAATAAACATTCAGAATGCATGCACTCGTGCATGATGACTTATACCAAATTAATAACCAGTTGTCCAGTGGATGAGAAGCTTGTAGCATCCAATCAAATGCTGTCTGTTTTTGGACAT
This sequence comes from Areca catechu, assembly GCA_021397845.1. Classification (NCBI taxonomy): domain Eukaryota; kingdom Viridiplantae; phylum Streptophyta; class Magnoliopsida; order Arecales; family Arecaceae; genus Areca; species Areca catechu. The sequence goes on from CM038051.1 coordinate 182,953,912, forward strand.
CGGATGAAGAAAAGAATTCACACATGAACTATCAAATTGACCTTTGGTAGGTGTGGAAATTTTAATATACATTTGATTAGATGCTCCTTGAGAAGCTTCAAAGCTAATAGTATTTTACACAATTTAGTGAAACACTGTCACATATTTCTCACCAAAGACATGGGAGGATAATAGTTATATGTTGTCAAAACTCTAATAAGAACATTAGATTAATGTTCTTTATTTATTTCATAAATATGATATTATTATATTGTAATTATATATTAGTTATATATTGGAAGTTCATTGCGTTTGTCTCTACAGAAGTTGAGACCAATCATCCGGAGATGGAACTAAAACTAGGAATTGACCTTCTCGAGCCTGTAGATGAATTATTTTTTGATACTTATGATAAATTTTTACCTGTCAATGAACCCTCACTGGATAATTGCTTCATATCAACTGTAAGTATTAATGATCTCTATCCTTGCTCTGATGTTCCAGAATTCATAAACAAGTGTACTGTCTGCAGAGTTATGATGCTATGACACATTTTGAGCCAACTGTCATGGATGTGCTTCACATGTATCGCATGATATGTTCTTATTAACCTAACAATCTTTTTAAATGCTTGTCGTTAGATGGTTACCTCTGCTGTGTTGTGGATATGTGGAGAATCACCCCTGTGAAATTATGTTTCAGTTTATAATGCATGTACATGATTGAACTCTTTCTCGCTTCCAAGTTGCTAAAATATTTGTTAAGATAACATGTTATAAGGTATAAACATCGCATCGTAGCCCTGTAGATCAAAAGCTAAGATGTGCTAGTATGGTGCCATGCACTAGATAATACCCTGTTAGGATCTAAAGCTATTCAGGTACATATGGATACAACTTTGAACACCAGACTAATATCCAGTTTTATGTATATAATTTTATAATGCTTTGACATATTAACTATCAATAACCCTAGTTATGTATGTATTGAAAAAAGGTCAGAGATTTCATATTCACTTGTCTGACTTAACTCAAGTTTGTAATGGATAAAATCACTTTTTTACTTTCAGTTTATTGGGAAAAAGGTTGCATATGCCCTGAGCCATAATCTTAAGGTTATTGTGGTATAGGGAGAAGTTAGAAGAAAGATAAGCAGGAAAAACTTTTGATGTCTGTTTTTAGCAGATGCAGGCTTTTGCAGGTAAGTTGTTTGCTTTGTGTTTCCATAGCTATATTTTTCAAGCCATATCTCAACTATATGAGGCCATCTTTGTGAATCCCCCATTCACAAAGAATTCTTATTTAGGGCTAACTATGATGTTAAGTTTTTCATGATGCAACTTTGTACATGTTGCTGCAAATCTTTTTCATGTATATGTTACAACTCTGATTCTTCAATAGTTTCTCATGGATATCTTACTATATGCTAATTCATGGAATATGTCTTCTATTATCCGTTATATGCCTTCTCTGTTACTTCATGGACTCTTTTTCATAGGAATTCTCTACTAATTCATGGATTTTGTACAAAGTTGGACATTTCTTCGTCAAGAATGCTGTGTTCTTCATGGATATCTTACTGTATGCTAATTCATGGGATATGTTTTCTATTATCCTTTATATGCCTTCTCTGTTACTTCATGGACTCTTTTTCATGGGAATTCTCTACTAATTCATTGATTTTGTACAAAGTTGGATATTTTTTCGTCAAGAATGCTGGGTTCTTCATGGATATCTTACTATATGCTAATTCATGGGATATGTCTTATATTATCCTTTGTATGTCTCCTCTGTTACTTCATCGGCTCTTGTTCATGGATATTCTCTACAAATTCATGGATTCTGTACAAAGTTGGACAGTTGTTCATGAATGCTGTGATACTTCATCAGTTTGTTTCTTCCTCATGGGTACTTACTTCATCAGTATAACTCTTTTACAACTCTGTTACTTCTTGCATTTTAGGAGAACTGAAGATCCGGCATTGATGACATACTTGGAACAAGGACATATGCCTATTCTTGAGCCATTTCAATTTTATAAAGTTTTTGAACAAGAATGCCAGAGAATATCTTTCATCAATGGACTGGACTTCAAAAATATTGCTAGACTGGATGATTTAAATTTTGAGCATCTCAATGAAAAATCTACAATAACATCCATGAATCTACTATGGAAGCTCTAGCACTTTCAAAATCTTCAGTTGTCATTTAAGTGTAGGCCCTCTCAGTACTCTTGAACTTTAATGATGCATTTGATGTTATTTGAATGTTTCATGCAATTATATTTTTTTTATAAGTTTTCAAGAGAAACCATGTTTTAATGGATTCTTTGTAGACCAGAGCTTATTCAATTTAGTCTAGAATCGTGCAATACACATCTAGTCTATGTAAATATTGTATTGTCTTAGACTCTTAGTTTTTGAGTCATGTTCATTTTGCATTCTCATCCTTGTCACGATTTTCTTATCATGGCACATTATCTTGGTGGATATCTTCCTGAACCATTTGGTTAAGTAAATTATGAAATGCATAGGCTGTGATCCCATTATACATTAGCCTTTATTATCCTTTATGATTCTGGAGCTTTGAAGAACTCCACTTATACAAATGGCTTTGAAAATTTATCATTATAGCCCATTGCTTTGTTAATAGTCTTTGTAATGGCAGAAAAAACTTAAATTGTTACATTCTTGAGTGGTACATGGACTTCCAAAGAGTTTGAAGCTAGGAATTTCTGGGTATGCATTATTATAAAAGAACACTAACATGTATATACACATAGGCAGACGGACACTTCCCTTCTACTGTTAGCAATGGTCACACACACAGAGAGAGAGGGGTGCTTTCTATGATGCTTCTTCCCTATGTCATGATGCTTGCCATAATGAGATCTATTGTCTATATAAGAAATTTAAGCAGGTGAAGTGAAGTTTTTATTTCTGGAATATCTGACAACAGAGCTGTACAGTAGCAACCTTCTTCTAAGAGTATATTCAGATTGGCACCTTAATAAACTACCAATTGAAAAAATATATCTACTTTCAGATGATTCTTGTTTCTCTTACTCTTATGAATAACACATGATAAATGATGCTATGTACTCAAGTTTGTTTAAAATCTTCTGAATAAGAAATTCATGCATTTCTATTTTATCTTCTGATGAATATCGGTACATCTGTGTCTTGAAATAGGTTTGTTCAATTTTAAAAGCTGTCAACACTCTAGGTGCAGAAATGTATCTTGTTGCCGCTCTCGCTTGGTTGCTGCTTATGGTGGTATTGGGTTACTTTGTGCATGTATTGGATAACGTTATCGACACCATTTACGTGTGCTATTCCATAGACAGGGATAAAGCAAAAGTGTGCAAGCAGGAGGTCCATGAGGTTTATGTACTTCTCCCTGTCAGTAGAAATCATGGACCCTCCCTTAACAACAGAACTCCATTGGTTGTATAATGATCTACTTCTTACCGTCTATATAATTCTGAGAATGTCATTCTATGGAGATAACACAAGTAATAAGTTCTCTTCTGCCACCAGGGAAGTTAACAAGTCATGTATGTTTGCCCAAAAATCATCATCGCTTGTATGATATCCAAATTGATTGTTCTCAGCTGCAGAAACCATGTAATCATAATTGCTATCATGGTATGACATTTTTTGATGGTGTGGTTGCTTCTAATATGCTTTATTTGCTCCAGGTCTGTTTGTCCAGACAGCGAGAGTTCCTACCATTTGATCCATGTGTGTGTTTTATGTCTTCTTCTTTCACGTAGAATCTCAGATACACAATGTTGGTGTCAATATATGTAGTAACTGGTTCAAAATTTGAGTGATTATCAGATAGATATTTATCGTTTAAAGTACAACTTTCAGTATTGTCTTGAAATGCTTTGGGGGAACTTGTTACTGCTTCTTAATAACGGTTGTCTCCTGCAATCAAAATAATTCTGCAGTATGTGTGAAAACTATGGAGATCTAAGTAGGGTATGGGCTCTCTTGTGTTTGTCACATATTTCTTGTCATTTTCATTGATCATTTTATGATTGAGGTTTACTATTGATTGTAACATTTCATTTGGATATTCTAAAACCTGATGATTACTCGGTATGTTATCAAAAGCTTGATGCTTACAGTGTATTAGAAATTTGTAAGCTAGATATCTTTTGTGTTTTACATTCAAATTTTATTATAATAACAGCAAAATCTTGATATGTAACCCTTTTCTTATTCTGTTGATTGGGGAAAATCAAATGGCATATTTATGGTTAAATTCACACAGTCGTGGGTGTTGAACTAAACCTGACCTCACGGTTTAGTGTGTAGGGTGGTTTCAGAGGGGAGGTTTACAATCACAGGGATCACATAGGAAATTTTTAAATTTCTAGCCAATTAATGGAATTTCGTTGGAGGAACAAAATGATGAAAACTTTATTATATTTGCCCTTAATTTTATATTTAGTTATTGTATAACTGATTTGGGACAATGGTGAGGGTGAGTCTTGGTGCAACAGTAAGGTTGATTTATTATGACCTATAGGTGATGGGTCGAAAATATGGAAACAGGTTATATGTGACCCCTCCACAACAACCCTTTGCAATGGAGGGAGTCTCATCCACTAGGCGATCCTTATCATATAATTGCTTTTGCACATCTTTTGGGTTGTTGATAGATTCTCAAATGAATTATTATAAACACAATAAATGAAGAGAGAATGGGCCATTTAATCATAATCAAAGCCTGATGTACATGTTTTAATAGATGATCTGTTATCATGTTGAATCTGGTGACCTACAGCTTCTGGAATAGCGGAAGTTACTTAGAATTCAATTGTAGTTGAGGCTACATTAGTTTGATTTCAAAAGCTATTGCTCGGTAGAGTTTGGTTTGATTTTACTAAGGAACCGGAGTGATGCTAGATTTTGATGCAATTTCAATTTATCATAATGTCAATCTGGTTATCTGACAATTTGTTTAACTCACGTGGTTTTTGTTTGGATTGTTGTGATTTCATTGATCTATCATGGATGTCATCAATTTTATATGAATTATTCTTTTCAATACCATATTGATAAAAAAAGCTAATGATATAACTAAGCAGGGGATATTTGGAGTGTTTATAAATGATTGTTATGCATCATAAATAGAAAACATCAATATACCTATAAATTTTGTCGGGATACGGCATGTATATTATTTGACAGCTTTTTTTATTTTAAATAATAGTTATCAAAAATTATGTGGCATGTGGTATGATGGATGCACCATATATGATTCTAGCTAGATTCTCTCACGAGAAATGCATGTGGTATAGCTAGATGTTTGAGAATTAGTCAGTGGATGCTTGATAAAGAAGTTGATTACATTTTATATATTTGTGATGTGAAACTCCCAAGTGCTGGGCATAAATTAGTCTAATAATTGGTAATTGGACGCCACACAACAAAAGCGTACCATAATTATGTTACCGTAGGACAACCATGGCAAAAAATAATCCTCATTAGTACGAAATGCAATGAGGATAATTTATATTTTTAAAAAATATTTGAAATTCCCGATGCTTTTAAAAAGCATCAGGAAAACTCTGATTTATTGTGACGCAGCCCAAAGCGTCGGGAAAAACCCTTTTCCACCCTCACCTACGTGACGTGTTTACCACGCTTTTTAAAGTATCGGGAAGGTTTTTCCCGATGCATTAAAGCATCGGGAAAATCAAAAAAGTGTCAAGAAATTGATCTTTTTTTTGTAGTTTAGTGTCAATAAGAAATGTCCTTGGATCTTTAGCTTATATAAAGGATCCCCTTTGATAAATGAATCATCATGCATAAGGAATATTTGAGTGGGTATCATTTGGGTATCAAATGATTTGGTTGGTAAAATCAATAGGTTCAGATATTAATAATCTAGGTTTGAATTCTACCCTCACTCCAATTTCAATCGAGCATCTTCCTGTCCTAGTATAAGGAAGAAGAAAACTATTAGGAAACTGTAGAATGCTTTAATGAATTTAAAAAATTGAAAATTTCATAAATGAAGTTATAAGTTCATTTTCCAACAACCCTTGATGGCCAACAAAAGGTAGATTGCGTGGAACATCTATTTAAAACAAATGATTATGAAAGCATGGAAGTGCTTTCTCCATCACCTGCGGAATAAGAAGCCTTTGCGATTAACCTTTAAGGTAATATCTCCTTATTTCTTTCATCCAAAGGGTTATATCTCTTATATTTTATGGTAGCTTGTGCAATAGTCCTATATTTTTTTCATCCCAAAGATGTTCTCTAGTTCCTAAATCTCCAAAGCCAATCATTCTCATTGCAGCATCACCATGAAGGAGGATATTAGGAGGTGAGGCTTGATTGGATAATTGGATGTCATAGAATCATTTTAGGATGTGATAGTATCCCCTCGAGATGTCATAAGTTGGTCACAAAAGTGATGCCTAGACCTTTTTGGAAAACTTGGTGTCATAGAATCCTCCTACGATATCATAGAATCCTCTCGGGATGTCATGAATTAGTGACATAGGTGATTCCAGGACCTACTTGGATACCGGGTGTCATACAATCCCTGCAAGATGACATAGAATCTCATCAGGATGTCATAGAAACTCTTCAGAATGAGCAACTATGCCACCAAAGTAGTTTGCACATCAACATATAAAAATTAGCACAAACAAGAAATGTGAAGAAATGTTAATTTCATTAATAAATTTATATTACACGATTTCGTAGCCTCATGGCCAAATGACATTGTTCCATGGATTTCTAAAGTATAGAAATGTTCATTTCATTATTAAAAGATAGTGACGCCCTTCGAAGGGCTTAACTCTTCTAAGACTCCCAAGCACCCTATGCATCGACATTGCCAAGAAGGAGGTGCATCGTAAAGGCGAGGATGACCGGCATGAAGCACTAATGCAGCTCCTTCAAATGGGGTTGAGGCGATGAAGAGCACAGCTCAACTAGCAAGGAACACCATCGAGGAAGCTAAGAGATCATCCCCTACATCATGTACATGGATGGTACAATCTGAATGTCGCCCGAGGCAAGGGTGCACGCACCGCTTCTTTGTCGAAGCATAGACCCCTTTAAGGATACATTGTATGAGGAAGGCACGAGGATAGAGCTTTCCTCCTCAAATCTATCCTTCAACTAGTGACACTTGTAGCAATATAGCTGGGACACCAGCCATTTCCAATACCTCCCATTTCAAAGTGAACATCCATCTTACTTTCAAAGTGACATCCTCAGAGAGAACCCTTCATCATGACAGGGTGCCCTGCAATAAACAAATATCATAGTAGGGGTTAACACAAAATACTATAAGATCGATGCTCTTCTAAGGGTTCAAACCATACCACCAAGATGCTACGAGTGGCGGACTGATGAAAATGAAAATGAGATAAGAGAATGCCATTGGGGAAGCCAGCAAGCTAGGAATGCCACCAGGAAAGCCAGGAGACCATCCCCTACATCATATTTACTCTAGACTATTGCCCTTATCCTCGAATATGATGTAGGGGATAGTCTCTCAGTTTCACCTGTAGTAGAAGATGGTGGACTAATGAAAACAATGAACTCTGGACACCGAAGAGGATAGGAAAATATCGGCACCAAAAGATGAGAAGACTGAGGAAGAGGAAGTGTTTTTTTCCTCATCCGTATCTTTTATAGTATATGAAATAGAGATAAAATGGATAGTTTCTTCCTTTTTTGAAAGCACACATCCAATAGCAATTGGGTAATCGACACAAAAAATGTCAAATTTCATATTGAAATCCAACTATCATAATGGGTCTCACATAAATTGAAAAAGTTTGGTTCCTGGAGTGTTTTGGCTGGAAGATGTCATTTGCTAGGCATCGGGGTGTAATAATGGGGCCATGAGATGTAATAAGAAGATGAAAAGATTTGGTCCCTGGATGATTTTAGGTGGCTGATGTCATAAGCTGCCATGGGGGTTCATAATTGGGCCATCTAGATGTCATGATTTGGTGACTAAAGAGTTTCAAGAAACCTATTTGGATAATGGGATATCATAGAATCATCTCAGGAAGTCACAAAATCCCATCGAGATATCATGAGTTCATTCCAACCCTGATTTTGATACCTATTTAATAATGGGGTGCCATAGAATCACCTCAGGATGTGATAGTATCCCCTCGAGATGTCATAAGTTGGTGACAAAGGTGATGCCTGGACCTATCTGGATACCTAGATATCATAGAATCCTCCCAGGGTATCATAGAATCCCATTGGAATGTCATGAGTTACTGACATAGGTGATTTCATGACCTACTTGGATACCAGGTGTCATACAATCCTCTCGGGATGACACAGAATCCCATTGGGATATCATAGAAACCCTTTGGAATGTGCAATGCCACCAAAGCAATTTGAACCTCAATATACAAAAAATTAGCACAAACAAGAAATGTGAAGAAAAATTCATTTCATTAATAAATTTATATTACACAATTTCATAGCCTCATGACTAGATGACATTATTCCATGGATTTCTAAAGTATAGAAATGTACATTTCATTATTGAAAGATGGTGACGCCCTTTGAAGGGCTTGACTCTTTCGAGACTCCTGAGCACCTGTGCATTGACACTTCCAAGGAGGAGGTGCATTGTAAATGCAAGGATGGCCAGCATGAAGCATTGATGTAGCTCTCCTGCAAATGGGGTTAAGGCAATGAAGAACACAAATCAACCAGCAAGGAATGCCATTGAGGAAGCCTAGAGACAATCCCCAACATTATGTACATGGATGGTACAATCTAACTATCGCTCGAGGTGGGGGTGCGTACTCCACTTCTCCGTCAAAGTATGGACCCCCCTGAGGATACATTGCATGAGGAAGGCACGGACAGAGCTTTCCTCCTCAAATTCCATCCTTCGACTGGCAACACTAACAACGATATAGCTGGGACATCGACCATTTCCAATACCTTCCATTCCAAAGTGAACATCCATCTTTCTTTCGAAGTGACATCCTTGGAGAGAACCCTCCATCATGAAAGGGTGGCCTGCAACAAACAAATATCATAGCAGGGGTTAATACAAAATACTATAAGATCGATGCTCTTCCACGGGTTCAAACCATACCACCAAGGTGTCGTGGGTGGTAGATTGATGAAAATGAAAATGAGACGAGAGAATGCTTCATGAGACGAGAGAATGCCATTGGGGAAGCTAGCAAGCCAAGAATGCCACCAGGGAAGATGAGAGACCATCCCCTACATCATATTCCATGGATGGTAATCCTGATTATTGCCCTCATCCTTGAATATGATGTAGGGGATAGTCTCTCGATTTCACATGTAGTAGAGATGACAGACTGATGAAAACAATGAAACTCTGGTCACCGAAGAGAAGAGGAAAATACCAGTACCAAAAGACGAGAAGACTGAGGAAGAGGAAGTGTTTTTTTTCCGCATTCGTATCTTTTATAGTATATGAAATAGGGTTAAAATGGATAGTTTCTTCCTTTTTTGAAATCACACACCTAATGGCGATTGGGTAATCGACACAGAAAATGTCAAATTTCATATTGGAATCTAGCTATAATAATGGGTCTCACCGAAATTGAAAAAGTTTGGTTCCTAAAGTATTTTGGCCAAAAGATGTCATTTGCTGGGCATGAGGGTGTCATAATAGGATCACGAGATGTAATAAGAAGATGAAAAGATTTGGTCCCTGGATGATTTTGGGTGGTTAATGTCATAAGCTGCCATGGGGTATCATACTCAGGCCATCTAGATGTCATGAGTTGGTGGCTAAAGTGTTTTGAGAAACTTATTGGATACCGAGTATCATAGAATCCCCTGAGGATGTCATATAATGCCCTCTGGATGTCATGAGTTGGTGAGAAATATTATACCGAGAACTATTTCAATACTAGGATATCATAGAATCCTATCAGTATGCCATAAAATCTCATCGGGATGTCATGACATGGTGTCAAACCTCATACCGGGATCTATTTTGATACTAGAATGTCATAGAATACCCTCTCGATGTCATAGTATTCCCTTGGGATGTCATAAGGTGGTGCCAAACCTGATTCTAGGATCAATTTATATACCTAGGTGTCATAGAATCCCATCAAGGTGTCATGAAATCCCCTTTGGATGTTATGCCTTGGTGTCAAACTATTTAGGGACCTATTTGTATAATGGGGTGTTGATAAGTTTTATATTTAAACATTTATTTTAAGTATTTGAGTATTTAATGGTGCCAATATTTTCTTAAAAACCTATTTTTATAATTAATTTAAACTTTCTTACAAATTAAATATATTTTAATTAATTTTGAAATATAAAATTAGTGCATATTTATTTAAAATAGATGTTGAACTGACTGATCAATTAGAGTACTAAGATGATTTCACATCCATTACATTTTTTAATTAAAAATCTAATCTATGTTTTTCCACTTTGATAAATAAATTGGTGGAGATGTTTAAAATTTTGGAATCTTGGAGACTTGGTAGAGTTACTGATTTAAAAGCTCGCTAGCTTAAAGAGCTTAATATATAGGTGAGAAGATGCAAAGTGGAGTCAAATCAAAGCTCAAACAAGCTCAAAATCAACTAAAAATTAGACTAGCATAGTTTTAAGAGCAATCAATCTATCATAGACTGGCTGCTTGGTCTACAGGCCCATTTAATGGACCATCTTCCTCCTATCCCTATCATAGTCCTGAGCTACCGCCTCCACCATGCTATCGATATTGTTGCCTCACCACCATCATTACCACTCCGTACCTGCTCCCTCATCAGCACGCGATGCCACCCATCGTCGCCTCCTACCCATCATGGTTGCCGCCTCACCATCACCATGATCTACCATTATCGCGGCTCTTCAAGGCCACCACTGTCTTTCCCCATCCTCCTTGTCGATTGCTGCCCCCTCACTACTCGACACCATTGTCACTACCCGTCCTCCCTGGTTTAGATTTGTCACCTTCTTCCTCAGTCAATCATCACCCATCTCCTTTGCTCGTCACCTCTCCCCTCTCCATTGTAGCCACCACTACACCATCTTCCCCTCGTCGGCCCAAGATTTTGCTTACTAAGATGCGTACCACTACCTTTGTCTCGAGTTGTGCATCTACCCATCACTCCCTATTTCAAACTCTCCATCACAATCACTAATCTGCCACCTGTCCAAGCCATCACTACCATCCATTGAGAGATTTGGCAGTGGGGTGAGTTCTGAATGAAGGGACGAGTCCCTAGGAGTCTGAAGTGCGATCCATGACTACTTGATGAATCCCAACCATCCAAAGTAGCTAATTAGATGGCTGAAATTAACTTCAACATGATTTGAGTCTGCAATACTTGATTTTTAATTGTTTGATCATCATCCGATGTCCAGAATAATTTCAAGAGTTCTACTAGGAGTCTAATCTCCAGTTCTATACTAATTTTGCCTTCACCAACCTCTATTTAAAGGACCCTTGAACTACAACAGAAATCTATTTGGGAGAGAGGGGTATAGTACAAGATAGAAGGCTTAACTTTGGATCGAGGGTTGGTCTCTAAGAGTGAAGTTTCTTAAAGAAGAAGCTCTATCTCCTACGTCATCTTTATGCCTACACTAGTCTCCAGATCAAGATCTATAGAGAAAGAAGATGAGAAAGCTCAATTCACTCTATGGAGTACAATGGAAGAAGGTGAGGTGACATTAACCAACTTTTCGAAGAGACTACGCCCATCGACTTCCAAATATTTGTTACTGATTTATTAGTTTATTTGGTTGTTATTCCTTATACTTAGATTTTATTTTAATTAATGCAATATTTATGCTCTTTAAATTATTCTTAATTATTTTTATCCCAAGTAGATGCTAAGATCTGATTAGCATATCGAACATACCTAGTTTTAATTTTCTTTCTTTATTTTTATCGCAAGTAGATGCTAAGATCTAATTAGCAGATCGAACATATCCAGTTTAAATTTTCTTTCACACTTTTAATTTCTGTTTCCTTAATTCAATCCATTTTTCTTTTATTTTAGAAAATTAAGGATTTCAAATCATCCCAAAAATTGCCTTCTCCATGGATTCGACCCAATTCGCTACTGTTTATGTAGTTTTAAATTTTTTAAGAAGTTAGAATTTAAACTGATAATCATGGTATCCAAATGACAACATCACGATCTATCAAGTGTCATACAATTCCTTGAGGATGTCATAAAATCCCTACGAGATATCATTATTTGGTACCAAATCTCATTTTAATACCTACTTGGTACATGGGTGTCATAGAATTCCTTCTAGATATCATAGTATCCTCTCAGGATGTCATAAGGTGGTGCCAAACCTGATTCCAGGATCAGTTTCCATACCTTGGTATCATAGAATCCCGTCAGGGTGTCATAAAATTCTCTCAAGATGTCATGAGATGGTGGTAAACCTCATTTCGAGAGCTATTAAGATGCCAGGTGTCATAAAATCCCTTCAGGATGTCTAAAATCCAATCAAGTGTCATAAAATTCCCTCCAGATGTTATGAGGTGGTGCAAAACCTAATTCAGGGACCTATTTCAAAATCGGGATGACATAGAATGCCCTTAAGGTGTCATAAAATCTCCTCAAGATGTCATAATAAATCTTAAAAACATGATCCATCCTACTTCAATGAGTCATAAAAAAATAGAAGACATTTACTGAGCCTTTAATTTTAATCAATAAGAATGATAAACATTTTTGACATCCTGTGTCAGTTCTCATGTATAGATCAAAAAAAAAAACTCTCTTAAAACAATGTATGTTACAAGGAAGAATCTTAAAAAAAAAATTGAAATAGTTGCCATCTAAACTCTCACACATCCCTTTTTTTTCTTTCTGTGCCATCCCTTCCTTTATGATTCTCGAAGCAAGCTCTGTCTGGTATTTTTTTATATCATCTTCTATGAATTCCCATTGATCTAGCCTATCCTTTTGAGGTAAATGATCCATGTACTTTAGATAATATAAGCCATAATCTAAGGATTTGTCTAGTTGGGAAAGATAATCAGAATCTTCCTCTCCATCTTCCATTTTATGACTTTTGAATTGTTACAGTAAATATGAAACATTACTCCAAGGATCTTTTGCCACTTTTTGATACTAGCTTTATACTTAGCATTACATTTGATGGAGTTCAGATGAATTAACTATTTGTGCCGCACGTCTACCACTACCAAGTACTAGTGGATGTTATTCATATTGATGATGCTAAAAAGGAAAGTCATTTTTTTTCTTATCATCATTATTAATCGAATCAAAAATCATACTTTTCGCCCTGCTAGCAAGCTCATGATCTGATGATTCTGGGTTGATACACATTCCGGCTATTATGATTAGGGAAACAATGCATTTATGGTACATATCTAACCAAGAGTTTCTTTTTTTGACCAAGAACTCCTATCCAACATCAATAATCTATGGGTGCAAAAGAAGATTAGTACATTGAAAGATAAATATCTTAAGCATGTAAATGAAGTTAGTAAATTATATAGCAAAAGAAATACAACATCTACGATCATGGCACCATAAATCAGATCGAGACATTAAACCTCTCGATGCTGTCTCCAAGCCCATTTACAAAAACAACATCACTGTAATGTAAAAAAAGGAAAGATAGTTACAGGTTGCCAATAAATCCTAAGTGAATTTTTTATATTCATATAGGTTGTATGAAATTCCTTATGAAGTATCTTTTTCATCCAAAAATTTATTGACGAGGGAATAAATATCCTTGGACATAATACCTATGTCAACATATTTCCTACTGGTTGGGTTGATTCCCTATAATATTGGTATCTAGAATGTAAATGATACTCAGGATGTGATAAATTAAGATAACATCAACAAATGAATATAATACCTACCTCATCCTATTATTGTTGTTTGGATGACAAAATTGATTTTTGTCTGGATATATGGACCTTCTTTGCCATTTTCCAAGCATACTCGCTCACAAATTACGGGTCCTCTGTTAAAAATATGATCTTACACCACCTCTGTTAAAACTATGCCTTCATCTTCCCCACCTCTCTTTTGACCCTCTTCTTTCACCTCATCCTCCTCCTTCTCCTCCTCCTTCCTCTCTTTCTTATCCTCCTTATTCATAGAATCATTCCCCTCCTCCTTCTCCTTCTTCTTTTCCTTCTTCCTCTCTTTCTTATCCTCCTTATTCATAGAATCGTTCCCTTCCTCCTACTTCTCATCCTTCTTCTTTTCCTCATCATTCTTCTTCTTCTTCTCCTTCATCTTGTCATCTTCCTTCTTCCTCTTTCCTCCTCCTCCTCCTTTTCCTTGTTCTTCTCCTCCTTCCTATTCCTATCCTCTTCCTCTCCTCATCCTCCTTATTCTTCCTTTCCTTCTCCTGCTTCTCCTTCTCCTCCTTCTTCTTTCCATCCTCTTTCTTCTTCCTCTTTCTCTCCTCCTCCTTATTCTTCTCCTTTTCCTTCTTCTTCTTCTCCTTCTTCCTATCCTCTTCCTCCTCCATCTTCTTCTCTTTGTCCTCCTTCTTATTCTCCTCCTCTTCCTTATTCTTCTCTTCCTTCCTCTGCTTCCCTTCCTTCTTCTACTTCTACTTCTCATCCTTCTTATTTCTTTCTTACTCCTCGTTCTTCATCTCCTCGTCTTCCTTTTTCTTCTCCTCCTCTTCCTTATTCTCCTCCTTATTCTTTCTATACCCTCTTCCTTCTTCATCCTCTCCTCGTCCTCCTTCTTCCTCTCTTTGTCATCTTCCTTCATCTTCCTTTCCTCCTCCTCATTCTTCTTCCTTTCCTCCTCCTCATTCTTCTTCTTTCTTTCATCCTTATACTTCTTTTTTCTCTCCTCGTCTGCCTTCTTATCCTCAATCTTCTTCCTATGTTCTTCTTCATCCTTCTTCCTTTCATCCTCCACCTTCTTCTTCCTCTCCTTGCCCTCCTTCTTCTTCCGCTCCAACTCCTCCTTCTTCTTTTCCTCTTTATTCTTCCTCTCTCTCTTCCTCCTTCATCTTTCTTTCATCCTCCACCTTCTTCTTCCTCTCCTTGCCCTCCTTCTTCCGCTCCAACTCCTTCTTCTTTTCGTCTTTATTCTTCCTCTCTCTCTTCCTCCTTCATCTTTCTTTCATCCTCCTCCTTATTCTTCCTCTCCTCCTTCTCTCTCTTCTTCTTTTTGAACTTCTTCCTTTCCTCCTCCTCCTTCCTCGCTTCCCCTTCTACCTTCTTCTTCTCCTCATCCTTTTTCCTTTCCTCCTCCTTCCTCCTTTCCTCCTCCTCCCTCCTCTTCTCCTCTTTCTCCTTCCTCTCCTCCTCCTCTTTTTTCTTCCTTTCCACCTTCTCCTCCTCCTTCCTCTCCTCCTCCTTCTTTTCCTCATTCTTCTTCCTCCCCTCCACCTCCTCCTCCTTCCTTTCCTCCTTCTTCCTCCCATCCTCCTCTTTCTTCTTTTTCCCTTCCTCTCTCTTCCTCTTCCTCTTCCTATTCTCCTTCTTCACTTTTACATCCTTATTCTTTTTCCTTCTTTCCATCTCCTTAATATATATGTTCTTTTCATCAACATTAACTTGCTCAACCTCATCATCAACAACAAATCAACTTCATCCTCTTCTTCCTTAGTATCCACCTATTCCTCCTCATCCTCCCAATCCTTAGCATTCTTCCTCTTCCCCTTTTGGAGCATTGATTTTACCAAACTCTCTTGGATCAAGAGCCTTTTCCTAAGCTCATTAACTTTGGTCTGTAGCCTTGCAAACTATACAAAAAGATTGCATGGCCATGATTGGCCTCTCTTCATCATATATGAGAAGCTAGTTTTCCTGTGAAAAAGGTATAAGAATGTTATCAACCTGGTGGAAAAGAATATAAAAGAGAAAATATAAACTTATTAAAAAAAGATATTCTATAACTATTATTAATACATTATATTTCATGATTGTATAGCTTCCTTTAAAATCATGGCTATCAACTTATCTCGTGGCATTGGGTCTTGTTGAATCACCTATCATGGCTTTGCATTTGGCAATCATACCACCTCAACATCCAGGATAACTTTAAAGGATCTGCTAGGGCTCTTATATTAGTGTGCTCAAAGAACCACGCCTCAGATGAAAATTTTATGGAATCAAACAATGCAGAGAAAATAAAATGATTTTTATATAGTACAAATGATTATTTTTGAAATTATATTTATCAAAAGGGCTGCTGTGTAGCCATAGAGTGTGGGCTACCTCCTACACTTGTCTTTCTTCTTAGCATGGCCAGCTCCCCACACTTCAAACACTTAGTAATCTCTAGAAGTTTCTTAAGAGTCAAGTTCTTGATTGTAAGAGCCCATGCAAAATCTTTTAATGGAGAAAGATCATCCAACAAGGGGATCAGAAATCTTGGACATGTTTGATGTGACTTTGAAGCCAAAAACATGGCAAGCATCTAGCCTATCTAAAACCTCGCAGTATCCTTAATGTCCTCCTCCTTGGAGTCCTTGAGTGCCTCGATCTTCCTCTTCGATCCTTTATGATGTAAGTCCAAAGAACCATCAAACCTCTCAACCAGCCTTCCCTTCTTATTGAAGGCTAAGATTTTAATCCCATCATATGAAAGGCCCAATATAAGTGCTGCTTCCTCTGCACCGAAGCTAATTACCTTTCTAGCAATAACAAATCGATCTCCTCCTACATTACATCTTATAATATCAAACAGGAGCGACCCATCAACTACAAATGGTTGCATCTCAATGAAGGCACCAAATAGGATGATAGGATGTTCCGGATGAGCTCTAAGTGAGCAGAAGAAAATCCCATTTTTTGAATATTTTTTACATAGACAGTCGACTTGCATGAGTATCTATAACATTGAAAGGCCTTCACTTTCTTAGGATGGAAAGCTTTTGGACATTCCACTGCAAGAAACAATTATACATAAATATTAATCAACAGCAATGTTCTACTTTTGAACAAGAAGTTATATTCCCCATATAGCATGTCATAAATTACTTTTGAATGTCATATTTCAATATGGCATGCCATAAATTTAAACTAGATGTCATTATTTGTTATGGGATGTCAAATTTTATACAAAATAGATGACCATTATATGCAAGAAATCATGAAATACCTTTCATAATTTCTTAGCTTTATTGTAACTCTCTTCTTCCACTAGAGGAAATAGGGGCATCCTCTTCCATGTAGGCAACTACTATTGTGCTCTTATTGCTGGGTTGGTTATCTTCTTTCTCTTGTCCACAATGCCTTTTGACCATGTAGTTTCTTTTAGACTGCTCTCAAGATATGGAAAAAAATCCTAGCACACTACTGTGCTCCTGAAACAAATATTATAGTATGAGTTAATACAAAATACTCTAACATTGATGCTCTATGGGGGGTTCGAACCATAACACCAAGGTGCTGTGGATGGCAGACTCCATGAAAATGAAAATAAGATGATAGAACAAACTCCAGTCACTAGAGAGGTGAGCAAAACACCAATAGTAGAAGACGAGAAGATTCAGGAAGAGGAAGTGGTTTTTTTCTCTTAGCCATATTTTTTATTATATATCAAATGAGGACAAAATGGATAATTTTTACCTATGAAAAGATGCTTCAAATGGTGGTGGCATGATCAACACCAAGGTCAAAATCTCAAATTATCATAAGTTGTCTATCAAGTGTCATAATGGGGCTCACGATCATGAAAAAGATAGGTCCCTATAGTGTTTTGGATGGGGGATGTCACATATTGGGCAAGGAGGTGTCATAATAGGCCACAAGATGCCATAAGTAGGTAAGCAAGTTTTGTTCATGGAGTATTTTGGATTACTGATGTCATAAGCTATCACAGTGGTATCATAATTGGATCATCGGATGTCATGCGTTGCTAAAAAACTTTTATTTGGAGAGTATTTAGGTCACTAGATATCCTAAATTGAAGACCATGTATCATAAGTAGCCGAAAAAGGTTGGTTGCTAGAGTATTCTGGGGATGAATGTCATAAGTGTGCCACAGGGTCTCATTATCAAGTAGCAAGATGTCATAATGTTATCATAAAAGGTTGGTTACTGAAGTAGTTTGGGCGATGGATGTCATAAGGTGACATAAGGTGTCATAAGTTCACCATGGGGTGTCACAAGTACGTGAAAAATATTTGTTCCTAGAGTGGTTGAGGTAGGATATCATAAAGTGGTGAAATAGTTTGGTTGGATTACTATTTTGGACAAGGGATGTCATAAAGTGGGACATGAAGTATCATAATTGGGCCTCAAGATGTCTTAAGGTTGTAAGAAAGGTTGGTTCCTAGAGTACTTCGGGTGGGGGATGTCATAAAGTGGACATTGTCGCCAATCAGATGATGAAATTCGAGGACGATGGCTCTATCCGTGTGCCTTCATCGCCCAATACATCTTATGGTAGGATCTATGCTTTGTCGGAGAAGTGGTGCACTCAACTCCACCTCAGCCGATACTCAAGAGTACCATCCCTATACTTGATGAGGGGATTTGATGATACCCCTGTATACCAATAGGTCCTAGAATCATCTATGTCATCAACTCATGATATCTTGAGAGGATTCTATGACACCCTGAGGGAATTCTATGACATATTGAGGGGATTATATAATATCCTATAATGCAAATTGGTTCCCAAGATCATGTTTGGCACCAATTCATGACATCCTGAGGGGATTTTGTAAAATCTTGAGATGATTCTATGACATCTTGGTATCCAAATTATTTTTCAAAATCAATTTTGGCACCAGTACATGACATCCTAAGAGAATGTTATGAAATCCTGAAGGGATTCTATGATACCTCGATGTCCAAATATATTCCAGAATTAGGTTTGGCATGAACTCATGACATTCCGAAGAGATTTTATAACATCCCAAGGAGATTTTAAGACATCCTGGTGTACAAATTGGTCCTGAAATGAGGTTTGGAACCATCTCATGACATCATGAGAAGATTTTATGACATCATGAGGTAATTCTGTGACATCCTTGTATCTGAATAGGTCTCGGAATCACCTTTATCATCAACTAATGATATCCCGAGAGGATTCTATTAAACCCTTTATTGGAATTGGGCAGGGGATGTCATAAATTGGACATAAGATGAAATAATCAAGCCATAGGATGTCATAAATGGTCAAAAAAAGTTTGCATGTGTTAGTAGTTTGACCAGGGAGTGCTATAAAGTAGACACGATGTGTCATATTGGGGCCGTAGGATGCCATAAGGTGATAAAAAAAGGTTAGTTTCTAGAGTACTTTGGACGGTGGATGAATAAGGTGGACATGGGGTATCATAATTGGACAGCATTATATCATAGGGTGGTGAGAAGGTCTAGTTGGGGGAGTATTTCGATGGGAGGATGTCATAAAGCTAGACACGGGATGTCATGAGTTAGCCACGGGGTGTCATAAGTAGTGAAAATGGTTGGTGCAGAGAGTATTTTGAGGACCAGGTGTCATACGTTGGACATGGGGTGTGATAATTAGGTGAAAAAGGATGGTTCCGAGAGTATTCTAGGGACGAGATGTCAAAAGTGGGCCACAAGTGTCATAATCGGGTCGCACAATATCATAAGCTGGTCAAAAAGGTTGGTTCCAGGAGTATTTTCACCAGAGGATTTTATATGCACGACAAGGGTGTCATAAGCAGGTGAAAAAGGTTAGTTTAGAAAAATTTTTGGAGATGGGGTGTCATAAGATGCTGAAAATGCTCAAATCGAAGAGTTTTCTAGGGATGGGATGCCATAAGTTTGCCGAAATGGACCGGTTCAGGTAGGGGATGTCATCAATTGACCAACATGTGTCATAATTAGGCCACAAGATATCATCGGTTGTTTTAAAAGGATCGATCCAGGCATGGGATATCATAAGTTGGCCAGCAGGCATCAAAATCGAGCTACAGGATGTCATAGGCTGGTGAAAAGGCTCGGTTCGGGCACGGGATGTCATAAGCTAACCAGCAGATATCATAAGGTTAAGAAAAAAGACTGCTTCGGGGAGCATTTATATTATGGTGAATCTATAAAATGCATTAACTTGGTTTAACAACCAAAGAGGATGCTGCAATATGGGAACCACATAATATAAAAGGAACTATAGAGATTTTACTTACTTCCTGATGGCTTCGACATGTCTTGTAGTAATTTAAGTAGGGAAGTTGCTACTAACAATCTCGGATGCAAAGTAAAGATAGAAAAATAGTGCTCAGACAACCGATGCATAGATAGAGGAGGAATGAAATGAGGAAGAAGAGTGAGAACATGAACTTGCCTACTATTTTGGCACAAGCAGAGAATGAAAAAAAATGAATCATTTTGGAGGGAAAGGGTTTTTTTTTTTCTACAATTCTCAAAAT
The DNA here is from genome assembly GCA_021397845.1 of Areca catechu. Taxonomy (NCBI): domain Eukaryota; kingdom Viridiplantae; phylum Streptophyta; class Magnoliopsida; order Arecales; family Arecaceae; genus Areca; species Areca catechu. The sequence continues at coordinate 182,974,238 of CM038051.1, forward strand.
TTTAATTATGAAATGCATTAAATTCTGGTCAGGTCTGATATCCCGCGTGCACTTGTGTTTTCTATTGCCTCTTATGCTTGATTTGACATAGAAAGGATGGAAATCCATCTGCGCCGTGCAAGCACAACATGGTCCAATCGTGATGCGCAGTGCATTCCATGTATGATTTATTACACCGCGGGTAGTGTGCAAAGAGTTACTCGGGTGCCCTAATATAACCTCATCAAACACCTCACTTAGATGAATTTTGTGAGCCTAGCTGCACTTAGTCCACAAGAAAAGGCTTGGCCCAACTCGGCCCATCAAATGCATTGGAGGACATACCTGCGTTGCAAGGGAGATAAAAATAAATAAATATAGAAATTTTTTTAAAAAAATATAAATATTGTTTAAATTTTATATGAAAGGTAATATCTCTTATCAAATATGTGATTTACAGATTAAGTTCGATGTTGGTGAGTAAAAAATTGTAAAACTCTAATAAGATTGGAAGCAAGTTAATACAAAATTTGAAATTTATAGATAGGATACAGATACAAAATGAATAATCAGAGACTAATTGGATTAGTTGTACATCGAGATTTTGTTGAATAATATTTTAGCTCTTCAATAAAAAACTTTTTTTTTTTTTTGTAAGGGTCTGGACCTAAAGCTTTCATGAAATATAAACAGAAGTCCAATACAAGCCAAATGCCACTTATGGCCTGATGGGAACAAAAAGATCACAGAACCTGGACGAGGACTCATAAGATCGAACCAGAGAACAAAGAAGAGATAAAGTTAGGTAGTCAATAACCCACTGACCCCATTATAGTAAGATAGATATACAAATACTAGAACCGTTAGGATAATAACAGCAACCAAAATTCTGCTTCAACTCATTAAAGAACTTGCCACAAAGTTGCTGGAAGTCCAAGTGCTAAAACTCATATTTCTACCTGCCAAACTAAGAGCTAAAAACTCATATTTCTACCTGCCAAAATATGCTGACCTATTTGGTAGACTATGCCTGAAATATCATCCTGCAAAATAGATTGTAGGGAGGGGTGAATAGCATGATCAGTATTCCAAACATATTTTTTATTTCAAGTAACTTTTGCAATAAAATCAGCAGCTCTATTTACTTCTCGGAAAGTTTGTAACATAGTAAAACTAGAAGTCTAGAACACTGATTCTTCCATCCAAGCAGATCATTCATGATAGGAGATTTTGATACACTATCACAGCAAGGGTTAGCTAACAGAGATATGGTATTAATTGTCTCACCTTTCTTACCAAACATTAGTAGCTTTAAGGAAAAGAATTGCTGTGCACATTCCCAACCATGCTGCTATCATTTCAGCATAATAAATAGTTAAAGAGGGTAATAGAATTGGCCCTGGCTGCAATTAACTGCCCTATATAGTCTCTTATTATAAATCTTGAAGCCACCTTCCCATTAATCACTGCAACATCAAAATTCACCTTTAAGGTTCCCAAGGGAGGGGGCAGCCAAGAGAAAGAAGTCGTAGGGTTGCTGCCTAAAAAAGACAACTATGGCTACTCTAGTGCCTCAATAAAATTTTGTAGGGAATATGTGAACCTGCCATGTCTGTGGAAAGAAGAAAGCAAGACACTTTTTTTTTTTTGGATAGAAAGAAAAGGGATGGGAGGGAGATAAAGAGTATGTCACCACTAAAAGGCCACTCACACCCACGGTCACGTACTCCAAAAAATTTCTGGATTTAAACAAATCATCCACAAAGATCATATTTCGAACTCGTGATCAATTAGTTACAAGGCAAAGCCTCTACCAACCAAGCTACCGCCTTAATAATAAAAAAGCAAAACACTTTGCAAATCAAATAAAAAAGAGGTTGGAAATATGTGTTAAAGTGGGGATTGCCTAAACCACATTAGAGAATAATTTTATGGGAATTGATTAAGGTCTATCAAGTCCATAAACAGCAAATCAATTTTTTTTCCATAATTAAAGATGGCGCTATTGAGATTTATTACAAGTCGTAGTCTTATTAGGATTATTTTGAATTGGTCATTAGTTTTAGCAATTTTAGGGTTCTATTCTTAGTTCATCCTTATATCTTATTTCAATTTTAGTTAGAATATTTTCTTTCGCTGGTTCAATTAAAGTTATGTTGAGTTTTAGACTCAATATATCAGTGTTTTCTTTTAGTGAAACTAGGAAATGTTGACATTTTTGGAGTATGGTTTTATAAAACGGAGAAGTAAATAATATAAAGAATTGGATGAAGTTTTTTTTTATTATTTTTTGGTCAGGTGAGGCATTTTTTAAAAGTGGTAGCCAAATTCATTGTTTTAGTTTTCTTTTAAATAAATTTATTTGTCTCTTCCAAGCTTGATTTTTTTTTTTTTTTTTTTTTGAAGGAATAAGGAGGAAGAAAGATTCTTCACCCTCAGTATAATATAATATCTATATGCAATAATTACATCGTTATGTCATGGTCCCATGGAATGGTTTTACATTTGTTATCAAGTGATCATTTCAGTGGATAAAATATGAGAAGTGGTATATAGTAGTATGGGAGACCTGTGACTTATAGGAATACTGAAACAAGTAACGAGACTTAAAGAGGAGTTAACACCGAAACATGGCTAGAGTAAGGAAGGTAAATGGAGGCGAAAGCTAAAACCAAGTAATAGATATCCGGTGTAGACGTGGGGTCCACTATTCTAAAAATGATAGATGGAGGGGATCATTTGTTTCAGAATGACTTTTCTCAGCATTTCCTTAATGCATGTGTCTACAAATCTGAAAACAATATTTGGGCCCCCTTGTTTGAACTATACCAAATAGTGCACTGTTCCACAAGCATGACCTAGTTTCTCATTAAATATAGTGTCATTGTCCATCTAAATCACTATATGGTTGAAAGTAGATTGGGTTGTTCAACTTTTAATGCAGAGGCCAATGAATATTAAATAAGTCCAACTTGAGGATTCAAAACTATAAGCATTGAATTACTATTGTTAGATTGAACCGATCCAAGGAGATCTAAACTAGCTTTCTACGTATTTCAAAACCTTTTTTTCATATATGATTTTTAGTTTTCTTTCATGATATATTTTATCGATAATTTGTTTTGTTGATTGTAATTATACGTGGTTATCAATTAAATTCTATATAGAATTATTGCTGTCAAATCACTCTTCAGCGAAACTCGAGCGGTGCCTGAAAATCTCCCGGGCCTCTCTGGTGGAAAAGAAGTGCTGCTCTTGGTAACTCTTTAACGGAGACTTGCAAGAATAGTTCCTAGATCGAGATTTCCAGCGGGGATCTTTCTACGGTCATATCAGTAAAGTCTATATAGAATAATTAAATCCTATATAGAATATATTTTTTAACAATATGAAGATATTCCTTGTTGTTATTTCATTGCATATGTTTATAATATAATTAAGTAATCAAATTACCTATGTTTATTATGTTTCGTATTCTAATTATTTCTAGCCCAGTTTGATCTAAAATATAATTTGATATATTAATGAAACCAGTTACGGGGGTACTTTAGATGCTTTGGATATACCTTTGGGATATAGCTATAGAGATGGATACTTAACTTGCCAATCCAATCGCTGACCTATCTACACTATAAGAAAATGAACTCTTAGCAATGGCTATTACCGAACCATCGCTAATATTGTTATATAATGACACCAAAATCGATGGTAACAAGCACCATCACTAAAAATATTAGTGACGGCAACTTGCCTATCCACGACGGCATTTGTCGTTGCTAATAATTTTTAAAATACTAAATAATTTTATGTTTTGAAAAAAAATTATTAGCGACGAATATTAACTATTTGCGACAGTAGGTTGGCATAGCTAATTTTTTTTCGCAATTCCACATAATTTTATTTTATGAAAAATACTATTAGTCACTAATAAATTTGATTATTAGTGATAGTGATTTGATTATTAGTGATGGCATTTGGGATTGCTAATAATTGCACGAAAATTGATGCATTACCAATGGTATTTTGGTTATTAGTGACAATAATTTGTAGTCACTAATAAATTTTAAAATTTTAAAAAATTTTATTATATAAAAAATAATATTAGTGATGGTATTTTGTTTGTTAGTAATGGTATTTTGTTTATTAGTGATAGCAAATTGCCATCGTTAATACTAGTACAGAAAATGAGGTATCACTGTGTCATTGTGGTTATTTGAGATGGCATTTAGTTGTTGCTAATAATTTTCCTATAAACGCCCCACCATCCTTTTTTTTTTTTCATTCCAGCCTTTTGGTTTCCCTCCTCCCCCTGGCCACATCTCCTTCTCCTAGTTTTCCTCCCTACCTCCAGCCATCGTGCTTCCCCCTGTGCATCGCCAAGTGTCATGCTTCCTCCCTACATGCCACCGACCTCCAAGATTGCCCCCCCTGCCTGGGTTTCTTCCTTGCACGCTGTCGGTCACCGTGCTTCCCCCTGCACGCCACTATGTTTTCCCATTGCATGCCACCGGCCATTGAGATTCCCCTCCCAAGCCTGGGCTTCCTCCTTAGGTGCCGTTGGCCGTCGAGCTTCCACCCTCCCCCTATAAGCTTCCTCCCTGTCGTCAGCTACCGACTTCCCCCCTCACCCATGGGCTTCCTCCCTGCACGCCACCAACCATTGAGCTCCCCCTCCAGTGGCCACCATTCCCTGATGCTCTCGCCCTCCCTCACCAATGCTCTCCCCTCCCTAGCCAGTGCTCCCCCTCCCTCACCGGTGCTCCCCCTGCTGGCCACCACACTCCCTTGACCCCATCCAAGTATAAGTGAAAATTGGCTCTACCTTGTGTATCCTTCACCCTATCTAGTATCTTGTATGGAGTGGATAGTATCCCCCTCTATCTTCAATCGGTAATGCTAAAGAACTTGAGCCAGGAAGTTCATTAATTTATGTTTTTCTATTTTTTATAACTATGGGGGTGTTATATATAGTGATTAGAATTACATACTAATATATTGATAAATAAGAAGAAAATAGCTTCAGCATCTACTCATGTCTATGATTCTACTTCTGTATCATGATTTCATGTCAATTTGGTAGTGCTTCATATTCTCTTGTAACTTATTATATTCTTTCTTCTATTTGACTTCTTTTAAAACTATTCTGAGAGATTTTTTATAAGATTTTATTGAATTTTTTTTCTAAATACTCCTAGCAACATAAATCTCAATCAAGGTGGCATGTGATGAGCAGTAAAACTAGGTCACTATTTTAGATAGTAGAACAGTAATCGCTCATTTTCCAAACCTTAGTACATACCAGATATACGATATTAGTGACGTTGATAGCGACAATACCAGAGCCATCATTAAAAATTATTTTTTTAAATATTACTAAAATTTAATTAATTACTCAATTAATTAATTAATTAATTAATAGTTATTTATTTTATTAAGTAAATGCTTATTTATTGATTTAATTAATTAGATATTTATTTATTTAATCAATTAGTTAATTATTAATTAGATGTTTATTTATTAATTTAATTAATTTGATATTTATTTATTTATTTAGTTATCTAATTAAATAATTAGTTATTTATTTCATTAATTTGTTATTTATTTAATTAATTAGATGTTAATTTAATTAAATTAGATATTAATTTAATTAAGTAATTAATTAATTAGGTGTGCATGGATTCATGTTCTTTATGTATAAGATTTGGGTCTCAACATGCAGATAGGCTGGAACTAGCTCGGGTCTAATAATAGATCAGGCCATGCTTGGACCTTATAATAGAGCCATTTAAATTTTGGACCAAGCTCAAACACCTTTTGGCTTGGCCTGGTCCGAAACCAGTGGGGGATGCAGAGTGGGAGTCCTAAGAGAAGTTGAGGTCAGCGTCGTGGAGGGCACGAAAGGCGATAATGAGGAACTTGAGGGCAACGATCCAATTGCTAGTATAGGAGAGGCGACGAGAGAGGGTTTGGATGATATAAGCAGTGACAGCAAGGAAGGAGGACTTGGTGAGAAGGACGATCTTGATTATGAGATCGTTGTCGACAGGGACCTGATCATGGAAGGTGGCATTCAGGATGGCAACTTCGAGGTTGGCGATGTCGACAGTGTAGTCTTTCAATAGGAAAGCACAAAAGCTAATGCAATTTTTTGCTAAAGAAGCAGTCTTCTAACAAGAAGTCCCCTCACTTTGTTGGTTCTCCATGTGAACTAGTTAATGATGAATACAACTCAATTTTTAAGAATCAACATAAAAAAAAGATCTGGATATATATTTAGGTTCTTATCTAAATTCGATGAGAGAGCTCTAGAGGATAGAGTTCTTGAGGACAAAGTGATCATACTGCCAGCTCGCATGCTTCTGCACCACTCATACCATGTTTACTTTGGAATGAAAGGTATTGCAAATAGGTGGTGCTTTAGCTACGTTGTTGCTACCCTCGCTGGTCAAAGGATAGAGTACTAGAGAGGATGCCTCATCGTGTTGTTCTTTTTCTAGTAAAAACCAACCTTTGGTGATGGGTATGAACTAAAAAAATAATTCTGGGGCTTTCTCTCTGAAATGGCCATCGCAGGAGATCAATGACTTCAAGATCTTGCAATCTCAAGCACTTCTCTACCTAGGATCCCATTTTCTTCTTGGAGTCCTCCTTCCAAGAATTAATGCATGACATAATTGGTGATAATAGGCCACTCAATGATTAGTCCAGCCTCATTTGATTTTTGATGCAACCATCTTCTTTAACAATGCTTAGTCCAACCTCATTTGATTTTTCACATTATAATTTATATCAATATTTACAAGAAAAGATAATTTTCTATATCATCATGTTTTGATATGGTACAAAATATGGATATCTTTCAATTTCATAGTTGGATATATAATAGACTTTTATCGGGTCGAAAGGGATATATCAAAGAATTTTTAAAAGGCGTGGAAGATTTTATACTCTTTGCATGTCAGCAACCTTACTTTCAAAGTAAAGGAAAATTCAGATGCCTTTGTTACAAGTTCAAAAATCAAAGGTACTTAACTACTGATAAAGTGAAGCTTCATCTTTACAAAACAAAATTTGTACCTAATTACTAGTATTGGACATCTCATGGAGAGAGTAATCCTCGTGTGGGTGGGGTACCTGATTCGCATGCAAATGATCCTGCTTTTGCACAAATGGATAATGATCCATAGAACACATATCGATGCATGATATTCGATATCTTTGGAACAGAGTACGTACCTGACCATTCGTCTAATGAAGAGGAGATACCAAATTTGGATGATCAAAAATTCTATGACTTGTTGCATTCGGTCCAAAAACCATTATGGCCGGGATGTACAGATCATTCTGAGTTATTAGTAGCTGTACGGTTGCTTAGCATCAAATCTGAAGGTAATATTTCACAATGATCTTTTGATCAAATAGCGGGTCTTATGAAAGAGACACTTACAGCCGACAATACCATACCTCAGGATTTTTATAGGACAAAAAAGTCGGTATCCAAACTTGGACTTACTACTGAAAAGATAGATTGTTGTATTAATGGTTGCATGATGTAATATGGTGAACAATCTGAAGATAAGCAATGCAAATTTTGTGGGACTGGTAGATATAAATCTCGGTCCCGTGCAGACAGTAAACATAAAGAGGTGCCGATGAAGAGAATGCATTATTTACCTCTAATTCCTAGATTAAAAAGATTGTATGCTTCAATGAGTTCTGCACCACATATGACATGGCATTATGAGAACAGGCGTAAGCCAGGGATATTGTGTCATCCATCAGATGGAGAAGCCTGGAAATATTTTGACCGACGCTATCCTGATTTTGCAGTTGAACCATGCAATATCAGGATAGGGCTATGTGCTGATGGTTTTACTCCCTACAGTCAGTCATCAGCCCTATATTCTTGCTGGCCAGTAATTGTTATTCCCTATAATCTGCCACCTGAATTGTGCATGATCATTCCTTATATATTTTTGACAATAATTATTCTGGGTCCATATAATCTAAAGAGCATGATAGATGTGTATCTGCAGCCTTTGATAAATGAGTTGAAATATTCGTGGGAGGGTGTCCTAACATATGATATTGCAAGAAAGCAAAATTTTATGATGAGAGTTGCATTGATGTGGACCATCAATGACTTTCCTTGTGTTTTGATTGAATAATTTTGGTGTTTCATGTGCCGAGGAGATACTAATTATTTGTAATCGTATGGTAGCTACTGATATGTGGATTTTTCTTTTAAATGTTAGTCCATATGATTCTGCTATATTTTTTGATAGCTTGGCTTGTGCAAGCCTTTCCGGCAGTGCTTCATCAACAGGTAGGTGATTTTCAACTTGATATCTGGAATCTAGGCATGGGATGTATAAACACAGAATTATATGAGAAAACTGTAGGTGAATGGAAACTAATATTGGGATGAGACGTAGCACTAATTGATTTTAAGAAGTAAAAATATATACAACCTAAACAATATTTGTTGAAGTAATTTTGAGGAATTATAAACAGAGGTGAAGAAATTGGTTGGTTTTGATTGTTTTTCCCAACTGTATGCTAAGTTGCCTGGTATTTGCAGTTTAGTTTTCCTTTCTGGTTGATACCTGATCAAATAATAAAATCTTGAGTTAATCTTTACTCTTTTTTGTATTTGTATGTTGGATCGATTAGTAATTAGAAACAAAAGTTGGAAAGGAACAAAAATGGAGAAGCACTACAAGGACTAATTAGGAGTGTGCGGTATCTTGAGATCTTGATATACTGGGGAAAGTCAGTAATGAAGACAAAGTACCAAAATCCTTGCTTTAATAATTATGATAAAAGTTGCTGTCGCAGGCCTATTAATTATGCCAATTGCAATATAAGACCCAAAATGAGCTTGATTATCATGGGACTTCTTGGTAGCAACATTTCTTTTACTCAGTCTTATGTGCACAAAAATAGGTTTTGGGAGAACTTTCTTGCATTTAAAGAAGGAAAATTGGAGGGAGGAAAAAAATGAGAAATATGAATGAGGGTAGTGAGATAGATGGAGAATGGTTGATAGAAGAGTTTTTTCTCTTTAAGTTCTAGCTCTAATGCATGAAATAATGTGTCTCTAATACACTAATTGTACCCAAAAGGCACTACTACCAGAGTTCAAGTTTTCTCGCATCGTGAACCGTAAAACTTCTCACATTGTATGTGAGAAATTGTCAAAGCCCATGCCTATCAATTGTTAAGTACTATCTCAACATTGGATCTGTTTGAGGTGCTCGGGGCTTTTGCTTAAAGAAATTTTTTTAAAATTAAGTACTTAACAATTGAGATTTGTCTCCACCTAACTTATCTTGTTGAAGTCTGGCATCGTCCACATAGCATTATGAAGTGACTGATTGGGCATTATAATTTTGTTTACCATTGTTCTAGGACCAGCACTTTACCCTTTATATTTTGGATTTACCAACTGCACTTGTTCATTTAACATTTACTGGAATAGTCATTTTCTCAATTATATGCCATTTTTAGCATAGTACTACCGTTTTATGTGTGCTTTATTGGCTGCCTTATATGGCCTTTGAAAAATGGCTGCTTTATATGGCCTTTGCTTATCTCTTGTTGTTATTGGATGCTTTATATGTTGTCATTGTAATCAAGTTCAGCTGTTTGTGACAATTTTGTAAAATTCAGAAAAAAAATCAGTTTTACATAATTTTTTTTTAATTATTCAATTTTAGTAACCGATTTTGCAATCGATTTTAATTTTTTTTAAAAAAATTATTTTTTAGCAACCGATTTTGCAACTGATTTTTATTTTTTTTTCAGAATTTTATTTTTTTGCAATCGATTTTAATTTTATTTTAAAATTTTTATTTTTTAGCAACCAATTTTTAATTTTTTTTCGAAACTTTATTTTTTTGCAACCGATTTTGCAACCGATTTTTTTTTTTTAGATTTTTATTTATTTGCAACCGATTTTATTTTTTTTTAATTTTTTTATTTTTAGCAATTGATTTCGTAACCGATTTTTAATTTTGTTTCAGAATTTTTTTTTTTGTAACCGATTTTGCAACTGATTTTTTTTCCAAATTTTTATTTTTTTACAATCGATTTTGCAACTAATTTTTTTCTTCAAAATTTTATTTATTTGCAACCGATTTTGCAATCAATTTTTAATTTTTTTTCAAAATTTTATTTTTTTGCAACCGATTTTACAATCGATTTTTTATTATTTTCAGAATTTTATTTATTTGCAACTGATTTTTAATTTTTTTCAGAATTTTATTCTTTTGCAACCGATTTTGTAACCGATTTTTTATTTTTTCAGAATTTTTTAAAATATTTAAAAATAAATTTATTTTTTACCAATCAAATTTGCAACTGATTTTCTTATTTTAGAAAAATAAAATTTCATAAATACACCAAAATCGATTGCTAAATTTTGCAACCGAAAAAAATCGATCACAAAATTTTGCAACATAGGTTTTTGCAACCGACTTATTTTGGTTGCAAAATCGGTTGTAAATTAAATTTGCAACCAATTTTCAATTATTAGCAACGAAAAAATCGGTTGCTGAAACTGTGTTTTCTTGTAGTGTGGGAAGTTTAGCCTAGGAGGTGGGTAAATCCACTGCTTTAAAGAAGATTTGGCTCCCTTCTCGTATGAAGACTGATGAACCACACGCTCTCCTCCAAGGTATAACCCAAAAGCCAAAACTTCAATGCTCATCGGTGGCACGATTTTGAACGGACATCGATCAGCTCGTCTTCAGTTCAAAAATTTGAAGTGGAAGAAACTGAAATAGAGGAATATGGGAAGGGAGAGCTTAGAATTTATTTTTTAGGATATTTTGTAGGGCTATGATAAATGCCTATTTATAGCCCCACAATCCCAGAGGAAATTAAATACAAAATTAATCAAAATCAAAACGGTTAAAAGTTTTGGGGGATTGTTTTTATTTTATTTTAATGTACAATAACGTCAATAGGATGGAGGATTAGGAGTTAAAGATTTATCATGCTTCAAGATTCTCTTTTGGCTTTATGGGGTTGGAGCTTTATTGTCAAAAACAAGTGCTCGTGAAGGAAACGGTTTGAGCTTGCTTATCGCAAAAAGGTCAAACTTTTTAGTCATTGGAAGATGCCAGGAAGGTGCTCAAATTTTTGGAAAGAGGTTGTTAAAGCCCGGCATATTTTCTGGAACCGGGATAAATTTTAAATAAAAATGATAAAAATTTCTCATTTTGGAAAGATAGTTGGATCCTTGATGCTCCTCTCATGATTGCCTTTCTGGAATTGTGCGCTTTTAGCTCTAAGAAGAATTGGAAGGTCTTTGATTTCTTCAACTGTAGAAGCTCAACTTGAAAATTCTGGTCTTCAATTGGTGTTTCGTTAAGGATTAGCTCATTTCTTACCCTGCTCCAGTCCATCACTTTTTTTTTCTTTTTTTCTTTTTTTTTTTTGATAAAAAAGGGGAAGAGTTAGACCCCGGGCATGGCCACTCCCAGACAGTCCCCCAGCTCCAGCCAGGAAATGTTCGATACACAGCGCATATTAATTTTTCCGTAGCCGTTCCTCACCCGAAGGTAAGTACATCAACCTGACTATCACTGGGCGTGGCCACTCCTAGACGGTCCATCACCTTGACTAATGAAAAAACAATACTGTTTGGAGGCCAGAATCTAACGGTATCTTCAGTTGTGCCTCACTTTAATGTTCTACCATTTCGAGGGGGTCCTGGGTCCGCTTGCACCTTCCCTCTCTTTTTTTTGTTTTGGTAAAAAAAAGGGAGGGGGGATAAATCCCGGTGTAGCTACTCCCTCGCCTCCGTCCCCATCAAGCAATGTCCGATTCAAGATCATTTTGGAGTCTTTCCTCATCAACGATGAGTAAATCAGCCTGACACTACTAAGACACCGATGATAGAACAGGTCATTCCCACATCAAAGACAGAACGTGACTACCCAACCTCTCACCCGCACCCACCGTCACGGGCTCCAGGAAATTCCTGGATTTAATCAAGTCACCCGTGGAATCATGCATCGAATCCGGGACCGGTTGGTGGTGAGGCAAGGTCTCTACCAACCGGGCTACCGCGGAACTTGCACCTTCTCTTTAGAGTGCTCCTATTCCACTAAAGGTTAAATGTTTTCTGACTTGGATGGAGAAAGAGATCGAATACCCGTGATCTCATTCACCGAAAAATAGGTAAATATTTGGGAGGTTGTCCATTGTGTCGATGTCCTGTTGATCATCTTTTTTCGGAGTGCAGCTTCTTTGGTCTCATTTGGAAATCTCCGTGTCAGCTGCTTGGTATCCTTCCAAACCATCACTTCTTTGACAGCTTATATTTTGATTGGAGAATCAGAAATTTTAGCAAGCAATCTCAACCAGGGGCTCTAATGTTAGTGGCACCGGTTTCATGGAGTTGCTGGATTGAACGAAATTTAATCATATTTCAATACAAACAAAAGTCAGCTTTCAGTTTGCGAAGAGGCATCGTAGCTTTTTAATTTTAGTGAAATGTGTACATTTCAGCACAACTAGCGGAACGCTCAAAGGTCTGGTTCAAAATAAGGGAGTTTGAGCTATGTTGGACGGTTCAAGCTCTTGACCGGTTATTCCGTCTGTGACAATCGAATCCCATGTTCCTCTGTTTCCGGGATAGTGGAGATCCTCATCGTTTTTAGTTTTATATCCCATTTCTCTTCCTCATTCTTTCTGATGAGGTGAATGGCCCTCTGCCTTTGTATTTTATGGTACTCTGTTTTCTGTAACATCAACCTCTTAAAACGCTTTGCTGATGTTTATGCGGTTCTGGATGTTGAGGGTTCGCACGGGATTTGCCTACCATCCTTTTCCTGCCTGTAATTTTTTTTTTTTTTTTTTAGTAAACAAAAGGGATAGGTGATAAATCCGGTATAGTTACGCCCACAGGCTCCCACACCATCAAAAAATATTTGATTTAAGGTGCTGGATTTTTACAACCTTTCTCCATTCAAGGATGAGTATTGAGTACGTTAACCTAACACCACCAAGATGTCAACTTTACAACCTTTCTCCATTCAAGGATGAGTATTGAATACGTCAACCTAACACTATCAAGATGTCAGTTGATCAGAACGAAAAAGAGAAAAGATCCTAATCTCTTACTCATCCAATCGTCATAGCCTGTAATTTTCTTCTTTAGCAATAAATAAATCGATGTCCACTTCCCCGACCTCTATTTTATCAAAAAATATATAAAAAAATTAAAAATATATATAGCTTACCAATATATATATATACAACAACCACATTCTTTCCAAAAAGGCAGAATGGAAGACCTGCCTCCCAGTTGCCTAGCTCCTGACGGCCTCGAGCTGCAACCGAAATTCATCCTTCCTCATGTGGGTTCCCATCCAAAGGATGGCATTGGCTCCAGTGAACCACGATCCCCGCAATCAAGTTTTTTAAATAATATTTTTAATAAATATTTATTAAATTGGGATAGGTTAAAATATATTTATCAAACTGGTATAGTTTAGTATGCATGGCAGTCATATCAGAAGCTACGGGTTGAACCGTGGCTTCATTTTAATGAAGCCGAGGGTTCAACCCACTACTTTAAATTTCAATATAACAATATATAAAATATTTAAAATAATATAATAAAATTAAAAATTAAAAAAATGGCAGGTATAACCTACAATTTCATCTTAAGTGAAGTGGTAGGTACATCTTGTTGCTTCATCTTAAATGAAGCTGCAAGTTGCACTTGCGACTTCATCTTATTGCTGCACCTCCATTTTTAAAATAAAAATTAAAATTAAAATATATATAAATAAAGTCATAAATTATTATCTTAATAATAATATAAATATTTAATATTATAAAATAAAATTATTATTATATATAATAAATAATATAATAATATATTATAATATATTATATATTATATTATAAATATAAATATAATAAAATATTTTCTAATATAATATAAAATTTATAATTTAGTTGGTCAAGTTTAATCGTTAGCCCAGTGCTAATCCAGTCTCCAGTCTAGTCACCAGGCCGATACCAGTCCGGTGCTAGTTCGGCCGACTGCCCAGTACCAGTTCGATCTCATACACGGTATCAGTTTAGTCACTTCTGAATTGAACTAGCACCAACTTGGCAGTCGAACTGGCACCGGCCTGGCGGCTAAACTGGCAATCAAACTGATGACTGGACTGGCTGTCGATCGATGGCCAGGCTGGCAACCAGATCAACGACTAGATTGGCACTAACTTGTTGACTGGAGTGGTGATCGGATCGGTGGCTAGACTAGTGACTAGATCGGTGATCGGATTGGCACCATCCTGGCAGCCAAACTAGTTATCGAATCACGAGCTGGACTAGCGACTTAACTGGTGACCGGATCGGTGGCTACGGTCCAATAGCTAGTCCAACCACCAGGTCGGTGCCAATTCGGCCACCAATCAAGTTACCAGTCTGGCCACTAGTCCGATGATCAGTTTGGCTTCTAGGTCAGTGCTAATTTGATCGCCGGTCCGACCACCAATCTAATAACTAGTCCGATTGCCAATCTGGCCCCTAATTCGATAGCCGGTCTAGATGCTAGGTCGATGCTAGCCCGACCATCGGTCAGGCTACCAGTTCGGCTATCTACCCGATAGCCAGTCCGGTCACCAAATCGGTGCCACTCTGGTCACTAGTCCGATCACCAATTCGACCACCAATCCGATAGCCAGTTTGGCCACCTATCTGATAGCTAGTTCGATTGCTAGGTCTATGCTAGTCTGACTACTGGTTCGGTTGCCAGTCCCGCCACCAATTTGATCGCCAATCCGATCACTAGGTCGATGCCAATCCGGTCATCGATCCAGCCACTGGTTTGATAGCTAGTCTAGCTTTGATCATCGGTCTGATAGCCAGTTCATCTGCTAGGTCAGTGCCAGTATGATCGCCAGTCCGGTTCATCATCCGACAGCTAGTCTAGCTATCAGGACGGTGCCAATCCGATTGCTGATCTAGCCACCAGTCCGGCCACTAGTCCGATAACCAGTCCAGTCACCAGATCAGTGCCAGTCTGGTCATCGATCCGGTCACTAGTTCGGCTACCATCTGATTGCCAGTCTAGCCACTGATCCAATAGCTAGTTCAGTCATCGGTTCGATTACCAGTTTGGCTACTTGGCAACTGGACTGGTGACTAGACTCGCACCAACTAAATTATAAATTTATATTACATTATATAATATTTATTATATTTATTATATTTTGTAATTTAATATATTATATATAATTTAATATATTACAATATATTTATTATAATATTTACATTATATATTATAATAAATTTTATTTTATAATATTAATATTTTATATTATTATTAAGGTAACTGATGTGGCAAGCCGCTGACATGGCGCCCACGTCAAACACAGTTAGCTGATGAGGTGGTGGAGAGCACCACTTGCCCGTCCAAGGTGAGCTCTCGTCCGAGATGAGCTCCTGGCCGAGGTCGAGCTCCCATCCGAGGTGAGGTCCTAGCAGAGGTCGAGCTCCTCATACAGGCCAAGTCCCCAAAGGCTAGAGACACTTCCCCAGCCATCACCAGAGAGAGTAGAAGGTGAAACCGCGACTCCCGAAGAATAAACTGAGGGAGACCCGGATGGTGACACCCGGGCATGATGTCACCATCTCCACCGGACCAGCCATAATTCTCCTGCAAGGTGAGTGCTCCATCAAGGCTTTAGGCCCTATAGCATGCCACCTGCATCTCCTGCAAGACGAGTGCTCCACCAGGGCTCCAAGCCCTGTAGCATGCTGCCTGCATCTCTTGCAAGGTGAGTGCTCCATTGGAGCTCTAGGTCCTGTAGCACACCGCCTACATCTCCTACAAGAAGGAAGCTCCACCGAGGGCTTCAGGTCCTGTAGCATGGCGTTTGCACTTCCCATAAGAGGAATGCTCTGCCATGGCTCCAAGCCCTATACTGCACCACTTGCACCCCCTACAAGTGGAAACACTCAGCCATGGCTCCAGATCTTGTGGCAAGCCACCTGAACCTTTCGAAGGGATTGCTCCACCAAGGGGGCAAGCTCTACAACACGTCGGCTGCACCCCTGTAAGAAGACCTTCTCCCTGGAACATCGAACCTTGTCCAATAGGGCTCTAATGAGCTTAAACCCCTTCCATAGGGGACACTCTAGGGGAGGCACCCAACCAAGGCTCCAGACTCGGTTTGACAAAATCAATTCCTATATAACGGTAAGAGGGACATCCATGAATGGGAGGGGGGCGAATGAAGAGAGCAAAGGTGAAGGGCTGAATAGCAAATGACCTCCTAGCTTTCCAGAAACTCCAGTTTTTCTATTCCTTTCTATTCTATTTCCCTTTATGCAGTGGCATCCCAAGCCCCCGCCATTGAGGATATGTTTCTCTTGGTCACCTTACTGACTTGACCATCGGAGTATCCCCACCAGGATCCCTGGCCTGGGTCTCCTATTTTTTATAGGACCAATCGGTCGTGAAGGCACAAGATGAAGAACCAGATGCTCCCGGGGAAGCCAACTCATCCGGGCCATGTTCGAGCTGCGGGCCATGATGATCTAGGAGGTAACAGATTGGCATGCCAGGTAGGGGGGCTAATGCAGTATGCTTTAGCCAAGAAATATCAATCAACCTCCAATGACTCTATAGTGGTAACTCATGCACAGGAAGCCTCCATCAATCGCATCGGAGACCCTCCCACCACGTTGACCAATGCAGCCAGGAGGTGGAGCTCCCTACTCCTCCAACCCCACCTCCAGTTATCAGTCAGTGCAGATCGCCGCACTCGCATAGCAGGTCCAGACCCTGACTGTAGTAGTGTGCCAATTGCACCACCAGCACCTATCCCCAGCAACACATCAGTAGCTGGGGACCCTTACAACTCATGCCGCCGAATCCCGCACCAGCATGAGGTCATTTCGGGAAGGACCGTCACGTGTGTGGGTAACCTTGTACCCACAGGGTAGCCTACGGGTGGCCAGGAAGAGACATTGGGATAGTTTGACTGGCCAGGAAAGCCATTTCCCGGTCTCGAACCATGGCACTGCATCGCACTAACATCGTTGACACGACAGGGAACTAAAGCACGAGTTCCTCCGGTCGCCACCCTTTTTCCCCCTGATGGCCTCCGTGGAGGGGTCAACAAACGAAGCCAACCATCAACGGGTGAAGTGCCTAAAAGAGCAAGAGCACAAAAACACAAATCTAGCCTGCTAGTTTGTTGAAATTCAGGGCTCCCCATGCGAGCCGATGGGCTATGATGCTCGCCCTCCTCTCACCCATAGAATACAGGAGGAACCGATCCCTGGTCGATTCTACATGCCCTAGGTGGACCCATATAATAGGACCACATACCCACTTGACCACCTTGAGAGTTATAAGACTCTCATGCAGGTCCAAGGGGACACCGATGCCCTCCTTTGCATTGCCTTCCCAGCTACGCTCCATAAGGCTGTCCGAGTATGGTACTCCCATCTTGAGCCAAGGAGTGTTGACTCCTTTGAGTAGCTGGAGAAGAAGTTTTTGGCACACTTCGATGCTTGCCGGAAGGTGCCACACGAGATCGATAGCCTCTTCTCCATCCAACAGCAGGACCATGAGTCCCTTCGAGATTACGTGTCCCAGTCCAAGGTGGCTATCATAGAGATCTACAATCTTAACGAGCCCCGCCATGCTGGCACTGAAAAGAGGGCTCAGGACCTCCTACTTCACCTACTCCCTCAATAAGAAGCCTCCGAAGTCCTACTCAGGGCTCCTCCTTTGTGCCCACAAGTACATCCATGTAGAGGAGGCCTTTTACACCTGGAGAGAGTTGGATGGGAGGCCCCTAAAGAGGTAGGCCCAGGGGGAGGTGAGCGGGCCGCTTGTGCCCAAGTCAGTCACAGCCCCTTGGACAGGCCCTAAGCCAAGGGATGGTCCTGCCAAGGATGAGAAGTTTACACCTCTCCTCGCTCCAAGAACCAAGATCCTAATAAAATCGAGGGAGAGCGCTACCTGCGTCGCCCTCCCCTACTAAGGTCGTCCAGTGGATGTAAAAAGTCCCGGTACTATCAATTCCATCATGACCATGATCATGATGCCGAGGAATGTTGCCACATAAAAAGGAGATCGAAGAGTTGATCAAGCAGTGCAACCTCAGGAACTTCATGGAAAAAGAGCTTCACCCATGGCCCAGGACACCGAGACTCGCCACATTGCCATCGACAATCAACCCACGAAGAAGCTAGTAGGGATGATTTCCTATAGGATAGGGCAGGAGATAAAGAGGGCTAGGGAGAGGGAGAGGTCTGATGTTACACT
Organism: Areca catechu; assembly: GCA_021397845.1. Lineage (NCBI taxonomy): Eukaryota > Viridiplantae > Streptophyta > Magnoliopsida > Arecales > Arecaceae > Areca > Areca catechu. The sequence continues at coordinate 182,992,530 of CM038051.1, forward strand.
TTCCTGCATGGGAGAAGGGCTAGCTGGGGTGGATAACCCAAACAATGATACTTTTGTTGTAGAAATAACAATAGCTAAGCATCCTATAAAAAGAATCATGGTTGATAGTGAAAGCTCAACTGATATCCTTTTTTATGATGCCTCCATAAGGATGAACATGTCTCCTGATCTAATAAAATCGATGTTTACACCCCTCGTCACTTCATCGAAGATTCTGTTAGAATGGAGGGAGAGATTACCCTCCCAGTCATTGCCAGGATGTCATCCTGGTAGAGCACCATAATGGTGACCTTCACTGTCATGAGGCTCCCCTCAACTTACAATGTGATCCTGGGGCATCCTGGGCTCAACCTACTCGATGCCACCATCTCAACCAAGTAGCTCCTTGTACAGTTCCCGACTCCATATAGGGTCGGGGAGATGAGGGGATCCCGATAGTCGGTCCCGCATTGCTTGCAAGCTATCCTTGGAGTCCAAGGAACTGAGGAGGGGCCCGCAGTTGATTAGTTAAGCCAAATAGAGCAGGAGCCAAAAGGTGGGTCGGTTGAATCCCTACTGTCATTTCTCCTCAGTGAAGACCCCCTGAAGATGGTGCAAGTGGGAGCCCATCTAGCCGAGGAAGAGAAGAGAAGGCTCACCTATTGAGCTTCCTACAGGTGAATGCTGATGTCTTCACCTGGACCACGATGGACATGCTCGGGATTTCTCCAGACGTTATTATCCACAAGCTAAATATCGACCCTAACAGCTATTCGATCTGATGAAAGAAGAGAAACTTTGCCCCGGAGAGGCAAATGGCGATAGACGAGGAATCCAAAAAACTCCTCACTATGGGCTTTATCCAAGAGGTATAGAACCCTAACTAGTTAGCAAACATGGTCATGATCAAAAAGGCCAGTGGGAAGTGAAGGATCTGCATAAACTACATCGACCTTAACCAGGCATGCCCGAAGTTAGCTTCCCGCTATACAAGATCAACCAACTTATGGACATGACCTTAGGGCATAGGCTACTCAGCTTCATGGATGCATTCTCCAGGTACAATCAGATCTGCATGCACTCAAAGGATGGAGAGCATATGGCATTTGTGATTGATAGAGGTACATTCTACTATAAGGTGATGCTATTTGACCTCAAGAATGCTGGGATGATGTACCGATACCTGGTCAGCAAAGTTTTTAAGGACTAGATAGGTCGCAACATGCAAGTCTATATGATGACATGCTCGTTATAAGTGGCCAAGAGTCAGACCACATCGCTGACTTGGTAGAGGCTTTTGATAACCTCCATCTTCACCGAATGAAGCTAAACCCAGTAAAGTGCATGTTCGGCATTGCAGCAGGAAAGTTTCTTGGCTTCATGGTCACCCAACATAGGATCGAGGCCAACCCAAAGAGATCCAAGGGATCACGGACATGAAGCATCCCATATCCAAGAAGGAGGTTCAATGCTTGACTGGTGGCATCGCCACCCTCAGCTGGTTCCTCTCACGCTTCGTCGAGCACTGCCAACCATTCTTCAAGGCCCTGCACAAGATGCACAACTTCACCTGGATGAAGGAGTGCCGGGAGGCATTCAAGGGACTGAAGAAGCTCCTTGCTTCCCCTCATTGCTTTCTAGGCCTGAGGTTGAGGAGGAGCTCCTCCTCTACTTGGTGGTCTTCTCAGGAGCAGTCAGCTCAATGCTAGTTCGCGTCAATGAGGACAACCTTTAGAAGCTAGTCTACTATACCAGTAAGCTGCTCCACGACATGAAAACCAAATACACTCGATTTGAAAAAATTATTTTTGCACTTATCGTGTCTGCTCAGTGCCTCCGGCCCTATTTCCAAGCTTATCCAAATGCGGTCCTCATTGATCAACCCTTAAGGGCCATCCTAAGTCACCCGAATACCTTGGGGTGCCTAGCTAAATAGGTGGTGAAGCTCAATGAGTTCGACATCTTCTATTGTCCAAGGCTATCCCAGAAGGCCCAGGTCCTAGCTGACTTCCTGGTGGAATGTTCTTGGATGGACGAGGATCTAGAGAAGGAGGAAGAGCCTACCAAGATCAAGCAGGACCCGCCATAGGAGAGATGGCATAGATTCTCCATGTTGACAACACATCCAATGCTAGAAGGAGTGGGGCCAGACTAATCCTCACCAACCCTGATGGAGTGGTCGCCGAGTACGCCATTGTGTTTGATGGAGTGGTCACCGAGTACGCCACTGTGTTTCCTTTTCAAAGCAACCAACAACTAGGCTGAATACGAAATGCTCCTCACGGGATTGTAGGTGTCCCACAAGCTAGGCGCGACGAGCCTGAACATCTGTACGGATTGCAGCTTGTGGCAAGTCAAGTCTCCGACGAGTATGAGGCTCAGGATCATGATGCTATCTTGTACGATCGTACCAATTCCTATTCCTTTAACCACCTTGGAAAGAAAATTGTCATAAACTCAACCCCACCTAAGGACAACATAAAAAGAGGGTCTGGTAATCTGAAGGAGAAGAAACAAGGATTAAATTTGATCAGTGCTAAGGATTTGGAGAAAGATATTAATAAGGGTTCACCAGTTTGGATATTGTCCACTAAGGGAGTCCAGGAATAACCCCCGAAGAAGCAACCCCAGGAAATAGTAGAATTTTTGAAAGATTTTCAAGATGTATTTTTGGAAGATCTTCCTGATCACCTCCCATCAATAAGGAACATTCAACATGCCATAGATTTAGTCCCAGGAGCCACCTTACCAAACCTTCCACATTATAAGATAAATTCCACTAAACATTCAGAGCTACAAAAGCAAGTTGGAGATCTTCTCCAAAAGGGATTCATTAGGGAAAGCCTGAGCCCCTATGCAGTACCTACCCTTTTGACCCCAAAAAAGGATGGCATTTAGAAAATGTGTGTAGATAGTCGTGCCATCAATAAGATAATGGTCAAGTATCATTTTCTATTCCCCGTCTTGATGATATGTTAGACATGAAAGCCGGAGCCACTATCTTCTCCAAGATTGACCTTAAGAGTGGCTATCACCAAGTTAGGATTAGATCTGGGGATGAATGGAAGACAACTTTTAAGACTAAGGATGGCCTTTACAAATGGTTAGTGATGCCTTTTGGCCTTTCAAATGCCTCTAGTACATTTATGAGGATCATGACCCAAGTCTTGAGACCACTCATTGAAAAATTTGTTGTAGTCTATTTTAATGACATCCTCATTTATAGTAGGACTAAGGAAAATTACTTGAACCATCTCCAATAAATATGTCAAGCTCTTAGGAAGGATAGCCTCTATGCCAACCTTAAAAAGTGCAGCTTCATGACCCCTAGAGTCACTTTCCTAGGTTTTGTTGTTACCCCTGAAGGACTATCTACTGATCCGGAAAAGGTTAAGTCCATAGTTGAGTGGCCTATACCCAAAAATATACATGATGTATGTAGCTTCTACGGCCTTGACACTTTCTATATGAGATTCATTCAAGATTTTAGTATGATTGTTGCATCGATCACGTATTATATTAGGAAGGAAACTTTTGAATGGACTAAGAATGCCGATAGAGCCTTCCTTGAGATCAAAGAAAAAAACCCAAGCACCAATTTTAAGGCTACCTGACTTTTCAAAGGTTTTTGAGGTTTCTTGTGATGCCTCCGAAATTGAAATTGGAGGAGTTTTAAGTTAAGAGAACCACCCTGTAGCCTTCTTTAGCGAGAAGTTGAATGAAGTGAAATTGAGGTATTCAACTTACGATGAGAAATTGTATGCGGTAGTTCAAGCTTTAAGGTATTGGAGACACTATCTATTACCGCAGGAGTTTATCCTATATTAGACCATAAAGCACTCCGATTCTTTAGTTCCCAAAAGAAGCTGAACTCTAAACATGGCAAGTGGGTAGAGTACATTAAAGCCTATACCTTCATTTTGAAACACCGTACTGGCATTGAAAATCGGGTTGTCGATGCGCTGAGCCATCGTTCCATGCTTTTGACCTCTGTGAGTACTGAAGTCATAGGATTTGATAGATTGAAAGAAGAATACAAAAATTGTCCTGACTTTAATAAGATTTTTGAATCTGTTCACCAAAGACCATCTAGTATATATAGTGATTATACCCTTCACGATGGATTCCTTTTCAAAGAAAATAAGTTGTGCATCCCTCAAACCTCCATTCGAAAATTCTTGATTTGGAAAATCCATGCAGGGGGTTTAGCTGGCCATTTTAGTAGGAATAATTCCATACTAGCAATTGAAGACCAGTTCTTTTGGCCTAGCCTCAAGCAAAATGTGGCCCAAGTGGTGGCCTTGTGTCGAACCATGCTGTTGCCAAACAGCAGAAACAAAACACCGGCCTATATATCCCTTTACCTATCCCCGATTGTCCATGGCAAGACCTTAGTATGGATTTTATGTTAGGATTACCAAAGACCATGCGAAGACATGACTCCATCTATGTTGTGGTCGATCATTTTTGTAAGATGGTACACTTCTTATCCTGTTCTTAGATTTTTGATGCTTTAAAAGTGGCCAAACTATTCCTTAATGAAGTGGTTAGGTTGCATGGTTTGCCTAAAACCATTGTGTCTGATAAGGATGTCCGATTCACTAGCTATTTTTGAAAAATCCTATGGTACAAGTGAGGAACCAAACTGAAGTTTTCTACTACCTACCACCTACAAACTGATGACCAAACATAAGTAGTAAATATGTTAGACCTAGTAGAGATTAGTAAGTTGAGTTCAATTAGGCAAGCTGGGTTCAAAATTAAGCAAGATCAAGACCATGAAGTTTTGAGATTGGATGGAGCAAACTACTTTAACCACCATGCCAAGTTGGAATGCCACATCACCATGCCAAGACTGAAGTCACCTTACCTCCTCTATGTCAAGATTGGATGACACCTCACCTCCCATGCCAAATCACTCTATTTGGGCACCCAAATTTAGATTTAAATTTAAGTTGGAACTTCCCTCTTATATCTCCACTCTTCATGCATGAATCTCACTTATTCCTCCACTCTTTAAGCTTGTAATTTGAGTTTGAAAGGGCTAGGGAAGTCTATAAATATCCCTAACCCTCTTGTAATCAAACCATTATGATGAATTAATGAATATTTCTTTTCTTCTTCCATTTGCTTATTGCATTTGTCACTTTGTGAGGGAAAAGGTGTGAGGCCCAACAATCCATCCAAGACGCCAACCTTTCATCCACCCAAGATGCCAACTCTTCATCCATCCAAGATACCAACCATTCATCCAAGGAGATGCCAACCATTCATCCAAGGAGACGCTAACCACCATCTTGCTTCCCCCCTTTCAATTCTTCTCAACTCCCTTCTTCTTTCAATCCTTTCACGACCACTAATATTTTTCATTGCAAGATCCTCCATGATTTCGAGCTGAAGATAAGGTTTGCTTTGCTTCGGAACAATCTACATTAGGAGTCATTCATCCAAGGAGTGATAGTCTTCAAGTCCAACCATCAATCCTTGGAGTGCTGAAATTAAACTACCATCAAAAGTGTGAGAGCTCATTATTGGTAAGTGAACCCTTCCTAGACTCTTAGGTCAGATTGTTTGAAGGTGCATGTCCTAGTTAGAATGGTTTCTCAACCATTAGATCCTTTCTACTTTTCATTGAATGGAAACTACATTACAGGTAATATAACTTTCATCTAGTAGTCTCTTTCATTAAATTTATTGCTCCTTCTGTATGAATTTTGCTGATATGTGAAGAGTCATTACTCAATTTAGTTTGCTAAGTTTCTAAGTTAAAAACTCCATCTAGCATCTTGCATCAGGTGGG